>OX336391.1:462267795-462896795 GCA_946902985.2 Meconema thalassinum
TGAGTGTCCGGTAGTTGTAAAATGATCGTTGAGTGTGTCAAGAGGTAGATTAATGGGGTTGTCAATTTTCTCTCAACCTATTCCCATGTTCCTTAGTTCCTTCCACGCCACAGAGGGTTTAATATTACCTCCTAGCAGGTTATGAGCATGTCTGATTCGAGCATTACGTACCGTTTGGGAAGTTTTGTTTCGAAGTTTTTTGTAATCATCATAATTCTGTTGAGTGGATAATCTCTTAAACTTTCTGTGTGCCACATCGCGCTTAGCCATCAGTACTTTAAGTTCCGGGCTGAGCCAAGGTGCAGGAGGTCGCGTCGCTCGAACTGATTAGTTAGGTAAGTCACTCATACGGTTAATCCTGATTTTGGTATCATCCGGTTTCTTGATAAGGATATCGCCCTGAGAAATCCAGCAATTTCTAACTGAGAGTCGAGAAATTGCAGCCTTCAGAATCGCCAGTCGGCTGGAGGTGAGATCCTCACGGATGGTCACATTTCTTCCTTTGAACAATCTTTTTTTAAGGAACACCTCCTGCCTCGTACGGAATGATGTGAATTTCACAATGATGGGCCTAGTTTTTCCAGGGGATTTGGGTCCAACACGATGGCTACGGTCAATATCAAGGAGGTTAACATTTGCACCAATATCTCTAAATACGTTTAGAGCAAGTTCGTCAGTATTTTCTTGAGTACTTTCATGCACACCGAAAATCCTGATATTGGCTCTTCTGCTATACTGTTCTAAGGAGTCGTACTTTTCTTCAAGCTCATTTCTCAGTGCTTGGATTTCAAAGTCACGAGACTAAAGTTTTTTAGTGAGATCAGATACCAGGTCCATATTGAACTGAAGAGACTTCTCCAGATCTTTAATAACAAGTTCAGTCACTCTCGCAGAGATAGCGGATATAATAGTTTCAAGAAACTTACCCGAACTGAGAGTCTCGTCAAGTACCTTAGCTACGGTCTCTTCAATTAAGTTGACACTATCTCTGGCGTCTCTAGATGCACGCTTATTCTTGCTTCTCGTCATCCTGATTTAATTATGATTTTATTATGTATGTAAGGGTTATCACTCGAAATAACGTAACACAGGTTATGCTCACTTACTACACACACGTGAACCACTTATTTTGGATGTACCTACTACACAATAACACCTTCTAATTCACCTAAACTGAGGAGCTGAGCTCGCGCACGTCTGTCAATCATGGAGCTTCTCTTGACATGATCAGGGGATAGAAAGGTGAAGTGGAATGGAACTGGCCACCCTACCGCAAGTAAACTCGGGCTCAGAAACACCTCTTTGAAAGTCCAGACGTGCCTATAAACTTAATGTAGAGCAGTAGTCTTCTTCTTCTATCTCTTCTTCCTCTCTTCCAATAATAATAATAATAATAATAATAATAATAATAATAATAATAATAATAATAATTAAAAAACCGTAATAATAATAATAATGTTATTTGTTTTACGTACCTTTTAAGTACTATGGGTTTTAGAGACGCCGGGTTGTGCCGGAATTTTTCTCTGAAGGAGATCTTTAAAGTGCCAGTAAATCAATTGGCATGGCTCCCTCGCATTTGCGCACTCTCAAATTCAAGATGACTGCGCTAGGATTCGATCCTGCAACCTTAGGAACAGCAAGCCAAATGTTACCACTGAGCCACTCAGTCTCGTGGCACTACAGTCCATGAAGGGCCTAGGCCTACCAAGCGATAGCTGCCCAGCCTTTGGCCTGCATATACTGGGGTGACGCGTGGTCAACCAGGGCGCTGCCTCACTGTCAGACAGCTACTCAATTACATCGGTGATTTCAAAAAGGTCACGAGTCAACTTTTTTATGAAAATGAATTGTACATTGGAACTGGATGGTATGGGGTAGGCACATACTGTAGTCAATGCAAGAAGTTCAGGGGCAAACAATTATTCGTTGATATCTCAATAATCCTAGATATTTAAATGAGAACCAATTGGCAGATAGTTAATACTGTGCGATACCGGGTGAGTTAGCCGTTGTTGCGTGGCTGCAGGCAGTCGCTCCCATCCGGGAGGCGAGGAGGTTCGAATCCCCCCGCCGGCAACCTTGAAGATGGTTTTCTGTGGGTTTCCTTCATCCTTCCAGGCAAATGCCGGGGGTGGTCCCTAACTATAGGCCACAGCCGCTACCTTCCAAATCCTCGTCCTTACATTCACACTTTCCTTCCCAGACAATACTCAACACGCGACGGTAGCTGTAGCTCACCCCAAGGGTGTCCGCATAGAAGCAGCTACAAACTCTGGCGAGCCTAACATGTCCTCGGACACTCCCGGCACTAAAAGCCATCCGCTAAAAATAAAAATAAAACAAGATGTTCAGTAAAGAACATATAGCCTACTTTCTCCTAAATGTATGAGTATAGTTATAACTCGTTGTTATTATCAAAGAGTATAATAGAACTATTCTTTGTTGAAGACCTTAGAAACGATTTACCTCTACCAAACGCCACAACCTAGATAAAAACTGCTACCATCATTGAAGAAAGAAAGAAAGAAAGAAAGAAAGAAAGAAAGATAAGAAGTATATCAAGAATGTTATGGATCTGGAGACATAATCGACCGGACTGGCTGCGTGGCTCAGCGGTAACGTTCTCGCTTGCTGGGCCCTAGGTTGCAGGTTCGTACCCTGGCGCAGTCAGCTGGCATTTGAGGGTGCACAAATGCGAGGGAGCCGTGTCAGTACATTTACTGGCACGTTAAAGATCCCCTTCGGGCCAAAATTCCGGCACCCCGGTGTCTCTAAAAGCAGCAGTAGTTAAAAGGGATGTAAAACCAATAACATTATTATTATTATTATTATTATTATTATTACATATACGACCTGCCGTGGGCAACATCCAACTTTGAGTTGAGGCATGTCTTTACACGTCTGGTTGTGCATGGCTTTCACAACCCTAATTGAATTAACAAATCTTTCCATGACCCTACAGAGACGTGTGTATACAAACTATGTGGATATTTTCGATTGCTATTTGCCTGAAATAAAAGTAGTAATTAATAACCTGGACTCACACCAACGGCTTGAATTCAGTTACTATGTGAAATCGTTTTGTTCTTTACTTCAAATAACATTTTCAAGTAACGCAAAATAGGCTGTTAAAAACCCTTTAAAATAAAAAGTAAAAATGTATCGTAGTATCATCTTGTCATTCTTCAAATTCGATGCGCATAGAATGCCAATGGTATAGTAATCAATGGAGCCCCACGTAGACTAGTCGTGACATCTAGTAGTGAAATATCGAACAATATAATCCTAACAGAGCGAGTGCATTCTAGCGGCCAGAAGAAGAAACTTTTCAATAAAATCTGGAAGTTAATAAGTAGGTCGGCGTGCAGTTACCTTTTTGGCAGCTAGATGTCTCGAGTAAATCTGCTGGCGAATTATGTTTTAATTAAATATATATTTTACACCATAATATGCACAATATAACGCTTAATTTTAAAACATCTGAGTCATTACAAAACAATAAACATATAACATTTCAAGCAAAAAACCTAGCTCTGATCGGGTTTGAACCATAGGCATTTGAGCGATAGGCTAACGCTCTACGACTGAGCTAATTGTGTCAACGAGTATCGTTCTATATAAAATGACTTACATAGAACTTGTTAGCAAATAATGATTTATACTAAACGATTTCATCACTGGAGTATATTATTTATATATAAAGCATTTCATACAAAGTTTATTTATTTTGTATTAGTACGCTATATTGCATGCAATACTCAAATTAGTGAAATATAAGTCAGGCACAAGATATCCGCTGCCATCTTGTCTTATTACTGAATCGGCTCAGCTTTTTAAAATCACGACTGCACTATAGTATTACAAAATAAACTTTTAATTTCGAACGTGCCTCTTCCTTTAGAACAGTTAAAACGATTCTCGGCTCGATAATCGGAACTGGTGGGTCCCATGATATGGATTATAAAGTTTGCATAATTCGCACGGCCGCCATCCTGAAATGGTATGGCGGACGACCTTGTAGTTTGGTCACAAGACGCATCCTATACGAAGGTATGTTGTTACCAAATTTGGTAGAGATCGGATGATTTGGTTAGTCGTTATTTGATTTTACGTTTTGAACGTTTGAGTGGCCGCCATTCAGTTTTAGTAAAGATGGCGGCGATATAAAACATGACACTGAGGTGTCCTTTGCTAGTGCTACCTTTGTACCAAATTTCGTTCAATTCGCATTCACCGTGTTCGAATTGATAGGGGGGGACAGACATTCAGAGTACACACACTCACTCACACACAGACACACACACACACAGACTCACACACACACACATACACACACACACTCACAGACTCACACACACACATACACACACACAGACAGACACACTTTTTTCGCCCTGTGTTGATCTCATAAGTCTACTTTCATTTTTTGCAAAAATCGAAAGTAGGCTAAAAATAATAAAAACTGTGCGATATTTTTTATTCCCCAGTAAAATTTTACTTTTGTGACTCATGGCCTTTTTGTAATGACCGATTATCCTCACGAGGCTGAGTGAACCCCGTTCCAGCCATCACGCCTATTTCCAACATCCCTGATGGAGCCGAGAATCGAACCCGGGGCCTCCGGGTGAGAGGCAGGTGCGCTACCCCCAACACCACGGGGCCGGCTTGTTCTTCTTCTAGTCCTTAGAACATCCCTTAGATAAATCATTAGTGTTAAATTCAAAGTCTAATCCTCTGGATCTCATGAAGACCCTTTGACGCTTATACTACAGCCTGTACAGTGGACCCACCACGATTACGCATTCATTTCAAGCCTTAGATAAAGACAACAGTCTACAGCTTCGTTCTGGTTACGACTACGGCAATTTAAGAGCTCAGGGGTACCATAAGATAAGACTGCCCAACCTATGGCCCGCGAGACTATTTTGTCCGGCCCGCACCGCGTCGCCAAAACTTTGAAACAACTTCCAGTCGTCGCACTAAACTAAATTATCATGAACTTTATTTCATAATTTGATTAATAATTGTGTCAAATGAAGATAAATACTCACTCTTTGTCATTCATGCTGTATGAGTGTATTGAATATCATCGTATTTCTATTTTAAAGAGATTTATTAAAAATATTTAAATTTATCCTTAGTGCTTGATTTTTTATCCGTTACAAATAAATATTGAAAATAGCAACAATACTAAGCTCAGAGAGCCACAAAACTCACCATATTGCACCTATATTTTAAAAAATCCGTACCCCTCAAACCCCTCGGAGTGTCATTGGCCCATTGGCCTGCAAAGTTCCCCAACTAATTACAATGTGGCCCTTAGTAAAGATTTGAAGCCATTCTTTCAGTGCTACCTGTACAAACCGTTAGTTGTAACTCTTCAGTCGGTCAACACAAATGTTCCCACTGACTGGACGGGGGCACAATGTATAGACTATTATAAAAACAAGTAGTTCCGCTAAGAATTAAATAGCCTATTTTCATATATCCTACTTATGTTAATTGCCCCTATGAACATACAAAATTTCATTTTGATTGATATAATAGATTCGTAGATATTGAGAACCATGTAAATATTTCGGATTGCCGACATGATGGATTTTTATATGTAGGCCATAGAGTTATGTTTCTATTAGATGACAATTATTGCGTAAGTTCATTCTTGAGACGTTGACTTCGATCGCATGATTAGGACACAATAAATGAAAACTTAGTTTCAAAATTTCGTACACTCGCAGTCATGATGTTATGTAAACAATAGAACTAAATTAAATGTTATTGCATTCAAATGTGTATAGACATTTGCTGTACCAAGTTTCACTGCGCTCGGGTGGTTAAATCGCAAGAAAAGTCTATTTAAATGTTTCAACTTCGCTTGGTCGCCATGTTCGTCTTGTACTTAACAAGATGTTGAAAGTTACTTACGTGAACTTTTAATAGTGCCCCTTATTACCATATAACATTTCAGCGTGATATGAGTAATAGTTTCGTAGATATAGAGTGCCGGTGAAATATTTCACACAGCCGCAATGTTAGATTGATGAGACGTAATAAAATTTGAAGGGCACGATCAGGGTCGAAAAAAATAGTTCTATGACTTTACCGAGTTTCATTGAAATCTCTCCAGCCGTTTAGATTTAATTAGGGGAAACACGCACACACACACACACACATACGGACAAAAAGTGACCTCATAAGCCAACTTTTTCATAAATAACAAGTAGTTCCGTGAAGAACTATACAGCCTATTTTCATATATCCTACTTATGTTAATTGCCACTATCAACATACACAATTTCAGTTTGATTGCTGTAATAGATTCGTAGATATTGAGAACCGACTAAATATTTCGGATGGTCGCCATGTTGGATTTTATATATGTAGGTCCTAGAGTTATGTACTGTTACATGCAGATTATTGTGAACGTGTAGTATTCAAACTTCAATCGCATAATTAGGACACAAGAAAAAACAAGGAGATTTAAAAAATTTTCACAGCTAACATCTTGAGGTTATGGAAACAATTGAAATAAATTAGATGCCAGTGGATTAACATTCGGATAAAGATTTACTGTACCAAATTTCACTGCACGCGGATGGTTAAATTGCGAGAAACGTCCATGTGAATATTTATAATTCGCGTCACCGCCATGTTGGATTTGTGATCACCAGGTTATTTAAAGTCCTATAAGTGAACTTAAGTTCATAGCCCCTATGAACATTAAAAAATTTAGTTTGATTGCTAAAATAGATTCGTAGATATTCAGTATCGTCTAAATATTTCGGATGGTCGCCATGTTGGATTGTTAAATGTATAGGCCATAGAGTCATGTACCATTATAGGAAAATTATTGCGTAGGTTCATTATTCAAACTTTCACTTCGATCGCATGACTACATCACAAGATATAAAAACTTAATTTTAAAATTCGCACTGCCGCCATCTTGAGGTTATGTAAACAATTGAACTAAATTAGATACCAGTGGATTACAATGTGTATAAATATTTCCTGTACCAGGTTTCAGTGCGCTTGGAACATTAAATCGCGAGAAAGGTCTATTTAAAATGTTCAAATTCGCTTGGCCGCCATGTTCGTTTTGTAGTTAACCGGTTTTTGAAAACCTTATAGATGGACTTCCAGTAATGCCCTTTATCTCCGTACAAAATTTTAGGGAGATACCGCTAATAGTTTCAGAGATATAGAATGCCGGTGAAATATTTCGCACATCCGCCATCTTGTGATTATGTAAACAATTGAACGAAGTTAGATGTCGGTGCATTACAATGTATATAAACATATACTGTACCAAGTTTCATTGCGTTTGGTTGGTCAAATCGCGAGAAACGTCTATTTAAAAGTCGCAAATTCGCTTGGCCGCCATGTTGGTTTTGTAGTTACCAGGTTTTCAAAAGTCACATAAGTGAACTTATAGTAGTTCCCTCTATCACCATAGAAAATGTCAGGGTAATATCGGTAATAGTTTCGGAGATATTGAATGCTGGTGAAATATTTCGCAAAGCCGCCATGTTGGATTGGTGAGTCGTAACAAAATTTGAAGGGCACGGTCGATGTCGCCGGGAATAGTGCTATGAACTTTCCGAGTTTCATTGAAATCGCTCCTGCCGTTTAGATTTTATTAGGGGGGGGGGACACACACACGAATCACACACACACACACACACACGCACACACACACACACGGACAAAAGGTGATCTCATAAGCCTATTTTTTCAAAATTGAAAATAGGCTAAAAATTGGATTGTAAGTAACTAATCGTTCCTGAAAATAATTGCATGTATTAGTTTTAATCAATATTAAATAATGGGTGAATGGACATTTAACACTTAGGTTTCTTCATTAATCCTTCATTGAAATTCATCTCAAACATATTCCGTGTCTTTCTGCACGGCTTTTTTATGCTTAATTTACAATATTTATGGTAACAGATCTGATTTTTTCTTTTCTGGAACATTTACTAAGTGAACTAAAGTACTACTCAGTAACTCATCATATACCAGCTGAAGAAAGTCACAATGTGACCACAGTACGGTTTCAATGAAATAAATATTGACTTTTGGTAAAAATAAATAGTTTATAATTAACACGTCAATAGGGTATCGGGCTATCATGGTCATTCTTATGTCATTCTATTTTAAGGTGCTTATGTCAAGTTGTTTGCCATGAAACTTCGGGAATATGTTCATTACACTCTAAGTTATCATAATATGGATTTTAAAAAAAAGGGGCACATTTTGCCTAAAGAAATACTGTATATCCTCCCGTGTTAATTAACCTTAGCTATTGGTCACTAGCGTACTTACACAATCATAATAACCTCAACCAGCCACTTCCCAAGATATAATCAACAGTAATGGTTTAATTGGGGTAAATATAGTTGACTAGCATTAGTACCCGGCTTCGCCCGGTGGAATGATGATAATATTTCAGTCTCCTTAACACTCAACGTCATAAATTATATTTATTTATGTATTCATTTCTTACATTATCAAACCCAGTGACAATGTGTATACTTAAGTCACTATGGGAAGGCTCTGTAAAATAATGATCATTCTCGTGATATTTGTCTTCAGTACGAGTCGAGATATGTCGTTAGCGGTCCCAGAATTCGTGACATCTCAGTCGTAGAAGACTATATGTGGTGGTGATTAGAAATATAATAGACTTAAAATCTATGTCATTTGCCCCCCAATGACGTTGAGGGCATAACATCTAAGTAATTTGCCCTACTGATCAGGATGATATTGAAAATTACTACATAACTGACATATGAAACTTAGAAAATAATAGAAAAAGTTATTTTTAGGACTCACATTTCGGGAAAGACTTGATTATTTTTTGCCAAAGAGCTCCCACTTAGATCGCTATCTGGTTAAAAGTTTCGTCTTGTTAAGGTTTAAACTGTACGATAAATGTATGTAGCAATTCCTCCAAGAGAAGCTTCCAGATTTCTCAGTCGATATATCGTTAACGTTCCTGAGCATCCAGTTGTCTTTTCTTCTGACGCAAAACATCTTCTACATAGTGATGATGAACATAGAAGCGACTACTGGCACATATAACTTATCAACGAATGGGAAAAATTGATACTTTAAAGGAATGAAAGGAATAAAATACAAAAGAGATGTACGATATACCATAACACTCGCTGTGAATTTTCTACGTGACCGGCTTACATGTTTCGGTACAGGTTCTCAAGAAGAGGAACCAGATCATTGGCATAAATGAATACAGTAACAGTAGATTAAATAGTATCCTAGACAGATGACATGCAAAGTAACACGGCCTAATATACGATGTAATGGTTGAACTTCAGAGAAATTTTTCATCTCACTTCGCAGTTGTTATTTAATAAATACTAACATGTTTGTAGCTAACATTGAAATTAATGGAGTGCGTTAGGATAAACGATATTCCTTGTTTTTCCCTCTGGTGAATAAATAAATAAATGTTTAGGTGTGCCCACTCTTGAGCAAGCTACGTATAACTGGTCATGAGAGAAGCATGGACTTTCCAGATTAAGGCCTGCTAGCTTGATCGACTGTCCTTGGGCCTTGTTTATGGTCATTGCAAATGCAAGACGTGCAGGGAATTGCAGTCGCTTGAAATCAAGAGGCATATCAGTAGGGATCATAGGAATTCGGTGAATGAAGATATCTTCTCCTTTGGCATGGCCTGTCAATACGACTACTACTGAACGGGTATATCAAACTTACAAACTAATGGAAATACACATTTTAAAAATCGCAGGCGATGAAGACTGTGGTGTTACTTAGTAGTATAATGGACGTAACATCTAGGTCATTTGCCCTTTTGATGAGGTTGGTAATGAAAACTACTGTTGAATTGACACGACAAACTTGCAAACTACCGTGGTAGAAAGAAATATTTCAAAATTCACAGGTGATGGAAGAGTTATTGTGTGTGTTGATTAGTGGTATAATGGGCGTAACATCTAGGTCATTTGCCCTTATGATAATAATAAGGTAATGAAAAATGACTACTAAACGAACATGGCGTAATTTTAAATCTGATATACTGTAGGTAATTCAGATGTCTACCTTCGTTGTCTTCCAATGTCTGAACGTTATTTTCTGGCTTAGGCCTATACTCGATGCGTGTAGTGAAAGAGCTTATCGAGTACTGCTCGGGTCCAAGCTGCACGAACCTGAGAATATCGCAGATGATGACGATATATTATGATGACAGACGTTCGGGTGGGGGTTCCCGGTCCTATTCACATTGACCGGTGAATCACTCATTCTTTCGTAACACTACAGTGGTGTGAGCAAAGACGCAATATGAACATCAGCATAGTCAGCAATACCAGGTAACACGGCGGGGTCTGGACATTTCTCTCATGTCACCTCGCGATGAATCAGCAACTGGTACCGGGCTCCTTTCAGTTCTCTTTCCTGTCAGTCTCCCTTGGTCAAACTCTTGTTCTCTTCCGACCCCGATGGTATCAGGGTATCCGAGGCCTAGCGACTCTTTCACTTTCCCGCCTTAATTGGCCCTTGTCTAATCATTCCTGATAGCCTCATTCTTCGAGGTGTCAGCCTTCTTTTTCTTTTCTTAATATCTCATGTCTTCTGCTCAAGACCCTCAAGGAGGCAGGGTGTGTGTAGCCCCACCACTTCTGGTGCATCCTGGATAGTGCTACATCCTCAAGGGCTCATGGCTGGTGAGTTCGGGAGCTGGCAACCCTGAGGGTTTCCTGAGCGGGTCCGGTTTTACCCCTTTTTTCCATTGCCTTTGGGACGGACCATGTCCTCTTTCAGGGAATGGAGTGGTCTGTCCGCAATTTCAAGCAGACAGTGTTACTCGCAGGGTACCAAAGGGTAAGTATACACATAATGGTTCTGATCGGTGAAACGGTGTAGATTTGTGCCAAAGGGCCTAAATGCAGGGAATGGGGTGATCTGTCCGCAATTTCAAGTGGACAGGGTTACCCGCTGGGTTCGAAAGGGTAAGTATGTAAATTTTGGTCCGGATCGGTGAAACGATATAGATTTTTGGCAAAGGGCCTAAATGCAGGAAATGGGGTGGTCTGTACGAAATTTTAGGTGGACAGTGATATTCACAGGGTTACAAAGGGTAAGTATACACATTTTGGTTCAGATCTGTGAAACGGTGTAGATTTGAGCCAAGGGGCCTAAATGCAGGGAATGGAGTGGTCTGTCCGCAATTTCAAGCAAACAGTGTTACTCGCAGGGTACCAAAGGGTAAGTATACAAATTTTGGTTCTGATCGGTGAAACGGTGTAGATTTGTGCCAAAGGGCCTAAATGCAGGGAATGGAGTGGTCTGTCCGAAATTTCAAGCAGACAGTGTTACTCGCAGGGTTCCAGACGGTAAATAACAACTTTTGGTTGAGATCTGTGAAACGGTGTAGATTTGGGCCAAAGGGCCTAAATGCAGGAAATAGAGTGGTCTGTCCGCAATTTCAAGCAGACAGTGTTACTCGCAGGGTACCAAAGGGTAAGTATACACATTTTGGTTCTGATCGGTGAAACGGTGTAGATTTGGGACAAAGGGCCTAAATCCAGAGAATGGGGTGGTCTGTCCGAAATTTCAAGTGGACCGGGTTACCCGCAGCGTTGCAAAGGGTAGGTATACACATTTTGGTTCGGAACGGTGAAACGGTGTAGAAGTTTGCCAAAGGGCCTAAATGCAGGAAATGGGGTGGTCTGTCCGAAATTTTAAGTGGACAGTGTTATTCACAGGGTTACATAGGGTAAGTATACAAATGTTGGTTGAGATCGGTGAAACGGTGTAGATTTGGGACAAAGGGCCTAAATGCAGGGAATGGGGTGGTCTGTCGGAAATTTCAAGTGGACAGGGTTACCCGCAGGGTTCCGAAGGGTATGTATACAAATTTTGGTTCAGATCGGTGAAACGGTGTGGATTTGTATACATAACAGACAGACAGACAAACATTGAGCTTTATATATATAGATTAGACGTGTTCCTAGTAATTTTGTGGTAATTTCACATTGCTCATGTGTTGCTAACAACACCACAGTATACACTGGTGGCTATTCTGGAAACTATTTGAATTTACACAGTGTTTCTTAGCTGGTGTACAAAATTTAAAACTTCATTAGTAACTGTGAAGCTAAATGTGATCGATATAAAATTAATTTGGTCCTTAGTCCTTGGAGTTTACAAATAATTACAATAGGAAAAGAGGAAATCCGTTTCGGTGTATCTTAGTATCCACTGACATGCATATCATTGTTGAATTTTCTGATATTTTAGTGCTCTTCAATATATTTAGTACATTGTTGACCCCTGGTGGGAATATTAGCAGTGTAGTATTTAATTTTTTCGTTGTATGTTAAGCTTCATCCAGGTAGTTCACGTTTCTGAAATAAGTGTTGGAAGAAAATTGTTCGAAAATGGCCTAACAGCAAGATCAACCAGATAAAAGCCATTTCTCAACAATGAAAGGCAACGTGAAAATTGTGTGAACTGGGATACAAATCATAAATCTTGGTTTAATGATGACTGGGTGAAAGTGATTGGTGTGATTAAATGAAACTTAATATATTTCCTACAAAGTTTCCAGAATTATGGTCACTAGTGTAATTACACAATCATAATAACCTGAACCAGCCATATCCCAAGATATAATCAACAGTAATGGTTAAATTGAGGTAAATATAGTTTATTAGACGTGTTCCAAGTAATTTTGTGGTAATTTCATACTACTCATGTGTTGCTAACAACACCACAGTGTATATGTTAATTAAACGATCATCTAATGACCACATTTATATTCTGAAGACATTACTGAGGTAAATAGCAGACGAGGAGTACTGTAGATACAATGCATAACATTACAGTACATTCACCTAGCGGGTACCATTAGCACTAAAGAATTCTTGCTATTGTTGGTGTTGTTGCTGATTCTTTAGGGGATTTGCAACATCGATGTCATGTAGTGCCGTGTACTTGGGTGTGTGTAGTAGTTGTTTCATAACCTGTCAATGTGATGTCTGTACTAGTGTTAGTGTTTGGAATCGATATCGATGATGATAATTGTTGTTTTAAGGGGCCTAACATCTAGGTTATCGGCCCCTAATGGTTTAGGTGATAGTGAGATGAGAATGAAAACTATACTCTGATTTACAAAAGATGCTCGGTGAAAGCTGTCATCCGCTTGAAGGGTGAGGTGAGGAGAAGAGACGAAAGGGGTAACGGTCTCCATAGCAACAGCAAGCAATGTTGCAATGTATGCCGACACAGCAGTAAGCATATGGTTTGACTCAGTGTGTTTTCACTCGTCACGGTCATTAGAGCGCCAAGCAGGGGGGATAACTTCCCCAGTATTTGTGTCTTCCTGCAAGCCTCTTGGAATGTTACGAGTCATGATCTGCCTCAGTGGCAACGCAGCATTTCCCCACGTGCTAGCTTTGACAGCTGTCAGCGATTATTATTGGTAATTCAGAGTATAGGCCTATAACTAATACGAACTACACACTTACATACTAGAAGAAGAAAAGGTAAACGAGTGAAGGAGAAGGCAAATAAAGGACAGGAAGAAAAGAAATGCCCTTAACCCTCGAAGAATGAGGATTGAGGGACTTGGAAGGAAGGAGAGCCATGAAAGGCAGATAGGAAAGGGGAAAGAGGATTGGGCCTACCCCAAAGTCAGAGGAAAAAGGGGACAAAACGGACCAGGTCAGAAATCCCTCGGGGTCGCCAACTCCCAAACTCACCAGCCGTGAGCCCTTGAGGGTGTAGCACTATCCAGGGTGCACCAGAAACGGTGGGGCTACATACACCCCGCCTCCTTGAGAGCCTGGTGCAGAAGGCAGGATAGAACATGAAAAGAAAAAGAAGGCTGACCCCTTGAAGAATGAGGGATCAGGAAAGATGAGACAAGGGCCAATTAAGGCGGGAAAGGAAGAGACTCTCAAGGCCTCGGATACCCTAATACCGTCAGGTTTGGAAGAGAACAAGAGTTGACCAAGAGAGCTCGATAGGAAAGAAGACGGAGAAGAGTTCAGCACAAGTAAGTGGAAGAAATGCCGGACTCAGCTGGGGTACCCTGGTCGCCAACCCACGTCCCACTAGAGGTGAGCCCCTGGAGGTTTGGAATCAAGGTAGGATTTGGGTAGGAAGCAGCCGTTACCTTAAGTTAGCTAACATCACGACACTTGCCTCAAGTAGAAGGGGAAACCACGGGAAACCACTTCCAGGATGGCTGAGGAGGAATCAAACCCACTTCTTCTCAGTTTTGCCTCACGAGGCTGAGTGTACCTTTTTGCAGAGTTGGGAATCGAATCCGGGCCTACGGGGCGACAACCAACAATGCTAACCACTACGCAACGAAGCGGATCTAACAAATTCTGATAATCATCCATCATTCTCTATCACATTATTGAACATTGACAATTTACATTCACATTACTTACAATTGAGTTCTTGTTTTTGTTGTTGTTGTTGTTGTTGTTGTTGTTGTTGTTGTTGTTGTTGTTGTTGTTGTTGTTGTAAATATATTATACTCGTATGGGCTTGGAACATCTCGGTCATAAAACTTGATTACTCGTATGTGTGTTCAAATCGTCAGATAACCTGTGTTACTGTAATGATTCTAGTAGTGTGTGTAGTGTAATTATTAGGAACAGAATGGGGTAGGAGCTTCAGGACTGGAAATAAAATTCAATCCTGGAATTCGCTTGCAGGGAGTTTGGAAAAACCCTGGAAAGAACCACACCAGGGATAGCCAATGTCAGCGCTGGAATTCAAACCTGCGATCTCCGGACTTGGTGAGCGGTGTAACGCGCAAGGCTACTAGGTGAGGTTACAACAATCGCAATTATGGGCTACCGCAAGGGTTCACAATTGAGTGGGTTAACCCGTTATGAGTTATGTTGTGCAATCTATGGAGAAAAGTGTGAACTATATTTTCTGAAACTGTCTAACGTCAGAGAGGCTTATTTAACGAAGTACATGAATTTGAAGTTTATGCTATTTTGAAAGTTTCAACTACGCTTGGCCACCATGATCTTTTCGTACTAAACAGTGTTTTGAAAGTCACATAGGTGAACTTGTAGTAATGCCCTTTATCACCGTACAAAATTTCAGGGTCATATCAATAATAGTTTCGGAGATATAGATGCCGTTTTTTTTTTACCCAAACGCAAATGTCCTGTTTTCTCAGCTTTAGCTAAATGATAATATTAGCCTGTTTTTGCGAGCACCCACTCATTTACTGCGTAATTGGCTGGCGGCTACGGGGCCCCGGCTCAGAAAGACATCGCTTCCACATAATTGTGACGGCCTTCTCTCTTTCATATATCTTATCGATTTCCCTTTGTCAAATCTTGTTAGGCTATATTCCGAACCCGACGAGATTTGTGCGTCCAAGGCCTAGGGTGCCTTTCAATTTCCTGCCTTAATGGCTCTTTTCTTTTCTTCCTAAACCCTCTCATTTTACGAGGGGTCAAATGTAAAACAAAAATATTGGAATGCAGCCGAAATAAATCAGAAACCTCAATGGACATCAAATTGGCAGGTGAAAAGCTGAAGGAAGTAGGAGACTTATGTTACTTACGAAGCAAAATAACCAGTGATGGACGAATCAAAGAGGATATAAAAAGTAGGTTGGCTCAGGCAAGGAAGGCATTTCTACAAAAAAAAGGATCTGTTGACATCGAATAAAGATTTATGCATTAGGAAGTAATTCTTGAAAGCCTTTGTCTGGAGCGTGGTGCTCTGTGGAAGTGAAACTTGGACTATTGGCGTAGCAGAAAAGAGGAGAATTGAAGCGTTTGAAATGTGGGGGTACAGGAGAATGATGAAGATCAGATGGGTAAGATAGGGTTACAAACGAAGAGGTATTAAGACGAGTGGGAGAGGAGAGATGTTTCTGGCGACTGCTAATGAAGAGAAGAGATAGGTTGGTAGGACGCATACTAAGACACCCAGGAAGAGCAAGCTTAGTGATGGAAGGAAGGGTCGAGGACAAAAACTGTAGGGGTAGACCAAGGTTAGAATATGTTAGACAGATTGCCTTGGATGTAGAGTGTGGTAGCTATGTAGAGATGAAACGATTAGCTCAGGACAGGGAGGCATGGCAAGCTGCATCAAACCAGTCAAAAGACTGAAGACTCAATCAACAATAAACTTTCTTAGGTAATTCTTTTACTTCTTCTTGTGATTTTGGGGTGGAACATATCATTCCCTTTCATGGCACTACTTCCTTCTAAATCTCATTATTTAAGGGGTGAGGGCATTACATCTCCATCTCCACTGGTATTTAATAAATGCAATACACCTTAGTCAATGAAAAATGAAAATCCATAGACAGCTTCCAGTCTACTGACCGGGTCAGGGAATGGAATGAATGAAGCCCCCATCTAGCGGCGAGTATATGAACTGTGCCGGCTGCCGAAGCCTGTCACACTCCCCTGGGGCAATGATTAAATGAATGTCAGATGAAATGAAATGATAGTGGAGAATGCTACTGGAATGAAATTGTGACAGGGAAAACCAGAGTACCCGGAGGAAAACCTGTCTGCCTCCACTTTGTCCAGCACAGATCTCACATGGAGAGACCGGGATGTGAACCACGGACCCAGCGGTGAGAGGCCGGCGTGCTGCCGCCTAAGCCACGGAGGCTCGACCTTAGTCAATGACATTTTTAAAATTAATATCTATAAATTAAATATGAGTTTTGGCCATATTATGACCTTCTTAATTTTTTCAAAGAAGGAAAGGTTGGCTGGTTGGTTCCTTTGTTTAGGGGTTGCGACAACGCGGTCATGTAGCCCCGTGTACTTTGGGTGTGTGTAGAATTTGTCTGATAACCGGTGTTAATTTTGATGGCTGTATTAGTCTGTGTTATCTGTTATTCAGGTAGAAGGACTGCAGACGGTTAATTTTTTCAAGTAGTTCCAACTTTTGTCACGAAATGCTACCATCCACAACACCTAGCTGCGGACCCGGTTACTAAATGCCATCGCAGTCAGCACCCGGAGGCGAACGTTGTAACTAATAGAGCGTTATCAATCTAACCTACAAATTTTTGCTTCCACAAGTGTAATTAGTGGAAGGTTCCTTTTCATGCCATAAATCTATGACATGGGACCTCCGGCTTTACTTCCCCTCCGAAGGAAGGCATACTGTGGGATTTCTAACGCTCTTAAAAAATCCGACGACTTCTGCCGGGTTTGAACCCGTGACATTGTGCATAGAATCTCAGCATGCTACCAACTACGCCACTGAAGCCGCTCAAAGAAGGAAAGAAAAATCTAATGGAAAACTACGAGCAAAGTATTTGAAAACATTTAAAATTGGTCTTTCGAATAAAAAAATATATAAAAGATATATTTGAGAAAGAGCCTCCGAGGCTTAGGCGGCAGCACGCCGGCCTCTCACCACTGGGTCCGTGGTTCAAATCCCGGTCACTCCATGTGAGATTTATGCTGGACAAAGCGGAGGCAGCCAGGTTTTTCTCCGGGTACTCCGGTTTTCCCTGTCACAATTTCATCCCAGCAACACTGTCCTCTATCATTTCATTTCATCTGTCATTCATTTAATCATTGCCCCAGGGGAGTGCTACAGGCTTCGGCAGCCGGCACAGTTCATATCCTCGCCGCTAGATGGGGGCATCATTCATTCCATTCCCTGACCCGGTCGGTCGACTGGAAGCAGTCTGTGGGTTTTCATATTTAAGGAAACAGATATGACACAAATATGGACTTCAATTTCATAACAAACCCTAAGAAGTTATTGAATAGAATTAAAGAAAATAGTGCAATGATTATAAATAGGGCCCGGATGTTGATGACATGTCATCTTTTTATTGAGTTGTCTAAGACAATGCTGAAGTACATAGAAACTCCGGTCGGGTCACCCTGTCTTCAATTACTGTATGTCATTTTTATTTTGCACCTTTTTGCATTATTTGCTATTTTTCCATTTTAAGAGCATTTTTTTAAGTTTGGTAGATTTTTGTGGTCATATTTTAGAGAAATCGGCCTTTTAAGGTCTTTTTTTTTTTCTTCAATTTAGTCATGCCACAGCTTTAAGTGAGGGATTTACGTCTCTCAGAGTTAAGAAGATGCTAGTAGCTGATACAAGATGATTTAAAATATTGAATTAAAATATTTCGGTATTACTATTGGTAGAAAATATATATATCTTGGATGCAGAAGAACGGTGCCGTAGGAATACAGATGCTCGTGTTTTCGTCGCAAACCAGTTATTAGCGGAATAGAATGTTGCCTGCTCTGTTGACCAAGGTCAGCTGTGGCTTGGTAGAAAGGGGAAGGAGTATATATTCTTGTCTCCGTTCATTTTCTCCATTTTATAGTGCATTTTTCGAATTTTTAGGTCATTTATTACAGTAATTTTTTTAAATTTTAAGTGCATTTTTTAACTTTTTACGGCATCATTATCAGGGCCCTAATTATAAATCTTCTTCCACTGTGACCGGTAGGTCCAATTAAAATTTTATATTCATTGTGGAAAAATAATTTTGTGAAAAATGGCATGAATCTAAAGAGGATTGTGTTTGCATTTCCATAAATTGACTAACAATTGTTCTTTAAAATATCTTGATATGGTCTTTCTACCAGATAAAATAAACACTTTGACGAGTGGATCATGGCTTGGAATGTTTACTGTAATTATCTTCTGCTCCAATAAATGTTGATGGTCCTTGACTTATAGCTCTTGTGTTTTAATATATGGTTTTGACATATGTCATTGTATGCGTTGGTTTTCATTAGTGTAGTAGTGTTCAAGGAAAATAATGCAAGACATTTCATATCATTACGTATCCCCATCTTCTTTATTTCCGTTTTTCATTGTTTCGTTTTCTCACTTGTAATTACAAGGGTAATTGGAGACAAGCAGCCCCTGGCTAGAGCTTTCCTTCCATATATAAAAAAGGTCACGGACAGAATAGGGAGGCTACTCGAGTCCCATGATATAAAGACCATATACAGGCCTACGAGAAAAATTAAGGACATGTTTAGGTCCGCAAAGATAAGCGACATCCTCATACCGCGGCAGTAGTTTATAAAATCCCGTGTGATTGTGGCCAAGTATATATTGGAACAACGAAAAGAAGTATTGCCACTCGCCTCAAGGAACACGAACGACACAGCCGGCTGGGACAAACAGATAAATCCACTGTTGCAGCACACTCGCTACTCGCAGATCACGACATAAGATATGGAGACACCGAAGTTCTGTCCCCCAAGGTGTCTTATCATGCCAGGCTACAAAGAGAGGCCATTGAAATCCTGAAGCATACTAACAGCTTCAATCTTAAGGAGGAAGCAGAACGTGAGAACAGAGCTTGGCTTCCAGTCCTTAATCCCCTCAAGCCTGCCCTCATTGACCGTCGTAGACGAGAAGATGCAACAGAAGAGCAGTCCTGTCCTTGATGCATTACTTTTATGTGGTACGCCGTTGCTATGGTAGCCTCTATGTGTGGGTTGTTGACTATTTATATATCTTCTGTTTACTTGTTTTACCTCGCTTAATGTAGCCTCTGAACTTGCTGAACGCAGTTTTCAGCGAAACGTCAGGACAACAAAATGTCCTTAGAACACGGCCTATAAGCCCGCGAAACAGAGATTCCTATTTCAACGCCGGTCGTGAAAGTCTGAATTTTTACTTAATTACCCTACATACTGTACCCGTTCGTCCTGGGGATGCGATGACCCATCTGTTATTACATCGCATTCCTGGAGTTCCAGGACAGAGCGGAGTTAAATGAACCTCTAGTCAAATAAGGAATGTGTCGGAAATTCAGCTGAGTTATCGAAAAAGCAGTGGGTAACACGAGACAAAGTATCTCTAGGGTCGTTACGGGCTTATGTTTAATAGAAAAATGCAAATATAAATGGGCGCCATCAACTGAACTCCTAGAAAACCACATCCTTTCCGGTTAAGCCTTAATCAAGACAAGGAAAGAAAAAGGAAAATCACACCATCATCAGATCACAACTAAGATAAAAACAAATTTATTTCACTTTGATAGTCAGACAGACATTTTAAATAGTCATCCTACCTGAGAGTATGGTCGAGTGCCAATGTTAAATTGTCATTGTCCAAAAATCGAACCATCTCTTTTCTAATCAAAAATATTTCATCCACAGACAACAGGAAAATTCTCTAAAGTTCTCTTGGGTTCTCAGGATCACTGTAGCACTATGTCTTTCGTCACTGACATTTGTGAAACCTGAGACCTAATTTATCTTTAAATTAACATCATGATGTGGATTTGAAAAAATTATTAATCTGTCAAAACATACACATTATAATCACATATTTTAAACATCACGTAATTTATGGCTTGCATGGCATAATTCAAATGTTGAATACGTTAGTAAAATGCTCCTAAACATCGAATAATTAATTTACACTATTTACATTGTCATTCATAATTGCTTGTTCGTGAATTACAGAAAATCCACTGCTCATTGGTTGTGATCATCATCATCATCAAAGTTAAATATTTCTCACATTAATTCTCATTTCAAAATTCAACATATTCCTGTCAGAATCATTAACTCATCACCATTAAATCATTTAAATCCTCAACTCAAGTTGCAATTTCTCAAATTATATCTCAATTAAATTTATTTAATTCCATATAAATTCATTAATCATCAGCTTCTTTAATTAATTATCACCTAATTCAGTTATTCATCATCTATTCAATCATCTATTAATTTATTTAAATCAGTTTATTTATCCAATCTTTAATTCATCCATTTATTTAATTCATTGATTTATTCCAAAATTTAATTTATCAATTTATTTAAATTTTATTCTTCTGGTTATTTAGATTTTTATTATTTCATCTAGTCATTCTGATTTTTATTTCATTAGGTCAGATCATTAATATGCTTAATTTTCAGATTATTATTTCATTAATTATTATTATCAGAAAATCTTGTATCATCAACTTTATTTATTTGTTTAATTTCCTAACAAATTGTTTAATATGGTTTATAGAACGTTGTCTTACAGTTTTATCACTTCCAAGTTATATCTCGTATTTAATTATCATGCCAAAAATATTATTGCCTTCACGACATCACGTTGGATCTGACTATCCACAACTACATTATATATCCTCACTTCTTCAAATATCACATTTGAATACCACAATTATTCCACAAAACTCCATAAATATTCAGCATACAGCCTGAATCTCAACAATTACGCTAGACTGGGTTCGACAACCTCATATCTGCCTCAAAATACATTAGCAACATTGCAACTATCACTTGGCAACTTCTACAAAATGCCTATCACAAACTTCAATTAACCATGTTGCATGATCTACAAAAAATATATAACTGGCTTCAAATTATCAACGCACACAATCTCCAATAACTGTAATTACTCTGATCACATCTAGACAACTTCTTAAACAATTAGAAAAAATATTACCTTAGTAATTCAAGATCTGCTTTCAAATAGCATTAATTCTCTTACAATTCTCATAATTCACATCACAGAAAAACACCAATGTGCTATAATCTCTCATATCAAAATCTGCAATACTGATCTGCCTTAAAATAAATCTGACCATTAATGATTCATCTTACAAGATTCAATTACTTTAAATCCTTCTCAAAGGTATCAAACACAATTATAAAAATCATCAAAAGCATCAGCTGTACCAGCTGTTAAACTGAAAGTACTCTCAAAAGAGTAAAGCAACAAAATATTGGATTGGCAAACAAGAATTACAAATGTAACCCTGATGACAGTTATCTTTACTTTATTTAACAAAAATTCGACTGATATGTGACTAGTAGTTCCTTATTTGATTCTCTTACAATCTCACGTACACTCGGATGATAAAAATGAGTCCCTCAATGGCAAGTAAGATGAGTAACCACCGTACAATCGTATAAATACGAAAGACTTTGCCCCGTCGACTAACATGATAGTGCCCTGAACGATGGGTAAGATGAGTAACCACCATACAATCGTATAAATACGAAAGACCCCATCTCGAAGACTAAATGAGTGAATGTACCAGATCGGAATCAACAAGTTTCTAGTTGTCATATAAAAGCGATATTTATTCACTAAAGTGAATAACATCTTAATATCTCCAAACAATCCAATGGAAAAAAATCCCTACTGATGAATAATACACACTCGCTAGTATGCAATGAACTGACGAAGTAATATAGATAATCAATTGCAAATCACGAGTTCGAAATACTCGTCACACAAAAAAAACTATTCATGAAAACTATCCTTGCTGGAAAAATGTCTAAAAGACCAAACATCTGCTTAATAAAGCCAACCAATGGTGAGAATTTCGTATAATGATGCCTGCCATATCATATGGTCACGCCATATTCTAGCAAAATTCGAAGCATATAAAGTCAAAGCCATGTCTAAATAATCGTATCACTCCTATTAGAAAAATATACATGTGTGCCCAGTATTCATGAAAATAATCGTATCAGAAAGTTATAACTCTTACAGTACCTTCTCATAATCAGCTGTTATTAAATTTCAAAGATCGTCGATTTTCCTTATGTAATGAATTTCTCGAAAGATCGGCGTGAATATCATTCCACCCACGCAATGACGATTGCCTTCGAATCCCAAGTGAATCACCTGGACCTCCTCTTCTTCAGGAATCGAATCCATCGCTCTGTGGTGCCATCGCGTCTCTGTCTGCGTTTACTCCGACATGATGAACTTTTGGTTATCCATAGCGGATACTGTCCAAATCCTCACGAAAAAGTTCATAGAAACAGCGGACCCCTTATTCCTCTTCTACGTTACGCCACTGTTCCATACAATGTTCGGTTTGAGTGTTGGAAGTTCAAACTCCAATAACTGCTAAGTCTCACTTGCAGAAAATAAAATTTTATTATGAGAGTGTCTAAGTTTATGGAACACCCTGTATCTGTGTTCGTACTCGGCAATTTATAACACTTCATAAGAAAGAATTGCATTAATGCACGTGCCAAAGTTCATAAGTGCATTTGCTTGAAACATTTCATTTGCCTAAAAATCGTTAATGTTACTTGGAATGCGTTATGAAATGCATAGTCGTAATGTCATTAAAAAAACTATGTTCATTCGAAGTTCAAAGTTGCAGTATCTCGTAACTATCTGCCTGCATAATTCGATTAAAGAATATAAGTTCCAACTCAACTTTATAATGAAGTTCAGCTTCTATCATAATGCTTGCGTATAAAATTGGAAATAACCCGCTCGTCCCTACTGCAATGCTCTAGAATAATCTCCGCCTAAAGCTGTCCTCGCCATGCCGCTCTGCTATGATGTTCTGCGTTACCAAAATGCAGCTTGAAATAAGTTCTCCAACTCGTTTTACCGTGCTGTTCTAAACCCCGGCCTTCTCATGCTTGCTTGGCTCGTACAGCTGGTTCTATAACCGGTCTTCACGCTGCCTACTGCGGATGTTTGCCTGGCTCACTGACCTACTTTTCGTTCGCTGCTTGGTGAAGTTAAAACTTGTCGCTTTCACTTTCCGTGACAAATGCTGCTCACCGCGCGACTTTTACCATACGCTCGGCATGTCCTACTCAGCTCGCTGTCTGACCTCGACTGCCGTGCTAACTGTACTTGACTCTCTTGCTCACGGAGCTCGACTGACTGTCTCTGGACTGCATTGACCTGAACCTCCCTGGCGCAGTCACGTGACGTTCTCCCCACCTCTGTGGTCTTGCGTCACAAATATAATCTCGAACCCCGATCATCTCGGCTATTAAGTTATACAATAACTTAAGGGTTATCTGACTTCCTACAAATTATTACCATATATAATGCTTGTTATATCTTCTCTTCTGAGATGTTTAAATACCATGTTCCATATAGATCTTAATAAAGCTTCATATTTCCATCCATAATTCCATCTACTTACTGCTGTTAGTGCCTTCTTAATCCTAGACCTTCTATGTCATCTTGACATTCCTCTTGACTCGATCTGAGCGCTATCGTTTCACAACTCTTCTCAAAATCTCAACTACGGCTTAATGTCTGCTGGCGTAGCCGATAGCCTCAACTAGGTATCGTGTACAATACTTTACCGCTTATCCTTCCAGCTCGGCTTCTTCCACGGACACTGTGAGGGATCATTCCTCTACCCGCGCAAGGACAGTGTCTGGGAGCGGAATACACTTTGTCAGCAAATACAAGCGACAGGCCGAACACCCAAGTGACCACCAACTTGGGTCTAATTGAGGAAGGGCCAGGGAAGCGAATTTGGAAAGAAGTCTCCGTAGATCTGTTGAATCCTCGTTCCGACTTTTGCCTGGTGGTGAAAATAGAAAACCACGGAAACCATTTTCATGGCAGCTACGCGCAATACGGTGCTATGTCATGGGGTAATTTTATTTCCGTTCTTGGTACACGTGGGTTCGAACTCCACCATCGGCCGCCTTTGAAATGATTTTCCGTGGTTATCAATTTTCACGAGCAGGCACATGCTGGGCCGGATCCTCTTAACAGGTCCACGTCTGACTTCCTTCCAAAATTCCTTCCCTGGCCTTTTCTTAATTATACCCAAGTTAGCGGTTGCCCCTCACCACCACCCAGTTTTTTTATTTTTTTATTTTCTTATTTTTTATTTTTTATTTTTTAGCGTATGACGTTTAGTGCCGGGAGTGCCCGAGGACATGTTCAGCTCGCCAGAGGCTGCAGCTGTTTCTATGCGGACACCCGTGGGGTGAGCTACAAGTACCGTTGCGTGTGGAGTGTTGTCAGGAGAGGAAAGTGTGAATGTAAGGAAGAGGAATTGGAAGGTAGCGGCTGTATAACCTATCGTAAGGGACCAACCCCGGCATTTGCTGGAAGGGAGATGGAAAACCACAGAAGACCAACTTCAAGGTTGCTAGCGGGGGGATTCGAACATCCTCACCTCCCGGATGTGAGCGACTGTCTGCACCACGGCTAACTAACCCGGTACCACCCCCAGTTATATCTGCTGACAAATTGTGTCAGCTGCCAGACACCGTCCTTGTGACGGTAGAGGAATGATCCCTCGCAGAGTCCAAGGATGAAGCCAAGCGTGGAGTAAGAGCAATTACGAACTACATGCAGATGCACTCTCATCTGACCCTAGACTCACATTATGAAACTACCATTCCTAATTATGAATGAGAAGAGTGGGCAAAGGATGTCGCTTGCCCTAACGACTTGTAAGGAAATCCGATTCGCTTGCGGTGTGGCGCGGCGGGAAGAAACGTCGACTAATTGTATGAAGAACTGGGTGGGGCCGGAACATGTGCATGCCGAGTGACCGCAGCACGCACGATCTGCTAAACGCGACCTGAACACCTAAGACTTCACGACTGTTTCCAAAATACTTGAACTGAATCCATTTTCCCCAAACAGCTGCAGAATACCAAGCAGCCACGCAGGGGCCAGTAACATCGTTTCTATTTTTGTTAGTGCCTCATTGAATTGGATTTGAATGTTATCTCATGAATTTCCCATTTTCAGTACATTACCAGCAGTCTCGCCAAGTTTATCTCTCCGTTGGTCGCGTGGATTACTGTTGTAATCCAAGTTCATTTGTTTTATATCTGCAAACATTATACACAAGATTTGGTCCATAGGCTACTGCTCAGTACCTTCCCTAAAAGGTCTCGCCATTTCAATCACCGTGCATTATTAGCCTACACCAATTGCCACTAGCCTGTCAGTGGCGTACCAAACAGTTAACGTGGATTACAACTGTACTCCACGCGACTATTTACGGAACTATAGTAAAGCCATCATTGCTTCCGACTTGACGTTTCAGTGCGAGGCTAGAGTTTCGTTCGCTAAATCGCGACTTCATGAACGAAACTCAATCAATCGTGATATATCGATTTGAATGGCTGCTTGTGATTGTCTAGTTAAAGTTATTTTCCTTCTGACCGCTAGATAACTGTAGGGTAACACTGAAACGTCGAGTCGGAAGTAATGATGGCTTTACTATATGCTTGAACTGCATTTGTTTGCTTGTACAGATATTGTATACCAGATGATTCTGCAGCCCCTTCCAATATCATTTTCTGCAACCCAACTAACGCGTGTTGGTAGGAAGATCATTAATTCTCTGCTTGTATCCCGTATGGTATGGTACGCGTACCCCAGGTTGCGAACCGCTTTTCTAAATAATCTCGGACTTTCTGAAAATAATACCATCAGTTGCATTGGCAACGTTATTTTGTTGTTATTAGCCTATTTTAGTTTATGAACAAGATGTTCAGTAAAGAACATATAGCCTACTTTCTCCTAAATGTATGAGTATAGTTATAACTCGTTGTTATTATCAAAGAGTATAATAGAACTATTCTTTGTTGAAGACCTTAGAAACGATTTACCTCTACCAAACGCCACAACCTAGATAAAAACTGCTACCATCATTGAAGAAAGAAAGAAAGATAAGAAGTATATCAAGAATGTTATGGATCTGGAGACATAATCGACCGGACTGGCGGCGTGGCTCAGCGGTAACGTTCTCGCTTGCTGGACCGTATGTTTCAGGTTCGTATCCTGGCGCAGTCAGCTGGCATTTGAGGGTGCACAAATGCGAGGGAGCCGTGTTAGTAGATTTACTGGCACGTTAAAGATCCCCTTCGGGACAAAATCCTGGCACCCCGGCGTCTCTAAAAGCAATAGTAGTTAAAAGGGACATAAAACCAATAACATTATTATTATTATTATTATTATTTTTATTATTTTTATTATTATTATTATTATTATTATTATTACATAATCGGCCTGACGCGGGCAACATCCAACTTTGAGTTGAGGCATGTCTTTACACGTCTGGCTGCGTATGACTTTCACAACCCTAATTGAATTAACAAATCTTTCCATGACCCTACAGAGACGTGTGTGTACCAACTATGTGGATATTTTCGATTGCTATTTGGCTGAAATAGAAGTATTAATTAATATCCTGAATTAGCACCAACGGTAGAGTTCAGATACTATGTGAAATCGTTTTGTTCTTTACTTCAATTAACATTTTCAAATAACGCACAATAGGCTGTTACAAACCCTTTAAAATAGAAAGTAAAAATGTATCGTAGTATCATCTTGTCATTCTTCAAATTCGATGCGCATAGAATGCAAATGGTATAGTAATCAATGGAGCCCCACGTAGACTAGTCATGATATCTAGTGGTGAAATATCTAACAATATAATCCTAACAGAGCGAGTGCATTCTAGCGGCCAGAAGAAGAAACTTTTCAATAAAATCTGGTCGGCGTGCAGTTACCTTTTTGGCAGCTAGATGTCTCGAGTAAATCTGCTGGCGAAT
This sequence comes from Meconema thalassinum, assembly GCA_946902985.2. Lineage (NCBI taxonomy): Eukaryota > Metazoa > Arthropoda > Insecta > Orthoptera > Tettigoniidae > Meconema > Meconema thalassinum. The sequence continues at coordinate 462,295,107 of OX336391.1, forward strand.
TATGTTTTAATTAAATATATATTTTACACCTTAATATGCACAATATAACGCTTAATTTTAAAACATCTGAGTCATTACAAAACAATAAACATATAAAATTTCAAGCAAAAAAACTAGCTCTGATCGGGTTTGAACCATAGGCATTTGAGCGATAGGCTAACTCTCTACCACTGAGCTAATTGTGTCAACGAATATCGTTCTATATAAAATGACTTACATAAAACTTGTTAGCAAATAGTGATTTATACTAAACGATTTCATCACTGGAGTATATTATTTATATATAAAGCATTTCATACAAAGTTTATTTATTTTATATCAGTACGCTATATTGCATGCAATACTCAAATTAGTGAAATATAAGTCAGGCACAAGATATCCGCTGCCATCTTATCTTATTAGTGAATCGGGTCAGCTTTTTAAAATCACGTCTGCACTATAGTATTACAAAATAAACTTTTAATTTCGAACGTGCCTCTTCCTTTAGAACAGTTAAAATGATTCTCGGCTCGATAATCGGAACTGGTGGGTCCCATGATATGGATTATAAAGTTTGCATAATTCGCACGGCCGCCATCCTGAAATGGTATGGCGGACGACCTTGTAGTTTGGTCACAAGACGCATCCTATACGAAGGTATGTTGTTACCAAATTTGGTAGAGATCGGATGATTTGGTTAGTCGTTATTTGATTTTACGTTTTGAACGTTTGAGTGGCCGCCATTCAGTTTTAGTAAAGATGGCGGCGATATAAAACATGACACTGAGGTGTCCTTTGCTAGTGCTACCTTTGTACCAAATTTCGTTCAATTCGCATTCACCGTGTTCGAATTGATAGGGGGGGACAGACATTCAGAGTACACACACTCACACACACACAGACACACACACAGACTCACACACACACATACACACACACAGACAGACACACTTTTTTCGCCCTGTGTTGATCTCATAAGTCTACTTTCATTTTTTGCAAAAATCGAAAGTAGGCTAAACAAGATGTTCAGTAAAGAACATATAGCCTACTTTCTCCTAAATGCATGGGTATTGTTATAACTCTTTGTCCATTTCAAGGAGTATGATTGAATGTTGGTTGTAGTAGCTTGTTGAAATACAACGTGCTATAGGGATATTAAACATGAATATGAGGTGCCATTTGCTAGTGCTACCTCTGTACCAAATTTCGTTCAATTCGGTTTCGCCGTGTTTGAATTGATAGGGGGAATCGATTTGCACACATACTTGGCCACCATCTGCAAACTATTGGGCTGATGTTCTTGCAGTTTGGTCAGAATATGTTACCCACATAAAGATATGGTGTTGCAAAATTTGGTAGAGACTAGATTATTAGGTTGGTCGTAATTACATTTTAGCTTTTAACATTTGGGTGGCCGCGATTACGTTTCCGTCAAGATAGCGGTGATATAAAACATGACACTGAGGTGCCTCTTGCTAGTGCTACCTCTGTACCAAATTTCGTTCATTCGGTTCCACCGTGTTCGAATTAATAGGGGGAATCAATTTTGACATAAAGATGGCCGCCATCCGCAAACTATTAGGCTAATGACCTATTAGATTGGTCAAAGGATGCTCCCTCCATAAAGGTATGTTGTTGCAAAGTTTGGTAGAGATCGAATGGTTATGTTAGTCGTAATTTGATTTAAGCTTTAAACATTTGTGTGGCCGCTATTACGTTTCTGTCAATATGGCGGCGATATTAATCATGACACTGAGATGCCCTTTGCTAGTGCTATCTCTGTACCAAATTTCGTTCCATTCTGTTTCACCGTGTTTGAATTAATAGGGGGAATCGATTCTGACACAAAGATGGCCGCCATCCGCAAACTATTAGGCGAATGACCTATTAGATTGGTCAAAGGATGCTCCCTCCATAAAGGTATGTAGTTGCAAAATTTGGTTGAGATCGGATGATTAGGTTAATCGTAATTTGATTTAAGCTTTGAACATTCGTGTGGCCGCCATTACGTTTCAGTCAAGACGGCGGCGATATAAAACATGACACTGAGGTGCCCTTTGCTAGTGCTACCTCTGTACCAAATTTCGTTCCATTAGGTTCCTCCGTGTTCGAATTAATAGGGGGAATCAATTTTTACATAAAGATGGACGCCATCCGCAAACTATTAGGCTAATGACCTATTCATTTGGTCAAAGGATGCTTCCTCTATAAAGGTATGTTGTTGCAAAATTTGGTAGAGATCGGATGATTAGGTTAATCGTAATTTGATTTAAGCTTTGAACATTTGTGTGGCCGCCATTACGTTTCCGTCAAGATGGCGGCGATATAAAACATGACACTGAGGTGCCTTTTGTTAGTACTACCTCTGTACCAAATTTCGTTCCATTCGGTTGCACCGTGTTCGAATTAATAGGGGGAATCGATTTTCACACAAAGATGGCCACCATCCGCAAACTATTACTCTGATGACCTATTAGTTTGGTCAAAGGATGCTCCCCCCATAAAGGTATGTTGTTGCAAAATTTGGTAGAGATCGGATGATTAGGTTAGTCGTAATTTGATTTAAGCTTTGAACATTTGTGTGGCCGCCATTACGTTTCCGTCAAGATGGTGGCGATATAAAACATGACACTGAGGTGCCTTTCGTTAGTACTACTTCCGTACCAAATTTCGTTCCATTCGGTTGCACCGTGTTCGAATTAATAGGGGGAATCGATTTTCACTCAAAGATGGCCGCCATCCGTAAACTATTACGCTGATGACCTATTGGTTTGGTCAAAGGATGCTCCCCCCATAAAGGTATGTTGTTGCAAAATTTGGTAGAGATCGGATGATTAGGTTAGTCGTAATTTGATTTAAGCTTTGAACATTTGTGAGGCCGCCATTACGTTTCCGTCAAGATGGCGGCGATATAAAACATGACACTGAGGTGTCCTTTGCTAGTGCTACCTTTGTACCAAATTTCGTTCAATTCGCATTCACCGTGTTCGAATTGATAGGGGGGGGGGGGACAGACATTCAGAGTACACACACTCACACACACACAGACACACACACACACAGACACACACACAGACTCACACACACACATACACACACACAGACAGACACACTTTTTTCGCCCTGTGTTGATCTCATAAGTCTACTTTCATTTTTTGCAAAAATCGAAAGTAGGCTAAAAATAGGCTTATAAGAATACTGTTTGTCCGTGAGTGTATGTGTGTGTGTGTGTGTTCCCCTAATACAATCTAAACGACTGAAGAGATTTCAATGAAACTCGGTAGAGTTATATTACTATTTTGTCCAAACCCTGGCCGTGGCTTTCAAATTTCATTACGTCTCCCCAATCTAACATGGCGGCTGTGGGAGATATTTCACTGGCATTCTATATCTTCGAAACTATTACTGATATCACCCTGACATTGTGTGCGGAGATATAGGGCACTACTAAAATTAACCTATATGACTTTGAAAAACCTGTTAAGTACAAAACGAACATGGCTGCCAAACAAAGTTGAAACATTTAAATAGACTTTTCTCGCGATTTAACCATCCAAGTGCAGTGAAGCATGGTACAGCAAATGTTTATACATATTGTAATGCACTGACATGTAAGTTAGTTGTTTACATAACCTCAAGATGGCGGCTGTGCAAAATTCTTAAATTAAGTTTCTTTTCTTGTGTCCTAATCATGCGATCGAAGTCAACGTTTGAATAATGAACCTACGCAATAATTGTCATCAAATTGTACATAACTCTATGGCTTGCATATATTAAAATCCCCCATTGCGACCTTCCGAAATATTTAGATGGTTTTAATATCTACTTATCTATGACAACAATCAATCTGAAATTTTGTATGTTGATAAAGGCAATGCACATAAGTTCATGAAATAGTAGATAACTCTATGGCCTACATATACAGTGTGGTCCACCAGGTCCTTTTTTTTTTTATATTTTTTTTTTTAAGGAAGGCAACCCAACTAACGCGTATATCACAGTCATCCTAAAGACATTAGTACCTGCTCCTTAACGTCCAATGTACAACTTTACCGTTGAGTACATCCTCGCGAATATAGTAGAAATCAATATTGGCAGTGTTATTTCAATGACCACAAATATAATGCATGATTGAAACGTTCAGAGCTCCGAATAACACCTTCTTACGTTTGGACAGGAAGTGTCTACGAATAGATTCAATACGTGCCTGCAATACACCATTCTCGGTAGCTATGGTGGCTAAATCAAGAATTGCTAGAGTAGCGTCAACGAAGTCGCATTGTAGTACGTTCGAACCTTGAACTTGTACTTTTTTTTGCTTAATGTCGTTTATTGTGGATGTATTATGGACGCATATCTATCTGTTCCAACGAGTGATTTTTTATTTGGTCCTCAAAAGGACCGTACCTATCCGATGATACGCAGCCAGATTGGACGACGACATAATGATCTGTAGAACGAAAGCAAGGTATCCTGTATATTCAAGGTAGCAAGTGTTCGAAATTTTGACCACCTTTGTTTAAAGGAAAACTCCGACTCACTCAGACGACCCACATAACAAATAGATTCGTTATGTGGGTAGGCTCACGAATAAATACATCAGACCGAAACTATAATTTCTTTCAACGGCGTCTGTGTGGAAAACGCTTGCTATACACTTGCACTAATAGTTAATGAGGTTTTAAGGGGCGGAACTACGAGGTCATCTGCCCCATACATACAGTAAAAACAGATGAGTATAACATTATTGGTTTTACGTCCCTTTTAACTGCTCTGGCTTTTAGAGACGCCGGGGTGCCGGAATTTTGCTCCGAAGGGGATCTTCAACTTGCCAGTAAATCTACTGACACGGCTCCCTCGCATTTGCGCACCCTCAAATGCCAGCTGACTGCGCCAGGGTACTGTATCCGAAATACCTACCATCAGCATGTTGGAATCCCACGAAGACAGCTGGATCGTAGAGCCTGGAAACCCCGGCTAGAAAATTTGCCAGATTCTACCCAACATAAGACGAGCAAATGGGGTACAGGAATTCCTAACTGAGACTACGTTAAGAAAATCCATGGTGAACGACATAAGAAAGCTCAAAAGCATAAGAATAACGATGATCGCAATCTCTGGTGTGTGGGAAAACCACTGAAATACCCACCGCTGGCCTTCTTAACGTGTTCTCTTATCGTTTCTATAAAGTACCACACTTCGAAGATTTTACATTGATCAAAAAAAATTATTCAGGAAAGGAAAATATAGTGTAAGTCACTATATCATACTTTAAGGCAGAGTGCCCAACTTCCATCTGAAGTTTCATGAACATGGGAGAAAAATGCCAGCCTCCACATTCATCAATGTTATTGACTGCATTTTACCCAAGTATGAGTGAACACAAATCATATACATGGCCCAATTGAAACATTTAAATAGAAACCCTGGAAATTTTCATATTTACAAGACATACATCAATTTAAACCCTGAAAAAAAATTAAGCTATAATACAAATGTGCAGTCATTTTGTAACACCTTCTTAGTGTTTTTTATAGGATTCAGAAGTGACATCTTCCATGTGGTTTATTATATTTGTGTTTACTGTATTCTTCTGATTTTATTTATCGCTTCTGACCGAGCGATAAAGCTAAGTCAAAAATTAACTTCTTTAATTTTATTTTTACACCCCTTTAAATGAACTGTCCTCACCAGACCGGAATTAGTGATTGTTAAAGCGCCTGTCAGGCATTGCATTGATACAAATGGTCAAAAATTTTACCAGGTAGGTTTAATTCAACATGCCTAAAATGCATGATTTCCACAACAGATTATTTACTTGAACTGATACTGAAATAAACTGCCCTAATTTCACAATCTATCTGAGTGGATTACTTTTCATACTACAACTTGGAATATTCCATTGAATACCCTTTTAATAATCAAGGACATTAGCCTTTACATGGCTTTGCCATTAAATATCATGCTACACTAAGCATTCATATCATTTATATTATCAGGCACTACTACTATACCTTTAGCGCTTCAATTAATTATCTCTCTTGGTGACCAAAGAATTCGGCTTGGTTAACAGTTCACATTCACAATGAAATATTGTTGCTAAAATTATACAAGTTTCTTTACAGTTCAATTAATCACTGTTAAATTATTATTTCATTTGCTCTTATGTTATTATTATTCACGATCAATATGCATAGCTTAAAATAAGTGTTAAATAACAATTGCAGCTTTGGCGATATATCTGCTTCCACATAAATCTAGTCTGGGATTCGCGTTAATAACATAGGGTGAATGTATACAAATGTCTTCAAACTGTGTTTAAAACATGTGTCTAGTCGATCAATAATGGATCTTGACCGAATCTATTAAAGCAAACGTAATGCAGAATCTCAAAAAAAATACGTTAGAAAGTACTTGGATCAAGTCAAAAGTCGGAATAAATTCCTAGCAAATCAAAACAAATCCGCTTTCTTCACTGAGCCTGCTTCATAAAGCTTACTGCAGTATTCGAAAATCAACCTGAATACTGAAATTTCACTTTCGAGTGTATAACAGTCTTCTTAATAGACTCACTGTAGTAGAAACTCCAAATTGAGTCTACCCAAGCTCGAGTAATGTCATATGAAGGCATAAAACTAGTGTTCATTTACAATATAAATCAAACACGAAAAATGATGAATCTTGAGTGGCCTAAAGTTCCTCTTCTCTACATTAAATAAATTCTCCATAAAATGAAATTGAATTTACAGTAATCAAAAGAAAATTAAACTATAATACATTTAATTACAATGGGTGCATCCTTTTAGTAGAATCAAAACCCTGTCCAGAATAGAATCAGTCTTGACACTAGGATCAAACCTAAACTCCATTCATAGACATTCTAAAATCCTATATATAAAAAAACATGTGGCAGGGTGACAACGTTAGAATAAACATGCTTAGCTACGATTGAAGGAGGTTAATTCTGTACCTTAGATGATTCTTGTAGACCCCGATAGAACACAGTCATGTCCTTCATGACTGTTCCCTCCATGTAAGCAATAGAAGTCTTCAATGTCCAGGAAAGTGAGAAACGAACCCTGGATCTCCAGACATCTCCCATCCTGACTGAATGTTCCACTCTAATACCAACGACAGTTCCTTTCATCTTCGGATAACGTCCTACCAACCGCAGCACGCAGTGATGTCTATAACGGCTCGAACACCAAAGTTCACTGGCCTCGCACAATCGTGTCATTTCGAAACACACTGTATTGCAATACAACAGCTGTGTTCGCACTCACCAGCACGGGCCGCAAGACCTTTAGCATCAAAACCAACGTAACTTCGCTCGCACAGTGACACTCATGTCTATATCGCCTAACCGCACATGGTTAAATCACTGAAGCACATTTCAGCCTTTCCTCTCGACATGAAATTGCTCAACATAATTGCTAGATCACAGACATATGAGTTAGGCCCTATATATATATGAAGTATATTCAAAATCAAAGCACTCGTATTGAGAAATGCTTCTCAAATGGAGGTGCTAATTGTTCTGACAACACACACGAAGTGAGTGTATCGATACGGCCAGTTCCAATGCGAAGAATGTCTACTGAATGAACATTATGATTGTATGCATGTAAAAGCAAGTATCCACCTTTCACGAACACTATACGGCTGGCCTATAATGAACAGTTATCTAGCAAGACAAGCTGCATTTTCATTTCGATCGCAATGGCCTAATCGGTACTGAAACTGGAGTCCTTTTCGGCACTAAGGAGACTCCCTGCGGTACAATAGCAGTACACTACTCAAGACGAACTTCCACTCACGGTTCACGTGACATTTCCCCGCCGGTCACCGGTATAACTCGATACATGTGTAATCGTGCGTGGTATAATCCAATCTACCCTCTCCGTTGTTCAATCCAGTTCGCGACTGCGAGGTCACCTACCGTCACGCCACGAGTGCTCAAAACTCGAACTGAAAAGAAGCAAATATCTTATTTCCATGTTTCTGAGATTTCAATTATTTGAAAGTAGTTAATAATCCAACACCTGCTATAATTGCAGACATGTTAAAATACGCCAGAACGTATAAAAAACTTGAATTCCCATCCAAAGGGCATAATTTATCTCTTGTTGCTAGTCGATAAAATAATCAATACCCCTAACCAATCAGCTGTGACAAAAGTACTTGCAACGCATGCGCCCCGCTTCTCTCGTCGTGGTCGCTATCCAAAGTCAACTTGTGGGTCGCGATACATATGATCCTGACTCTCCCTTCATGTTCACAAGTAATTACATATTACCTTCCCATAAAGGCATTCCAGTCATGAGAATGAGGGTACAGTACGAACCTGCAACCTTGGACACAGCAAGCGAGAACATTACCGCTGAGCCTCGCAGCAAGGCAGTAATTACAGAACGTGTCATATTATTATAAATATTGAACTATTAAAATTGTAATTATCACGAATAGAGCCGCCTCCGTTTCGTAGCAGTCAGCGTGATTAGCTGCCATCCCGGACGTCCTGGGTTCGATTTCCGGCTCTGCCACGAAATTTGAAAAGTGGTATGAGGACTGCGACGGGGTCTACTCAGCCTCGGGTGGTCCAAATGAGTAGAGGGGGTTCGATTCCCCCCTCAGCCATCTTCAAAGTTTTCCGTGGTTTCCCACTTCACCTTCGGGAAAATTCCGGGATGTTACCTACTGTACGGCCACGGCTGCCTCTTTCCCTCTTCCTTGTCTATCCCTCCCAATCTTCCCCTCCCTTCCCATCCCTCAAGAGGACCCTGTTCGCTTTGCAGGTGCGGCCACCTGGGCGAGGTGCTCATCCCCCCTCCCCGGTTGTATCCCCCAGACGAGATGTTACAAGCTCCAGGACACTGCCCGTAGAGGCGGTAATGATGGGATGCCTCGCTGAGTCCGTGGGAAAACCTAACATGGAGGGTAAAATCGACGAAAAAAATAATAATTATAAAGAATAGTATTCATGCATGGTTTTGAACAGTATTTAGGTAAAATAACCATTTAAATGAGACATGAAAATAACTTTCCCTATAGTCTTCGTAGATAATGTGAACAAAACCAAGTTGAAATCTTGCTGCACGAGGTAGGGAGGGTATAATAAAATAGTTAAAAAGAATTTTTAAAATCTGCCGTTGGATAGTCTTGAACCCGGGATCTTCGAAAGAGCGAGCGGGCGCAATAACAGTTGCACACATTTCCAACACACTCCGGAGGTTTTTGTTGCGCTTCTTATTAACGCGTATGGTAAAATATTCAATTATTACAGTTAGATCTTAAATATTGATTGGAATGCATTCATTCAGTACCTGGCATGTTTTCTAATTTACTTAAAGCAAGTTTCGCGACCGCTTTGCGTTAATAAGGCGAAAGAACTGCAAATAATGCCCTCAAACGACAGCCCTTCGGTTTTATTTCATACAACTTAGCGTCCAAAATGCTAGCGTGTGATACACTTCGGTCATACAAGCAGGTGTACTGACGAAGAGAACAGAATCATACTGGATTTTGTGCCAGCGATCACAGCAGCATCCTTGCCAGCGAGTGTCGTGTGATACGGGCCTAAAAATAGCCAATGCTAAGACTTTTTGTTAAAATTTAATAACAAAACAAGATGTTCGGTAAAGAACGTATAGCCTACTATCTCCTATATGCATGGGTATTGTTATAACTCTTTGTCCTTTTCAAGGAGTATAAATGAATGTTGGTTGTAGTAGCTTCTTGAAATACAACGTGCTATACGGATATTATACATGAATATGATATGCCCTATGCTAGTGCTACCTCTGTAAAAAAAACATTCAATTCGGTTTCACCGTGTTTGAATTGATATGGGGACTTGATTTGCACACATACATGGCCGCTATCTGCAAACTATTAGGCTAATGACCTTGTAGTCCAGTCAAAAGATGCTTCCCACAAAAAGGTATGTTTTTGAAAAATTTGGTAGAGATCAAATGATTAGGTTGGTCGTAATTTGATTTAAGCTTTTAACATTTGGGTGGCCGCCATTACGTTTCCGTCAAGATGGTGGCGATATAAAACATGACACTGAGGTGTTCTAGGCTAGTGCTACCTCTGTACCAAATTTCGTTCAATTCGGTTTCATCGTGTTTAAATTGATAGGGGAAATCGATTTGCACACATAAATGGTCGCCATATGCAAACTGTTGGGCTGATGATCTTGTAGTAAGGTCAAAATATGCTTCCCACATAAAGGTATGGTGTTGCAAAATTTGGTATGGATCAGATTATTAGGTTGGTCGTAATTTATTTAAGCTTTTAACATTTGGGAGGCCGCCATTACGTTTTCGTCAAGATGGCGGCGATATAAAACATGACACTGAGGTGTCCTTTGCTAGTGCTACCTCTGTACCAAATATTGTTCAATTCGGTTTCACCGTGTTTGAATTGATAGGGGGAATCGATTTGCACACATACATGGCCGCCATCAGCAAACTATTGGGCTGATTGCCTTGTAGTTTAGTCAAAAGACGCTCGCCATATAAATATATGTTGCTGCAAAATTTGGAAGAGATCGGATGATTAGGTTATTCGTAATTTGATTTAAGCTTCGAACATTTGGGTGGCCATCATTACGTTTCCGTCAAGATGGTGGCGATATAAAACATGACACTGAGGTGCCCTTTGCTACTGTAGTTCTACCTCTGTACCAAATTTCGTTCGCTTCGGTTTCACCGTGTTTGAATTGATAGGGGGGCAGACATTCAGAGTACACACACTCTCTCTCTCTCTCTCTCTCACACACACACACACACTGACACACAGTCACACAGACAGACACACAATTTTTGGCCCTGTGTCGATATTGTAAGTCCACTTTCATTTTTTGCAAAAATCGAACATCACGGTCATTTAGCCCCGTTTACTTGGGTGTGTGTGTAGAATTTGTCTGATAACCTGAGTTTTTGCGGGCTTGTAATGATGTGTGCATTTGCAATTAAGGATTGGGAAGGAGGCGGTCGTGGCCTTAAGATAGAATCCGTCCCGGAATTTGGCCGGAGTAGAAGTGGGAAACCACGGAAAACCATTTCCAGGGTGGCTGAGGTGGGAATCGAACCCACTTCTTCTCATATTTGCTTCACGAGGCTACTTGTACCCAATTTCAGCCCTCATACAAGTATTACATTTCTTGGCAGAGCTGGGAATCGAACCCGGACATCCGGAGCAACACTTCGATATGTTATGTTAATATTCATGCCAGTTTTTTAATTTTCTGCCATTACAAGTCACGTGGCATAACGTACCAATTCGATCGTATTCTCTTTATAAATCCTCAAAATTCAACGTAGGCCGGCTCTCCACAACAATACTTCGTAAGACAATACATGTGGCAATGTAGTTACATCCCGACTAAAATGGAATGTGGGCTTTCGTTCAAAAAAATATCCCTACTACTGGATTCGAAGCAGCATGCTATCCGCTCGCGCCCACCACGTACGGTCAGGCTTTAACTCTCTCAGCCACCAACATATGGCTGATAGAGCACGCTAAACGTGCTGTAGTTACTGTAGCCGTCCCACCTCAAACGTGTAAGTCCATCTCAAAGTCTTCAATCAAGGTTTATGGTGTTGATTTAACTTTCTACTATTACAGATCACGTGGCGTATGGTATTAATTCGATCGTATTACGTGTATGTGTGTTATTTCAAGGAGCAGTAAGTCATATGTTAGTAGAATGGGTCATAGTATTTGGCGGGGAAAAGTTTAAGGTCGGTTTTTCTTTGCTAGGCCCATGATCCAATTACATTGCTGTCACACAGTCAGAGCGCAGAGCAATATCGACCATCGGGAGAAATGCGATGTTAGTTGGGTTTCATAAAACTAAATAATAAGGGGCGGGTAGACCACACTGTATATAAAAATCCAACCTTGCGACCAACTGTAATATACTGCTCAAAAAAATTAAAGCACCACTTTTTTCAAAGGCCACCAAATTTTGAAAAGTTGACCTACAAGCTCGAAATCTCAGTATGACGTTTATCCTGACGCCTACCAAGCATATGCTTCAGCACAACTCCCCAACTTGAGTAGTTTCGGGGTAGCACCCCGAAAACCAGCCCATTTTCGAAAACCGCAAATTGAAGTTTGCGAAAAACGCTGCAGGACTTGTCGCAGGTTGCCAATGCAGTCGAAAATGAATGAGTCTTGCTCTTAAAGGTTCCACAAACACGTAGAAATCGTTACATTTGACGTTTGGGCATTTTCAACCCCCTTCATCATCCCCTAAACATGGACTACCATTGGGGGCGTCTGAGAAGGTACCGGGTGTGTTTAACCATCTGAAAACCTGCACACCGTCCTCAGTTGCTGATTGCAGTAAGTTCTTAAGGCCTCCGGCAATTTCCACACCCCCTAACACCCTCAACTGGCATGGGACCATACCACCCCCTCTCGATTCACCCCTAAGGAAGGTTTTAATCGAGATGTTTATCAGTGCTGTGAATGCGGGGGTCTTCCCCTACCGTTTCAAAAAAGGAGCTGTGCCTTTGTCACCACCCCTTCCCCTGCAACCCCCGTTTGTATGATTTTTCGAATCAGGCCCTTTTTAAGGGCTGAAACGAGGTCTTAATCGCTGAAAGGGCTGTAATGGTCCTTAGAAGTAGTGGTGACACGAAATCAATCCCTTCCGATCGACGATTGACATTCCGTCCCCCAAATTCGAAATTTTTGCACCCCCAACCCTCCCTGTCTGGACGCGTAACGCGTCATGGCAGAGTTTTCAGAGTTGGATGGAAATGAAGCTTATGGCCTGCAATGGAGCCCAAAACATCAGGTTGGATAGAAATTCATCGGTAGGTTGGGAAACGGGACCAACATTTTTCAAAAAAGTGTACTGCCTACAGTAAGTACGCCCATACATAGGCAACCCACATCACGTCCGTGCGTGTGGGTTGCGTATGATCGGCAATAGGTTACAAAGTTTGGCAATGAGGGAAAAATGACGTGATGTGGGTTGCCTATGCATTGGTGTACTTACTAGAGGCTGTTAACTTTTTTGAAAATTTTTGGTCCCGTTTCCCACCCTACCGATGAATTTCCATCCAACCTGCTGTTTTGGGCTCCATTGCAGGCCATACGCTTCATTTCCATCCAACTCTGAAAACTCTGCCATGACGCGTTACGCGTCCAGACAGGGAGGGTTGGGGGTGCAAAAATTTCGAATTTCGGGGACGGAATGTCAATCATCGATCGGAAGGGGTTGATTTCGTGTCACCGCTACTTCTAAGGACCTTTACAGCCCTTTCAGCGATTAAGACCTCGTTTCAGCCCTTAAAAAGGGCCTGATTCGAAAAATCATACAAACGGGGGTTGCAGGGGAAGGGGTGGTGACAAAGGCACAGCTCCTTTTTTGAAACGGTAGGGGAAGACCCCCGCATTCACAGCACTGATAAACATCTCGATTAAAACCTTCCTTAGGGGTGAATCGAGAGGGGGTGGTTTGGTCCCATGCCAGTTGAGGGTGTTAGGGGGTGTGGACATTTCCGGAGGCCTTAAGAACTTACTGCAATCAGCAACTGAGGACGGTGTGCAGGTTTTCAGATGGTTAAACACACCCGGTACCTTCTCAGACGCCCCCAATGGTAGTCCATGTTTAGGGGATGATGAAGGGGGTTGAAAATGCCCAAACGTCAAATGTAACGATTTCTACGTGTTTGTGGAACCTTTAAGAGCAAGACTCATTCATTTTCGACTGCATTGGCAACCTGCGGCAAGTCCTGCAGCGTTTTTCGCAAACTTCAATTTGCGGTTTTCGAAAATGGGCTGGTTTTCGGGGTGCTACCCCGAAACTACTCAAGTTGGGGAGTTGTGCTGAAGCATATGCTTGGTAGGCGTCAGGACAAACGTCATACTGAGATTTCGAGCTTGTAGGTCAACTTTTCAAAATTTGGTGGCCTTTGAAAAAAGTGGTGCTTTAATTTTTTTGAGCAGTATATTTAGATGGTTCTCAATATCTATGAATCTGTTACAGCATTCAAACTGATGATAATGATGTTGATAATTGTTGTTTTAAGGGGCCTAACATCTAGGTTATCGACCCCGAGCAATCAAACTGAAATTGTGTATGTTAATATATATAAGTATGATATATGAAAACATGCTATTTAGTTCTTCATGGAACTACGGGATCTTTCACTCCAAGCGGGGCCGGCCCCACGGCCTGCACAGCACTGCAGGTAGAAGGTCGAGACGAAGGTCAGACGAGCACATTGCAACACGGAGCTGAGACAGTTGTGACGCAAGTTGACTTCGTTGCTTCTTTTATAGCCTATTTTAAGTTACAAGTGTTATAAGTTTATAACGTGTGTACGTGGTTATTGTTTAATTATTGTTATTATGTTTAAAAAAATAGCGTGTTATTGCTAATTGTTAAATCGTATTGCTTCATTTTCTATTCATAGAGGAAATTTAACAATAAGGTTTATGCAACAAACCCTCACACTCTAGATGAACTCAAACAATATATCATGAGAGAAATAATTGATGCTATCTCGGTAGATGAACTAATGCATGTGAATCAAAATTTCCCTAGACGATTCCAGAAATGTGTAGATGCAGGTGGAGGACATTTTCAACCTTCTGTGACAAGTTGAGTAATGATTTTACTTTGATTATGTGTTATTATGTGTTCTTGTTTTTTACATGCGATTCGTTCGGGCTCTCTCTCGACCCCTAGCTCGGCGAGTTACCATGTGCTCGTCCGACCCTTCACCCGCCACGTGGCCGACCCCACTTTGAGTGAAAGACCCTGTACTTTATTGACATTTTTAGCAGGATTATAAAGTACAAGTAAAGCAGATTCCTAGCCTTACTTACACAGGGCCCCATGAGTTTCACCTCAGGGAAAAACAAGTGAGTTGGGTAGTCCTAGCCGACTGAGCACAAGAAGGGCCACGACTCAGAATATGTCCAAGATGCCCGCTCCTATTCCATAGTCACTGGTATCCCGAATGTCAGGACCACTTACAAGGCCACTGAGCCGTTGCCCATTGTTCATTAACCATGTCCGACTCCGTGGCTAATAGTTTAGCAGCAGGGCCGTGGGGAGCGAGTATGGGCCCTAGGACTAAGACTTACGGGCCCCTTCGTGGTTTTCCACTTCATCTCCAGGCAAATTTCGGAATGGCCTTGCTAATCCTAGATTCAATATTTTAGTACAAGTATTCTCTAAAAACTCAGTGGATCTTTCTTATTCATTTTATTGATTGTTTTCAATGGGAAGTTTTAAAGTCGTTCTGGGTTTATCTGACTGAGCATTTTACTCCCTCTCATCAGGAAAACAAGTCGAACATCTTTCACAACCTTATGCACTAGAATTTGGGCTTTTGCAAAAATTATTTAGAAAGGAACCACCCTATAAAGGGTGGAATATTAGCTATTTCTTTGACTGAGAAGAAACAAAAATAATTTACAAAATACATTACTTAGGCTCTGTTCTCTTTATAATATTTTGTTATACTAGCGTACCCGTGCGAGCAATCTCGGATGTTCATAAACCACACTTTCCCCAATAGGTTTATAATGAGAGACTGAAGGAGAGAGGTTGTTATGTTTTTATTTCAATCAAATGCTTATAGAACACTGTCTACATTTCAGTTAGAATTCCAAGTTCTACGTTCCCTAACATAAGAAGGCAATCACTGAAAATTAGATGATCATAACACTCCCCGGTTATTCGATATTTATGAAATTATACGATTTGAGTAGGTTACTCATTCTTTTGATTTACTGTTTCTGAAATCCATGCAAAACGATAAAGGAAAGACCTCAGAATGTTAAAATGGCCTGAAACAGCGTCACAGAGGCCAAAATGTGAAGTGGACAGCAATTATGGAGCGTATTTTCCTACAGCAACATTATATGCAAATCGCACACTTCGTACATATTTGTAAAAGTAATTCTTTAAAGAAATTATAGATATGTATTAAATTACAGTGCACTTCGTCACTGGTAATGCTCTTCTCTTTCATTTGAAAGCTCATTTGTCACTTTAGGACGCTTGTGAGCGCCGCAGGAGGGATCTATACTTCTGAAATAATATATATGATATTTTCTAGATTCAGATAAATCAATGCAGGACTATCAGAACCTTTCAAATTTTTTTCACTTTCCCGGGTCCCTCAGCAAGTCCGGGTCCCAGTGCTACAGCCCCTTTTGCTCCTCCCTCTCGTCAGGCCTGGTTAGCAGGCTAGGCTTTGGCCGGAAGTGTCCCGGGTACGGATGTGGTTGGACGGAGGGGATTTTAATATACTATAATAAATTCCCCTGGATGTGGCACTGGCTGTTTGTGACGTCTTCATAAAAGAAATAAGGAAAACCATAGTAAACGAAACCAGAAAAATTAAGACGAAACAAGTGACGTAAAAAAGAAATTAAAAACCACGACGTGACTTCTTCATGACCCGACTCAGATGGTGGGGTCATCTGAAGAGGGCGGCTTCGGTGGCGTAGTTGTTAGCATGCTGAGCTACTATGCCCAAGATCGCGGGTTCAAATCCGGCCGAAGTCGTCGGATTTTTAGAGCGTTAAAAATCCCTCAGTATGCCTTCCTTCGGAGGGGAAGTAAAGCCGGCGGTCCAACGTCATAGATTTATGGCATTTAAAAGAACCTTCCACTAATTACACCTGTGTGAAGCTAAATTATATAGGTTAAGAATGTAAACAACGCTCTTAGGTTCCTACGTTCGTTGCCAAGAGCCGACTGCGGTGGCGTCTGGTAGCTAAGTTCTGAACTAGTAGTCGTTGACGGTGGCGTTTGGCGGCAAAAGTAGGAACTATTTGAATAATTCAAAAGTCTGCAGTCTTTACTTGAATTTAAAAAAAAACAGATAACACACACTAATACAGTCATCACAATTAACACCGGTTATCAGACAGATTCTACACACATCCAAAGTACACGGCACTACATGACCGCGTTGTCGCAGTCCCTAAATTTACGAACCAACCATCATGTGAAGAGAATGGAGAAGGAGAGATTACTTAAGAGGTTAATGAGTTCAGTTGTAGAGGGTAAGAGAAGCAGAGGTAGAATTAGGAGGTGATGGTTAAATTCTGTGTTGAACGATATTAAAGCAAAAGATGTAGAAGCATATGAGGCCGCACTACTAACTGCTGATAGGGGATTATGTTCGCAAACAGAGGCTTTCAGACTAGACTGGATGCTGAAAGGTAAAACAGTCTCAAATGAAAATGTAGCCTATGTATGTTTTAATTAGGGGCATGCGATATCACAGTCATCATCACCGTGCACTATGGTGTAAACATAATCTGCCTTAGAACATGTGTTAGAGAGGTGGCTGTACTAGCGTAATTGGGATTGTGACTGGAAAAGAGGTGGCTTGGATTTAAGTTAACACTAGCAATACCAACAGGAGGGGGGGGGGGGGGGGTATTTTGTGACAACCAGACTAAATTCCTTTTTTGTGATTTGCATTATCCTTTAATCAACATATCATGCATTTTGAACCTTATATGGCAAAAAATAAACTTAATTACCAACAGTTGCAAACAAAATCAAAAATCATGGATAAAGAAGTTCAGAAAGTTCTTTGCCATCTTCAACACAAGTAAAACAAACGACTGTTTTTTACTGTGGGCTTGTTACCTTTGTTGTACTTTTGCCCTTTGGAATGACATTCCTTGGTGCGTTAGTGGCAACTACTAACTGGAGGGTTTCCATGCCCACCAAAGGAAACTGTTAATATCTTATTCAACAAAAATATTTTAACAAAGTAAATGTGTGGGTATGTAACCGGATTCAAAATAGGCAATAACTTTCTGTATAGTAAGCGTATAGAAAAGGCATACCATGAATAAGCCGTAGAAACTAAAACTGGTGGGCACGAAAATACACCCCCCCCCCCCCCTTGGTATTGCTAGGGATAACTGTGATCCCAGCATTTGGGTGGAATTAAAGTGAGATGGCATGGAAAACATCTTCTATGAATACTGAGGAGGGAAATCATACTAATCTCTTCTCATGACACTGAGTGGATCCCGTTTCAGTTTTCGAGTCATAATTCAATTTCTAGGCATAACCGGGAAAATCCAAGACGTTTGGCACATTACCCCCTAGACCACACAAGGCGGTTGGCTAGGATGTGGAGAGGATAGTTCTACATTGCAGTTGACGCTAACAGAAAATTCTCTGGGGGGTCATAAATATCTGTGGGACGTAAATGCGCTCACGTACTGCCTGGAATACCACCTTGCTGTGCAGAGGAAGACAGATGTTGGAGAATATCCGCTCATTGACATGCTGAACACTGCTGAACCTTTTACTTCTGCGAACACTCCACAAATGTTCCACTTTTAGCCAGTTTGTTATTCAGACTCATCAGACCATTGTCTCTAATTACCAGTTGTACCTGTATCATAATCAGTGCCTTATGGCAATGAGTGGTTGTGATCCGTTGCCACTTACCAAATTCCTTTGCCCTGTGATGAATTTTTCCAATTGTTTTTGTTGGCTTCGGTGGCATAGTCGGAAGCATGCTGAATTGCTAAGCCAAGGATCGTGGTTTCAAACCCGGCCAAAGTCGTCGGATTTTAGGAGTGTTAAAATCCTTCGGTATCCCTTCCTTCGGAGGGGAAGTAAAGCTGTCGGGCCCATGTCATAGATCGGGCGACGCTAACGCGAGCACTCAATGCTTGCGCGCCCCGGTACTGAACTGAACGGCACCGGTGCTTTTCCCCTCCCTCTTCTCTTGCCTCCCCGTGTAGTGGCGGCAGCACAGTCCGACTTGGATGATGAGCAATGGATCGCTAACCCCGCTTTCATGAGAGACATCACGGGGTATTTGATTGATTTAAATATCTCGTTGCCAGGCAAAAATAATTTAATCAGTACTATGTGTGACCATATTGAAAGTTTCCAATTGCAGCTTGTGCTTTTTAAAAGTCAGCTTCAAGAAGGAAATTGGGACCATTTGCCCTCTCTAAAATCCTTGAATTTAACTACTTATGAACACATCAGTGAGTACACAAAAGTGTTACAGTCATTGCATAAAGAATTTGAAGATAGGTTTGAAGAAATAAAACAAGTAAAACTGCCACTCAAAGTTTTATGCGCCCAGAGGATGCCCCATCAAGTCTTCAAGTTGAGCTGATAAGACTACACTGCAATTAAATGTTGACAGACCGCTATTAACATTAACATGGTGATTTCATTTCATTTTATAAAGGCGTTGAGGAGCAAGAATTCCCGAGGATTAATGCCCTTGCCTTGAAATGTGTTGCTATGTTCGGAACAACGTTCATTTGTGAACAAATGTTTTCAAAAAGTATGAATATTAACAAAACAAAACAAAACAAAAAGGTCAAGTTTGTCTGGTGCTTCCTTGGAAGCTATACTTCGGATTGCAACTGCCAAAACGGTTGTTCTAAAGACCGAAATATTAGTAACATCAAAGCGAAGCCAAAGATAAACAAAGAATGTTGAAAATTAGAGAATAATCAGGAACGCAATAAGACTATTATTTCGTCTGGCTGCGTGGCTCAGGGGTGACGTTCTCGCGTGCTGAGCCCAAGGTTCGAAACCTGGCACAGTCAGCTGGCATTTGAGGGTGCGCAAATGCGAGGGAGCCGTGTCAGTACATTTACTGGCACGTTAAAGATCCCCTTCGGGGCAAAATTCCGGAACCCCGGCGTCTCTAAAAGCCAGGGTAGTTAAAAGGGACGTAAAACCATTAACATTATTATTATTAGACAATTATTTCTGTCTGTACACTAAATTAGCAATTTATTATTATTATTATTATTATTATTATTATTATTATTATTATTATTATTATTATTACTATTCGTTTTCATACCAGTACGCCGCCTGACGCTTGCTGATTTGCCCAGCCCCAATCACCAAACAACAACAAGACTCTCCCCTCGCTAAGCGCAGCCACTACACGTTCCCATCTTACAGTAGAGCACCGGTACTTTTGCCGGTACCAGCCGGTGCTCGTGAAGCACTTGAGTTGCCGTGGCCTGTCATAGATTGATGGCATGTAAAATAACCTACCACTTTAATTGTTAGTGTGTAGCCAAATTTGTAGGTTATATTTGGATAGAAACGCTCTATCAAGTTTCAACGTTCGCCACTATGTGTCGGTGACAGTGGTATCTATAGTAGCCAAAGTTGGAACTATTTGAAATTGAACATGTTGGGAGCCCTCGAGCGTTCAATTAAAATACCCTACTATGGCCATTGGCTGCAATTCAAAATAATAATAATAATATTATCAATTGTTTTTGAAACCATATCTTCCAATGCGTTATTAAAATGGAGATGTTGTTTTGTCTTGGAGTCTGTATGGGATTAGCATGGACACTTTTGCGTCGACAAATTTCTGACACGTAATTACCATGACATCAAGTGCAGACGCACTTAGTTCCCACTCGACGAAGCGAGCACTATCATCAAAAACAAGTTGAAGGTGCTGACTCAGCTGCGGTCCCGTGGTTGCCAATTCTCGTGCCACTAGTTGTTTTCTTGTGTGCATGGTATTTGTGTAATAACCTGTGTTTCTGTGTTATTGCAATTATTGGAGCTAAGGACAGGGATAGATGCCTTGAAAATCACAAACAAATTAAATAGGAATTGAACCCAGTATCCCTTAATGAGATGCGGTTATAACGTCCTCACAAGAAAATAAGGTACCATATCTATTTGTGTTTTGAGGTAGCACGGAAAATTCCTGGGAAAGCCTCACTGAGGATGGTCGTCGTTAAAATAATAATAATAATAATAATATCGCATGGCCTCGGATGCTGAGTGGAAGCTTTGTTATTTGACGCCCAGAGGGCAGCTTGCCTGTCGAATTTCGTTGTTCCTCGGAACGCTATGAAAGTCAAGGGGGTTAGATATCTAAGCTCCTTGACACTATAGCGCTTTCTACTGGAGAAAGGAGGAACTTTGTGTTGGCGGAAAATCCCGAGATTAATTTTGCCATTATGAACACGGCCTACTGAATTCAAATGAGTTCTTTATCATGCCATGCGTGCCGTAATTTTGGTCGCCTTTCAAAAATCACTTACCATGGCCAGGAACGAGCCTGCAAGCTTGGGCTTGGTAGTCCGACACGATAACCACCGTTAATGCCGGTATTTGAAAACTGGATCACCTAGGCTACCTTGCAGATCCCCACTACAGACGTGAAAAGTTACATAATGCTGCCGTGTTACGCCCGAACTATGGCACTAGTAGTTCATTGTTATGAATGGCACGTTATATCTTGGTGTGCATTAAACCAAGGCATGTGACACTGCTCATGCTGGTACATCACCCAATTTACATTTAGATTAAGTCCTCTCGCCAGGGACTCTAGGCATACGTGGGTTTCCTCTTGTTCTGTCGAGATTAGTTAACATCAATTCACAGATCACAATACACCGGACCAGGAGCTCCGTGAAAATAGGGATTGAAGCATCTAGAGTGTGATTTGCAGGAGATCTGACTTTAGATTTTTGTTTTAATCAATATAGAACATACCAGGTGAATCAGCAGCCCCTAGCGGCTTCGGTGGAGTAGTCGGTAGCATGTTGAACTGCTGTTCCCAAGATAGCGGGTTCAAACCCTCCAGAAGTCGTCGGAATTTTAAGAGCGTTAAAAATCCTTCAGTATGCCTTCCTTTGGAGGGGAAGTAAAGCCGGCGGTCCCATGTCATAGATTTATGGCATGTAAAAGATCCTTCCACAGACTAAACTTGAATGAAGCTAAATTTGTTAGGTTAGATTTCGTCAGAACGCTCTATCAAAGTTCCAACGTTCACCGCTAGGTATCATTGATATCTGGTGGCGAAAGTTGGAACTACTTGAAATTGAAAGGAACTTGTAGCTCACCTTAAGGGTGTCCGCTGGAAGCAGCTACAGACTCAGGCGAGCCGAACATGTCCTCGGACACTCACGGCACTAAAAGACATACGATAAATAAATAAATAGATAAATAAAACAGCCCCTAAGTCTTATGCTGCCCAACTAGCGTAGTTATCAGGAAGGTTGATATTTCTCTGCTCGCATCCCGTATGGTACTAATGCACTGCAAGCATATCCCGCAAACGATACTGAACACTATTACTTTTCCCTCATTGTGACTACAGTCTAATAAGAGGGGAAAATAATAGTGTTACAGGTTATAACAGATACACACAGCTCAGTACGTTGGGTGGCATACAGTAATAAGAGCTTCATACTTCATGAAAGATTTTTCATGTTTTTATATTCTACATATTCTGAATATGTAAATACTGTAAATATATTTGTAAAACATGTAAATATTGTGAAAACGAAATTTAGGCTATGATTAGCCAGTGAAACAAAAATTATTATATACTAGGCCTTCCACACCTCTTGGGTGATCTATATATGGTAAATAATAAAATAAATAACTAAAAGAATATAAATAAATAAATAAATAAACAATAATAATAACAAGATTAATAATAAAAATAATATTTTTCTTTCAAAATCTTTCTTATTCTTTTCTTTTTACGTTAGGTTTCTTGACTTACTTCTCTGTGGTACATTATTTACCACATTTCATTCGTTTTTAGCCTATTTTCATTTTATGAAAAAATAGGCTTATTTATCACCTTTTGTCCGTGTGTGTGTGTGTGTGCGTATGTGTGTGTGTGTGTCTGTCTGTCTGTCTGTGAGTGTGTGTGTTCCTAATAACTTCTATACGGCGAAGCGATTTCAATGAAACTCGGTAAGTTCATAGCACCATTCCAGCCGACCCATCAAATTTTATTATGTCGCACCAATCCAACATGGCGGCTGTGCGAAATATTTCACCAGCAATTAGTATCTCCGAAACAGTTACCAATATCTCCCTGAAATTTAGTATGCTGATAAAGGGCACTACTTGAAGTTCAGCTATGAGACTTTCAAAACACTAGTAACTACAAAACCAGCATGGCAGCCAAGCGAAGTTGAGACTTTTAAATAGGGTTTTCTCGTCATTTAACCATCCAAACGCAATGAAACTTGGTACAGAAAATGTCTATTCTCATTGTAATGCACGAGGATTTAATTTAGTTCAATTATTTACATGCCGGCCCCGTGGTGTTGGGGTAGCGCGCCTGCCTCTCACCCGGAGGCCCCGGGTTCGATCCCCGGCTCCGTCAGGGATTTTTAAACTGACGTGAGGGTTGGAACGGGGTGCACTCAGCCTCGTGAGGACAATTGAGTAGCTGTCTGACAGTGAGACAGCGCCCCGATCACGAATACCAAGATTAACGGCCGAGGGGACCCGACGCGCTGATCACGCGTCACCCCAATATCTGCAGGCCAAATGGCTGGGCAGCGGTCGCTTGGTCGGCCTTAGCCCGTCATGGGCTGGATAGTGCCAGGGATTGACTTTGAATTATTTACATAACCTCAAGATGGCGTCTGTCCGAAATATTTCGACGGCATTCTATATCTCCGAAACTAATACTGATATCACCCTGAAATGTTGTACGGTAATAAAGGGCACTACTACAAGTTTATCTATGTAACTTTCAAAAACCTGTAAAGTACAAAACGAGCATGGCGTCCAAGCGAAGGTTAAACATTTCAATAGACTATGGTACAATAAATGTTTATACATATTATAATGCACTGGGATCTAATTTAGTTCAGTTGTTTACATAATTCCAAGATGGCGGCTGTGCGAAATTTTAAAATTAAGTTTACATTTCTTGTGTCGTAATCATGCGCTCGAAGTGAATGTTTGAATAATGAACCTACGCAATAGTTTTCCTTGAATGGTACATAACTCTATTACCTATACATATAACAATCCAACATGGCGACCATCCGAAATATTTAGACGGTTCCCAATATGTATTAATCTATGAGAGAAATCAAACGGAAATGTTGTATGTTGATAGAGGCTATGAACATAAGTTCACTTATGGGACTTGCAATAATCTGGTGAGCACAAATCCAATATGGCGGAGACGCGAAGTACACATATTTTAATAGTCGTTTCTCGCGATTTAACCATCCGATTGCAGTGAAACTTGGTACGGTAAATGCTTATACAAATGTTAATCCACTGGCATCTAACTTAATTCAATTGTATTCATAACCACAAGATGGCAGCTGTGCAAAATTTTAAATATCTTATTTTATTTCTTGTGTTCTAATCATACGATTGAAGTTTGAATACTGCACGTACACAATAATCTTCATGTAATAGTACATAACTATAAAACCTACGATTATAAAAATCCAACATGGTGACCAACCGAAATCATAGACGGTTCTCAATATCTACGAATCTATTACAGCAATCAAAGTGAAATTTTGTATGTTTATAGAGGCAATTAACATAAGTAGGATATATGAAAATAGGCTTTAGTTCTTCACGGAACTACTTGTTATAATTATGAAGACGTCGCAAACACCCATTTTCCGAGCGAGGAGAATTAACCATTGGTGGTAAGAATCCCCAAGGCTCAGACTGGAATGGAACCTTAGACCCGTCTGACCAAGACCTAGCATGCTAACTAATTAACCCCAGGGCTGGAAATTATCATGAGTTATGCAGACTAGACCCCCTATGTGTAGCCAATTTTTAGCCTATTTTCAATTTTGAAAAAATAGGCTTATGAGATCACCTTTTGTCCGTGTGTGTGTGCGTGTGTGTGTGTGTGTGTGTGTGTGAGATTCGTGTGTGTGTCCCCCCCCTAATAGAATCTAAACGGCTGGAGCGATTTCAATGAAACTCGGTATGTTCATAGCACTATTCCCGGCGACCTCGACCGTGCCCTTCAAATTTTGTTACGTCTCACCAATGCAAAATGGCGGCTGTGCGAAATATTTCACTAGCATTCAATATCTCCGAAACTATTACCGATATAGCCCTGAAATTGTGTACGGTGATAAAGGGTACTACTAGAAGTTCACCTATGAGACTTTCAAAAACCTGATGACTACAAAAACCAACATGGCGGTCAAGCGAAGTTGAGACTTTTAAATAGACTTTTCTCGCGATTTAACTATCCACACGTAATGAAACTTGGTACAGCAAATGTTTATACACATTGTAATGCACTGGAGTCTAATTTAGTTCAATTGTTTACGTAACTTCAAAATGGCGGCTGTGCGAAATATTTCACTGACATTCTATATCTCCGAAACTATTACAGATATCACCCTGCAATTTAGTACGGTGATAAAGGGTACTGATACAAGTTTACCTATGTATATTTCATAAACTTGTAAAGTAGAAAACGAACATGGCGACCAAGCGAAGTTGAGACTTTTAAATAGACTTTTCTCACGATTTAACGATCCAAACGTAATGAAACTAGGTACAGCAAGTGTTTATACACATAGTAATGCACTGGAGTCTAATTTAGTTCAATTTTTTACATAACCTCAAAATGGCGGCTGTGCGAAATATTTCACTGACATTCTATATCTCCGAAACTATTACAGATATCATCATGCAATTTTGCACGGTGATAAAGGGTACTGATACAAGTTTACCTATGTATATTTCATAAACTTGTAAAGTAGAAAACGAACATGGCGACCAAGCGAAGTTGAGACTTTTAAATAGACTTTTCTCACGATTTAACTATCCAAACGTAATGAAACTAGGTACAGCAAGTGTTTATACACATAATAATGCACTGGAGTCTAATTTAGTTCAATTGTTTACATAACCTCAAAATGGCGGCTGTGCGAAATATTTCACTGACATTCTATATCTCCGAAACTATTACAGATATCATCATGCAATTTTGCACGGTGATAAAGGGTACTGATACAAGTTTACCTATGTATATTTCATAAACTTGTAAAGTAGAAAACGAACATGGCGACCAAGCGAAGTTGAGACTTTTAAATAGACTTTTCTCACGATTTAACTATCCAAACGTAATGAAACTAGGGACAGCAAGTGTTTATACACATAGTAATGCACTGGAGTCTAATTTAGTTCAATTGTTTACATAACCTCAAAATGGTGGCTGTGCGAAATATTTCACTGACATTCTATATCTCCGAAACTATTACAGATATCATCATGCAATTTTGCACGGTGATAAAGGGTACTGGTACAAGTTTATCTATGTATATTTCATAAACTTGTAAAGTAAAAAACGAACATGGCGACCAAGCGAATTTGAAATATTTTAATAGATTTTTCTCGTGATTCAACTCTCTGAGCGCAGTGAAATGTGGTACAGTAAATGATTTTGCAGATTGTAATGCACTGCCATGTAATTTCAATCAATTGTTTACATAACCTCAATATGGCGGCTGTGCGAAATTTTAAAATTAAGTTTTTATTTCTTGTGTCGTAATCATGCGATCGAAGTGAAAGTTTGAATAATGAACCTAGGCAATAATTGTCCTTGAATGGTACATAATTCTATGGCCTATACATATAACAATCCTAAATGGCGAGCTTCCGAAATATTTAGACGGTTCTCAATATCTATGAATCTTTTACAGCAACCAAACTGATTTTTTTATGTTCATAGAGACTATGAACATATGTTCACCTATAGGACTTTCATTAACCTGGTGAGCACAAATCCAACATGGCGGCGACGCGAAGTATAAATATTTAAATGGACGATTCTCGCGAATTAACTATCCGAGTGCTGTGAAACGTTGCACGTTAAATGCTTATACAAATGTTGATCCACTGGCATCTAATTTATTTCAATTGTTTGCATAATCACAAGATGGCTGCTTTGCGTAATTTTAAAATCTCGTTTTTACTTCTTGTGTTCTAATCATGCGATTGAAGTTTGAATACCACACGTACACAATAATCTTAATGTAATAGTACAAAATAAAAATCCAACCTGGCGACAATCTGAAATATTTAGACGGTTCTCAATATCTACGAATCTGTTACAGCAATTAAACTGAATTTTTGTATGTTGTTAGAAGAAATTAACATGAGCAGGATATATGAAAATAGGCTGTATAGTTCTTTACGGAACTACTTGTTCTGCTTAAGTTGTGCAGCAGGTCAATCGAGTCTATAGGCAAACGTTTTGATTGCATGTGCATCTCTCACCAGTTGAGAATATTGTCTCGTTACACACTTAAGGCAAGTTGGTTATTGATGATTTCAACTGTTACACTTTATCCCACCTAATCGCTGAGATATTGCTTCTTTGGTATTTTCATATTTTTTGAAAAATTATATAATTTAAGATGAATTTATGAGGGCATTTTAGGGTTTTTGTTTTAAATGTTAGAACCAATAAATCACTTTTGTCATTGTATGTCTCTTTTGTTTCGGCATTTCACTGCTTGAGAAGTTTAAATAGGGTTATACATATAATGATTACTTTTATGGATTTCTGTATCTTTCCCCCCCGGGCCGGCCTTCCTGGCTATTCTGTAAAGATTCGCCGTTAAATGTTAATTAAGAACGGTTTGTTATTCTCGCACAGAATGGTAGATTAACTATCCTCCTCATTAGAGAGTATCATTCCCCAGGAAATTATAAAATCAAGGTGTTTCATTGGAAAAACTTTTATTATATAAGGATTGCTGCCAATGGCCACCGCAGGGTATTTTTAATTAAACGCCCATAGGCTCCCTGAAAGTTCAATTTCAAGTAGTTCCAACTTTGTCTACCAAATGCCATTGTCACTGACACCTAGCGGTGAACGTTGCAACCTGATAGAGCGTTTCTAACCAACCAAATGTAGCCTACACATTTGACTGAACACTACCAATTGCAATGGTAGCTCTTTTACATGCCACAAATCGATGACAAGGACCCACCGGCTTTACTTCCTCCCTGAAAGAAGGCATACTGAAGGATTTTAATCCTTCAAATAATATGGTATGTGGGACTTGGAAATAAAATGTTGTTTTTGTTGTTTGATTTAGCGGCATTGCGACATTGTGGTCATGTAGCCCCGTGTACTTGGATGTGTGTGGAATTTGTCCGATAACCTGTGTTCTTGTAATGGCTGTATTAGTGTGAGTGTTAGTAATTCATGTAAGGATTTGGAACAACGCGGCCGTAGCATTTTGTTAGGCTCCATCCCGGCATTTGCCTGGAGTAGAAGTGGGAAACCACGGAAAACGCCTTCCAAGAACACTGAGATGGGAATCGAATCCTCCTCTTCTCAGTTTTGCCATACAAGGCTGAGTGTCCCCCGTTCCAGCCCTCAAACCAGAATAAAATATTCTTGCCAGAGCCAGATATCGAACCTGGACCTTCGGGATGACAGCCAATAATGCTAGCTGCGACACGATGAGGTGGTTTAGAAATAAAAGGACCATACTATGTTAAAAGAAAATGGAAAGAGAAGAGAGTCCGTCCCGAAGTAATAGGAAAGTTAAATCAGAGAAAACAGCTCAGGATCATCTACACGGAAGTCTTCTCAGAACTTAAGTACTGAACCCTACTTGGGAATACATTGAATAAAATTGTTCTACTCATTAACATAGTTGCACGTGATCACAGAGTAATAAGAGCTTCAAGCCTAGGCCTCAACCACCATCCAATAAATTATTATTGCGCTCACTGCATAGCAAATGAATCGGGCGCTCGTGTAATGTTGTCGTCGTGCTATGAATATATACAGAGAGATATAAAATATGCATGCACGTCATATTGTGGAAAGTTTTTCTCTTTTACCTACAAAAATATACATTACACTGAAGAATTATTACGCAACAAATTTTAACGTTTATAGCTATTCTGGTCTTACCGACAGTAGTAGCCACGCTGGCTAAAGCGCAGCATTAGGCCGTGGGGCCAAGCTCTCTGCTGACTCGGTAGACGCGTGGGTTCGAGCCCCACCGTCGGCCGTCCTTGAAATGGTTTTCCGTGGTTTCCCATTTTCAACACCAGGCAAATGCTGGGACGGTACCTTCTGACAGGCCACGGCCGCTTCCTTCCACATCCTTGCCCAGTTTCATTCACCATCATTCATTTCATCTCTCATTAACTCCTCTCATGAGGTTGGCATCAGGAAGGGCATCCGGCCGTGAAAACCATCGCCACAAAGACTTCATCGCATCTCATCCCCGACCCCGTTGGAAAACGGGAATAATAAGGGGTAGACATACATACATACATAGCTATTCTGGTCTTTGTCTCCAGATACTCTCTGTTTCTTTTCCACCCACCTCGTAACATAGTGACTAGCATTCTTGACTGTCATTGTGGATATCCGGGTTCGATTCCCGACTCTGTGAAGAAATTTAATTCTAGTCTGAGGGCTAGAGCAGAGTTCACTAATCCTCGTAAAGCGGAACTAAGAACTGGTGGAAGAGGTAAACTTGAAATATGCGATAAAAGGTGCTCAGGCGGGAAAGAGTGAAATTATCTTTGCCAACTGTGGAACCAAAATAGAAACATAGGTAGCGCTTAATAATAATAATAATAATAATAATAATAATAATAATAATAATAATAATAAGGCTCGAAGATGATTCCGATGGAAATTTAGCTCATCTTATAAATGAAGGAGACTCGTGAAGTCTCTAAACAGTGTAATCTACAAACGTACCTCAGTACAGATGGTCCTTTGCTAAGGCCGAACCAGGCTGTAACATAAAATGTAACCAGTATTTGCTGTGATAATGATGTCAAATAGTAAAATAATAATAATAATAGAAATAAGAATAATAATAGAAGTAAGAATAATAATATGTTATTATTATTATTGTTTGTTTTGCGCATGCGCTTACACATTCTCAGCATTTGCTGGAAAGAAAACATTTACAATCCCAGATACCGTACATATCACAAGGAGGAAATTCTTGGTGACTGCATTGAGTAGTAGCTTCATATTCCCCTCATTGCTTCAGGCCTGATTGCCCAAGAACAGCCTTACTACGCGACACGTAGAAAGTATGACTGCATCAGTTTGAAAAGGCCTGGGTCTAATTTCAACGCCGTGATCGATTCCTTTAAGTTGTTGGGAATCACGCCAGTGCTGGAGATAATAATAGGAACTGTCCTGACTTGTGCCATGTGCCATTGCTTCCTTATCAGTTCTGAAAGCTCTGTGTATTTTGACAGCTTTTCAACATGCTTTGTTAGTATGTTGCCACTGTTTGGGATCGCCACATCTATGAAGGTGGTGTGCTTCATGCATTTGTCAACAAGAACTAAATCAGGTCTGTTGTGCACAGCTGATTGGTCTGTCAATACAGTACGATCCCAGTACAACGTAAAGCTGTCATTTTCCAGTACACTTTCAGGAGCATATTTGTAGTACGGTACTTTCTCTTGGCTCAGCAGTTGAAGTTGTATAGCCAATTCTTGATGGACTATCTTGGCAACAAAATCATGTCTCTTCCTATATTCTGTCCCTGCAAAATGGCGACAACCTGATATAATATGCTGAACAGTCTCAGATGTTGGGCAACCGTATCTGCAATGGTCATCTTGCACAGATGCATCCTTGATTATGAACTTTAGGTAGTTCCTCGTGGGGACAACCTGGTCCTGAATAGCCATCATAAAGCCTTCTGTTTCAGGAAACATCTGCCCAGAAATCAACCAAAAGTTCGACGCTAGCTTGTCGACGTGAGTTTGGATGACTTCATTGGGATGTCTTCCGTGTAGTGGCTTGGACAACCAGGCATTGAATCTATCCAAATCACTGCGCACCTGAATTTGAGTCTCTTGCTGACTTAAGAGTAGTGGAGTTGAATCATCTGCTTCTGTGACAGCCCTGTGCAGCATCGAATGGTTCGATACAGAACAGAAGTATTTTCTTAGCTCATAGATCTGTCGAGCTACTTGGTTGTTTATATCAACAATTCCTCTCCCACCCATATTTCTCGGTAACATGACTCGTTCCACAGATGTCCTGGGATGGTGTTTTCGTGACTTGGTCAGTGATGTTCTAATTTTCTGTTCTAAGCTTGCAATGTCAGTTTTACTCCACTTGATGACCCCAAACGAGTAACTAAGAATAGGGACAGCATAAGCGTTGATTGCCTTAACCAAGTTTTTACTGTTGAGGCTGGTGTTAGAAACAAGCTTAATTCTTCTGACAAATTCCTTCGTCAGATCTTGTTTCACTACTGAGTGTTCTATGTGTCTGGCTTGCTTCATTCCCAGATACTTGTAGGTCTCGCTAGTGAGCATTGTTGCAATCTGCTGGCCCTGAGCTGTTTCATATACACCTTCCTGCAGCTTGCCTTTCATAACGTTCAGCGTCTTACATTTCTCCAGCCCGAATTCCATTTTCACATCCTGTGAAAAGGTTTCCACTATCTTCAACAGAAACTCTAGTTGTGCTCTGGTGGCAGCATATAGCTTTAGGTCATCCATATACAGGAGATGGTTGAGCTTTGCGAGCTCCCTGGAGTTCTTCTTGATACTGAATCCATATTTTGTTGAATTAAGTTGGTTTGATAGTGGGTTCATCGCAAGACAGAACCATAATGGGCTCAAGGAGTCTCCTTGGAATATTCCCTTGTGGATTGGGATCATACTTGTTGCAATACTGCCATTTGTATTATTATTATTATTATTATTATTATTATTATTTTCAAAGTAATGTTGTTCTTGAGTAATCTAGCCTGAAGGAGTGAGAGAGAATTGTAGGCTAATGCTACTACAGAATGCAGTAGTCGAGAGATTGAAGAATTTACTCCTTATGATATACTTAAGCTGCGGTTTCCTCCAGTTGGGTAGATTATTAGCTTGGGAATAACCTATCCCCCAAGGGAAGATGATAAAGAAAAGGAAGTGGGTTTCGGACCGGAGAATAAAGGATGGAGAAATAGGAAGAGAGTTTGACATAAGTCATAATTAAGATTTCTTGTTCAAATGCAACAAGTGGTGAAAGCCCTATCAATAGATTTATTTGCATTAACGAGGGCATGAACCTAGGAAGAGTTAGGGAAGACAGGATCTTGCCTAACCGTTGTTTGAGAAATGATAAATCAAAAGAATGAATTTTAATTTATTTAACAATGTTGGGTAGTAGTTTGGTAACAAATATATAATTTTGATTTTGTAACAAATGGGGTCGCAGACCTCCAAAAAACATCTAAAGCTTGCGCCAGGCAATTAACACTTCTTTTGGTTTCGAGCCTTTTATATGCTTTAAAATCTTCGCAAGATGTTGAAATGGCGAAGATAAAATGAAAAATTTAAAGACAATTGAAGTGATTAAAGTTAGACAATAAATCAAGTACAAGTTGTGTACTTTTAAGAAATTCTAGGTAAATATCTTAGAAAGAGTAACAACTTCGGAAGTAACAACAACAAAAAGCAGGAAGAATAAAAGAGAAGTTTTTATAACTGCTTATATTAATACAGAAATACTTGTAAAGATTATGCAAATAGGGCAGGTCACTTATTGTGAAACCTGAAGAGAACAATCTCAAGGAAGTTTCTAGAATTCCTATGTTTAAGTAAGGATCACGAGAAAAATGGGGCAAGTTTCCCTTTCGTGATCCCTAGAGATAATTCACTTATGAGTTGAAAGAATTGTATTCGCAAATTAGAAGGGAGAAACAATATAATTTAAGACGTGTACCAGACACGTAGTTATGCAGACATTAATTCGTTTTAAATAAATCAAGAGAGGGAGGGCACTTATTGAGAGTGACACCTCATTGGAAAAGACTTAAAATAACAATTTTGTTATTATGGTCTGTTAGTAAGAGGTTTGGGGAAGATCAAATGGGATTGAGGATAAGTGTTCATGGCCGTATTTATAGTATTCGGACGAACGCGACGCGGATGAAATGTTGAACAATAGTACATTATGCAACGAGCCTATAATGGCTATAATTAAGACACGAGTATTTTTTATAAAACGAGCGTATGCGAGTTTTATAATTTCCATACGAGTGTCTTAATTACCATTATAGGCGAGTTGCATACGACTGTTTATGTTCGACGATAATTATAATTTTATTATATGTTTTAACATAAATATTCATAAATATCCGTTGAGAGTCAGCCACAAGAATTTTGTTATCGGAGAGCGAGCGCGAGACATCTCTCTGTCTTTCAAGATCTATGAACGACCGACGCATGCGCTCTGCGTGCTTGCAATGCCATACGCAAGCCATATGTTTACATCTGCCGTCCCTCAGTAATATTGTCACCGGAGTCGTTTGAATGCGCTGTGTAGAAATTAGTGTTGGTGATTTTAAGGTACAGTGCTATTTCTTGTTTCATATTCGCCAGTTTATTTACGCGAACATATGGACGGTGCGTATTCCATGTCGGTAATTTATTATAGTTCGATGTTGTGTTTATGTCCGACATGTTGGATTTTGAGCGCATGTGCGAAGGTATCGTTACCTAATTGGTCAATGAACGAGCTCTGATTGGCTGGAGAAACTGTATCATAATGAAAATAAGTGTTATAATGACCATCATTATGACACCGTTTTCTGACACATAATAGTGAGGGTCGAACATAAACACTGTTTTCACTATAGTCTGTTAAATAGATGAAAAGTTCACTGTAGTAGCACAAAAAGTTTATGGCAAGGAAAGTTATTGCAATGATGGAAAATTACTAGTTACACTAGATATGCGAGAGTCTATTGCTTGAGAAAGTTGTAGATTACAGTTGAATGCGCCTGAGGAAATCCCAACGGAGGAAGAAAAATTAGCTATTGATTAATAGTTCATAAGGAAGGTTCCTTAGTTTGAAAAAGTATTCCCATATGTGAGTGGAAAATACATGACGGTAACTGGTAGATAGAGTGCAGATTCTGGAAGGTTCCAGAGCAATCCTGACTGAAGAATAGGGCAAAAGTTATTCCAGCGGTGGAACGGGCTGAGTATTTTATAGACAGTGGGTAATTCGATGGTATCCCACGTTGTGAGAAGATCTCTCATTTAATAAGCATAAGAAATGCTGCTTCCTATTAAGATTGGCTTAGACAAACAAAAGCCCAACATGGAAAATCCTGCGAAGGATGATTATTGCCCCAAATATAGTAATCTCACACTGCCAATAAAATGATCATTAAAAGCATGTAGCTATTTAAAATCCATTAAAATTAGTTGAAGAACGTAGAAGTAGTACTTAGCTTGGCTTCATGGCGAAGGTGAAGTTCCCTTTGACGGTTGAGATTAAAGTTCCAACATGGCGTGGAATTAAAAGATTGCCTCTTGAGTTGAGGAGGCGAGCTCTAGTTGAGCTTCAACTGACTGAGTCGACTGCCGGCGTACAAGTGAGACACGCTCAGCGAAGCACAGAGGGACCAGGGAAGGGAAAAGAGTGGGGGTAGGAAACAAAAGGAATACATATCAGAATAGACAACTTAACAAAAAATAAATTTTTTCTTGATGAAATGGTCTTCAAAGAGTTGATAGTAGGCGACACTAGCGCAGGCTGGTGGGTGAAAAAGTAGACGAAGTTCTCTTGATCACGGAGGTGATAGCTGGCGATGGCGACGAGATCTGGTGGCCAGATTGATAAGGAAGTCCTCTTGAACAGGGAAGAATTGAGGAACTTCAGAGATTCGCTGCTAGATGACGCTAGGTGGGTCATGGAAGATATATATCTAGAACAGACTCACAAGTAACATGAGAACCATAAACAGCAAGGAGAAATTGGAAGATCACTGTTGGTGTTTGAGAAAAAAGGAAGGAAAGAACTATAGCAAAGAGCAGTAAAAGTTTACTCTATCTTACCGTGTATTCCAAAGAATACACCACCAGTATCGGTATCGCGTTCTAGGGGCCGTAATAACGTATAGAACCTGGGGACCGTCTTGACGGTCAACAATGGTGTAAAGTTAGAGCTAATTATCGGTGTGTAACGTGACGGCATGTTGTCATAAAGTTAGCCTAAATAAGAAATGGATGATCTTGACATGGCGCTCGTATTATTTTTTGGAAGAAGGAGAGTCATCCGAAGACGATAGGGAACGTACGGAGGAAGTGACAATTTTAAAAGGCGTCCTACACAAGGTGCATATGGAATTTAGTGCGTCGTCATCTGCACTGTAATGAAGATACATTCAGAGAATATTTTCGGTTGACACCAGTATTATTTGATTATGTTCTGAATTACATAAAGGATGACATAACTTCAGTGCCGTACAACATAAACAAACGACTATCTCCTATACAGAAACTGGATGTATTTTTAAGGTTACTCTTCTCATTATACAATGACTCTTCATTCTTTACGAAATCTTTTCTTTTCTTCCATACTCCAATATATCATCTTATCAGTCATTGTATATAATTCACTACTTTCAGCACGCACCGTCAGGGGCGGATCTAGGGGAGGGCGAGGAGGGCGACCGCCCTGGGCCCCGCTGTCCGGGGGGGGGGGGGGGGGGGGGGGGCGCCATGGATTGTTTTAAATTTAATTGATTAATTAATTATACAGTACTTTTCAAACTAATTTATAATTCATATTCTTTTTTCAGTTCATCTATGACCTCTCGTGACCGTTTAGCAAATTTAGATTTCAGTGAAATGATAGAAGACTTTAGTCGGGAAAAAAGTCGCAAAGTAATATTTTAATATTTCATAGTTTACATAATCTTCTTCAAGGGGACTTAAAGGTTTCTTTCATATTATTAAAAAATACACTCTAATGTATTCAAAATATTGTAACTATTATTTATGTTCTTCTTCTTCTTCTTCTTCTTCTTGTTCCGTATAGGCCAACTATGGACCACGATATTCAAGTATTTTGCTTGCAGTGGGTCTTGATGTTTGCCCAGTAGTCACGCATCCTCTGGCTGTGTTGTTCATTTCTCTCCTTTGTCCAGAGGGCACCTCTCTTCTTCCTTGGGTTTTTTTTCCTGAATCTTTATTTGCTTTAATTTACTCCCGAGAGACGTTCGATCCTTTATGTCCTTTTCCGTAACTCCCAGTTCCAGCAGATCTTTGTGCACTTCTGTCAGCCATGGTGACTTGGTCTTCCTTCTTTGCCAGTATGTGAGTAGCTGGTTGGTCAGCCTGGTTGGATGCATCCTGGAGACGTGACCATAAAATGTTAGACGTCTCTTCCTGGCCACGTCTGTAATTCTTTCAGAGTAACTATAGAGCTCCTGGTTGGGCCGTCTAATATAATTACTCCCTTCCTTGATTGGTCCCAATATCTTCCTAATTATCTTCCTCTCTTGGATTTCTACTTTTTCAGTGAGTCCTTTCCTGTTTAGTATGAGGCATTCAGAGGCATATAAAGCTTCAGGGCAAATGACCGTTTGATAGTGCTTCATTTTGGTGTTGCGGGAGAGACACTTCTTATTGTAGATGTTCTTAGTCCGTCGGTATGACAGTTCTAGCTTATTTACTCGAGTTGTTTATTTTATTATTATTACAAAACTATTTTCCATTTGATTTGATTTTTTTATTTCCTATTGTTGTGGGCCCCACATTATCATATCGCCCAGGGCCCCGCAAGGCCTGGATCCGCCGCCGCGCACCGTACACCGTACCAAAACGGTGACGAACGGTTTGCTACCGTACTCACCACCGTCATATAAATGAAGCCTCCGCAACTGAACGTGACGGTGGTAGTCAACGCTCCCAGGAAAACCACTCGCCTCTGTTTCTATGAGGAACGTTTTTATGACGTCGTTCGCCGTCACATTAGGGCCGCTAGAAAGTGGTACCGCTACTGAAGGAAACCGCAGCTTTAGGCCTAATGTCTGGGATTGTAAATATTTTCGTTCCATAAAATACGTTGAAAAAACTTAAGCGCATGCGCAAAATAAATATCATTAACAATAATAATAAAAAGAACCTTCGTGGCACCACAGCACTTGAAGGGCATAGGCCTACCAAGCGCCCGCTGCTCCGTCATTTGGCGTGGAATTCGTGGGATGACGGTCGGTCAGCCCGTCGGATCCTCTTGGCCTTTAATCTTGGTTTTCGTAATCGGGGCGCTGTCTCACTGTCTGACAGCTACTCAGTTGTCCTCGCAAGGCTTAGTGTACCCCGTTCTATCGCTAATGGAGCCACGAAGCGAACCTGGTGCCTCTGGATGAGAAGAAGGCGCTCTGCCTTAACACCTCGGGGCCGGCAATATTATTATTATCTTTAATTTCTCATAATTATGGTACAATTCAGTTTACAAGGTACGGATTTGTTAATCAAGAACCCTGTAAACCCATTACTGGGATAAAAATAACCTAACAATATGGCACGTATCCAGCAGCACTGCCTTCTGTATTCTGGCAATCAGATGTTTCATTTTCAGTTCCTCCAAAGCCATTGCCAACGTCTTTGGAACAACTCCCGTGGAAGAGATCACCACCGGCAAAATCCTCACGCATTTTAATCCCCACAGTTTTCGTATTTCTTCCGCCAACGGTGAGTACTTGTTTGTCTTTTTAGCTTGGGTAGTTTGCATATTTTGGCTAAGAGGGACAGCAACGTCTATCAAGTAGGCCTTTTGCTCTCTTTTATTGAGATAGACAATATCAGGTCGATTGGCCAAGATTTTCTGGTCGGTTAAAATAGGTCTATCGCAATACATCTTATAATGCTCATTTTCAAGCACGTTGGCAGGCTGGTAATTGTAGTACACAGTGCACGTATCCAGAAGTCCAGATTTTATAGCGAGCTCTTGATGTAAGATCTTAGCAACATCATTGTGCCTCTTGGTATACTCTATACCAGCCAGCGTAGAGCAGCCACCGATGATATGATCGATGGTTTCCTGCGCTTCAACCATAAGTTCGACAATGATCGGTCGACATGATGTTGGCTGAGCAAGTGAGGGTGTACACTCTGAAGTTATTTTCGTAACCATGCCATCTGGCGCTGTTCAAACGAAGTAACGTGCTCTTTTGTGTCATATTGCATGTCTGCAAGTCGTAGTGGTGTGAATCTATTATCACTTTCAACAATGATTTCATACAGAGGAGTATTTCTTGCGCCAAAGAAGTACTGTCGCAGACGTTCCACTTGCTTACTTTGGGCGATTGCGAGATCAATGACCCCTCGACCGCCTTCGCTTCGTGGTAGTGTGATACGCTCTATCGCTGCCTTTGGATGATGAAGCCGATATTTTGTCATTGAGACTCGTGCTCTCCGTTCTATCTGCTCTAAATCTGTCTTAGACCACTTAACGATCCCGAACGAATACATAAGTACAGGTACTGCCCAGGTGTTAAGGGCTTTGACCTTCTTGCCTGCATCCAAGTATGATTTCAAAACCATATCCACTCGATTAAAGAACTTTTTCTGTAAATTGGCTTTAATTTGTGTGTGTCGGATCCCACGAAGCTGAAGAAAACCCAAGTATTTGTAGGTCTCGCCCTCATCTAAACACTCGATTAGCTCATCTAGACCAACATTGAAGCCCTCTGCCCTATCAAGTTTCCCTCTTGCCAGTATGATCGCCTTGCATTTTTAAAGTCCGAATTCCATCGCTATATCGTCGCTAAACGTCTGCGTAATATCTAAGAGCCCTTGCAGTTGACGCCGTGTGCTTGCATAGATTTTTAAGTCATCCATGTACAGTCTATGTGAAACCGTGTGCTTCACCTCACCAGCTCGCATTTCAAATCCTAATCCACTCCTATTTAACTGCCCAATGAGCGGGTTTAAGCACAGACAGAACCATAGAGGACTGAACGAATCTCCCTGAAATATTCCACGGTTAATTCGAATTGCACGGGACGGAGTGACTTGGCATCGGTCTTTTAGATGGAGTTTCACATTCCATCTAGACATGAGAGATTGTAGGCATTGGACAATGATGGGATCACACTTGTAGATTTTTAATATTTCGATCAAATATGAATGAGGTACGGAGTCATAGGCTTTCTTGTAATCAATGTAGGCCATACACAAGTTTCTTTGTCCTTTCATAGCCAAATTTACAATAACTGATTCTATTATCACTTGATCCTTGCAGCCTTGCGTTTTCCGTCGGCACCCTTTCTGCTCTTCAGCGAGTATCCCATTCGCCGCCCAATGCCCATACACTCGTTCCGCAATTATAGCCATAAATAGCCTGTAAAGTACCGACAAGCAAGTGATGGGCCTGTAGTTCGACGGATCTCTTGATTCTTCACCTTTTGGTATCAAGAAGGTATCTCCCATGAACAGAAATTCCGGAGCTTCCTCAGGAAATCGTAAAATTCGCGTGAAGGCTTTGGCTATTGCTTCATGGGCACCTGTGAACTTCTTATACCAGTAGTTGTGAATAAAATCTGGCCCAGGCGCTTTCCAGTTCTGTGTGCGTAGAGTCGCTGCCTTCACCTCATGCTCCATGATGTCAGGGCTATTCATTTCATTAATCGCACCCGAAAACCTCGCCTCTTCTTCTATCATCCAGTTGGCACGAAAATTGTGGTCTTTGGGCTGTTCCCAAATATTAGACCAGAAATTGGTGGCCTCTTCGATTGAAGGAGTATTATTCTGACGTTCTGGATTAGAGTTTTGCAAGCTGTTGTAGATTTGTTTCTGGTTCAATGCAAATGCTCTATTCTGATCCTTCCGCTTTTGACTTTCTTTGTACCTGCGTAGCCGTTTACTATAGACAGCCAATCTCTGAGTGCGCGTGTCTATTATTTCCGACAGCTTGTCTTGATCCAGCTCTTCTAAACGACTTGGCTGTATTATGCGCACTACATTCCTGATTTGTCTAAGGGACCGATTTCCTCTTTTGAATTGTGTCAGTTGACCAAATTCTCTACGAAGCTCTTCAATCTTCTTCTCCGGGCGCTTTTGCCATGGGGGAGGCATCACTGAGCTCGCACCGACCCTTGCATATTGAGGCACAATTTTAATACCAATCGCTTGTACGGCAGCTAACCCACCACAATAAATCACCAGTTGTAGGTATTCTATATCATCCACACCATCTAGAGTTTTAGTGACCACTGTGTTGTTAAGATGGCTCACGATTACGACAAACTTTACAGAGGTGTTTACCTTCGGGATCTTGAGACGACAACATGGGTTAGTCCCATAGTACTCCTCCATTTCTTGTCGGAAATAGAGGACTGCTTGTTCACACAACGCCGCGTATTGTATATCTTGATGCAGACGAGCTTGTGACTGAGGTTCTCTTTCCAACTGAAATTCATCTTTTTCTTTCAAAGCAACCTGTTCTTCCCGTAATTGCAGTATGAGATCTTCGGAGTCTCTGATTTGGAGTTGTTCTACGACTTCGCATTTTATTTCATTGATTTCCAAAGTTGACAACAACTTTTTTCCGACAATAGCGGATAGAAGAAGTTCTATCCGCTAAATTTTGTTCTGTGAGACGCTGAGACAAGCCAGGATATTTCTCGATAAGTATGCACTGCCCGCTCGATTGATCGATCCAGAGAGCAGTGGTAAGACCCAGCTGGCAGTGGTACGAGAAACAATGAGCGCGCGGTGTCCGAAATTGATACCATGACTTACTCTCGGCCATGTGGAATGTATATGACATACTGAACGGAAAACGCTCATGCGAACTCTGGTGTCAAGTGATGGAAACAAATGACATGGTACATATTCGAAGTCTCTTCGCATCAGTATTTAAATGGTAAAATGCCTTAATATCAAACATTGTAAGTAGTCGGCATTGCCGGTATTATGTTTCTGCACAATGGCTATTCAAATATTAACCCACATAACGGTAATGCAGTCATCAATATAATATAATATAATCGTTGTGGTTATACGAGAATTGAGCAAGCCTTCATGAACTATTACTGAATACATTCTCTTTACTCACAGGAGGACCTATTCATAAGGCATTTTAAACTCAATTTCACGCAGGAACATTATCGAAACCAGAAAAAATATAAATGAAACTTAATTCCATAATGCAGTATTATTGGATCGTCGAAATAAGTCACCATCTTGTGCCGTGGGGTTAGTGCTTATGACTGTGAATCTAGAGATCTTGGGTTCGAATTCCGGAAGGGGTAGAAGTTCTTGCTACCAGATTATCATTTTAAACGATATTTATCACATCAATAAGACTCATTTTAATAGAATCCATATGAAATTACGTGCTGGTCTGTGAATCAAGAGGACCTGTTTATAAGGAATTAAAGGTTATGAGCGGTGTCGCGTCTATTAATCTAGTTGATCCATATCGTATTCTTTATTTAGGCTAGTGCTGGTGGAAGCTACAAATCATCTAATAAAATGAGTTCCGTATTATAAACTACAATATCTGTAAAACACTCTCTTTTACAATAGATTAATATTTGTGCCAATAATAGTATAAAATACCGTTGTATCAACAATTTCACGTGAGGTTTCTTCTATGTCAGATGTTACACATCATATGCGACTACTGTAGGGCTCGTATTTTTTAAATTTTGCGATGCACTTACTCATTCTCAGTATATTTGCTGGAAAGAATACATTTACAATCCCAGATATACATCATAAGGAGCAAATTCTCGGCGACTGCATTACTTGGTAGATTTACAATTTTCCCTCACTCCTTCAGGCTTGATTACCCAAGAACAGCCTTACTATACGACACGTCGAAGGTATGACTGTCTTCTGCATAATCTTAAAACTCTGTGAGAGATTCCTTTATGTTGTTCGGAAAAGATTATAGGAACTGTCCTGATTTGTGCCATGAGCCATTCCTTCCTGATCAATTCTGAAAGTTATTGATGTGTAACATATTTCCACTTGGTTGCTGGATATTTGTGTGGGAGTGATTTTGGAAAAGGGACGGAAATGGGACGGAAACAATGAGCGCGCGTGGTGGCGGGGATTGGTACCACGACGTACTGTCGGCCATGTGGCCATGTGGAATGTATATTTCATACGAGTCGGGGTGACGCCCCCAGTTTTTCTATCCCCCTCTTAATTTAACCAAAGGACCCAAAACTAAAGGGTCATCAGCCTTTTTAATATTTCGCGAACCAATAACGCTAGGGACTTTACTGAGGTGTCCTAAGAGTCGGGGTGACTCCCACCGTTTTTCTATCCCCCCCCCTTAGTTTAACCAAAGGACCCAAAACTAATAGGTCATCAGTTTTTTAATATTTCGCGAACCAGTAATGCTAGGGACTTGTATGAGGTGTTGTAGGACACGGGGTGACGCCCCTTTATTTTCATGATTTTGTGATTTGCAGAGATGGGTAAATCCAGAGAAAAATATATGCGAAATTATCGACAAAAGAAACGTGAGAAAAAATAAAAACTGGAGGAGTACAGCCGAAAAAAATTTACTTCACATATATTTCATCTTATTTTCATAGTAGGATAACATGTCAGATGACTTCAGATATATTTCATCTTATTTTCATAGTAGGATAACATGTCAGATGACTTCACATATATTTCATCTCAATTTCATAGTAGGATAACATGTCAGATGTTACACATCATATGCGACTACTCTAAGGCCTATCTTTTTTTGTTTGTTTGTACTTTGATAGTTTTACAACATATTTTGTTAGCATGTTGCCACTGTTTGGGATTGCCACATTTATGAAGGTTCATGCATTTGTCAACAAGAACCACATCAGGTCTGTTGTGCATGACTGACTGGTCTGTCAATACTGTACGATCCCAGTACAAGATACATTTGTCATTTTCAAGCACACTTCCAGAAACATATTTATAGTACGGCATTTTCTCTTGACTCAGCAGTTGAAGGTGTATAGTCAGTTCTTGATGTACTATCTTGGCAACAAAATCGTGTCCCTTCTTATATGCTGTCCCTGCGAAATGACGACAACCTAAAATAATATGCTGAACAGTCTCCGATATTGGACAACCATTTCTGCATTGGTCATTTTTCACAGACGCATCCTCGATGATGAACTTTAGGTTGTCCATATTTTTTTATTTTATTTTTATAATCCTTTCGCTCTTCTATGGACCACGCTATTTCAATATAGTATATAAGTATAAAAGTATATAAGTTTTCCCTCGTTCTTTCACATTGGCCCAGTATTCGCGCATTCTTCTTCGGTGAGCTTCCTTTCGTTCTTCGGACCACTTCTTGCCGGTTTTCAATATAGGTTTTGTCTGAAAACTCTGTGTTTCCCGAAGTTTCTTCTTCAAAGAGTCACGTTCCGAGACATCCTCATGTGATATCCCCAGCTTTTCTAGGTCTTTTTCCACCTCTGTAAACCAGATCCCTTTGGTTTTCTTTCCCACAAAGTAGGAACAGATTCGATTGGACAATTTTCCGGAGTTCATTCGTGTTAAATGGAGGTTGTTAATATTATTACTATTATTATTATTATTATTATTATTATTATTATTATTATTATTATTATTATTATTATTATTAAAGGAGAATAGGCGTAAAATATCTTCGGAACATAATTTCCAACTCTCAGTAACATTCGTATTGACAGATTCCTCACGCCTTGATAGTAACATGTTGCAATATTAATGCATACTTCCGTCTCCTGAAATTCACAACTCCCACGTTCCCAACTTTGTTCGTATATCGCCGCTCTAACTTTCTGTTATGGTGAATAGATTTGATATGACTCGCTCTGCCATGAAATCAGTTCTTTTCAAACAAGTTGAGAAAGTAATTGCGTACTCTGCCAGGAGTTGTATAGCTCAGAGATTTCTTGTTAAGACAAGTTGTATTCTGGAACGGCGTGGCAGGTCGCAATCGAGAAGACCTTTTAGTCATTTGAGCTCACCTCAGCATGGAATGATCGTTCCTAAGTGATATGAATAAATTAGTGAGAATTGTAGAACGATCCCTGCCGAGACAAACTTATTATATACCACCTCGTGGTGTAGAAGCTAGTACTCTTGGCTGTCGCTCCAGAGGTCCGGGTTCGATCCCTGACTCGGTCGAGAAATTTAATTCTAGTCTGAGGGTTGGAACGGGGTACACTCAGCCTCGTGAGGCAAAAATGAAAAGAAGTGGGTTCGATTACTACCTTGGAAGTGGTTTTCCGTGGCTTTCCACTTGTACTCCAGGCAAATGCCGGGATAGTTCCTAACCTAAGACCACCGCCATATTATTCCCAATCCTCACCTGGACAACAAATACACCCTCAAATACAGCCCACACAATAACACAGGTTATCATAAAGAACGTATACACACACACATACACACCCAAGTACACGATGCCCAAGCACCTCAAATGAAACAACAACAACAACTCATAAACTTACTCATACATACATGGTGATTCAATGACTCCCTAGGTCTCGGATACCCTAATACCGTCGGGGTCGGAAGACAACAAGAGTTGACCAAGGGAGGTCGACAGGAAAAAAGACGGAGAGGAGCCCGGCACAAGTAAGTGAAAGCAATGCCAGACTCAGCTGGGGTCCCATGGTCGCCAAC
This sequence comes from Meconema thalassinum, assembly GCA_946902985.2. Classification (NCBI taxonomy): domain Eukaryota; kingdom Metazoa; phylum Arthropoda; class Insecta; order Orthoptera; family Tettigoniidae; genus Meconema; species Meconema thalassinum. The sequence goes on from OX336391.1 coordinate 462,339,298, forward strand.
CCACGTCTCACTAGAAGTGAGCCCCTGGACATTTGAGACGGCAATGAGATCATAAAATTGCGTGCTGTTAAATAGAGATTAAGGGCAGATGACCTCGCTGTTCCGCCCCTCCCCCCCGGGGCTCACTTCTAGTGAGACGTGGGTTGGCGACCATGGGACCCCAGCTCAGTCCGGCATTGATTTCACTTACTTGTACCAGGCTCCTCTCCGTCTTCTTTCCTGTCGACCTCTCTTGGTCAACTCTTGTTCTCTTCCGACCCCGACGGTATTAGGGTATCCGAGACCTAGGGAGTCTTTCACTTTCCCGCCTTAATTGGCCCTTGTCTCATCTTTCCCGATACCCTCATTCTTCGAGGGATCAGCCTTCTTTTTCATTTCCTGTTATCTCCTGCCTTCTGCACAAGGCCCTCAAGGAGGCAGGGTGTATGTAGCACCACCACTGCTGGTTCACCCTGCATATTGCTACACCCTCAAGGGCTTACAGCTGGCGAGTTTGGGAGTAGGCGACCCCGGGGGATTCCTGAGCTGGGTCCGTTTTGTCCCCTTTTTCCTCTGACTTTGGGGTGGGCCCTCTCCTCTTTCCCCCCTTTCCTATCTGCCTTTCATGGTTCTCCTTCCTTCCAAGACCCTCAATCCACATTCTTCGAGGGTTGAGGGCATTTCTTTTCTTCCTGTCGTTGATTTGCCTAATCCTGTCTTCTTTTTTTGAAGTCTAACATCTTTCCACTCGGGTGCTGGATAGTTTTGTGGGAGTGATTTTAAAAATTGGGGACAAAGTGAATTGGGCGGAAGTGGATCGAACGGAAGTGGATCGGACGGAAGTGAAGACGCACTGGCAGAAGAATGGGACGGAAGTGAATCGGGCGGAAGTGGATCGAACGGAAGTGGATCGGACGGAAGTGAAGAAGCACTGCCAGCTGGATGTACAATTGAAAATGTGTGTATTGGAAACCAGGCAGTGTGTGCTCTGTAGCGCGAGAAAGTTATGGCAATACAGTAGGCAGTGCATTTAGCAGGCACTGGTTTGACGAGCACAGTGGCAAATGTTTCACCGACTTTCATTTGTCTTGAGCAGTTTATGAAGCTAAACGTTCAAGGTTGAATATCACATGGGGTAGGACAAAGACGACAAATGACATTTAAGCAAGCGGCATTATTGTCAAGCTGTGGGTGAGTAGTCAAATATTAAATGCATAACAAAATGTTATTATATGAGTGGAATAAAAGCTGTATTTTCATTATATGTTAGACTAGGTCATTTCATGATTGTGGGAAGCCATGTTTTGATTGTTTACGACGAACTGTATGAGAGCGTTGAGAATAATGAATGTTATAGTTACTGAGGAATGTGCTCACAGTATTTGAGAGTACTGTCGACGTTGTGTGTCACTTTGTTATTATGAATTATTAATGTAAAAAGGAAGGAAGCTTGTAGTTTTGCGTGTCCGTTAATCTCACGTTCATGATCCACGGTACCTACCTTTTACGTGGAATGCGAACCACAGGACATGGCATTTCAATTCGAAAATCTCACATGTATTGACCGGGAATCAAACCCGGTCTAACTTGGTGAGAGACTAACAGCTTGACCGCTGCGCCACAAATGTGACAGTAGCATAGCTCCAATTCAATCTATACATTCATCATAGTACCAGTATGAAAATGGAGTATAAATTAACATTTTAAGAATGTCCAAGCTGTGCAGTATACGAGTAGGATAACATGTCAGATGTTACACATCATATGAGACTACTTTAAGGCTCGTATCTTCTTAGCCTATTTTCAATTTTGAAAAAAATAGGCTTATGAGACCACCTTTTGTCCGTGTGTGTGTGTGTGTGTGTGATTCGTGTGTGTGTCCCCCCCTAATAAAATATAAACGGCAGGAGAGATTTCAATGAAACTCGGAAAGTTCATAGCGCTATTCGGGGCGACCTCGACCGTGCCCTTCAAATTTTGTTACGACTCACCGATCCAACATGGCGGCTGTGCGAAATATTTCACCAGCGTTCAATATCTCCGAAACTATTACCGATATTACCCTGACATTTTCTATGGTGATAGAGGGAACTACTATAAGTTCACTTTTGTGACTTTTAAAAACCTGGTAACTACAAAACCAACATGGCGGCCAAGCGAATTTGCGACTTTTAAATAGACGTTTCTCGCGATTTGACCACCCAAACGCAATGAAACTTGGTACAGTATATGTTTATATACATTGTAATGCACCGACATCTAACTTCGTTCAATTGTTTACATAATCACAAGATGGCGGATGTGCGAAATATTTCACCGGCATTCTATATCTCTGAAACTATTTGCGGTATCTCCCTAAAATTTTGTACGGAGATAAAGGGCACTATTAGAAGTCCATCTATAGGACTTTCAAAAACCGGTTAACTACAAAACGAACATGGCGGCCAAGCGAATTTGAAAATTTTAAATAGACCTTTCTCGCGATTTAATGTTCCAAGCACACTGAAACCTGGTACAGGAAATATTTATACACATTGTAATCCACTGGTATCTAATTTAGTTCAATTGTTTACATAACCTCAAGATGGCGGCAGTGCGAATTTTAAAATTAAGTTTTTATTTCTTGTGATGTAGTCATGCGATCGGAGTGAAAGTTTGAATAATGAACCTACGCAATAATTTTCCTTTAATGGTACATGACTCTATGGCCTATACATTTAACAATCCAACATGGCGACCATCCGAAATATTTAGAAGGTACTGAATATCTACGAATCTATTTTAGCAATCAAACTGCATTTTTTAATGTTCATAGGGGTTATGAACTTAAGTTCACCTATAGGACTTTAAATAACCTAGTGATCACAAATCCAACATGGTGGCGACGCGAATTATAAATATTCACATAGACGTTTCTCGTAATTTAACCATCCACGTGCAGTGAAACTTGGTACAGTAAATCCTTATACGAATGTTAATCCACTGGCATCTAAATTATTTCAATTGTTTCCATAACCTCAAGATGGCAGCTGTGAAAAATTTTTAAATCTCCTTGTTACTTCTTGTGTCCTAATTATGCGATTGAAGTTTGAATACTACACGTTCACAATAATCTGCATGTAACAGTACATAACTCTAGGACCTACATATATAAAATCCAACATGGCGACCATCCGAAATATTTAGTCGATTCTCAATATCTACGAATCTATTACAGCAATCAAACTGAAATTGTGTATGTTGATAGAGACAATTAACATAAGTAGGATATATGAAAATAGGCTGTATAGTTCTTCACGGAACTACTTGTTTTTTACCATTTCTTCTTTAAGTTTGTAAGTGAGTAGTTAGTTTTAGTTGTTAGTTTCATTCGATCATCTTTCATTTTCTCTATTACCCAAACCATTAGGGGCCGATAACCTAGATGTTAGGCCCCTTATAACAACAATTATCATCATCATCAACATGTTCCGCCCCTTAAAACAACAATAACTAAACTAACTAAATAAAGATTCACTGTGTCATATTTCATTGTGGTTAAATGATTACTTGAGGGCTGCGTAGCGCAGTCGGTAGAGGCACTGAGCTTCTAACTGGAAGGGACTGGGTTCGATCCCCAACTGGGTAGTGGATTATAGAAACAAATCTACCACTTTTAGAAATGCAAAACCAGAGATGAGTACCAGGGTAGTTCCTCGGACCAAGGACGGCTGGGAGTGAAGCTGACAACTCCATCCCATCCAGTGCCGATGTCACAAAAAGTGGAATCGTCTACCTTCCACTACTCCCAGGGCCTCCATAGCCTGTATGGCGTTGGCTTTGCTTTTTTAAATTATTGGTTAAATACTTGAAATTTGTTTGGTGCCATGCGTTTTATCATGTTTTTGAAAGTCACATAATGTGTAATACAGTCTTTTATCACCCTAAGAAATGTCAGGTTGATTGATGCCAATGTTTCGGAGATATTGGTTTGGGATCGAGACACTTATAGAAATTCGAAAGCCATGGTTGGGATCGAACTGGGTCTAGAATTACCTCACAAATGTTTATTGAATGGCGCCAGCAACTACTCAAAATTATAAGGAGGTACTTACACACACACAGACGTAACTTACTGTCAAGTGATCAAGTGAACCCATATGCTATTGGTTCAAGAGTCGAATCCATAATTTATTGGCAAAAGAAGAGAGGGAAAAATACAGTCTTTAGAAGGACTTGGGAAGATTTTAGGAGTAGGCTGTTATAACGTGGCGCAAGAATAGGTGACCACTAGTCATGCGGACGTGATATCATGCTTGACGCATCGATAAGGAGCCGACTCATGATTATTAATAGAACGATACAAACTTTCCACTGAGTGTAAGAGAGAAGAGGTTTCGGAAATAGACCTCACTCAGCTGTAAAATGACAACCTCGCAATTGCGCAAGAAGAGAAATAATTAGAATTAAGCCATTTGCGAGCACTTAATTAATAAAAGAAACACATTATTGTTGATCATTCTGGAATAGAGATTCTTGTGTGGGGAAAAAGTTTATAATATTTGCACAGGAAAGAAATGCAGACGCAGAATGACGTCGTTAGTAATTCCCCGAGACCAGAGTTGGTAGGGATAGAAAAATAAACCGCAACACTCACGTATCTGAAGAGCAAAATTATTTCATATCTTGGAATTGTGCGATCGATTTTCATGATCAAAGAAACCAGTAGACGTTTAGAACAAGAGCGTTCCAGAGATATAGTTTTCAAAATTATACGACTATTACTTCAAAAGTTAGTGCTGGAGAAGATGCGGATTTTATCTTTTTGTCGCCGATTTGTATAAAAACCCTGGACGTGCCAGGAGGAGGAGGCAGTTAATGTCAGCCTGCGGGCGTGACACTGTGTTACTATCATCGTTAATTCAGTCTTGAACGACCGCTGAGGCGGGTCGTACTGTTTCACCAACAATCCAGTTCCGTGAGCGCCGAGACACTGCACGATGAAGCATCGACCACAAGATAAGCTACAAGTAAACTCCTAGTACAGGAGAGCTGCATCAAAGTATATTCAGTTATAAAAGACGTCCGAGAGCGAAATACTGTGTAGCAAAGTATAACAAGTATATGTTAGTGTGCGCGTAGACGCTGCACGCAGAAACAATTATCGTCAAAGTTCACCAGTACAGTCCAAGTTAGGCTGTGAACTTGAAGAAATAACAAGCGATAGGTACTCAAATATAGTTCAGTTAAAGAGACAACGCATCATAACGTTTCGAAGTACCCAAGGAAGTGAAATAGACAGTTCTATTGACGTTAAGGAACCCGATCAGGGTCGAACAGAATAAACAACGCCTAGTGTTCCGGAAAGGTAGGGACTAGAGCGCAGGACGATAAAAATTAGGAATTGTAGTTCCAGGCTTTGTCTAGATAGACAAATGAACAGTAAACATTGGGGAGGACTCCAATAAGCTACGAATCAAAGTAATAGCAATTAATGCAAGGAAATTACTAGGTCACCGATAAACTATTCGAGCGGCCGTCATAATAATACCTTAAGGACAGACTTTTATCTAGACGAACAAGTTAGCGTCTAGCAAGAAACGACATCGTGCAAGTAAAGTATAGAAGCCGATAGTCAAACCCCGGATTTGGAGATCAGCCGTTCCAGTGAGGTGTAGTTCGAACGAGACTTTCCATCATCTCGTCAGATTAGGAAGCTGACGTCCTATAAGTGCCACCCTTGGAAACGGGAAAGAAAAGAAATCACGTGTGTAAGGCGAAAAAGTAACGCCCAAGTGAAAAAAGTTATGTAATGTAAATATAGTAAAATTTTTGAGTGTAATATTTTTAGTGAATTTGTATTGCGTTAAGTGAAACCAATACAAAATTGTATTCATTATATTCCAAGTGATTAAGGTAAATATTTTATGTGTTGTTAAAGAAGTGTCATTGAGTGTAAGTGTATCCATGGAAATGGCTTAAAAAAGCAGTGAGTGGGCAAAAATGTTCCATCGCTGGAGGATTCGGTCGCTGACCGTACAGTCATGTGAGTAACTATTTCATTGTGTTATGTGTTTGGGAAGATTTGCGTATAATCCTCATGAGAGAGAGAGTAGGGATGTTGAATAACGGGTAAAAGAATAATAGCGCGATCTGAAAAATTAATTTGAGATAAAGATAATAAATATGTGAAATGTAAATGAATCCCTTGGGGAATGTATTAAGTAAAATATCAGTGTAATTGATAAATGATATAAATATGAGAAAGCAAGCGTAATAATAATAATAATAATAATAATAATAATTATATAAATGGATGAATATTATGATGAATTATATATGAAAAGTAGTAGCTTCCGAGCTCCTTTAAATGAATAAATACATGTTATGAATACATGTTCTTATGGTAAAAATGATTATTGTCAAGGGAGAAGAGTAGTATATATTTTGAGATAAAGATCAAACGTTGATTTTGAATGTATTAGTTCTTTGAAGGCAATTTGGCTAATTAATGTATAAGCGCCATGTAGCGCATTGAAGTAATTTGTCACGCTAGGAATGCGTTGAAATGCTCAGTAAAACTAATTATGAGGGACAGTTGGTCGTGGTAATTGAACTGGGATAAGCCCTCAAAAGTTGTGATAGTGATCACGAGGCAATGTGTGTTGTATGGTAAAAAAAAGGGTGCTAATTATGTTGTATTATGAGCGCTGGTAATAGGCAAGGCCTGCCCTAAGTCGTAAATGTTATAAGTCCTCCAATTTGGGATATTGCTCCCGAGGCATTTGAAAGGATCGAACCCAGAGTCGTCCGTGTTGAAGCCCCTAAATAATGGTTGTATTATTGAATTATTCTTACCCACCAATGAGGACACTTCATAATTAGTATATACCGAAGCCAAGAGAATAGGTCTGTTGAGCCTAAATAAGTTGTTGTAAGAATCAGTATTAGAGGCCTTGTCATTCAAAGAATTACATTTGAAACAGCTGTATGAAAGCTGATGGTAGCCAGTCTCTTGTAGAAGCAAGACTGAGAACTCTCTGTCTCCCTGCAATAAATCACGCTAAGTAGTTAAGGCTAGACCCTTACCCTCGATGTATCGCGGTAGGTCGGGGAACGGTCTGTTTGAGATATAATACACAGAAGTGTTTAGAGTTTGTTTTGACGACACGGTCTTTGAACCGAGGTCCCTTTATAAAAATGATTATCGCTTGCAGAGTTCAGATCGTTGCTTTCTTATAATATAATGGTCTTTTAAGACAAATAAAGATAAATCCCTAACTTTATGATTATATGATTCAGTGATTCACGAGTTCTATTGAAGACATTAGATTCCGGGAGTGATCTTAATTTTGACTTGTTCAAGTAGTCTTCAGTAGCTCGGGAGTACGCAATTTTTTTCCCAATCACAGTAGTGAGTTGTTAACTTGAGAGAGAGGGATGGTAACAGATGAACATTGTGAAAGCCCAAAATTAAGTGATGATTAACAATACTTTGGTAAATTTGATATTTATGATTAAAAGATATACTCATGTAAATAATAATGGATGTGTATTAAATTGATAACACAGTGTAGGTAAACATTACCGAGCCGTTTGGAGCCCTTGATTTTTTTTATTTTAAAAGCACACCATATGGAAGTGAAACTTAGTAAAAGTTTGTTGGTTTATGGAAAACCAATTATTATGATTTGGTAATTGCCAAACATGAACCCCGTGTTCCGCTTTGGACCGGCATATTCTTATTTGTTTATTTTCCAACGTGGGGCTTGTATGATTATATCATACCCCCTAACACTAAAACTCTTTCTTTTTGGCGCCCAGTACGTAGGGGAGAGTTTTACTAGGGAAACCCCGAGTTTTTCTTGAAAAATCAAAATTTTCATTTTTGGAAAATATGGTTTTTCAAAATTTTTGAATTTTTAAATCACTTCCATGAAGGTTGATATTGAATGAATATTATACCAGACGGGTACGTTTCAGTAAACACCCGTGCTGAGGTTGAATTTTGAAAATTGGGACACAAGAGTTCAGAGTACCATCTCTCATGCATGAACCGACGATGGGACAGAATAGCCCACTGTATTCTATAAGAAAACAAGCTGACCCGGCAGACGTTGTCCTGCCAATCAAATAAAGTGTTGTAACTTTGTTTCTTGAAGTGTTTTTGGATACACAATATTTTTTTCAATTTCTGTTAACTGCCTCTAAACTATCGTGAATTGAATTAGCAAATTTAGAAACATTCGTTGGAGCGTGCACAACAACTCTCCAAAGTTTCATCGCAAACGGATAAATGGCATTTAACGCATACGGGATTTGGTTTAAATGATTCGTGCGCTGTCACTCATTTGTTGTATCTACTCGTGCTCTACCAACTGTGAAATGGATTTACTAAGTTAGAAAGCTTCACGTAAGTGTACACAACAACTCATTAAAGTTTCATCGCAATCGATGAATAGCATATGAACACATACAGGATTTTGTTGGAACGCTTCGCGCGTCGTCACTCATTTGTTACATTTACTCGTGCGCTACCAATATTGCAAAATGGATTTACCAAGTTGAACACCTTCCCTGGCGTGTACACAACAACTCATCAAAGTTTCATCGGAATCGGATGAATGACATATGAACGCATAAGTGATTTTCTTTAAACGATTCGCGTGCCGTCACTCATTTGTTGAATCTACTCATGCGCTACCTATTGTAAAATAGATTTACTAAGCCTGAAACCTTCTCTGGCGTGTACTCAATGATTCACCAAGGTTTGATCGCAATCGGATGAATGATATATGACCGCATACGGGACATTTTGGAAACGATTCGCGCGCCGTCGCTCATTTGTTGAATCTACTCGTGCGCTACTTATTAAAAACGGGATTTACTAAGACATTTCCTGAAGTGTACACAACAATTCGCCAAAGTTTCATCGCAATCGGATAAATGGTATGTGGACGCATACGGTACTTTGTTGAAATGATTCGCGTGCCATCACACATTTGTTGAATCTACTCGTGCGCTACCTATTGTAAAATGGATTTATTAAGCCAGAAACATTCCGTAGGGTGTACACAACATCTCACTCAAGTTTCATCGTAATCGGACGAATGGTATTTGAACGCATACGGGACCTTATTGAAACGCTTCGTGCGTCGTCGCTCATTTGTTGAATCTACTCGTGCGAAACCTCCTGTGAAATGGATTTACTAAGTTAGAAACCCTCACGTAAGTGTACACAACATCTCACCCTAGTTTCATTGCAATCGGATGAATGGTATTTGAACGCATACGGGACTTTGATTAAAAGTTCGCGCGTCGTTGCTCATTTGTTGAATCTACTCGTGAGCTACCTATTGTAAAATGGATTTACTAAGTTAGAAACCCTTACGTAAATGTACACAACATCTCACCCAAGTTTCATCGCTATCGGACGAATGGTATTTGAACGCATACGGGACTTTGTTGAAACGCTTCGCACGTCGCCGCTCATTTGTTGAATCTACTCGTGCTTAACCTCCTGTGAAATGGATTAGGCCTACTAAGTTAGAAGCCTTCACTTAAGTGTACACAACAACTCATCAAAGTTTCATCTCAATCTATGAATGGAATATAAACTTATATGGGATTTTGTTGAAACGCTTCACGCGTCGTAACTCATTTGTTCAATCTAGTCGTGCGCTACCTAATGTGAAATTGATTTACTAAGCCAGAAGCCTTCCCTGGAGAGTACACAATATCTCACCCAAGTTTCATCGCTATCGGACGAATGGTATTTGAACGCATACGGGACCTTTTTGAAACCCTTCGTGCGTCTTCGCTCATTTGTTGAATCTATTCGTGCGCTATCTATTGTAAAATGAATTTACTAAGCCAAACACCTTCCCTGGAGCTCACTCAACATATCACCCAAGTTTGATGGCAATGGGATGAATGCTATATGAACGCATACGGGACTTTGAAACGCTCTAACGTGCAGAGACAAACAGTAGAAATCGACATCACTGCCACCTTTGGTATAAAACACAACTTTCCACCACGGGCGGAGTGTAAGTCATGGCAGTAGTTGCACAGGTTTCGACCAGGTGGCTCTAACGTGCAGAGCCAAACCATCCAAAGACATCAGCTTTCACGAAGGCCAAGGCTAGTGGTTTCCATGACGACTGTTTTTGACTGTATATTGTGGTTCTAAAATTGTGTGTAAATTGTAGTTCTAAAATGGTGTTCATTCCACCTACCGGATCAGATTGTGAATCTAAACCATACATGGACCCACCCTAATATACATACCAAATTCCATCAAAATCGGTTCAGTCGTTTAGGAGGAGTTCAGTCACATACACACGTGTCGAAGAATTATATATATAAAGATAAGATGTCATTGAGTGAGGAAAGGCAGAGGTTCTTGGAGGCCGTGGAGTCAGAAAGTAAAGATAGATATGAATCTATAGATAGTACAGTGAACCTCCAACAAAATGAAAAAGGGTACCCAATTAAAGAAAATGTAGAGATTTCCTTAGAAAGCATGCGTGCATCTAGAGGCATAGTTGCACAAAGAGAAGGTAACATGTCTTGAGACAACAGGGTAAAAGTTGAGCATATAGAGCTCCAAGTAGAGAAGGAAACATTTAAACCAGATCCAAGGGAATGCGTACAGGGTAAAAATAATAAGAATGATAAAGATGATTCAAAGTCTCATTTAGTAGGGCAAGTTCAAGTAGGCTCGAAAAGCGAAGGGGAAAAGAATGATAGCATTCAGGATCAGGAAAAGGTAGAAATGGCGACTTGGGATGAAATAAGAGAATTCATGGGTAAAATGAGAGAAATGCGAAAAGAGCACATTAAGATGAATGATGAACTTCTGGAAATGTGGTATAAAGAGCTAAACAAGATAGAGGGAATTGAATAACAAATAAGGGATATTTTTAAGGAAATTAATAATATAGATGAAATTAGGTGTAGGGCGATTGAAAATGGGCCTACAATGCCTAAACAAGAATTAGAAGAATTGTACACTGAACTCCCTAATGTTAAAAAGTCATTAATAGAAATGAAAAAGAAATTTGCGAAACGCATGGTGAAAGAAGGAAAAATAGAATTAGCTCCGTGGGACAGATAAGAATTTTCATTAATGAAGTAAGTGAAATAATGGAGCAAGTATGGGAAATATGGACGAACTGGAGGCATATTAAGTGTAATACCGATTACAACGAGCACGACAGGAAGAAATACATTCAGGAACAGATGGATTATATAAAAGAAGAAAATGATAAGATGCATTGCTTCAGAATGAGCATGCATGATGAAAATGGAATAATAACTATTCAGGAGTTAGCCGAAGTAAGGAAGGTTAAAATTCAGGAATGTAAAGAAATATTAGAGGCCGCCCAGAAGAGATATGATGAATATATATTTGCGCAGGATCTCAAAGCAAAAGAAATGGCTATCCCAGTCACAAGTGACACAGAAAAAATTAAGGAAAAGGAAATAACGGTGCCGGAAGAGCCCGAAGGTTGCCTTAAACAATTAAAGGAGAAAAAGAAGTAGAAATGGTGATGACTCCTATGGAAACGGAGAAAAATATTGAGATACCTCAAGAGAAAATAACGGAGATTCAAGAGGAAATGATAATTCCATGTCAGGAAGAATGCCGAAATGAAAATGAGTTGCAAATTAGAGAAGACCATTCGTATGCCAAAACTGAGCATGAAGAGCAAGAGAAAAACCCAGATCAAGGGGTGATAACAGAAGAAGTGGAAGTTGGGGAGACTAAAATAATAATTCCTAGGGAAATGGATAGAATAAATGAAACTCAAATAGAGAGTGTCGTCAAGGCACGAATGAAAGTAGAGGTTCAGGATCCAATAGAAATTGAAAAGGAAAATCCAGAAGAAAGTCATAAGGATGAGGAAGACAAAATGGAATTAGAAGAAGAAAAATTGAAAGCACAGATCCTTGAACTAATGACGAAATATCAGGAATGCCAACGTAAAAGGGCCGAGAAAAGAAAAATCGAAACAGAATCAAATTGAAGCAAAGAAAACCTCAAAGAAAAAGATGAGACCATTGGAAAGAATGAAGAAAAGAGAGGATATGCCTTTGAAAGAAATGATGAAAGAGGAAGAAAACCGCAAAGTGTAGCAGGTTTACAAGATGATAGAAACCCTATTGAAATTAGGAGAGGGTTAGAGATAATGCAAATTACCCTGGAGAAAAATGGTTCACAAGCGTTTTACAGCTGGAAGATTCGAAAAAAGAAATGGAATGAAAGAAAAGAAAGAAAAGAAAAAAAGGAGAGAATCTTAAGGAACTCTGGAATTGGAAGAGTAGAAAAAAGATTTTTTTTTTGAAAATGCCATCTCGATACGAGATGAGGGAAAAAGGAAGAGAACCGAGAAGAGACGGGTAGGGACAGACCTTACTCGTAAGGAAAATGAAGGAGTAACGGGGTAGGGCCATACCGTACCCGTGGAGCCTTAAGGGAATGTAAATATGTTGACAATGAATAACCCGAGAAGAGAGAGACAGACAGGCAGAACGCCACTCCCATGAAAAGAAAAAGGAAACTGTCTGACACACGTTTGGAGTGCACGCCAGACTGTGAGGAGACCGAGAAATACCCGAACGAGACAAGTAATTTATAACCTTTAGTGGGGACGTCCACTTAAAGGGAATTAATGAAAGGAAACTCTGTTGAAACCAAAACAAGCCAGAGAAGGGAAGTGCATGTAAAGAAAGACCAGAAGGTACTGAGAAGTGTTATGATGGTTTCGACACTGGAAAAAATAAGATTTTTTATGAAAAATGTTTAAATAAATTTCCTCAAAATTTCGAAAATTTATTTATCTAAGTTGGGGAGATCTGATGCTATTGGTTCAAGAGTCGAATCCATAATTTATTGGCAAAAGGAGAGAGGAAAAAATACAGTCTTTAGAAGGACTTGGGAAGATTTTAGGAGTAGGCTGTTATAACGTGGCACAAGAATACCATGCGGACGTGATATCATGCTTGACGCATCGATAAGGAGCCGACTCATGATTATTAATAGAACGATAAAAACTTTCCACTGAGTGTAAGAGAGAAGAAGGTTCGGAAATAGACCTTACTCAGCTATAAAATGACAACCTCGCAATTGCGCAAGAAGAGAAATAATTAGAATTAAGCCATTTGCGAGCACTTAATTCATAAGAGAAACACATCATTGTTGATCATTCTGGAATAGAGATTTTTGTGTGGGGAAAAGGTTTATAATATTTGCACAGGAAAGAAGTGCAGACGCAGCATGACGTCGTTAGTAATTCCCCGAGACCAGAGTTGGTAGGGATAGAAAAATAAACCGCAACACCCACGTATCTGAAGAGCAAAATTATTTAATATCTTGGAATTGTGCGATCGATTTTCATGATCAAAGAAACCAGTTGACGTTTAGAACAAGAGCGTTCCAGAGATATAGTTTTCAAAATTATACGACTATTACTTCAAAAGTTAGTGCTGGAGAAGATGTGGATTTTATCTTTTTGTCGCCGATTTGTATAAAAACCCTGGACGTGCCAGGAGGAGGAGGCAGTTATTGTCAGCCTGCGGGCGTGACACTGTGTCACTATCATCGTAAATTCAGTCTTGAACGACCGCTGAGGCGGGTCGTACTGTTTCACCAACAATCCAGTTCCGTGAGCGCCGAGACGCTGCACGATGAAGCATCGACCACAAGATAAGCTACAAGTAAACTCCTAGTACAGGAGAGCTGCATCAAAGTATATTCAGTTATAAAAGACGCCCGAGATCGAAATACTGTGTAGCAAAATATAACAAGTATATTTTAGAGTGCGCGTAGACGCTGCACGCAGAAACAATTATCGTCAAAGTTCACCAATACAGTCCAAGTTAGGCTGTGAACTTGAAGAAATAACAAGCGATAGGTACTCAAATAAAGTTCAGTTAAAGAAACAACGCATCATAAAGTTTCGAAGTACCCAAGGAAGTGAAATAGACAGTTCTATCGACGTTAAGGAACCCGATCAGGGTCGAACAGAATAAACAACGCCTAGTGTTCCGGAAAGGTAGGGACTAGAGCGCAGGACGATAAAAATTAGGAATTGTAGTTCCAGGCTTTGTCTAGATAGACAAATGAACAGTAAACATTGGGGAGGACTCCAATAAGCTACGAATCAAAGTAATAGCAATTAATGCAAGGAAATTACTAGGTCACCGATAAACTATTCGAGCGGCCGTCATAATAATACCTTAAGGACAGACTTTTATCTAGACGAGCAAGTAAGCGTCTAGCAAGAAACGACATCGTGCAAGTAAAGTATAGAAGCCGATAGTCAAACCCCGGAATTGGAGATCAGCCGTTCCAGTGTGGTGTAGTTCGAACGAGACTTTCCATCATCTCGTCAGATTAGGAAGCTGACGTCCTATAAGTGCCACCCTTGGAAACGGGAAAGAAAAGAAATCACGTGTGTAAGGCGAAAAAGTAACGCCCAAGTGAAAAAAAAGTTATGTAATGTAAATATCGTAAATTTTTTTTGTGTAATATTGTTAGTGAATTTGTATTGTGTTAAGTGAAAGGAATACAAAATGGTATTCATTATATTCCAAGTGATTAAGGTAAATATTTTATGTGTTGTTAAGGAAGTGTCATTGAGTGTAAGTGTAGCCATGGAAATGGCTTAAAAAAGCAGTGAGTGGGCAAAAATGTTCCATCGCTGGAGGATTCGGTCGCTGACCGTACAGTCATGTGAGTAACTATTTCATTATGTTATGTGTTTGGGAAGATTTGCGTATAATCCTCATGAGAGAGAGAGTAGGGATTTTGAATAACAGGTAAAAGAATAATAGCGCGATCTGAGCAATTAATTTGAGATAAAGATAATAAATATGTGAAATGTAAATGAATCCCTTGGGTAATGTATTAAGTAAAATATCAGTGTAATTGATAAATGATATAAATATGAGAAAGCAAGGGTAATAATAATAATAATAATAATAATAATAATAGTAATTATATAAAAGAATGAATATTATGATGAATTATATATGAAAAGTAGTAGTTTCCAAGCTCCTTTAAATGAATAAATACATGTTATGAATACATGTTCTTATGGTAAAAATGATTATTATCAAGGGAGAAGAGTAATATATATTTTGAGATAAAGATCCAACGTTGATTTTGAATTTATTAGTTCTTTGAAGGCAATTTGGCTAATTAATGTATAAGCGCCATGTAGCGCATTGAAGTAATTTGTCACGCTAGGAATGCGTTGAAATGCTCAGTAAAACTAATTATGAGGGACAGTTGGTCGTGGTAATTGAACTGGGATAAGCCCTCAAAAGTTGTGATAGTGATCACGAGGCAATGTGTGTTGTATGGTAAAAAAAGGTGCTAATTATGTTGTATTATGAGCGCTGGTAATAGGCAAGGCCTGCCCTAAGTCGCAAATGTTATAAGTCCTCCAATTTGGGATATTGCTCCCGAGGCATTTGAAAGGATCGAACCCAGAGTCGTCCGTGTTGAAGCCCCTAAATAATGGTTGTATTATTGAATTATTCTTACCCACCAATGAGGACACTTCATAATTATTATATACCGAAGCCAAGAGAATAGGTCTGTTGAGCCTAAATAAGTTGTTGTATGAATCAGTATTAGAGGCCTTGTCATTCAAAGAATTACATTTGAAACAGCTGTATGAAAGCTGATGGTAGCCAGTCTCTTGTAGAAGAAAGACTGAGAACTCCCTGTCTCCCTGCAATAAATCACGCTAAGTAGTTAAGGCTAGACCCTTACCCTCGATGTATCGCGGTAGGTCGGGGAACGGTCTGTTTGAGTTATAATACACAGAAGTGTTTAGAGTTTGTTTTGACGACACGGTCTTTGAACCGAGGTCCCTTTATATAAATGATTATCACTTGCAGAGTTCAGATCGTTGCTTTCTTATAATATAATGGTCTTTTAAGACAAATAATGATTAATCCCTAACTTTATGATTATATGATTCAGTGATTCACGAGTTCTATTGAAGACATTAGATTCCGGGAGTGATCTTAATTTTGACTTGTTCAAGTAGTCTTCTGTAGCTCGGGAGTACGCAAATTTTTCCCAATCACAGTAGTGAGTTGTTAACTTGAGAGATAGGGATGGTAACAGATGAACATTTTGAAAGCCCAAAATTAAGTGATGATTAACAATACTTTGGTAAATTTGATATTTATGATTAAAAGATATGCTCATGTAAATAATAATGGATGTGTATTAAATTGATAACACATTGTAGGTAAACATTACTGAGCCGTTTGGAGCTCTTGATTTTATTTTATTTTAAAAGGACACCATATGGAAGTGAAACTTAGTAGAAGTTTGTTGGTTTATGGAAAACCAATCATTATGATTTTTTAATTGTTTAATATGAATTCCTTTTTCAACTTTGAACAAGTATGAAGGGTCAGTATTTTATTTGTTTAATTTTTTGTAGCGCCATACATTTGGATAATTAAATGTTTTAACAGTAGGAGTAGATTTTTGTTATTTTTGGAAGTTTATCCTCTATTTAGTCCAAAGTGTGTAAGTCACAGAGTGGGAGAACAAACCATGAACCCCGATACTCACCTATTGAGCATTGCTGGCAAACTGTGATTTGTATATTTCATTGTTGAATGGGCACATAAGATGGCCTAAATATTGTTGCTTCAACGGGAGTAACATTGGGTCAATGAGTAATTGGTAAAAGCAGCTGTTACGACGAATATATTATTAAACTTCATAATTAGTTCCTAAATCATCAAAAATTAAATCAACTTGCAATTGATGTTAAGTAATCTACTTGTCTCTCTGAGGTAGTCGGCCCAGAGGCTGGTTTGATCCTCAAAAATTACCGCCATAGGCAGCACTACAATGAGGCGTACTAGGCAATATGAAGAGTGAGGTAGTTTGTCATTGCTTTCCTCACTGAGTCAGAACAATAGCACTGACCCTATGAGTAGAACCTTCCACAATACACACAGGCGCTAGTGTTGCCTTGAGGCCATTACTCAGCTCCACTCATACCTCAAAGTTTCCATATAATCACAGCGATGAATGAGACTGAGACATCGGTGGAAAGACACATTTTACTCCAGCCTGTACCAACAGACAAATGCAAATGTACTTGAATGTTCACAAAAGTGAGAGAAACGACGGTTTTCTAAACAATAACACATGTAAGATAACTCTAAAAAAAACAGCTACAGTATATAGGCCTATTTAGAAATTGGTTGTCCATCAGTGTTTTAAAGTGATCGCGATGAGGAATTACCAGGTACACGCCATTTCCCTTAATTGTTCGATACTACGTTGTAATTTTAGTCCAAAATTATCGATATACACGCTGTATACAGAGTTGATGAGCACAAATGATCCTAATTAATAACTATGGCTCGGAAGTTGAGGTAAAGTAACTTACATTCTTTTTCTCGAGTGTCCAAAAATGAGGCCAAATATACTCTAATACAGTATGTGCTCATTTGGGGTCATTGTAGGACGAAAGATGATTGGTTTTATTTCTTCTGTTTTGCCCTTATGGCCTTTCTTAAACTTATTGGTTCTTATTTTAGACATATATTTAGATTTTAATGGTATTTATTACAACTTCACGCACTTTCGACTGCTTTTTTACTGGCCAGTCTCAGTTCATCACCCCTTTACCCTACAGTGCTAGCGTTCGTTTTCGCGATAAAACGGGATACATTTCTGCTTACCGCCTCTTCTCCCTCTTGTCCAATCTCCACCAGTGTTGGGCAGTCCTAAAATACAAAGCAAATTATTAAAAATTAAAAAACGAATAGTCGAAAACCATAAAACCCCAAAATACAATCATAAATGTGTCAAAGAAGAGCTCAATAAGTAAGAAGAAACAAAAAAACAGAAAAATCAAAATTTGTCAAAATACAAAAACAAAATAATATTAGTCAAAAAAGCTCAACAAGTTCCAAAGAACTCAACAATCAAAATACAAAAAGAAAATAATAGCAATTAGTCAAAATTAGTGAAATCCAGATCATAAATTCCATTAACTATAAATAAATTAATACCTTAAATAAAAAAATAGTCAACATATTAAAAAAGAAGACGAAGAAGAAGAAATTAAGAAAAATCGATCAAAATTATTCAAAAACAGTCTTTATTCTGCCAGCGTAGAGAGTGAAATAAAAGTTGACGTAAGTGGTATTTATTATTAGTTTCTAGAATCGTAGTCAATTAGCGCTACCGTTTGAGGGTTAAAAATCTTTATTTGCTTAATTCATGGAAATCCTGTTTCATTCATATATTTTCACAATGTATGTCGTATATCACCAGAATGTTGCACTCTTTGAACATTATATTAATATTAAATAATTATATAATTAAAACAAAATCCCTATATATATAATAATTGTGAAAGTCTGTGTGTCTGTGTGTGTTAGTTTGTTACCTATTGACACTAAAACGGCTGGACGGATTTGGATGAAATTTGAAATGGAGACAGCTTATACCCTGGGATAACATATAGGCTGCCTTTCATCCGGAAATAAATCATTGTCCCCGTGGAACGGGCAACATAATTGAAAAGTCACCAAAAATACTCAACCGGGACAAAATATCGAAGTTGTCGCATAAATACCGGACAAAGCTCATTTTACGCCCCTCGATGCAAGAAACAATACTCGGTATTGTGACCGTCAGCCGGGTGGCAACGGCACATATTTGTGAGTGACCTTGAGAAGTCCTCCGGTAAAGCTGTCGGGATAGCCAACAACCGCGATGACTCTCCTAACATCTCCCCCGTCGGACCTTTAAAAGATTGCCGTGAGGATCAGGTGAACTTCCTAACAATAGGCCAATGCGGCACGAGGTTCTATAGTCCACGGGGAGCGTGGTACATGGTTGCGATGGTCAAAGACGGCCTAAGGAAAGGTTCACCTCAAAAACTAGACTGTGAAATTAAACATCCAGGCTTATGTAAAACACCGTGAAAATTTATTGTAGATTTCCACAAACCCCTATCCTAGTTCGGAGGGTTATATTCGGCTAATCCGCAAGCTAAAAGTTAATGATAATAAAAGTGCAAGTCCCTAACAATGAAGTTACATTAACCCTCGCGAAAGATCTAATACACCATAAGTAAGCAACAGCAACAACGCTGGGTAAATGGTACGACGAAAAATCCCTAATACAAGTTACATGATCAAGCTAATATGAAGTTACATTTAAGTGAAGGAGCAAAGCAAAGCTAAGTTATGGTGGTACCATTTCCACATTTACATTTAACTTTTCTAGCTAAGTCCTATCAGTTAACATTCAAAGTTACGGCGGTGACGTCCGTAATAGCAAAACAGTTACAATACAAAGCTAAGTGTACAGCCATTTAAAAACAATTAATCTAATCAACAACCATGTGCTAAATAGCACGCAATAAAGGTAACATGGGGAAAAATACAGTTTCATGACATCAATAATTATAGTACAACACAGTTTTTATTATAATGCCTTCCTGCCCCATGGTTAACTCTTTGTAAACCATTGTCATCTAGCTTGATAGTAATGTCGGTGATAGCGTAGTTAAAGCCACGTCTGACAATCACATGGCCTGCGCTCCACACACTATGAACTAATGGTTCATGTGTGCGCCAGGTCACAACAAAAATGTCTACAGTCTTCGTCGTTTCCAATAAAGGAAATCCCTTCATCTGCACGGCCATGTCAGCAGGTTCAAATGTAAGAATGTCAAAGTTTAAATGGAAACAATTTTTTTAGTTAGATCTTGTTTAAAACAATTATGCGGATGATGTTTATTATGTCGGTTTATGTTCCTTCCGTAGGTTTATGGCGTATTCTGACAAAGGCCTGACAAGGAGTAGTCTTCTGAAGATCATTCTCCCGCAGCAAAACATCGACTCAATAGTCGGAAAACTCAACGAGCAAACTCGGCTCGGACTCACAATAACACGAGTTATCAGCGGTAAATACCTCGCTTTCAACAACTCTCATAATAATGCCTTTATAACTACAACAGATGCGCGACTTACAACAATGGCACGTCTTACTCACTCAAGGCACGTAATATCATGGGTTACCTGCGGCAAAAACCTCGCATTTAATAACCAAATTGCCTTCATTATAATTTGCCTCTCTCAAGAGGATCGCCAACAATGCATAAAGAAACCTGACAACCCTGGACATGTCGAAATGACATTCCTCGCAGCAAAATATCTAACTAACAGTATGAAAATCCAAGAAAAACAAATGAACAAAATACAGTAAGAAACACTGGGTTTCATGAGCAATAGCTGCATTGAAAGAAAGAGATGAATGAAATCAACATTCAGTCCTATGTTATCGTAGTTCTGTCTCGCTTTCAAGCATTTGTTTTCAAGGTTACTGGGTCAACAAACCAGTTTATTGGTGACAACTTCACAAATTGCAGTCCTTCACTGACCAAATTTTTCAACAGGCAAGGCCGGCTAGTTTTAACATTATATAATACCGTAATATTTGGCCTTGTCATTCTTAGCATATGCTTGGTTCAAAAACCTTATAGAATCCGTGTGCTGAACACGTTACAATTTAACTGTACAATAAAGTATCGCAGTCCTTCATTTCAAAGAATAGTAAATCACAGACATAACAGCATGTCTCACGAGCTTCTTTGCTCATCAAAGATATAACACTTATTAAGTTCTCAGTATAACATTAACACCTGTGTCCTCATGACAGAAACAAAGTAGTAACAAATTGATAAATATGGCACAGATCTGCAACTCTAGACCTGCATCATGAGGCGATAGTGCACTTAGTTCGATGCTTGACGTCTACACTTTCTCCAAAATAATAAATCTGTCAGTATTTGACTATAAATTGGCTTCTGAGCGCTTTCAAAAATGAAAATACAGCATATTTTTATAAAACTGGAAACTACAGTTGGTTTCCTAACGATACGACCTATCTAACGAGGTCATAAGTCTCAACAGACTGGTTGCAAAGATTGCAGTTAAATAAAGTGACGATGACATCTGAATGAAACCACGGATAAATATCCTACACATGGCTGAGAAAAATAGCTGCAGATGATTACAGTCATGTTTGGCAGTGGGTCGGCTATAACATGGTACGACGTCCATCAGGACGGCACCAGGGTTAACCAAACCTGGTCTACCCCACAGGGTGACTCACAATGACTGAAATAAACAACAATTATACTAATTACAACCCTACCTAGCAAATGGCTGACACATAAGTGCGGTTGATTCACAAAAAAAAAACTACGATATCTAAATATACCACCGCGGACTATTACAAAAGAAAGGGTGCCCAAACTCACGACTTTTGGTAGCTCTCACATCGGCTCAGACATTCATCGACCAGGGTCGCGAAAAACTCTGCTTGGCTCTCCAGCATGGTCCTGTCCTCCACGGATTCACCAATCTGGACCTCCCAAGCAACCAGGGTTCGTTCGCCTCCGGATGATGGTCTCCCAAAAAGGTCTGGAATGTGCCTGGAAGTCGGCATCCTCGTTCCTTCGTCTGCGTCCTCGGCATCCTGACGTTCCATCAAGCTGGTGGTCTCCATCACGACGTCTCCCTCATACCGGAATGGTATTAGCCCATAATCGTCTTCTTCACCATGGCGTGGAAAAGTTCAATGTCTTGCATGATGTCGAAAATGTCGAAATATCTCGTTCCTCTCGGCGTTTTGGCGTGATTATTGTGGACGATGCAAATAATAGTGTTCTCCACAGTATTTTGTAGTTTTCACCCTGTTGATCCTCAAGATTCAACACGATGCGATGCTTTGCTTGTTAGCACGTGCAATTGTATCACGTTTTATCAATCACGTGGCATCCGCGATAAAATTGATATTTTCAATTCAGAATTTCCATAGCAATAATGTTGTGATCGTTGGCAGTAATAATCACGTCGTCTTGGCACAATTATCAGACGATAACTCTTATATTTTCGGCGTGGCACTTTGCCCTTCCACTTACACGTGGGAAAAATATCTGGCGTATGGCACCAATTACAGTTTGTAGAAAATATTGCCTAATATGGCCTTTCGTAGAACAATAATATGTCCACAATGTGTGACAACGTTAGTATAGTTATTTTCAACACACGATGCAGTCGGATGCTCACTTGAGCACAAAAATATTTATAATGTCCACGTCGCGACGGACGGATACTCGAAACACGCCTGTCTGGCGTCAGATCTCCAGATGTAGTGTCGTCACTGACTTTCACTCGGAAGTAGGTCGCCAAAACGAAGTCATTGAGCGACTACTTTCATAGCTCCTTGCGTATCTGCAAGTTGATTCAATAATACAGAATGACGAATTAGAATATTCTGAGTCTTATGAAAGGATAAAAGTGATTAACAAGACCTCCAAAGTCAAAAATGCAATTGAGCGCTACTTCAAAGAGTATAGCATGAGCTCTCTGCTCCACGTGGTATTCTGGGTATGTTCAAAAGTACTACATCCCATAATAATTATTCCGTCACAAAGATATCACATGAACCAAAGCTCAGCGGGTTCATCTGCCTCTCCATCGTTTCAAAGAAAATGTTGGGACGGCATTTTATTTGCCTCTATAATTCATTCATGTGTGATATTTTTTTAGATTGTCGGCGTTGAAAGTTCCAATACGTTCTCCAGTTCTGATGTCTTCAATGACATAACTCCCATTATTCAACGGCTGTCTAACACGACTAGGGCCGTAATACAAGGAAAGAAATTTCCCGTATACGCGGTCAAATGGATTAGAAATTCCGGGTCTCCTTATAAGGATAAGGTCTCCCTCCTCAAGTGGTTCTCGGAATCTCTGGCGTCTTGTTCTCCTCAAGCGTTTGGCAGCTTGTCTGTCTAAAGTATCTCTAGCAGCTAACATTCTGCTGGCATGCGATGGTTGTAAACAAGGTGGATTTACAATCACGCGGTTCCAGACTCTCAGTGGCATCTGGTTCAAATGCAGGACCAAAGGTATTTGACCAGTGCTTTCATGCACAGTAGAATTAATGCATTTTGCCATCAAAACAAGGACTTCAGTCCATCGCCAGTGTTCCTCCTGACAATGCAAACGACAAAATTTTGCAATAGTGGACATAACGCATTCCGCTGGATTGCTCTCAGGGTGTCTTATTGATGACAAAAGATGACCAATCTCTAGTTCCTCCATAGCGTTGGCGAATTCTGCAGAAGTATATTGCGATCCGTGGTCAGTTAATAAGAATTGTGGCTTCCCTGCCTCCGGTATCACTTGTCGTCTTATAAAATGAGGTCATATTCATAATTCATAATTTCGCCAGGAGCAGTATCGAATATGTCCCAATATTCATTTAGTGTAGTAGCCAAATTCTCTTGCATGGTTGTGGATATTAATCCTGCCTCTCCGTCGGCATAAAGTGTTTCCTCAGTTTCCTTGCTATTAAGTTGCTCGACAACGTCGACTTCGGACAGGAATTCCGGTTCATCTACCACATGGTTCATCTCTATAGGTTCGTTCGGTTTAAATTCGACAGTATTGCGTCCCATGTCGATAATACCGTCATACTTCCTCATGAAATCAGCCCCTAGTATGACATCATGATGCAAACCTTTCATAACTAAGAATTTGTGCAAATACACGTGGCTTGTGATTCTCAATGTGCACAAAACCTGTATCTTGCACGTCACAACCCGGTCAGGTATCACTCCTCTGACACGAATAGCGGAAACAGGCAGCTCTGTCACCTCAGAGTTAGCCTTCAACTTAGCATAGCAATCTGCAGAGATTACACTGATCATTGCGCCAGTATCGATCAGAATTATAACACTGCATCCATTGAGAGTGGCTACTATTTTGGGTAAACGTGTTGGCTCATAACTGTGGTTCGTCGTTCGTCGTTCGTCGAGTAAATCCTGTTGGATGGGCTCCCAGAGTAAAATATCTGCCGTCACTCTGTGCTCAGCCAAACTAGACTGTCTTAATTTTTCGGCGTTTTTTTTCCTTTGTTGTGACTAGAGGTACCAGGCTGGTTCTGTCCTGCCTCTGACGTCACATTTCTTTCTTCCCTCGAAGTAGGGTTCCTTTCTCCCTCTTCTCTATTTTGGCTCTCTCTCAATTGCTGGAGGTACTCGCGGCTCTCGCGCGCTCTCCCTTCCCAGTCACGGTCCGGATGGTAACGTGGATCACGTCCTCGTTGGTAACCTCCGTTATACCTGTAGTCTCGCCGGATCCTTCCTCTTCCTGACGGACCTTCCTGATTCCCACGACGGTTATTGTCGTGACGACGGTTGTCGCTCGCCCCATTATCGAACCTACGATTCCAATATGTTCTATTGTCTTCTCTCTGGTTCCTTGAATATGGAGTATTACTCCACTCTCTCCAGTTACGGCGGTATTCATTGTTGTATTCTGGCCGAGGATTCCCAGAGTTCTGTGATGCTTCTTGTGTCTGGCTAACTTTGTCCACAGTCGTGACGTTAACGTGACGCTCTTCACGCCTGTCAACCTTCTGTTGACGGTGAGTTGGAAATTGCTCCGCGTTAGCAACAAGACGTCGTAATATCTGATCACACTGTTGAAATGTCGTCGCCCCTGCAGCGATTAGTACTTTTGCACGTCGGCTGGGTATTGCCATACTATGGTATTCACTAAATCCTGCTCCGATAAAGGAGGCTGAAGATTTCTCAATTTAGCAAGCTGGGTTGCAAAGTAATTTGCGTAGCGAGTTGGCATGTTGGAACTGTATCGGCGAGTGTACATTTCAGCCCTTATACTTTGCTGAACGTCACTCGACCAATACGTCCTCAGTAGTGCTTCTTTAAAGTCTTGATACCCGGAGAATGAATATTTAAAAGCCCGATACCAAGTTGCTGCTTGTCCATCCAGAAGACGTTCAATAACTCGAAGTTCTCTTTCAGGAGTTACGAGTGTGTCTCGTAAATAGCTCTCGACGTTCGTGAGAAATTCTACAGGAGTCACTCCGCTTCCTGTGCCAGTGAATTTAGCGGGCTGCTCTTCCCTTGACCTTATCACTGTGACATTACCCTGAGTATTAGCAGTACGGTATGTATTCTGCATGTAGTTGTTTGACGGCGTGTTAGTTTCAGGATCCAGTCTATTTATAGCTGGTCTGAACGGGTTAGCATCGTAATTTAACGTGTGGCTTGGCGCTGTTGCATTAAACTGCCAAGGTCGTGTATCGGCATGTACACTTGACTGTACATTACTAGTCCAACATTCCGGCGTTTCACGTGTATTTCCCATCGGCGGTTGCAAATCTACTCCCCTCGGAAGTGCTTCTAACCTGTCGAGCCTCTCCTCGATGACTTCTAATTCTTGTATATTCCTGTTGGCGACTTTGCTCCCTAAATCATTTAGTTGCAACTCGATTCGTTCAACTTTACCTTTGAGATTTTGGTCCACCTCACGAATAGCTGATTTGAGGTTACGACTCAACTCGAGCCTATCAATAATCGTTATTTCCTCAATTTTTTCTGCAATGTTGCAATTTCGCCCTCAACCTGAGATACGTTACTCTGGATATGGTTGATATCATCCTTGACTCCATTTACATTGGCGTCGACTGTAGTTTTATGCTCCACGAATTCGCCTCTCAACATCATCAGGTCGACTTTGTGCTCCTCCCTGTGCACATCTACAGTTTCACGTAAGCCTGTGACAGTTTCTTTTAGTTCCGCGATGTCTTTCCGGTTAGAATTAAGCTCCCCCCTAACCTCAAGCATGTTATCCACGATGGTCTTCACGCTGTTATTAACGGCGTTAGCTGCACCTCTCATTAATACCAGTCCTAGGTTCATGGTAGCCATATCCTTTTTTACGTTGTCCATAAAACCTTCTACGTGATTCAGCCTAGTCCCAAATTCTTCTCTGGTGAGCTCGATATCAGCTTGGACGTCTAACTGTACTTTATTTATAGCGGTCTGAATTTGAGCCGTGTGCTCCTCGAGTCGGGTTTGCACATCCTGTCTTGCCCTATTCATTTCTTCCGTTAATGTGTCTACGCGCTAGCTTGCCTCCTGGTGGTGACGAATCACGTCTATCCTTACCGCTGCCAAACCTGCCGTTAAGTCATTTTTCGCATTACCCTGTACGAGTCCATTTCGGCCCTGACCTTCGTTAGATCGGTCCTAACGTCTTTAACAGTAAGGGTGTTTATCTCTAAATCTAAACGTACTTCATTAATTGATTGGGTATTTACCTCAAGGTTCTGCCTGACATTGTCAACAGACTGAGTGTTTATCTCGAGGTTCTGCCTGACCTGGTCCACATGACCATTTGCATCACCTACTTTCTGTCTAACATTGTCAATAGCTTGTGAATTAACCTCTAAGGCTTGTGTATTCACACTCAAGTCACTAGTAAGTTGTTGGAGGTTAGCGTTGACACCTGCCAACATCTCAGTGAACACTCTGCGAATCATATCCTCATCCATTTGACAAGAATTTATATTGAGAGAAACGAGGGATCAATCATGATGGAAACTTACAGCTATGATAATAACGTGGTGGTATAAAGCTTGTTTCGACTTAATAAATATCACGAGTACAGCTGGAGTATGCAAACTAAGTGCTTCTACATTTACTAATACAACGGTGAGCAAAGCAAAGTATTACATTTACTTAGGATGAGGCATCATCTAAGAAAAACCCTATCTTTCATTTATTCAATATAAAAACCTCACCCCATGGTCTTCTATCAAATATGAATGCCATGCGGTCTATTGATCTGCAGTACGACTTTCTAAGTTCGTCCCAGTCCTGTCAATTTACCATTATTCAAATATTAAGATCCTCCTAAATATCGGCATAAGAAAATATACAGGGCGCCATCTGATGATCACCATGTTGACATCTGGCTCCATGTATAGGGAGTCAATCAATGTGTTACCATGTCAACGTCTCTCCCCACGTATAGGGAGCCAATTTATGTGCGACCTATACGTGGGTTTCCACGTTAACACCGTGCACCATGTCAACTTCGTAGCCCCATTAGTTGGGCCGCCATTTTATGTGACCGTCAGCCGGGTGGCAACGGCACATATTTGTGAGTGACCTTCAGAAGTCCTCCGGTAAAGCTGTCGGGATAGCCAACAACCGCGATGACTCTCCTAACATCTCCCCCGTCGGACCTTTAAAAGATTGCCGTGAGGATCAGGTGAACTTCCTAACAATAGGCCAATGCGGCACGAGGTTCTATAGTCCACGGGGAGCGTGGTACATGGTTGCGATGGTCAAAGACGGCCTAAGGAAAGGTTCACCTCAAAAACTAGACTGTGAAATTAAACATCCAGGCTTATGTAAAACACCGTGAAAATTTATTGTAGATTTCCACAAACCCCTATCCTAGTTCGGAGGGTTATATTCGGCTAATCCGCAAGCTAAAAGTTAATGATAATAAAAGTTCAAGTCCCTAACAATGAAGTTACATTAACCCTCGCGAAAGATCTAATACACCATAAGTAAGCAACAGCAACAACGCTGGGTAAATGGTACGACGCAAAATCCCTAATACAAGTTACATGATCAAGCTAATGTGAAGTTACATTTAAGTGAAGGAGCAAAGCAAAGCTAAGTTATGGTGGTACCATTTCCACATTTACATTTAACTTTTCTAGCTAAGTCCTATCAGTTAACATTCAAAG
This sequence comes from Meconema thalassinum, assembly GCA_946902985.2. Taxonomy (NCBI): domain Eukaryota; kingdom Metazoa; phylum Arthropoda; class Insecta; order Orthoptera; family Tettigoniidae; genus Meconema; species Meconema thalassinum. Next base: position 462,366,908 of record OX336391.1, read on the forward strand.
TTACGGCGGTGACGTCCGTAATAGCAAAACAGTTACAATACAAAGCTAAGTGTACAGCCATTTAAAAACAATTAATCTAATCAACAATCATGTGCTAAATAGCACGCAATAAAGGTATCATGGGGAAAAATACAGTTTCATGACATCAATAATTATAGTACAACACAGTTTTTATTATAATGCCTTCCTGCCCCATGGTTAACTCTTTGTAAACCATTGTCATCTAGCTTGATAGTAATGTCGGTGATAGCGTAGTTAAAACCACGTCTGACAATCACATGGCCTGCGCTCCACACACTATGAACTAATGGTTCATGTGTGCGCCAGGTCACAACAAAAATGTCTGCAGTCTTCGTCGTTTCCAATAAAGGAAATCCCTTCATCTGCACGGCCATGTCAGCAGGTTCAAATGTAAGAATGTCAAAGTTTAAATGGAAACAATATGTTAGTTAGATCTTGTTTAAAACAATTATGCGGATGATGTTTATTATGTCGGTTTATGTTCCTTCCGTAGGTTTATGGCGTATTCTGACAAAGGCCTGACAAGGAGTAGTCTTCTAAAGATCATTCTCCCGCAGCAAAACATCGACTCAATAGTCGGAAAACTCAACGAGCAAACTCGGCTCGGACTCACAATAACACGAGTTATCAGCGGTAAATACCTCGCTTTCAACAACTCTCATAATAATGCCTTATAACAACAACAGATGCGCGACTTACAACAATGGCACGTCTTACTCACTCAAGGCACATAATATCATGGGTTACCTGCGGCAAAAACCTCGCATTTAATAACCAAATTGCCTTCATTATAATTTGCCTCTCTCAAGAGGATCGCCAACAATGCATAAAGAAACCTGACAACCCTGGACATGTCGAAATGACATTCCTCGCAGCAAAATATCTAACTAACAGTATGAAAATCAAAGAAAAACAAATGAACAAAATACAGTAAGAAACACTGGGTTTCATGAGCAATAGCTGCATTGAAAGAAAGAGATGAATGAAATCAACATGCTGTCCTATGTTATCGTAGTTCTGTCTCGCTTTCAAGCATTTGTTTTCAAGGTTACTGGGTCAACAAACCAGTTTATTGGTGACAACTTCACAAATTGCAGTCCTTCACTGACCACATTTTTCAACAGGCAAGGCCGGCTAGTTTTAACATTATATAATACCGTAATATTTGGCCTTGTCATTCTTAGCATATGCTTGGTTCAAAAACCTTATAGATTCCGTTTGCTAAACACGTTACAATTTAACTGTACAATAAAGTATCGCAGTCCTTCATTTCAAAGAATAGTAAATCACAGACATAACAGCATGTCTCACGAGCTTCTTTGCTCATCAAAGTTATAACACTTATTAAGTTCTCAGTATAACCTTAACACCTGTGTCCTCATGACAGAAACAAAGTAGTAACAAATTGATAAATATGGCACAGATCTGCAACTCTAGACCTGCATAATGATGCAATAGTGCACTTAGTTCGATGCTTGACGTCTACACTTTCTCCAAAATAATTAATCTGTCAGTATTTGACTATAAATTGGCTTCTGAGCGCTTTCAAAAATGAAAATACAGCATATTTTTATAAAACTGGAAACTACAGTTGGTTTCCTAACGATACGGCCTATCTAACGAGGTCATAAGTCTCAACAGACTGGTTGCAAAGATTGCAGTTAAATAAAGTGACGATGATATCTGAATGAAACCACGGATAAATATCCTACACATGGCTGAGCAAAATAGCTGCAAATGATTACAGTCATGTTTGGCAGTGGGTCAGCTATAACATGGTACGACGTCCATCAGGACGGCACCAGGGTTAACCAAAACTGGTCTACCCCACAGGGTGACTCACAATGACTGAAATAAACAACAATTATACTAATTGCATCCCTACCTAGCAAATGGCTGACACATAAATGCGGTTGATTCACAAAAAAAACTACGATATCTAAATATACCACCGCGGACTATTACAAAAGAAAGGGTGCCCAAACTCACGACTTTTGGTAGCTCTCACATCGGCTCAGACATTCATCGACCAGGGTCGCGAAAAACTCTGCTTGGCTCTCCAGCATGGTCCTGTCCTCCACGGATTCACCAATCTGGACCTCCCAAGCAACCAGGGTTCGTTCGCCTCCGGATGATGGTCTCCCAAAAAGGTCTGGAATGTGCCTGGAAGTCGGCATCCACGTTCCTTCGTCTGCGTCCTCGGCATCCTGACGTTCCATCAAGCTGGTCGTCTCCATCACGACGTCTTCCTCATACCGGAATGGTATTAGCCCATAATCGTCTTCTTCACCATGGCGTGGAAAAGTTCAATGTCTTGCATGATGTCGAAAATGTCGAAATATCTCGATCCTCTGGGCGTTTTGGCGTGATTATTGTGGACGATGCAAATAATAGTGTTCTCCACAGTATTTTGTAGTTTTCAGCCTGTTGATCCTCAAGATTCAACACGATGCGATGCTTTGCTTGTTAGCACGTGCAATTGTATCACGTTTTATCAATCACGTGGCATCCGCGATAAAATTGATATTTTCAATTCAGAATTTCCGTAGCAATAATGTTGCGATCGTTGGCAGTAATAATCACGTCGTCTTGGCACAATTATCAGACGATAACTCTTATATTTTCGGCGTGGCACTTTGCCCTTCCACTTACACGTGGGAAAAATATCTGGCGTATGGCACCAATTACAGTTTGTAGAAAATTTTGCTTATATGGCCTTTCGTAGAACAATAATATGTCCACAATGTGTGACAACGTTAGTATAGTTATTTTCAACACACGATGCAGTCGGATGCTCACTTGAGCACAAAAATATTTATAATGTCCACGTCGCGACGGACGGATACTCGAAACACGCCTGTCTGGCGTCAGATCTCCAGATGTAGTGTCGTCACTGACTTTCACTCGGAAGTAGGTCGCCAAAACGAAGTCATTGAGCGACTACTTTCATAGCTCCTTGCGTATTTGCAAGTGTTATACCTAACCAAAAACGTAATAATCATTCACCAAAATGATTCAATAATACAGAATGACGAATTAGAATATTCTGAGTCTTATGAAAGGATAAAAGTGATTAACAAGACCTCCAAAGTCAAAAATGCTATTGAGCGCTACTTCAAAGAGTATAGCATGAGCTCTCTGCTCCACGTGGTATTCTGGGTATGTTCAAAAGTACTACATCCCATAATAAGTATTCCGTCACAAAGATATCACATGAACCAAAGCTCAGCGGGTTCAGTATGTCCCTACGGGACACCGAAAACCCGCATTTTAAAGCCCTAAAACTAACAGTTTCAAAAATATTCGCAGAAAACTATCTTCGCTTTGATAAACTGATGAACTAATAGCAAGTCCGTTTCCATGGCAACAGTACGGTACCTCAAGGTATGACATCCGATTTTATATATATACCTGTGGGAGGCAATGCCAATCCATTTATTACCTTTTTCTAGATATGCATAAACACAATAAGAATAGGGTAGCGCGCCTGCCTCTCATCCGGAGGCCCTGGGTTCATTCCCGGCTCCATCAGAGATTTTAAACACTGACGTGAGGGCTGCAACGGGGTGAACTCAGCTTCGTGAGGACAATTGAGTAGCAGGCTGATAGTGAGGCAGCGCCCCGGTCACGAAGAACAAGATTAACGGCCGAGGGGACACGATGCACTGACCACACGTCACCACAATATCTGCAGGACAAATGGCTGGGAAGCGGTCGCATGAAAGGCCTAGCCCCTTCATGGGATTTAGTGTCAGGGGAAAAAAAAATAGGGAAAGCGCCTTCTAATACCACCTTTAATTTTTAAACACTACAGTAACGGCTACTAAATAAAGGTAGCGATATAACTACGTTCATTTTCATAAACACTGGGCTTACAAATCCCGTAGAGTTAAGTACAAATATCAGTCTGGTAGTTATTTCAGTAGCAACGAATCTCTGTGGCGGCTATTGCCATTTCCGTAACACTTCAGGCATCCCGCCGTCACATACCACAATGTGCACTTACAAAGTTGTGAACCAGTCTATTTTACTGAAAAGAATTTCTACGAGCGAGTACCCACTCCGGCAAAAACCACACTAACTACCTTTTCCAAAATTTACACAAGACATGATTTTTAAAGCACTCTTCTGTATGTTGAGGTACAGAGATATACCACATGGAATGATACAATAAAATGTTGGCAAATCTGAATTCAAGGAACTGCTGTTCAGAATAGTTCTTGTGTGAAATCTGCAGAAGCTTTCGGTACAGGTTATGCGGCCCATGTTCGTAACATGGAATGTTTTACTTTGACAATGTATCTACACCATGTGCGAGGGCAACGCATTTCAAAGATCTCTAAAAACACAATAATCAGGAAATTGGAGACAAATTTAAAGTGGGTGCGAAGATTCATGGAGAAATAATTTTTTATCTCAGAGATTTTCTAATGACATCGTCATCTTGGCCGTTACGCCAGAGGATTTGAACGAGTTTTTGAATGCTATGGACTCCGTCTTGAGGAAAGGATTCATGATGAAAATCAATAAAGGTTAAACGTAATTATTGGAATGCAGCCAAGTAAATCAGAAACCTCTATGGAAATCCAATCGACAGGTGTAACACTACGGGAAGTAGGAGACTTCTGTTACTTAGGAAGCAAAATATCCAGTGATGGACGAAGCAAAGAGGATATAAAAAGCAGGTTGGCTCAGGCAAGGAAAGCATTTCTACAGAAAAGGAATCTGTTGACATCGAATATACATTTAGGTATAGGAAGTCAGTTTTGAAAGCTTTTGTTTGGAGCGTGACACTATAAGGAACTGAAACATGGACTAATGGTGCAGCAGAAAAGAGGAGAATTGAAGCGTTTGAAATGTGGTGTTACAGGAGAATGATGACGATCAGATGGGTAGATAGGGTAACAAATGAAGAGGTATTAAGACGAGTGGGAGAGGAGAGATGTTTCTGGCGACTGCTAATGAAGAGAAGAGATAGGTTGGTAGGACACATACTAAGACACCCAGGAATAGCAAGCTTAGTTATGGATGGGAGGGTCGGGGACAAGAACTGTCGGGGTAGACCAGAGTTAAACAGATTGTCTCGGAAGTAGGGTGTGGTAGCTATGTAGAGATGAAACGATTAGCTCAGTAGGGGAAGCATGGAGGGCTGCATCAAACCAGTCAAAAAATTGAAGACTCAAACAACAACAATCAGGAATTTTAATTACTTAGAGAGGCATGTGAGTCAAAAGGGTTGTTGGAGAATTTCAATCCCTGGGATGTAACACTGGAAGAGACTGCATAATGTAAGTTACATCAGCGGCCAAGGTGAGAGATATTTTACTATATGTCTATTAATAGCGACATGTTGACGTTCAGATCATCAATAAGTGTGGTAAAATTACACCCAGAATAGCTTAAGGAAAAATACTTTCAATTCCCCATATTCCGATAGATTTGCCATTCCAGTGTGCAAGAGTGCAGTTCCCTCTTCAAACAATATTCGCTATTTCTATTAACAAAGCGCAATGACACACACTTAACAGCAGCAGGTGTACATTTAGACAAAACCATTTTTTCCCATGGGCAACTGTATGTGACATGCTCGCCAGTATCCGGAAACAAAATCGATATGTCTCAGCAGAAGATGGCAAAACCAGAAACGTAATATTCAAATGTGTTCACATAATGCAACATCGTACCCTGCGGACTTTCACAACTCTATAAAATTCCCACTTGGCTGCTCATATCAATATACTGTATGTATCAGAATTTTCAGAATTAGAATGGACCCACCTGTAGCCGCGATTGCTGTAATAGAATAAACCAATTATCAGCAATAATGCATCGTCCCCATTGTCGTGATCGCGAGCGAAGCCGCGGGTACCTGCTAGTAATTATTAATTGGATTATATTATTACATCTTTTTATCATTTTAAATGATCTTGTCGACTTCGTCGTTACGCTGGGGTGTGGCGTTACGGTACGGTGACGGGACGAAATGTACCCAGATGCACTGAGGTGTGTGACGTCATAGTACCGCTTGGTGCATGTGTTCCCCGTCAATCTCTACTTCGTTAGTATTGTAACGTAATCTTGATTACGGTACAAATTATTATTATTATTATTATTGTTATTATTTTTAAAGTCATTGTGTAATTATTATTATTATTATTGAAATATCAAAGTTATATCGTTTTATTCACCCATTAATATCAAGGGAGGGGCCATACCATATTCACGTCATTACCATAATCATATATAATATTGTCAAGTGCTTAGATTAAGAAACAGGGTTTTTATAGAGGTCTAGGGCTGTTTTATTAGTTAAATTGTAAAGACAGGACGGGCATGGTTGGAAGAAGTTACGGACGGTGAAGCAACATATTGCAAGAAAATGTATTTCTGGAACGAAGCCACGCTGACTGGAGACAAGGGCTTGGAGAAAGATTTCGGCGGAATATATATATGCGCAACGAGAGGAATAGCGGGTTCTGAGTGGAATATTTGAAGTACGCGGGCCTGTATTCCCGCTCGGAGAAGTTTCAGCGTCGCTTGAGGACTGAGAAATGCTTTGCTATAATTGGTCTGATGGGTCGCGGGCAAATTTATGCCGCGAAACATCGGGACCATTCAGAGTGTATAAAAGCCCAGCGCGACTTCAGCACTGGCGATTCTATAGATTCTATTCTGTCATTCACATATTCGATCACGCACTCACTCATTGACTTTGTGAGTCGTAGACTCTGTCAGTCCCTTAGTAAGATGGGACTTAGTGAATTCCATTGGCCTGGTTTGTTCAAATTTGCTTACCATGGTGATCAAACTCAGAAACAAGCAGCAGCAGCAACAACAACAACAACAACAACAACAACAACAACAACAACAAGAAAACAACATATGTTTTCAAAGGTCAATAAACGTGTGTTGGCGTAAGATCTCAAATTAGACTGCAAGCAGACCAACGAGATGGACTTTGAACCACAAGGCACCAGGTATGTGGACCGAGTTATTATCAACACAGAAGATCAGCGCTAGCGAGAAGACAGTCAATATTGCCCCGCAATTAGGGAATATTAATGCACATATTGTACACAGCTCGAAACCTCAGATCAAATGTTATTAATAATTTTGTTGTAAATAAACCAGTATTAGTTAAAATGTCTTGTTCATTGGGAGTTGAATACATAGGATAGTTGGAATGCAAAGAGTATCTCATAGAGCAAGTTTATTGCCCTACGCTCCGATGATAGATCTTGGCTCAAGGAAGGGAGCGGCCGTGGCTAAATAAAATTTTAATGTGTTATCTTTACGATAACTGGCGCCCAGTAAATCTAAATTAATAAAGTGTATGTCGTCTGTCTAGACAGGCCAATGCTAAATAAGAACGATGAGGTGGTTTTAAGGATTCTTGAGTGTAATATCTGTAGAAACGTTATAAATTATCGCCCAACTTGTAGAGCGATATCCAACGACGAAGGTAGCCGTTACAAATGGCACAACCAATGTGGGGCTAAGAAATATCGTACTGTAGTGAATGGATATTATGTATAAATCCAGTTTATTTCAAGTATGTTAAAGTTTAAAGTTGTTTTCATGTACGATATAAACGAGTACTCTTTGCATTCATTCCGAGTTTTTCAATAAAGAGGCATATATCAAGTTAGGGAACTACGGTTATAAATTAGTAGTGTTCTTTTGATGAGTTGTTTTTTTGGGTAATGAGTAGGGGAACATAAATTTGAGAAACCGTAGTATTATAAGATCAGTTAAAATGTCGAAATTAGATGTGCAGGGTACCAATGATGAGATGTCAAAAGTAAGCGAAAATCAGGAAACTGAGGAAAATAAACAAGACGGGGCTACAAACATCCAGATTAATGAGGGGGATAATCCTTCCTGGCTTCGAAACCTGACGATGCTGATAACAGAACAGAACAGAAACATAGATCTTAAGTTAGCTGAACAGCGTAAGAAGCAAGAGGAACAAAGTAAGAAATTTGACGTGCGTAGCGATCAATTAGAAAAAGCAATAGATCATAAGTTAGCTGAGCAGAGTAAGAAGCAAGAGGAACAAAGTAAGAAATTTGACGTGCGTAGTGATCAATTAGAAAAAGCAATAGATCTTAAGTTCACTGAGCAGAGTAAGAAGCTAGATGAACAAGGTAAGAGGTTTGATGAAGCCACAGAAAACTTCAATAGACAAATTAAAGAAGTAGGCCGAGAATTTCACAATAAGTTAGAAAACAGGATTAGTGAGGTGGAGGAATCATGGTCACTTAAGGTTGACGCCAGAATGCAACAAGTGTCGGAGCGAGTTGACAAAATTGACGAGGAAGTGAAAATTGAATGTAGTAAGGTTAGGGTTGACTTAGAAGGTGAAGTCAACAGCATGAAGGTCAAGTGTGATAATAATATTGCTAAAATAGGTCATTTAGAAAATAAAGTAGAGAGCGATAATCAAGAAATTAGGGAAGAGGTTAACAGTAAATTTAACAGTTTCAGTGAAGAAGTAGCGAGTAAAACAGATAAAATAGAGGAGAAATTGCAGAGATGTCAGAAGCAAATAGCAACAAATAGCGGTAATGTACAAATAGGAAATTTAAGTAGATTTCTAACTAAAGAGGCAGATTTGCCAGTATTCACAGGCAAGGCATATAACCCAATGGAATTCTTAAAAGCAGTAGAAAAGAAGTTCGCTAAAGATTTAGAAGAGGGGATCGTTCAATGGGAACAAGTACTTGAGATGCTAGATAAATCTTTTGTTAGGGATTCAAGGTCATGGTTCAGTGTGTATAAATACCAGATGACTAGTTTTAGAAAATTTAAAGAGAAGTTCATAGCCAAGTACTGGAATGAAAATGTGCAAGAAAGAGAAAGATGTAACATTATTTTTGGAAAGTACCAAAGGAGAGATGGTGTTTCGTACACAGAGTATTTCTTAGCGCATGTACTTATATGCCAGAATTTAGAAGGTTTAGAGACTGAATCACAGGTAATTAAAACATTATTAAGGCATTTTCCTGATATAATTAAAGAAGCATTCTTCATGCAGAATATTACTACTATTGACGGGTTCGAGAAGCTATTGGAAAACTTTGACTCTCTTGAAAATAGTAGGACCGAACGCAAGCCAATAAGTAGAGGAGATAATTTCGGGCAGGGTGAGAGAGAGAGGGGAAGAGAACAAGGCAGGAATGCGAATTACGAAAGACGACTTGACAATGGGGGACGCACAGCAAATACGAGGAACGAGAATTTGAACAGAGTAGGGGAAGGTACTAGGCCAGACAGACGTACAGGTCAACAACAACAACAACAATCTACACCAGGGGCAGGTAGGCCTAATTTAAACGAATAACGGGTTGCAGTGAGGTCAACAGACAGCCCGAAGTGATTGCAGTTCAATGTCCTAGGAATATTGAGTATTTAGGAGATTTTAATATAGATGTTAGAGAAGAACTGCTTTATGACCTAAATGGTGGAAATTTAGATAATGTTGAGAATGAGATTATGTCACCAGTAATTAAACTTAATGTGTGGGGTAAAGAAGTTGATGTTTTATTGGACAGTGGAAGCGAAAACTCTTGTATAAATTTAAGATTTTTGGAAGATGTAATGAGAGAAGGTATTCATGTTGATATAATTCCAGTTAAGTCCACTTTCATTGTCACAGCTGTAGGTAGTAGGTCTCAGAAAATATCTAAGCAAGTCGCAGTTCCAATTAACATTAGTGAGTTAGTTAAATTTCAGCCCTGTTTGGCAGTTCCAAATTTAGTATATCCGGTGATTCTCGGTGCGGAATTGTTATCATTATATCAAGTTAAATTAGATTTTCATTTTGGCAGGATATGTTTATTTTGGCAGGATAAAGAAGTTCAGGTTACGTATAAGGTGTCTAAGACTGACAAACAAATGAAAGTGTGTATGTTTGAGGAAGAAAGCAACGTGGTTGTGAGTGATGAGATTCCTGAAGTAAATGAGGTAGACCGCGGAGATGCTAGTGAGAGCAAAGTTTTTAAGGTGTGTCAGGTTGCAATGGAGTCTGAACTTGAGAGTAAGATCCATGATGCATTGTCACAGTGTAAGCTGGATGAGGTGCAAGGTCATCAGTTACATGAGGTATTAATAAAATATAAGGAAATTTTCAGCACAAAACCCGGAGCAACACACTTATATGAGCATAGTTTTGTCGTTAAAGACACAAGTAGTTTCGTAGGGCCTAGGTATCCTGTCGCAACTAAATATATGAAAGCCGTCGAAGAACAGATAGAATTAATGTTGGAAAACGACATAATTGAGCCTTCAGCTAGCCATTGTTTAAATCCATTAGTTGTAGTAGCCAAGAAAGACAATTCAGTGAGACTGTGCATAGACGCCAGAATGTTAAATACTAGGGTCGAAAGCGACCAGCTGAGAACTGAAGCAGTGGAGGATTTAGTTCAACGTTTTCAGGGGCGGAAGTGGTTCTCAACAGTAGATTTTAGTAGTAGTTGCTCAACGTTAGTGAGGAAATTAGGTAGGACACTAGGTAGTTATTTCAGGTATGTATTGTTGACTCATGTGATGTTATTCAGGCTAGCCAGTGTTTTGTTGAGAGGTAGGAAGTACATGGAAGTTTGTAGCAACGATTGTTACGTAAGCCGTTGCCATCTTGTGCATTGGAAGGGAAAATGTCAAAGCTGTTTTTATTGTTTACTGGACCTTATGTCGTTTCCAATGGGATAGGAAAGAATGCCTACTTATTGAAAGATCGGGAAAATTGTGTCATAGGTACATATAACATTTACAATCTGAGAAAATATCATAGAAAAGAGCAAGTGCTGCAAGAAGGGCAGACTGCCGTGTGTTTATAATTAGAGTCGTGTCGTGGCTCTAAGGAATTGGTGGAAGTGAGATAAATCACTTGTGTTGCGTGAAACAAGAAGCAATATATTGCGTTCTGTTATTGTAAGGGACTACAAGAACAAATGTAGCATGTAAATCCTGTATGACTGCACAGGACAATCAGAATGTTTATGTAACATTGCAAGAAGAGTGCAGATCAATCAAGGAAAATGAAAAGGGTATAATCATTATGTTTGTAATTTGAAGGGTCATATATGTATATTCAGTGTATTTCCTGTTAAGTTTTAAAGGGAAGATTAGTGATTTCATCATTCATTACATTCTTTATGAAACCATGGGGACGTTTTGTAACGTAATCTTGATTACGGTACAAATTATTATTATTATTATTATTATTATTATTTTTAAAGTCATTGTGTAATTATTATTATTATTATTGAAATATCAAAGTTATATCGTTTTATTCACCCATTAATATCAAGGGAGGGGCCATACCATATTCACGTCATTACCATAATCATATATAATATTGTCAAGTGCTTAGATTAAGAAACAGGGTTTTTATAGAGGTCTAGGGCTGTTTTATTAGTTAAATTGTAAAGACAGGACGGGCATGGTTGGGAGAAGTTACGGACGGTGAAGCAACATATTGCAAGAAAATGTATTTCTGGAACGAAGCCACGCTGACTGGAGACAAGGGCTTGGAGAAAGATTTCGGCGGAATATATATATGCGCAACGAGAGGAATAGCGGGTTCTGAGTGGAATATTTGAAGTACGCGGGCCTGTATTCCCGCTCGGAGAAGTTTCAGCGTCGCTTGAGGACTGAGAAATGCTTTGCTATAATTGGTCTGATGGGTCGCGGGCAAATTTATGCCGCGAAACATCGGGACCATTCAGAGTGTATAAAAGCCCAGCGCGACTTCAGCACTGGCGATTCTATAGATTCTATTCTGTCATTCACATATTCGATCACGCACTCACTCATTGACTTTGTGAGTCGTAGACTCTGTCAGTCCCTTAGTAAGATGGGACTTAGTGAATTCCATTAGCCTGGTTTGTTCAAATTTGCTTACCATGGTGATCAAACTCAGAAACAAGCAGCAGCAGCAACAACAACAACAACAACAACAACAACAACAACAACAACAACAACAACAAGAAAACAACATATGTTTTCAAAGGTCAATAAACGTGTGTTGGCGTAAGATCTCAAATTAGACTGCAAGCAGACCAACGAGATGGACTTTGAACCACAAGGCACCAGGTATGTGGACCGAGTTATTATCAACACAGAAGATCAGCGCTAGCGAGAAGACAGTCAATATTGCCCCGCAATTAGGGAATATTAATGCACATATTGTACACAGCTCGAAACCTCAGATCAAATGTTATTAATAATTTTGTTGTAAATAAACCAGTATTAGTTAAAATGTCTTGTTCATTGGGAGTTGAATATATAGGATAGTTGGAATGCAAAGAGTATCTCATAGAGCAAGTTTATTGCCCTACGCTCCGATGATAGATCTTGGCTCAAGGAAGGGAGCGGCCGTGGCTAAATAAAATTTTAATGTGTTATCTTTACGATAACTGGCGCCCAGTAAATCTAAATTAATAAAGTGTATGTCGTCTGTCTAGACAGGCCAATGCTAAATAAGAACGATGAGGTGGTTTTAAGGATTCTTGAGTGTAATATCTGTAGAAACGTTATAAATGATCGCCCAACTTGTAGAGCGATATCCAACGACGAAGGTAGCCGTTACAGTATAAGACAAAAATCCCCGATTCTTGGATGTCACGGGTAATCTCGAGAACCACTGGATGGATTTTGATATGGTTTTCACCATTCTGTAAAGGATATCTCGAGGAAAGATTCTGTAGAAAATAATTTATGTATGATCAAAGGAAGCCAAGCAGAAACGATTTCATTGAAAAAGTCGAAAACAAACTTGGCGTCCTTGCGCTTCTTAAGCTTACGCTGGGCACACCGTTAAAAATATCAATATACTATGAGCGTAAGAATTGGTCAGCATGAAAAGTTCTGCAAAAAAGTCCGCGAGAGCATATCTCTTATCTTCAATACATCGCCCACTATAAGTGTTTTTAGACTGGATGGAAGGGGCACGTTCCCGCGTGCTCTGGTGAGCGTGACGACATCCCGCGTGCTTGACCTTGCTTTGCCCTTGGTTTGCACTTGTCGTTCGCGAGTAATTTGAAACAAGGTAATGTATTATAAAGCAAGATAAATATTATGCAGATAATTTTCTAACATGTCAAGAGTCTTTGGCTTCGAGCGAAGCGAGAAGCCTCTAGCCTTTCTAGCATTTTTCAGGATTTGTAGCTTTTAAAATGATACAAAGTCTAGTCTTTCAGACTGACTGTCACTTTTTTCTGTTTATGTCTTTATTTTTGTATTTTACGTCCTTTTGTAGGTCTCTTTTACGCAATTTAAAGGTCCTCAGCTTCCGAGTACTACTAATTACTAAGAGAAAGCACAAGCACAGCAAAAACGGCAATATCTTCATTAAGATAGTAATAGAGAAATATACATGCCCTAAGCCTCTCCCGGGCTCTATAGGGTATAACGGTCACATACTGCTTGCTAAGTTGAGCAACCTACAGTAATATGATCTTCGAATAATCAAACGAAAAGATTGAACCTTTGATGTATTGGCAACTTCTCTGTCTTGGGCATGTCAGATCAAAGAATGCCATCTCTACTAAAGATGAAGTCGCCCTGATTATAGTCCCTGGCTGTGTCAAGGGATCACTAACCAGGCGTCCTGAGCCGGAGTATACGTGCGGTAGAGTGGCAAGTTGTTCTCCACTCTTCCTGCCACTGCATTCGGCATGTTGCCATGAGGCTAGAGGACCCCACTAGAACTTACCATGACCTTTACATGGGTGGCAGAGCTGGAAATCGAACCCGGTACCTCTGGAGTTGCAATCAACAATACTATTCGCCATGCAGTGGGAGAGGGGTTAATATACTCTATAGGCGAAATCTGTTGATTCAATCACTGGAAGGGGTGTGGTAGCCATTGGTCAAGCTGCTTGCCTCCCACTGAGGGGAACCGGGTTTGAATCGCAGTGGATGCATGAAAGATTTTTAAGGTGAAATGTCGTTACTAGTGGAATCAGATTCCTCGTAAATATAAGACGGTATGTGGTTTGAATCGTGATATTAACGGTCACGAAGCCTCCGTGGCTTAGGCGGCAGCACGCCGGCCTCTAACCGCTGGGTCCGTGGTTCAAATCCCGGTCACTCCATGTGAGATCTGTGCTGGACAAAACGGAGGCAGACAGGTTTTTCTCCGGGTACTCCGGTTTTCCCTGTCAAAATTTCATTGCAGCAACACTCTCCACTACCATTTCATGTCATCTGTCATTCATTTAATCATTGCTCTAGAGGAGTGCGACAGGCTTCGGCAGCCGGCACAGTTCAAGTCGTCGCCGCTAGATGGGGGCTTCATTCATTCCATTCCTGACCCGGTCGGAGACTGGAAGCAGGCTGTGGATTTTCATGTTTTCATTAACGGTCACGTAAAACATCAAGTTTCCTTCCTTCCTTTCTTCTTTCCTTCAAACGCTCGAAGCTTTCACCTTCAGACTTGAGCGTCCCGCTGCACACCAACAACACAGAGTAGTTGGCGACATATCAAGAATTTACACTGCACAATTGATTTTCTGAAGCACCTATTGCTGTAGGCAACTAAACTTCCTAAACTGCGGGTATTTGTTTCATCCTGCACAGCGAAGCTCTAAAACCTGATATGATCTTACTTTATGTCACGTAAATATGGCTCGCACTTCCATGAAATTACTCCCTTTCAGTCTCTTTGAAAGCAATTTCTCGCTCTAGAGGGAGTTATTCAGCTTTGAGCTCCGGTTGCCGGGAGGGTTGTATTCAGAGATATTCAGACATTTTGCAATCATTTCAGAACGGGGTTATTTCAATGAACAACGCATGAAATCAATATATGATATTTATACTCAACTACAATTCAATTTTCTACTGTACGCCAGGTGAAGATAGCAAAGATGTCTACCAAACTCTACAGGGTGACTCCTTGACTATACAGCCCCTTGAGCACTCTTTCGGCTTGACCGAGAGAGTGCAACAATTTGATTGAAATAAGTCAAATACATTGCTCTATTTCAATAATAAACCATCATGCTTGTTGTTTTTATAGAAAGAAGAATCTCTTCACATCCAGAAGTATAGACCTAAAAGTAAGTAAGAGACTATTGAACTCGTACGTGTGGAGGGTGGCTTTGTATCGTAATAAGATCTGGACAATAGTGAAGTCGGAAGAGGAGAAGTTGATGGCTTTTGAGGCTTGGTGCTGGAGAATACAACAGTTGAATACAACATATGACAAATGAAGAGGTATTCAGAAGAGCAGGAGAAAGTAGAAGATTTATGAATAGTCTGAAAACAAGAAGAGCGAATATGTTGGGATATATGCTCAGACAAAATAGCCTGTTGTTAAGGCATCGAAGGGATTTTAGAAGGTAAAAACACAAGAGGAAGACCACCACTTGCATACATCACACAGATAATGACAGACACGAACACAAAATCATATCACGAATTGAAGAGGAAGGCGGAGAATAGAGAAGATTGACGAGTTGCTGCAAACCAGCCCCAAGGCTGTTAACTTAAGGCTAAATGTCCCGTTTTGTAGTTTGTAATTCTGACACCACGTAGCAGCACCAAAGTGAGACAATTTCTTTTTTCAGTTTTCTCTTGAACGAAAGCTCGTATTTGCGATCTGAAAACCACTATGTATACTAGACTGCAATTGAATTGATATTAATTCGATGCATTTTCCAAAATGTGAAAAACAAAAAATTTACTAACAGCATTTTTTTATCTCTGCTTAAAATATAAAAAAACCAAGTAGTTCCTTGAAGAACTATACAGCCTATTTTCATATATCCTACTCATGTTAACTGCCACTATCAACATACAACATTTCAGTTTGAATGCTGTAATTGATTCGTAGATATTGAGAACCGACTAAATATTTCGGATGGTCACCATGTTGGATTTTATATATGTAGGTCCTAGAGTTATGTACTGTTACATGAAGATTATTGTGTACGTGTAGCATTCAAATTTCAATCGCATGATTAGGACACAAGAAGTAACGAGGAGATTTTAAAATTTCGCACAGCTGCCATCTTGTGGTTATGGAAACAATTGACATAAATTAGATGCCAGTGGATATATAAGGATTTACTGTACCAAGTTTCACTGCACTAGGAAGGTTAAATTGCGAGAAACGTCCATGTGAATATTTATAATTCGCGTCGCCGCCATGTTAGATTTGTGATCACCAGGTTACTTAAGGTCCTATAGGTGGACTTATGTTCATAGCCCCTATGAAAATAAGGAAATTCAGTTTGATTCCTCTAATAGATTCGTAGATATTCAGAGCCGTCTAAATATTTCGGATGGTCGCCATGTAGGATTGTCAAATGTATAGGCCATAGAGTCATGTACCATTAAAGGAAAATTATTGCGTAGGTTCATTATTCAAACTTTCACTTCGATCGCATGATTACAACACAAGAAATAAAAACTTAATTTTAAAATTCGCACAGCCGCCATTTTGAGGTTATGTAAACAATTGAACTAAATTGGATACCAGTGCATTACAATGTGTATAAACATTTCCTTTACCAGATTTCATTGCGTTTGGAACATTAAATCGCAGGAAAGGTCTATTAAGTTTTTTAATTCGCTTGGCCGCCATGTTCGTTTTGTAGTTAACCGGTTTTTGAAAGTCTTATAGATGAACTTCCAGTAGTGCCCGTTATCTCCGTAAAAAATTGAGGGTGATAGCGCTAATAGTTTCAGAGATATAGAATGCCGGTGAAATATTTCGCACATCCGCCATCTTGTGGTTATGTAATCAATTGAACGAAATTTGATGTCGGTGCATTACAATGTGTACAAACATATACTGTACCAAGTTTTATTGCGTTTGGTTGGTTAAATCGCGAGAAACGTCTATTTAAAAGTAGCGAATTCGCGTGGCCGCCATGTTGGTTTTGTAGTTACCAGTTTTTCAATAGTCACATAGGTGAGCTTCTAGTAGTTCCCTTTATCACCGTAAAAAATCCCAGGGTGATATCGGGAATAGTTTCGGAGATATTGAATGCTGGTGAAATATTTCGCACAACCGCCATGTTGGATTGGTGAGACGTAACAAAATTTGAAGTGCACGGTCGGGGTGGCCCGGAGTATTGTTATAAACTTACCGAGTTTCATTTAAATCGATCCAGCCGTATAGACGTTATTAGGGGACACACACAAACCTCACACGCACACACACACACGCACACACAGACACACGGTCAAAAAGGTGATTTCATAAGCCTATTTTTTCAAAATTGAAAATAGGCTAAAAACTGGTGAAATGAAAATGGAGATTTATTTCCTGAATCCAATGCATTTTTCAGAATTAAAATCGGGTGAAAGGAATCGACAGCATTAGTTTGGGAATTGGTTTTGAAAAGGGTGGTAGGCGGCGCGGCTTCACAAGATCTCTTGCGCAAGGAAAATGATGAACACGCTGACAGGGTGGAGGGAGAAGTGAACGATTTGACGACAGGAAGGAGTTGTCTTCCTCTTGTCATAAATATTATCGTTCGGCAAGTTACAAGCACAAGTGCCTAGTCGTGGAACAATATCTGAGCAATAATTATCAATTATACTGTAGTAGTGTCACAAAATGTAACGTTGACACAATGTGTTTGTACAGATTCCTTTCTTTCTTCCGCAAACATCCGTGTTGATAATAATACATTGTAATGGCTTGGGACATCTTGTTCATCAGTCCCTTTGGCTGGCTGCGTGGCTCAGCGGTTACGCTCTTGCTTGCTGTGCCCAAGGTTGCAGGATGCCAGTTGGCATTTGAGGGTGCGCGAATGCGAGGGAACCGTGTCATTAGATTTACAGGCTCGTTAAAGATCCCCTTCGGGGCAAAATTCCGGCACCCCGGCGTCTCTAAAAGCCACAGTATTTAAAAGGGACGTAAAACCAATAACGTTATTATTGTTGCATGCCACCCCCTAGTGGCACTTTTGTTAACTGGATTACGGTGGGTAGAAAGCACAACACCAATTACTGCTTTAAAGAGAAGTTAGCTTTATTGCTTGCAGGAAGATACACTACTCAACAGCAAATACAAGCAATTGGAACCTTATTCCAGTTTCCTCAAGTCTCTTGCTTATGGAGAGCCCTTGTCCTCTTTCACTTGTCAACAGTTAATCTTCTCGCGAATGAGTCTGGTGGTCTTGACAGAACTACATGCAACTCTCCCCTATGTACACAAATTACAGTTACTTACGAAAACACAGGCAGTCCCCTGTATGCTTCTCACTTCCTCGCTGTCAAGAGAAACGGCTTCACTAGGGGTTTCGTAAGTCACCACACTTCTGTCGCTCACGATAAACGCTCGCACTAACTCGTAAAACACAACAACCCACTGCTTGACAGGTCGCTCTTATATAGCAGGCCGGTGACTCAATAAATGCTTCTAGACCAATCCAGGGTTCACGGCTTCTCGAGGTTTCTTCACTGGCTGAGTCACGAATATTCTGGACCAACCCTTTGTCCTAGTAGTCCTGTTGCATAAGGCGCACGCAATACACTGAGGCGGGGCACAGCCCAGCCCTGAGGCAGTTGTGACTCATGCGGCGAGCGATGACACAAACTCACAGCCGTAACACCACCCCCTTCCTAAAAGGCTGATCGTCCCGATCAATCATTGGTCAGTCTGTGTCTCTCCGTAGGCTGCCAGGCGATCTCGATGCACGATCTTCATCTTCGCCTTCGGGCTCCGCTGGATCCTGTAGACGACATAGTTGATCC
The DNA here is from genome assembly GCA_946902985.2 of Meconema thalassinum. Classification (NCBI taxonomy): domain Eukaryota; kingdom Metazoa; phylum Arthropoda; class Insecta; order Orthoptera; family Tettigoniidae; genus Meconema; species Meconema thalassinum. The sequence continues at coordinate 462,385,643 of OX336391.1, forward strand.
GTTTCACGACTCGGTACGGGCCCTCCCAGGACTTCTGCAGTTTGGGTGACAGGCCTTTCTTCCGTAATGGGTTGAAGAGCCAGACCAGGTCGTCCTCGTGGAATCCGCCGGCATCCGTCTGCTGGTCGTATCGGGTCTTCATTCGGTCGGTCTCGATCCGCAGTTTCCTCCTCGCGAACGCGTGCACGTCCTCCAGTTGGTCAACCAGTTCTTGACAATACTGGCTTACCGGGACCGGACCATTCCCAGGTCGGCCGAAGGCAAGATCGACTGGTAGACGGAGTTCCCTCCCAAACATGGCCCGGGCTGGTGTGCACCCGGTGGCTTCATGAACGGCGGCGCGGTAGGCCAGGAGAAATAGAGGAAGATGTCTGTCCCAATCCCTCTGATGCTCGCTGACGACAATTCGGAGATGGTTCTCGATGGTGCGATTGAATCGCTCTACCATCCCGTCGGACTGAGGGTGTAGTGGCGTCGTCCTTGACTTCCGGATTCCCAGCAGCTGGCACAGGTTCTGGAACACCTGCGACTCGAAGTTCCTCCCTTGGTCGGAGTGCATTTCCAGGGGTACTCCGTACCGGCTGACGAATTCCTCCACCAGGGTCTCTGCGATCGTCGCGGCTTCTTGGTTAGGGAGCGCATACGCCTACGGCCATTTGGTGAAGTAGTCGCTGACGACTAATATGTAGCGGTTTCCTGCCTCGCTTAACGGGAATGGCCCAGCAACATCGATGGCCACTCTCTCCATGGGGTCGCCCACGTTGTAGGTCTTCAGTGGACCCCGTCGTCTTCGTCCTGGGCACTTGCTGTCTGCCCAATCGTGGCACCTCGCGCAGTGGTTGTCCACGTCAGTTCGGCATCCGAACCAGTAGAACCGCTCTCTCAGCTTCTCCAGGGTCTTCTTTATCCCTAGGTGTCCACCAGATGATCCTCCATGGACTTACTTCAGGACTTCCTTCGACATAGCCTTTGGAACGACGACTTGTTCCCGAGATGTCTTCCCGTCGGCGCTCTCCCAGGTACGGCATATGAGGCCATCCCTCACAACCAGCGAGTCCCACTGCGCCCAGTAGGACTTAAACTTTGGGCTGCAGTCACTCACAATGTTCCACCCGGGTCTGGGGACACAGGCCCCCTTCCATTCGGCTATCAGTCCCAGGTCATCATCTTCTTCTTGTGCCCGCGTGAAAGATTCGCGGCTCCAGCTCCCTTGAAGTTCCACGGTAGTCCTTCGGCACTGTATCCCGGCGTTCTCCTCCCTTCGGGCACAGGAGGTGCAGTCTTCGGGGCACGGTCTTCGTGACAGGGCGTCGGCGTTAGAATGCAGCTGGCCTTTCCTGTGCTGAATCTCAAACTTGTCCTTTTGAAGCCTCTCTAACCACCGCGCGAGTTGACCCTCGGGCTGCATGAAGTTCAGGAGCCACCGCAGGGATGCATGGTCGGTCCTGATGAGAAATTCTTGCCCGTACAGGTACTTGTGGAAGTGTTCAATGGTCTTCACGATGGCGAGCAGCTCTTCCTGGTGACGCAGTAGTTCCTTTCTGGCTTTGACAAGGCCTTGCTGAAGTAGGCTACTACTCTCTCCTCGCCGTCCACTACTTGCGACAGGATTCCCCCTATGCCAAAGTCGCTGGCATCGGTATCGACGATGAACCTTGTTCCAGGTCTGGGGTAGGCCAGAATAGGCGCGGTGCACAGAGCCTGCTTGAGTTGTTCGAAGGCACTGTGGCATTCTGCTGTCCACGTGAAGAGTTGGTCCTTCTCAGTCAGTCGATGTAAAGGTTTGGCGATGTCGGCGAATCCTCTTGCGAAGCGACGGTAATAAGTGCAGAGTCCCAGGAAGCTTCGTAGTTGGGACTTGTCCTTCGGAACTGGCCACTCCCTCACAGCTGCGGTCTTCTCTGGGTCGATGCGCACCCCTTCCTCGGAGACGATATGCCCAAGGTACTGGACCTGCTTCTGGAAGAGCTGACACTTCTTGGGGCTCAACTTCAGCTGGGCAGCCCGTAGCTTCATCAAGATCTCCTTCAGGTTGTTGTAGTGCTCCTCGAAGCTTCTTCCCAGAACGATGACGTCGTCTAGGTAGACCAGGCAGGTCTTCCAGTGTAGTCCCCTCAGAATGGACTCCATTAGCTTTTCGAAGGTCGCAGGGGCGTTGCAAAGACCGAATAGCATGACGGTGAACTGCCAGAGCCCGCTGCCCATAGAGAACGCCGTTTTCTCGTGGTCCTTAGGGTGGACCTCCACCTGCCAGTAGCCACTCTTCAAATCCAAGGTGGAGAACCATCTTGATCCTGATATGGTGTCCAGTGTGTCGTCGATCCAGGGTAGAGGGTAGCTGTCCTTCGTCGTGACGTCGTTCACCCGCCTGTAGTCCACGCAGAACCTGGTGGAACCGTCCATCTTCTTCACAAGCACGACCGGAGTACTCCAAGGACTATGAGATGGCTCGATCACCCCTTGCTCCTTCATCTCTTCAACCATCCGGTCGACTTCGGCTTGCTTGGCGAGTGGGACACGTCGGAATGGGGCCCTAATCGGTAAGCTGTCCCCAACGACGATTCTGTGATGGACCATGCTTGTCCTGCCGAAGTCTTTGGTCCCCATGGAGAAGACATCCTGGAATTCGTGTAGCAGGTCCCGAAGTTGGCGTAATTGTTCCTCGTCTAAATGGTCCTGGGATCCTTGGTACAGCTTCTGTAGTTCTTCTGGCAGGGCGCGTCTTCTTCGGTTGTCCGTCTGCAGGTGTCCGTCCGTCGTGTCTGTGATGCGGGCAATCCAGGTAACGGGCTCGCAGACTCCTAGGTTGGTGTCCCGGTGAAACGTAATGTCGTAGTCGTTAAGGTTGGACAGGCGGACGTACGGCCGAGACGTCGTGTTGATGAGAGTCTTGGCAACTAGCAATCCTTTTGTCTGGATGTCCTCATATTTTGGCTCGATGACAGCCGCCACTCCCTCAGCTGTTCCGGCGACAATTGCGGCAGCGCTGACTTCCGTCCTGGCGGGAACGATGACGTCCTCTCTCAGCCTTACTCTTCGTGCGGTGACGGCCTCGTGTGCTGGTTGCAAAGCAAGTTCCTCACCTCCGAAGTGCAGAGTGTTGGTACTCAGATCCAAGATGATGTTGTTCTGGTCCAGGAAGTCCAGTCCGATGATCACTTCATTTGATACGTCAGCCACAAGCACTGGATGCTTTTTCGCCCGTCGACCAATGACGAACTCCAGTGATGCTTCGCCATGTACCGGTGTGGTCTCTCCGGTCGCGGTTATTAGCTGGAGGTTCCTTTGGGTGGGTTGCACTCTCCACTTCGGGATCACGGTGGGACTGACGATGGCCCTCGATGCTCCCGTGTCGATTAGCAGGTGCCAGCTCTCTCCGTTGACGACTCCGTCGACCATCAGGCTGCTATTATCCCTCCGTAACTGCGTCACACGAACTTGGACTGCCGGGGCTTGACGACTGTCACAAGCCAACCTTTGCCCCCCAAGGCTGGCTGATACTTGCTTTCCTGGGCCGCGCGGTTTCCCTACGACTGACTGTCCCGACGGAAACCCTTGGCGGCGGCGATCACCGCAGTCCTTGCTCAGGTGGCCTCTCTTACGGCAGGTCCAGCAGGTCGGTAGTTCTCTTCCGGGCCGCCTCTCCGGATGTTCTTCGGCTACGTTTTTGTTGGTGGTACTGCGACTCTTGAAGAACCGGCCTAGCGCCTCCATCTGTTCATTGGCCAGGGGCTTGGTCTTGTCGGCTTTGGCTGGTTCATCGACGTCCAACTGACGTACCCGCGCGTGCATTCTAGATGCCTGTTTTGCCGTCTCGAACTCAAGTGCGTGGCTCAGCGCATCTGCCAGGGTCTTATTGCGCGCGAGTCGCAGCGCCTGTTGAGTGTCTGAGTCCCGTAGCCCGTCGGTAAAGGTCTGCGTCGCAATCTGTTCCAGGAAGTCGGCCGGCGCTGTTGGATAGGCGAGCCTTACGAGGCGTGCGATGTCCATCTCGAACTCCTGCTGGGTTTCCGCGTTCTTCTGTACCCGGGTCCGGAGCTGCATCTGGTAGGCCTGCTGAAGATGGCTATCTCCATATCGGGACTCCATATGGGCGATCAGTGAAGCGTAGTCCTGGGATCCAGTCGGAATGGCCTGAAGGACGTTAAGGGCGTCACCTCTCAGCGCTACAATAAGAGCTGTAGCCTTTTCTGTGTTGTTCCAGTTATTTATGGAACAGGCCGCCTCGAACTGACGTAAGTAGGTGTTCCACGGGACCTTTCCGTCGAAGGTTGGGGGCGTGACTCTGCTATGTCCCGTTCCTTATATTCCCGGTGTAACGGTGGGCGAGCGTTGGCGCAGCTCGGCAACTTCCTCTTGTAGAGCGTTGAATCTCGCTTCCATCCCCGTCGGCGGGCGTTGGCTCAGCTCAGCAATTTCCTTTTGTAAAGCGTTGAATTTCTCTTCCACCCCCGTCAGTGGGCGTTGGCGCAGCTTGGCAACTTCCTTTTGTAAGGCGTTGAATTTCTCCTCCACCCCCATCAGCGGGCGTTGGCGCAGCTCGGAAACTTCCACTTGTAAAGCGTCGAACTTCTTTTCCACTGCCGTGACTTCCTCACGCAGACCCAGTGCTAATTTCTTCAGGTCCTGTGTCAACTTATTCTGACCGTCTTCCATCTTCTTCTGACCGTCCTCTATCCTCTTCAGGTCCTCCGCTAGCTTATTTTGACCGTCTTCCATCTTCTTCTGGCCGTCTTCTAGTTTGGCAGTTAGGTCCTCGGCTAACTTCTTCTGGCCGTCCTCCATCTTCTTCAGGTCCTCCACTAACTTATTTTGACCGTCTTCCATCTTCTTCTGGCCGTCTTCTAATTTCTTCTGGCCGTCTTCCATCTTGGTTTCCATGCCACTTAACTTTTCTAGCAATGCTACCAATTGCGCCTCCATTTTAGTTGTTTGTCTTGTTAAGGGCATGCACTCACAGGAAAATTAGAGAAAAATGACTTGCTCGGGTTTTGAAACCAGGACCTGCAGCTGTTGTGCTTGCTTGAGTTTGTAATCCCACTTCTGACACCAGTTGTTGCGTGCCACCCCCTAGTGGCACTTTTGTTATTTGGATTACGGTGGGTAGAAAGCACAACACCAATTACTGCTTTAAAGAGAAGTTAGCTTTATTGCTTGCAGGAAGATACACTACTCAACAGCAAATACAAGCAATTGGAACCGTACTCCAGTTTCCTCAAGTCTCTTGCTTATGGAGAGCCCTTGCCCTCTTTCACTTGCCAACAGTTAATCTTCTCGCTAATGAGTCTGGTGGCCTTGATAGAACTACATGCAACTCTCCCCTATGTACACAAATTACAGTTACTTATGAAAACACAGGCAGTCCCCTGTATGCTTCTCACTTCCTCGCTGTCAAGAGAAACGGCTTCACTAGGGGTTTCGCAAGTCACCACACTTCTGTCGCTCACGATAAACGCTCGCACTAGCTCGTAAAACACAACAACCCACTGCTTGACAGGTCGCTCTTATATAGCAGGCCGGTGACTCAATAAATGCTTCTAGACCCATCCAGGGTTCACGGCTTCTCGAGGTTTCTTCACTGGCTGAGTCACGAATATTCTGGACCATTCCTTTGTCCTAGTAGTCCTGTCGCATAAGGTGCACGCAATACACTGAGGCGGGGCACAGCCCAGCCCTGGGGCTGTTGTGACTCATGCGGCGAGCGATGACACAAACTCACAGCCGTAACATTATTATTAATATTATTATTATTATTATTATCATCATCATCAGTCCCGTGTAGTTGATTATGTGTGTAACTGTATTAGAATCAGGGATGGGGCAGGTGCCCTGAAACTTCACGCACGGTACTATCTCGGCATTTACCAGGAGGGATTGTGGAAAAACCGGTGAAAACACACTCAGGATAGATGCTGACAGCGCTGGATTCCCTTCTAGGTAACTGTTTTAGAGTTATTTGAGGATAATTCCCGAACAAAAAAACATGTTGTTCCGACATTAGTAATACTTTGTAGGGCATAATTCTTACCGCACAGAGCAGCGACTGGTTTCACTAGATGCGAAATGGATACTGTATATAAAGATATCACTGGTTTGTAGTTAGCACGTTCTTGATATTTTAGAAAAAAGATGGACAAGATATGTTCGTGTTCAGGTTTATTGGGAATATTTATTCTAAAAACCATCCGATGCGGACGTCCAACGCTACATATCGTCTTCTAGACATAACAAACAAGACCACAAACCGTGAAAAATTATAATCAATGGAGCCCGCTCACGCACATAGACCTATATACATACATTTATTTTGGTGATTCGTACGGGTCTTCGGTTCTATTGACTCTTATTCCCCATATTTTGTTTCGTGAGATCTGAAATGACTCTATGAGGCCAATCACTCACTATAACTTACTTCAATTTTCATGGAAGTAATAATAAAAGTTCATTTATGTAGGACATTTTATTACAATAAACAAATTGTGAAAATGCATACCATGAGCAAAATTATTATGTACATATATAGAATTAAAGTTCCTAAGATATTCTCATCTGCCTATTGTTGGCATAGGCACTAGTACTGCGTGCTGTTTAAAAAAATATTATACCTAATTATTTCCTGTTCTTGAAAGCAATGCTTCAATTTTTTCCATAACGTTTCATGATTTACACACACTAAACAGTATTTTACTTCACCTCAGGTTCTCTTATATCCATTGATCTGGTCATCCTGGGATTAATGATCACAGGCAAGAAGATTTTCTCGTAGCAGAATGTCAGTTACAAAAGCATTTTTTGTCTCCAGAAATTTTCGTCCCTTTTTATTGTTTCTATGTGAATGTCCTTAGGCGTCCATACCACAAAATAACATATTTCCCGCTATGTTATTTCCAACTGGCCCTGGTTCTGGAAATAAAAATCATGTGAGTGTTAGAGAGTTATCAATCTGTTCTCTTCTGAATGGTACTGTTCTTGACATTCTCTAGGCTTTTTTTTCGCTTACTTTCTGCCAAACAAAATCCCTTTAGATTTTTGCAGGCTTCCAGTATGGTCATATTCCGTGCAGAATAAGGGCACTAGACTTTTAGTTCAATATGAAGGCTATCTCCCCGTTCCTTACTTGATTGTATTATTGTTCGAATTCGTGCATCACCTGATTCAATCAAACGTGTGTTTTTACATCACAGTTAAATAAACACTTTTCTTCTTGTTCCATTTAGTTCACTATTCTGTGGACCATGCATTCAGTCAATGAGTGATAGTAACTATATTGATATCTGAAACAAGAAAAAAAAACAGAAAAATATAATGGGAGGTATAAGGTAGGAGGGACAGTACAATCTTAATAAAAAGTTAATAAATAACCTTTTTGGAACATTGATGACACTGTTAGGCAATTACAACTACTTTATATGAAATCCTGATATCTAGAGCTCTCATTTGATACCAAACATGCCTATAATAAGTTTGGAAACCGTTTGACAGTTCAATAACAGCGGCGGGTCACCAACAATCAAGTCTGCCATATTGATGATGTCATAAAAAGAAACGCTCAAGGGTGTAAACTGTTTACCCGGCATTTTCAGTTTCAGCACTATTTTACCATATAGAAATAATGAAAAAGTGCTGTATTTACTAAAATTTTGGGTTACGGTGTAAAAGCTCGTTTCGGCCCCGGACAATTATCAAAAGAGCCTATTCTTAATTTTAAGGAAGTAGACTAAACTATAACCTTTCCCACTCATTTATCACAGGGGTTTAGTTAGTTAGTTAGTTATTGCTGTTTTAAGGGGCGGAACTACGAGGTCATCTGCCCCTTCACAGGGGTTTGCAGACGTAACTTCTCCTTATTGACTAATTATTCGGCTAGGTATGAAATAGATTTATTTATGGCGATGGTACACAGACAAATGGAACCTACAAACTTAAAGGTTCAGTTTAGTTCATCCAGGACAATCACGCGGAGGGAAATACTATATTTTGAGTCTCTCCTAACCAGAGGAAGTTGATGGCTTGTAATTCGAACGCGTCAATCTGGCTGAAGTGTGCACACAATGGCTCCAGTTTCTGTGTACACTTGACGTAATGACACGTCCATTCCCACTTGTATAAATACACTAACGTATTGCATTATTTAGGATTTCCCTGAGCAAACTCGTAGCTAGTGGCCTGGAAAGTGTAATCCTGTATTGGAGTGCCAACTCGTCTCTGTCGGGCTGTGACATGCACGTCCCATATTGGGCGATATTTCCTGTGTATCCTCTCGTATAAACGTCATACGATAGGCAAAATCCTTTTGAACTTTAGCCTTGTGTCTCACCGATTTGTACACAGCCAACTGGAAAGTAAAATGTGATGCCCAGGCTGTCTGATTCTCTTCAGTTAGGTAAAGTAACGAGTTCTACATATAAACGTAGTGAACCAGTATGAGTTGTGACCACGCATTTATTCTAGCAACTGTTCGGTGCGACACTCTTTTTCTTTTATTATTCTTCTTCTTATTATTAACTAGCAACCCGACCCCGCTTCGCCCGGGAACAGTTATGAATGCATTTCGTGATAAGCGCTTTTTTTTTCATTGTCAATGAACAACGACCAATATCCGTTTTACGCCTCGGCATGATGGGTTAAAATCACTGACTGGACTATTAATTATATTATTATGGAGATTCATGTGCAACAAATTCTTGTCAAACGTAATTTAAGAATGGCGAGGTGCATGAAACACAAATCCCCTTCCGTCCAATCTTAACTTGACTGTGAATTTTGCGGAACGAAAAGTTCACAGGCGAAATGAAGAAAAGCCGAGTTGCACATCCAGGGAAACTCCAAACACAACCACTCTTCTCAAAAGTTTTTAACCCAACACTACTCGACAGTTTGCTGCTGGCTGTATTTGGGGCAATACGCTCGTCCGCTAGCTAAGCTGTAACTGGGGTGATGGACTCGCCTCTAGCTAGCTCGTAAACTGTCGCCTCAGTAACTGAATGGAGATTGTTTGAAGAAATGAAAACGTAAAAACACTTATAGCAGGCGATGTATTGAAGATAGAGATATGCTCTCCCGGGCATGTTGTAGCACTTTTCATGCTGAACAATTCTTACACTCATACTATATAGATATTTTTAATTGTTTGCCCAGCGTAAGCTTAAAAAGCGCACGGACGCCATGTTTTTTTTTTCGACCTTTCCACTGAAATCGTTAGTGCTTGACTTCCTTTGGTCATAAATAAATTATTTTCTACAGACCTTCCTCGAGATATCCTTTACAGAATGGTGAAATCCGCATCAAAATCCATCCAGTGGTTCTCGAGATTACCCGCGACATCCATGAATCCGGGTATTTGTTTGATACTAAGTAGAGATTATACACCAATCAGTATAATTTAATATTAAAATGACTGTGAATTTTGCGGAACGGAAAGTTCACAGGCGAAATGAAGAAAACCCGAGTTGCACTTCCAGATAAACTCCAAACACAACCACCCTTCTCAGAAGTCTTAACTCAAAACGACTCAACGGTTTGTTGCTGGCTGTATCTGGGGCAAGAGGTTCGCCCGCTAGCTAGGCTGTAACAGGGATGATAGACTCGCCCTTAGCTAGCTCGTAAACTGTCGCCTCAGTAGTTGAATGGACACGGTTGGAAGAAATTAAAACGTAAAAACACTTATAGTGGGCGATGTATTGAAGATAGACATAAGCTCTCGCGGACTTTTTGTAGAACTTTTCATGTTGAACAATTCTTACACTCATAGTATTTAGATATTTTTAATGGTTTGCCCAGCGAAAGCTTACAATGCACTCAGACGCCAAGTTTTTTCTCGACCTTTCCACTGAAATCGTTACTGCTCGGCTTCCTTTGATTATAAGTAAATCATTTTCTACAGAAATTATCCTTGAGATATCCTTTGCAGAATGGTGAAACCCGCATCAAAATCCATCCAGTGGTTCTCGAGTTTACCCGTAACATCCACGAATCGGGAACTTTGTTTTATACTAAGTAGATATAGAGATAATTATCATTATAATAATTATTATTATCATTATTTCTTATTTTTCGCATTCGCTTACACTTTCAGGCATATTTGCTGGAAATAAAACATTTACAATTCCAGATATATATCATCTGGAGCAAATTCTCGGTGACTGCATTCAGTAGTTTCTTTACACTTTTCCCTCACTCCTTCAGGCCTGATTAGCCAAGAGCAGTCTCACTATGCGACACGTCTTAAGTATGACAGTTTCTGCATCAGTTTAAAAAGGCCAGGGTCTAATTTTAACTCCGTGAGAGATTCCTTTAAGTTGTTGGGAATCACGCCACTGCTGGAGATGATAATAAGAACTATCCTGACATGTGCCATGTGTCATAGCTTCCTTATCAGTTCTGAGAGCTCTGTATATTTTGACAGCTTTTCAACTTTTTTGTTAGCATGTTGCCACTGCTTGGGATTGCCACTTCTATGAATGTGGTGTTCCACATGCATTTGTCAACAAGAACCAGATCAGGTTTGTTGTGCACGGCTGACTGGTCTATAAATACATTATGATCCCAGTACAACGTAAAGCTGCAATTTTCCAGTACACTTTCAGGAGCATATTTATAGTACGGCACTTTCTCTTGGCTTTCAGTTGAAGGTGTATAGCCAGTTCTTGATGTACTATCTTGGCAACAAAATCATGTCTCTTCCTATATTCTGTCCCTGCAAAATGTCGACAACCAGAAATAATATGCTGAACAGTCTCCGATGTTGGGCAACCGTATCTGCATTGGTCATCTTGCACAGATGCAACCTTGATAATGAACTTTAGGTAGTTCTTCGTGGGGACAACCTGGTCCTGAATAGCCAACATAAAGCCTTCTGTTTCAGGAAACATCTGCCCAGAACTCAACTTTTGACGCTAGCTTGTCGACGTGAGTTTCGATGACTCCATTGGGATGTCTTCCATGCAGTGGCTTGGACAACCAGGCATTGAATCTAACCAAATCACTGAGCACCTGATTTTGTCTCTTGCTGACTTAGGAGTAGTGGAGTTGAAGTTGAATCATCTGCTTCTGTGACAGCCTTGTGTAGCATCGAATGCTTTGATATAGAACATAAGTATTTTCTTACCTCATAGATCTGTCGAGCTACTTGGCTGTTTATATCAACAATTCCTCTCCCACCTATATATCTCGGTAGCATGACTCGTTCCACAGATTTCTTGGGATGGTGTTTTCGTGATTTGGTCAGTGATGTTCTAATTTTCTGTTTTAAACTTGCAATGTCAGTTTTACTCCACTTGATGACCCCAAACGATATCTAAGGACAGGGACAGCATAGACGTTGATTGCCTTAACCAAATTTTTACTGTTGAGGCTGGTGTTAGAAACAAAGTTAATTCTTCTGACAAATTCCTCCGTCAGATCTTGTTTCACTACTGAGTGTTCCATGTGTCTGACTTGCTTCATTCCCAGATACTAATTGTAGGTCTCAATAGTGAGCATTGCTGCAATCTGCTGGCCCTGATCTGCTTCATATACACCTTCCTACAACTTGCCTTTCATAAAGTTCAGCGTTTTAAATTTCTCCAGCCCGAATTTTCACATCCTGCGTGAAGGTTTCCACTATCGTCAACAGAAACTCTAGCTGTACTCCGGTGGCAGCATATAGCTTTAGGTCATCCATATACAGGAGATGGTTGAGCTTTGCAAGCTCCTTGAGTTCTCCTTGAGACTGAAGCCATATTTTGTGGAATTAATCATCGCAAGATAGAACCATAATGGGCTCAAGGGATCTCCTTGGAATATTCCCTTGGGATCATACCGATTACAATACTGCCGTTTGTAGTACTTAGGCACATTACTACAAGCCACGTTGCCATTATCATTATTATTATTATTATTATTATTATTATTATTATTATTATTATTTATTATTCGCTAATCGGCCAACTAGAGACCACGATAAGTTCCACTATACATTCTGGCGTTTATCCAATTTACGATTGATCCAGTAGGTTTTCACTAACTTGCTGTGTCGAGCACGGCATTCATCCGACCACTTTGCACGGGTTGTCCATTTCTCATCTCGGAAAGTCCTAAAGGTCACGATGCCTTTTCGAAAATAAAGTCTCGTTTTTGCGCGTCACCAGGTCGTAGGCCCATTTCTTGGAGGTCTATCTTGACGTTAACATACCAGGGAACTATTGTTTTTGGTTTTGAGTCGAAATTGTTAAATATACGTTTTGTCCATCTAGAGTCGTCCGTCCGTCGCAAGTGCCCGTAGAAGTGAGCCCTGCGTTTGCGCATTGTGTCCGTGATCTTCTCTATCTTACAATAGATTTCTTGTCTGGATTTTCTTACGCAGATCCCGTTTTTTGTAGTTTGGACCAAGTATGTTGTGGATAATCGATCTCTCTTTTTGCTCTAACTTAGCAAGCGCACGTTTCTTAGAGAGAAGGCATTCTGACGCATTGAGGGATACCGGCTTGACAACAGGGATACAGTGATGAATTGTTGTGTTTATAGAAAAGCGCCTTTTGTTATATATGTTCCGGGTGGTTTGAAAAGCTACCTCCAGTTTTCTTGCTCTGGCCGTTTGATTTGATCCACTCACCAAGGTATTTAAAATTACGCACTCGGCTTATTGTTCCATATTCGGTGTTCAGTTGGGTCGTGTTGTCTTTGATGTTTGACATCACTTCCGTCTTTTCAAAGGATATCCGCAAGCTTGTTTGTTCTGCTTTTTATTATTATTATTATTATTATTATTATTATAGTAATTGTGATATTAATAATCATTATAATAATATCACATTCTGGAGAGAGTGTCTCTGGCTGTTAAAGCGAGTCACATCCTCAGAGGTGATTCTCCAAATCTCTTGTGCTCATCCTAGTCCCACTTAAGTCGAAGAAAGTTGGTGAATCTTTTAATACGTGACGCTCCGCCCCAAGTTCCCCTTGAGAGAGATGTAGTAAATATTTGTGGATTTCAAACTTTGTAGATGTTCGCTTTAAGACTTGTATGGCCCAAGTTGTATGTTCTAATCTCTCTCTAGCCCGGGCTGCTTCCTTGCTGATAAACTTAATCTTCTGTGAAAAGATCTGCTGACGGTAGATATCCGTCCTTCTCTTCTCAAATCTTCTCTTTCTTCCTTTCTTCTCCTCTACTCTCCCCTTCCCTTTTTTGCTTGTCTTATTTTCTTTTCTTCTGTTCCCCGCTCTTATCGTTTCATTTTCTTCTCATCTATTCCCTTCCCTTCCCTCTTTCTTTCCTTCTCTATTCGTCCCTTCTCTTTTCTTCGTTTTTCTTTTCTTCTTTTCACTTCCCTTCTCTTCTCTTTTTTCTTTCCTTATATTCTCTTTCCTCTTCAATTTCTTCTCGTCTATGCTCTTCTCTTTCTCTTCTCTCCTCTTCTCTTCATTTTTTCCTTTTCTTCCTTGTCTTTTTCTGTTCTTCTATTCCCATCTCTTCTCGTGTTATTTCTTCTCTTCTCTTTTCCTTTCCTTTTCTATTCTTCTCTCCTCTTCTCTTTTTTAATTTCCTATCTCCATTACTCTTTTCTTTCCTCAACTTCCCTTCTCATCTCTTTTTCTTTCTTTTATTTTTTTCCTCCTCTTCCCACTTCTTTTCTTCTCTTCTCTTCTCTCATTCATTTCTTTTCTTCTGTTTTCTTCTCCTCACCTCTCTCTTTTTGTCTTCTCATTTTTACTTATTTTCTTCTTACTCCTTTCTCCTTTCCTTCTCTTCCTTTCTTTCCTTATCTCCTCCTTCTTGCCCACATCTGGCGATTACATAAAACACTTCTCGCGACGATAGGTTGGCTCAAGTATTTATAGCTCCTAGGTTTGAATCCCGATTCTCTAAGTAGTTATTTGAGAGTAAATTCTCTAGAGTAATTCAACAGGCAAAATCGTTTAAGCTACTGTAGTTCCGAATATTTATCAGAAGGAACAAGTAAACTTATCGGTTTCAAAATGGTCTCAAATTTAAAATTGTCATCTGTAAGTTCGCAGAGTGACTCTGAAAAGAAAGAATGGTGACCGTATATTTAAGTCAACTTTCATTAGATCACCCGGGGTTAGTGCGGTCTGATTGGCTGTCTGTCTGACTGTTTATATGCCCCACCTTATCTATTTTTGAACCCCTGCACCAAACTGAATAACACTTGATTAGGTGGCAGCACGCTGGCCTCTCACCGCTGGGTTCGTGGTTCAAATCCCGGTCACTCCATGTGTGATCTGTGCTGGACAAAACGGAGGCAGACAGGTTTTTCTCCGGGTACTCTGGTTTTCCCTGTCAAAAAAATCATTCCAGCAACACTCTCCACTGTTATTTCATTTCATCTGTCATTCATTTAATCATTGCCCCAGGAGAGTGCAACAGGCTTCGGCAGCTGGCACAGTTCATATCCTCGCCGCTAGATGGGGGCTTCATTCATTCCATCCCCGACCCGGTCGGTCGACTGGAAGCAGGCTGAGGATTTTCATGTACAAGTAACCCTCCTCATATGAACTAAAATCGCATTTTTATATTTCCACCAACATAGCGAATACAAAATATAGTATCTGAATTTTGAAGGCCTAAAATGGCTTTTGACCAATCACCAAATCCCTACTAAATTCCAGTCTCACGTAACATCTTCTAGGGCAAGTGGCACGTCCAATTTTACACATTTGCTGGATACATAATTTCAATACGGATAGCACGCGTATTTCTTAAGTAATATAATTAACAATATTTACCATCCATATGATAAATGCGCTTCCTATCATCGAGGAATCTTCGTATTGTCTCCCCCCCCCCCCCCACCAAAAAAAATACGATGTGACAATTGAATACGGCGTTCATTATAAATTATTAGCTGAAATGCCCGAGTTTCGAACGACGTTTGGTATTAACCGGCTAAAAACTTCATGTAATTAAATATTCATAATGACGTTCCGTTATCACCATGTTATCAATTAAATCCATAACTTAACCAACGGCACCGAAATAATTGTTTTAAAGACAGCCTGATAGAGTTTCTTGACGTACGAAAGAGGAGAGAGAAGCAAGTTCGTCTTGAAAAGCCTATAATTTTCGAAACTCACAAAGAATAACATCACATTAACTCGATAAGGCATAGCCGCTTCAAGGAAAACATCAATGACAACACAACAAACAAAATCGAATTACCTATTAAATAAAGCACTTTAAAAAACAAGTAGTTCCGTGAAGAACTATACAGCCTACTTTCATATATCCTACTTATGTTAATTGCCTCTATCAACATACAAAATTTCAGTTAAATTGCTGTAACAGATTCGTAGATATTGAGAACCGTCTAAATATTTCAGATGGTCGCCAGGTTGGATTTTTATTTTTGTACTATTACATTAAGATTATTGTGTACGTGTGGTATTCAAATTTCAATCGCATGATTAGAACACAAGAAGTAAAAACGAGATTTTAAAATTACGCACAGCAGCCATCTTGTGATTATGCAAACAATTGAAATAAATTAGATGCCAGTGGATCAATATTTGTATAAGCATTTAACGTGCAACGTTTCACGGCACTCGGATAGTTAATTCGCGAGAAACGTCCATTTAAATATTTATACTTCGCGTCGCCACCATGTTGGATTTGTGCTCACCAGGTTACTGAAAGTCCTATAGGTGAACATATGTTCATAGTCTCTATGAACATTAAAAAAAACAGTTTGGTTGCTGTAAAATATTCATAGATATTGAGAACCGTCTAAATATTTCGGAACCTCGCCATTTAGGATTGTTATATGTATAGGCCATCGAGTTATGTACCATTCAAGGACAATTATTGCCTAGGTTCATTATTCAAACTTTCACTTCGATCGCATGATTACGACACAAGAAATAAAAACTTAATTTTAAAATTTCGCACAGCCGCCATCTTAAGGTTATGTAAACAATTGAATTAAATTAGATGGCAGTGCATTACAATCTGCAAAATCATTTACTGTACCACATTTCACTGCGCTCAGAGAGTTAAATCACGAGAAAAGTCTATTAAAATATTTCAAATTCGCTTGGTCGCCATGTTCGTTTTGTACTTTACAGGTTTATGAAATATACATAGGTAAACTTGTATCAGTATCCTTTATCACCGTACAAAATTGCAGGGTGATATCTGTAATAATTTCGTAGATATAGAATGTCAGTGAAATATTTCGCACAGCCGCCATTTTGAGGTTATGTAAACAATTGAACTAAATTAAACTCCAGTGCATTACAATGTGTAGACTATAAACAATTGCTGTACCAAATTTCATTACGTTTGGATTGTTAAATCGTGAGAAAAGTCTATCTAAACGTCTCAACTTCGCTTGGCCGCCATGTTGGTTTTGTAGTCACCAGGTTTTTGAAAGTCTCATAGGTGAACTTCTAGTAGTGCGCTTTATCACCGTGCACAATATCAGGGCGATATCGGTAATAGTTTCGGAGATATTGAATGCTAGTGAAATATTTCGCACAGCCGCCATGTTGGATTGGTGAGACGTAACAAAATTTGAAGAGCACGGTCGAGGTCGCCGAGAATAGTGCTATGAACTCACTGAGTTTCATTGAAATCGCTCCAGCCGTTTAGATTTTATTAGGGACACACACACACACCTCACACCTCACACACACACACACACACACACACACACACGCACGCACACACGGACAAAAGGTGATCTCATAAGCCTATTTTTTCAAAATTGAAAATAGGCTAATAACATAATGGAAGGATTATAAGCTATGATTGAACAATGAGTGACGCATAACTGAAATACCCAGGACTACTTCATAAATATAATAATTAGAGCTGTCGATTTAATCGATTAATAGGATCGATTAACCGATTAATCTAAAAATACGATTAACCGTTCAATGTGCTTTAGTCGATTTATCGAACTGATTATCGAATATACATTTAGGTATTGGGAAGTCACTTTTGAAGGCCTTTGTCTGGAGCGTGGCGCTCTATGGAAGTGAAACTTGGACTATTGGTGCAGCAGAAAAGAGGAGAATTGAAGCGTTTGAAATGTGGTGTTACAGGAGAATGATGATGATCAGATGGGTAGATAGGGTTACAAACAAAGAGGTATTAAGACCAATGGGAGAAGAGAGATGTTTCTGGCGACTGCTAATGAAGAGAAGAGATAGGTTGGTAGGACACATATTAAGACACCCTGGAATAGCAAGCTTAGTTATGGAAGGAAGGGTCGAGGACAAGAATTGTAGGGGTAAACCAAGGTTAGACCATGTTAAACAGATTGCCTCGGATGTAGGGTGTGGTATCTATGTAGAAATGAAACGAGTAGCTCAGGACAGGAAGGTGTGGAGAACTGCATCAAACCAGTCAAAAGACTGAAGACTCAAGGAAAAGGTGTAGGTGTTGTTGTTGTTGTTTTTTTCCGTAGCACAAAACCTGTGTATTGTATTATTATTTGCCATTTGGCGTGCTAGCATCAGCTATTGTAAGATGTACACGTCATTGAAGTTAGCTGATGCTCATGTCTCTGCTTCAGAAAGATAAAAGCGATAATATCTCCTTAATTGCTTTCTTCTAAACTGAAGGTTTTGCCCACCGCTCTTACAAACAATAGGAAAGGAAATACCGGACAGGCTATTATTGTCGTATTACTGAAGTTTACAAGTCGTTGGTGGAATGACTTCGCAGACCCTCTACAATGGTGGAAAATACATTCAGTCCAACTTCCACATCTCGCAGGCATAGCGAGAAAGTAGCTTTGCATTCCAGCTATTTGAGGTCCGTGTGAGAGAGTGTTCAGAGACGCTGGAAATATTGTTAGTTAGAGAAGGGCAGCCCTTACTTCTGAGAATGTCAACTTACTGATATGTCTGGAGTCCTGAAGCAAAGAAGTGTGATTGTAAGTAACTGTGAACTTCAACTTCAAACACTTGTGTCATTAAATAATCAATATTGAAATATAGTTTATGTTCGACCCTGACTATTATATGTCAGAAAACTGTACTATAATGAAGCTCATTATAACACTATTTTTCATTATGAAACAGTCTCCCCCACCAATCAGAGCTCAAGAAATAGTTGTTTGACCAATTGGATAATTAGATGCGCTGAGTTCCACGGCCTTCTAATTTAAATTTCACTACCGGGCCTAGTGTCATAGTAGGGTAATCGACGAGGCCATGGTCAAATACAAGGCATTCTCTGCGTCTCATGCGCTCTGTTCAGTACATAAAACTGGCGAAATCTCGACAGATATTTATGAATATTTATGTTCGAACATAAACTAATAATTATCGTCGAACATAAACAGTCGTATGCAACTCGCCTATAATGGTAATTAAGACACTCGTATGGAAATTATAAAACTCGCATACGCTCGTTTTATAAACATACTTGTCCCTTAATTATTGTCATTATAGGCTCGTTGCATAATGTACTATTATATAATATTATTAACTTAAATGCTTTGGAATTTATTTATTTTTTACTTGCACTGAGGATTTGAATGAGTTTTTGAATGGTATGGACTCCGTCTTGAGGAAAGAATTCATGATGAAAATTAATAAATGTAAAACAAAAATATCGGAATGCAGCCGAAAAAACCTGGACGGACATCAAATTGACAGGTGAAAAGCTGAAGGAAGTAGGAGACTTCTGTTACTTAGGAAGCAAAATAACAAGTGATGGACGAAGCAAAGAGGATATAAAAAGTAGGTTGGCTAAGGCAAGGAAAGCATTTCTACAAAATAGGAATCTGTTGACATCGAATATAGATTTAGGTATTAGGAAGTCATTTTTGAAAGCCTTTGTCTGGTGCGTGGCACTCTATGGAAGTGAACCTTGGCCCACTGGTGCAGCAGAAAAGAGGAGAATTGAAGCGCTTGAAATGTGGTGTTACAGGGGAATGATGAAGATCAGATGGGTAGATAGGGTTGCAAACGAAGAGGTATTAAGACGAGTGGGAGAGGAGAGATGTTTCTAGCGACTGCTAATGAAGAGAAGAGATACTAAGACACTCAGGAATAGCAAGGGTCGAGGACAAGAACTGTAGGGGTAGACCAAAGTTATAATATGTTAAACAGATTGCCTCCGATGTAGGGTGTGGTAGCTATGTAGAGACGAAACGATTAGCTCTGGACGACAGGGAGGTATGGAGAGCTGCATCAAACCGGTCAAAAGACTGAAGACTCAAACAACAACAACAACAACAACAACAACTTGAACGCCTCCAAGACAATTAAAATTTAGAATTATATCTTCATCGTAACAAATAGAATTGTAAACGTTTCAAAATATATTATTCGAAGGTTTCTTCTTCTCGAATTGATATTTTATGAAACCTAATAATATTCGATTAATCGACCGTTTAACCGATTAAAGGCATTCGGTTAACGATCGAAACTTTTAATCGATCGATAGCTCTAAAATAATTGTTGTTGTTAGGGGCCTTATCTATATAAACAATGGCTGAATGTACTCCCTAATACAGGGCCATCCACACAGCGCTCGCCGAGCGCTAGCACCTCGGCCGCGCTCTAAGCCAGTGCTCCGAGCGCTTTGGTGGAAGGTAGTTTCAGAAGTGGTGGGAGGAGCTTGGCTGGCTGAGTGCGTGGTCTGCTAGTCTAGTCCAATGTGCTTTGTTGACAGCGTGTAAGTAAATCAGTTTCACAATGGTCATGACAGAACATCATACAAAAAAGAAAGATGGAGTGGTGAAGCAGCAGCTTTTATAGCAGAATGGGAGATTTAGTTTTTCTGTACAGCTTATAAAGGAGCAAGAGTCACTCGAGGTCTGTACTATCTGTTGATATTGGTAAAATGTTGATGAATTTTCCTCTCTAATACGTTCACATTTCACTTTGGAATAAATCCCAATATTCTTTACATAACACTTGCGTTCGTTCCCTGCACATTCCATACATCCGAATACAATTCGATTTGTATATGCGGTATACTTTTTATGGCAAAACAGCCCTATCAATATGATGTCAACAATCCCACAAAAGCCATCGGCTGCACGACTGTGCTTATCTAGTCAGCGCGGTCCGAA
This sequence comes from Meconema thalassinum, assembly GCA_946902985.2. Classification (NCBI taxonomy): domain Eukaryota; kingdom Metazoa; phylum Arthropoda; class Insecta; order Orthoptera; family Tettigoniidae; genus Meconema; species Meconema thalassinum. Next base: position 462,405,667 of record OX336391.1, read on the forward strand.
CATCGCCCGTCTGTCTCAAGTCTCCTCGCTGCCACAGTGTAGTGGTGGTAGGGGAAGGAACGCTAGTCTGACTGCCCAGTGCTCCCCGAGCGCAATGACTGGGTGGCCCTGCCGTAATATAATAGAGAACGCCTGTAGCTCGATTTGCCAAAATTACATTTTCAAATTCTTCCCTGATCATGATCGAAGTAGAAAAACTCTTTAGGCCACACTTACGACACTCAGTTTCGCAGGTAGGTTTTCTATACAAATCTACAACCACAATGGGCTATAATATTATTCCCGTAATAATGTTGTTGTTGGTTTATTTAGGGGTGTTGCGACACCGTGGTCATATGTGTAAGCTTTCTGTTAACCGGTATCGTTGTATTGACTGTACTAGTGTAAAATACAGTAGATAGCTGCTGCACCTTGTCAACCAAACAAGCTAGGTCGTTTATTGAGGGCGAAGACTGTCTGTGGTTGTCACTGTAGGTTTGGTAGTGTTTTGTAGAGCTATTTGTCTTGCATTTTTGGATATGATGATGCTCACTTAACGACGACCCATCCTTCTCTTCCTCTTCCTCCTTCTCTTCCTCCTTCTCTCCCTCCTCCTATGCCTTCTCCTCCTCTTCCTCTTTCTCTTCCTCTTCCTCCTCATCTTCCTCTTACTCCTTCTCCCCCTCTTCCTCTTTCTCTCCCTCCTCCTCTGCCTTCTCCTCCTCTTTCTCTTCCTCCTTCTATTCCTCTTCCTCTTAGTCCTCCTCTTCCTCCTCTCCCTTCTCCTCCTCTTCCTCCTCCTCCTTCTTCTTCCTCCCTCCTTCTCTTCCTCTTCCTCTTAGTCCTCCTCTTCCTTCTTCTTCCTCCTCCTCCTCTTCCTCTTCCTCCTCTTCCTCCTCATCTTCCTCTTCCTCCTTCTCTTCCTCTACCTCTTATTCCTTCTCTTCCTCCTCCTCCTCTTCCTTCTCCTCCTCTTTCTCTTCCTCTTCCACCTCCTTCTTCTTCTTCTTCTTCTTCTTCCTCAATAGTCCGTAACAGTGTGAAAATGAAAATCCACAGCCTGCTTCCAGTCTCCGACCGGGTCAAGAATGGAATGAATGAAGCCCCCATCTAGCGGCGAGGATATGAACTGTGCCGGCTGCCGAGGCCTGACGCACTCCTCTGGGCAATGATTAAATGAATTACAGATGAAATGAAATGATAGTGGAGAGAGTTGCTGGAATGAAAGTTTGACAAGGAAAACCGGAGTACCCGCAGAAAAACCTGTCTGCCTCCGTTTTGTCCAGCACAGATCTCACATGGAGTGACCGGGATTTGAACCACGGACTCAGTGGTGAGAGGCCGGCGTGCTGCTGCCTAAGCCACGGAGGCTTTAGTCCGTAACAGTGTATAAATCTTAATTACTTGCAATGTATTTCTGGTTGTTTTTCACATATTCCAGTAGTTAGATGATTTGGTGTTGACCGATTGCAAGCTAAAATATTAATTATTAATTGTACTACTGTACCGTATGTATTTGTAATTGAGGCTAGGTTATGGCCTTAAGATAAGAACCATCCCAGCATTCTCCCTGAGTTGAAATGAGGTAAACAAGGAAAACCACTTCTAGGACAGCTGAGGTGAGAATCGAACCCATGGGTCTGGAGTCTCAATACGAACCGCGAGACTGCGAAAGGCGACTCCATAATATTGTAAATCATTAAATTTCGAAAGCCTCCGTGGCTTAAGCGGCAGCACGCCAGCCTCTCACCTCTGGGTCCGTAATTCAAACCCCGGTCACTCCATGTGAGATTTGTATTGGACAAAACGGAGGCAGACAGGTTTTTCTCCGGGTACTCCGGTTTTCCATGTCACAAATTTCATTCCAGAATCACTCTCCACTATCATTACATTTCATCTGTCATTTATTTCATCATTTTCAAATTCTTCCCTGATCATGAGCGAAGTAGAAAAACTCTTTAGGCCACACTTACGACACTCAGTTTCGCAGGTAGGTTTTCTATACAATTCTGCAACCACAATGGGTTCTAATATTACTCCCCAGGGCAGTGCGACAGGCTTCGGCAGCCGGCACAGTTCATATCATTGCCGCTAGATGGAGGGCTTCATTCATTCCATTCCCTGACCCGTTCGGTTCGCTGGAAGCAGGCTGTGGATTTTCATTCAGTTCCAAAGTAACCAATCATCATTACGGATGCGGTTTGTGTTCCAGATGGTGTGTGATCCTGCATCGCTATTAGGAAGAAACATGTGTGTAACAGTTCAGAGAGGCGGTAGCGTGAGGAAGTTGCGGAGATTCCCGCCAGGGGGCGCGTAGAGTTACAAAACAAAAGAGATCGGCCTCCTTATTAACAAGCTAAAAACGTAAAAAGCGACCATTGACTTTTCCACGAACACGGAGCTATTTAAGACTTCCGCTGCATCTGATTGCAGGCAAAATTTCTAACAATAGTATTCTTAGAATGAGTTTTTATACTTTCAAAGTTCACTAACAAGCATCTTCATAATCACTGTTATCAAAAGGTGGTAGTCCACTTTTTTATTGTAACCATTCATCTCTTCTGTCAGCTATTCGTTTGCCCCTTTTTGACTGCTTCTAGTCTTCTATAATTTTCGTTGTTGTAGTTGTTAATTCGTATTAAGGGCTTTGGATATCTTGATCATCAAGCCCGTGTACTTGAGTGTGTGTTCAATTTGGTTGTTAACCTGTGTTATTGTGGTTGCTGTAGTAGTGTATGCAATTGTGATTATTTGGGTGGGAATGGAGCTGGTGATCCAGGACATAAAATACGGAACTATCCCGGTACATAACTGGAGGGAGCCTGCAAAACCCCGGATAAAACTATACATAGGGTAGACGCTGCCAGTGCCGGAATTCGAACCTGTGATCTTCAGACTTGCTGCAGTTCTCCATAGTGGTCGCGATGAGTGATTTAACGCGTACAGCTACGCCACAGGTTTCCATAATTTTTGTCTAAGTGTTTTCCTTCCGTTCTTGTTTAGAGTGCCACATGTACTATTGTGTTGTCTGTACTGGTATGTGTTTTTGTTTATCCATCAGAAGTAGCGGAATGATGGGTTGTTGTTGTTGATTAATTTAGGGGCAATGCGACATCGTGGTCATGTATTCACGTGCATTTGGATGAGTGTGGATTTTTTTCTGATATAATAATAACATAACAATAATATAATATCGTATGGCCTCGGTGCCGGGTGCAAGCTTTGTTAATTGACACCCAGAGGGCAGCTTGCATGTCGAATTTCGTAAATGAAAATAGGCGTATGAGATCACCTTTTGTCCGCGTGTATGTGTGGGTGTATATGTGTCTGTCCGTTTGTGTGCCCCCTCTAATAACATCCAAACGGCTGGAGCGATTTCAATGAAATTCGGTAATATCATAGCACCCTTTTGGTCGATCCCGACCGTGCCCTTCAAATTTTATTACGTCTAACCAATCCAACATGGCGGCTGTGCGAAATATTTCACCACCATTCAATATCTTCGAAACCATTACCGATATCACCCAGAAATTTTGTACGGTGGTAAAGGGCAGTACTAGAAGTTTACCTATGAGACTCTCAGAAACCTGGTAACTACAAAATCAACATGGCGGCCAAGCAAAGTCGAGACATTTAAATATACTTTTATCGCGATTTAACCAAACGCAACGAAACTTGGTACAGCAAATGTACATACACATTGTAATGCACTGGCATCTAATTAAGTTCAATTGTTTACATAACCTGAAGATGGCGGGTGTTCGAAATATTTCACTGGCATCCCATATATCCGAAACTATTACTGATATCTCCCTGAAATTTTGTACGGTAATAAAGGGCACTACTATAAGTTTATCTATGTAGCTTTCAAAAATCTGTAAAGTACAAAATGAACATGACGGTCAAGCGAAATTGAATCATTTTAATAAACTTTTTTCGAGATGTAACCATCTGAGCGCAGTGAAATATGATACAGTAAATGATTATACATATTGAAATGCACTGGCATGTAATTTAGTTCAATTGTTTACTTAACCTCAAGATGGCGGCTGTGCGAAATTTTAAAATTAAGTTTCTATTTCTTGTGTCGTAATCATGCGATCAAAATGAAAATTTGAATAATGAACTTACGCAATAATTTTCATTTAATGGTAAATAACTCTACAGCCTATACATCTAACAATCCAAAATGGCGACCATCCGAATTATTTAGACGGTTCTCAATATCTACGAATCATTTACAGCAATCAAACTGAATATTTTTATTTTCATAGAGGCTATGAACATAAGTTCACCTATAAGACTTTCAATAACCTGGTAAGCACAAATCCAGCATTGCGGTGACACGAAGTATAAATATTTAAATGGACGTTTCTCGCGATTTAACCATCCGAGTGCAGTTAAACTTTGCACGTTAAATGCTTATACAAATGTTAATCCACTGGCATCTAATTTATTTCAATTTTTTTCAAAACCACAAGATGGCAGCTGTGCGAAATTTTAAAATCTCGTTTTTACTTCTTGTGTTCTAATCATGCGATTGAAGTTCGAATGGGCTACTACACGTACACAATAATCTGCATGTCATTCATAACTCTAAGACCTACATATATAAAAACCCAACATGGCGACCAACCGAAATATTAGACGGTTCTCAATATCTACTAATCTATTACAGCAATCAAACTGAAATGGTGTATGTTGATAGAGGCAATTAACATAAGTAGTATATATTAAAATAGGCTTTAGTTCTTCACGGAACTACTTGTTATGACTTGTTGCCTGTTGCCAGAGAAATTAAACTTGTGAAACATGAACAGAGAATCTCATCCAGATTAAATATGAACAGCGAATCTAAAAGCAGAATAACTATGAACGACGAATATGACAGCCGAATAAATGTCAATATGAGCAATGGATTACGGCATCATAAACGTAAATAGGAATTGTGATTTTTGAAACAAATATGAATTTAATCAAGGACGGTTTAACATTGCTGATTAATGTACATCATCGTCAAGCAGGACCGGCCACTGTGGCCGCCATTATTAAATTATTAGCAGTAGTGCCCGGCTTCGCCCGGTGGATTTATTTGTTTTATGGATGATAATGAATACTAGACTACTACAGAACTGGAGCGCTCCAGGATAAGGATCGGAATAAATGAAAGTAAATTTGAAAGCACCAACGCTTATTGCAGCTGATAACCTCAGTACACTGCACCAACACTATCGCCCTTATACAGAGGCATACTATTGTCATGATAACTGTTTTAAGGGGCCTAAAAGTCTTTTTGCACTAATTATTCGCCGTGACTGTAATTTTTAAGCAGCTCGCAATTCCGCACCAGAACACTGGTAGGGGCGACGTGTTGCACCCGCATTGCCAGGCAACAATAGACTTAGGTATTATTGAAGCTGTTCTGGAACGCTTGTTCTTCCGACTTCCTGAACGAAAATCAATATTTGAGGTTACCTGAGAGGTGCAGTCTAATACTACATAGTCTAAACTATTCCTCTTGAATCAGGCTATCATATACAACAAGATGTTCAGTAAAGAACATATAGCCTACTTTCTCCTAAATGCATGGGTATTGTTATAACTCTTTGTCCTTTTCAAGGAGTATGATTGAATGTTGGTTGTAGTAGCTTGTTGAAATACAACGTGCTATAGGGATATTAAACATGAATATGAGGTGCCCTTTGCTAGTGCTACCTCTGTACCAAATTTCGTTCAATTCGGTTTCACCGTTTTCGAATTGATAGGAGGAATCGATTTGCACACATACTTGGCCACCATCTGCAAACTATTGGGCTGATGTTCTTGCAGTTTGGTCTGAATATGTTTCCCACAAAAAGATATGGTGTTGCAAAATTTGGTAGAGACTAGATTATTAGGTTGGTCGTAATTACATTTTAGTTTTTAACATTTGGGTGGCCGCGATTACGTTTCCGTCAAGATAGCGGTGATATAAAACATGACACTGAGGTGCCCTTTGCTAGTGCTACCTCTGTACCAAATTTCGTTCCATTCGGTTTCACCGTGTTCGAATTGATAAGGGGAATCGATTTTCACACAAAGATGGCCGCCATCCGCAAAATATTAGGCTGATGACCTATTAGTTTTGTCAAAAGATGCTCCCTCCATAAAGGTATGTTGTTGCTAAATTTGCTAGAGATCGGATGATCAGGCTAATCGTAATTTGATTTAAGCTTTGAACATTTGTGTGGCCGCCATTACGTTTCCGTCAAGATGGCGGCGATATAAAACATGACACTGAGGTGCCCTTTGCTAGTGCTACCTCTGTACCAAATTTCGTTCATTCGGTTCCACCGTGTTCGAATTAATAGGGGGAATCAATTTTGACATAAAGATGGCCGCCATCCGCAAACTATTAGGCTAATGGCCTATTAGATTGGTCAAAGGATGCTCCCTCCATAAAGGTATGTTGTTGCTAAATTTGCTAGAGATCGGATGATCAGGCTAATCGTAATTTAATTTAAGCTTTGAACATTTGTGTGGCCGCCATTACGTTTCCGTCAAGATAGCGGCGATATAAAACATGACACTGAGGTGCCCTTTGCTAGTGCTACCTCTGTACCAAATTTCGTTCTATTCGGTTTCACCGTGTTTGAATTAATAGGGAGAATCGATTTTGACACAAAGATGGCCGCCATCCGCAAACTATTAGGAGAATGACCTATTAGATTGGTCAAAGGAGGCTCTCGCCATAAAGGTATGTAGTTGCAAAATTTGGTAGAGATCGGATGATTAGGTTAATCGTAATTTGATTTAAGCTTTGAACATTCGTGTGGCCGCCATTACGTTTCAGTCAAGATGGCGGCGATATAAAACATGACACTGAGGTGTCCTTTGCTAGTGCTACCTCTGTACAAAATTTCGTTCCATTCGGTTCCACCGTGTTCGAATTAATAGGGGGAATCAATTTTGACATAAAGATGGCCGCCATCCGCAAACTATTAGGCTAATAACCTATTAGATTGGTCAAAGGATGCTCCCTCCATAAAGAAATGTTGTTGCAAAGTTTGGTAGAGATTGGATGGTTATGTTAGTCGTAATTTAACTTAAGCTTTGAACATTTGTGTGGCCGCCATTACGTTTCTGTCAATATGGCGGCGACATAAAACATGACACTGAGATGCCCTTTGCTAGTGCTACCTCTGTACCAAATTTCGTTCCATTCGGTTTCACCATGTTTGAATTAATAGGGGGAATTGATTTTCAAACTAAGATGGCCGCCATCCGCAATATATTAGGCTAATGACCTAGTCATATGGTCAAAGAATGCTTCCTCTATAAAGGTATGTTGTTGCAAAATTTGGTAGAGATCGGATGATTAGGTTAATCGTAATTTGATTTAAGCATTGAACATTTGTGTGGCCGCCATTACGTTTCCGTCAAGATGGCGGCGATATAAAACATGACACTGAGGTGCCTTTTGTAAGTACTACCTCTGTACCAAATTTCGTTCCATTCGGTTGCACCGTGTTCGAATTAATAGGGGGAATCGATTTCCACACAAAGATGGCCGCCATCCGCAAACTATTACGCTGATGGCCTATTGGTTTGGTCAAAGGATGCTCCCCCCATAAAGGTATGTTGTTGCAAAATTTGGTAGAGATCGGATGATTAGGTTAGTAGTAATTTGATTTAAGCTTTGAACATTTGTGTGGCTGCCATTACATTTCCGTGAAGATGGCGGCGATATAAAACATGACACTGAGGTGTCCTTTGCTAGTGCTACCTTTGTACCAAATTTCGTTCAATTCGCATTCACCGTGTTCGAATTGATAGGGGGGGGGACAGACATTCAGAGTACACACACTCTCACACACACAGATACACACACACACACACACACAGACTCACACACACACATACACACACACACACAGACTCACACACACACATACACACACACAGACAGACACACTTTTTTCGCCCTGTGTTGATCTCATAAGTCTACTTTCATTTTTTGCAAAAATCGAAAGTAGGCTAAAAATCATTTTTCGAACACACAAACAGACAAACAAACAAACTCTTCAGATTTATTATATTAGTATAGATGTATTTATTTATTCTTGTGCACACTCTTTTGTATAGGGTTCAATACTCAGATTGTTTAATGTTCCCATTATTGCATTGGACTCTGAACAATAAAATACTACGATTATTATTTTTCTTTCGTAGAGGTGCACTAATTACAATTTTGACATTCTTTTTTTCTTGCCTTCAATAATTTCTTTTTCGCTGGGGATATGCGAGTGTTTAATTTATTTGCTTTATTTTTGGCTATTTTATGAATAAATATATAAAACCTATTTTCTTTATTACTTCTCATTTCGGAGTGTTGTTGCTTGATAATATTTACCCTGAATCCTTCCGTGGGACATGGAGGCAGTGTTGAGTAAGTATGATAGCATAACCCAGATCGCCCTGAGATGAGATTTCGTGCTAGCACTGTCTTCATGTCACCTCGCTATGTGGCCGCTTGTTCATTCAAGGTGAACAGACGGGCACAGTATAGCCTCAGTTTCATGGTAGACACGATGTTCTCAGCTCCCTTCGTGCCCCATCCAGGTGCACAGTTTGGTAACAGATAATCCAAGGCAGGCTCTCATGGATTCCTCCAATTGGAATACTGAGCACAGTATTGTAGGGTATTGACTATAGTAGTTTACATCTGACAGCTGATTGCACAGGTTCTGTGACCCACATGTGCTTGAGCCATGACGAATAGAAATAAACAGTGTCATCACTCCGCTACTTAATCATTGTAGTTCATGGTCCAGCCAGTGTGTGGCGCGGAAGTCGCGACGAACCATAAGCACGTATGACAGTAACCCACGAGGTTAGTACTGTAATATCCTGTGCGCGAGAAGTCATATTATTCGAGGGAATTTGTTTCTTTGTAATAATTTACGAATGTCTGTGCAGTGCTTTGTGTGTGCAAACAACTAAGTTTTCTGTTGTTTCGGGAAAATGTCGTAAAGTTTTGTTCCTGGAAGTAAATCGGGTTACGAAGAAAATCTGACGGTAGACATTTTTCACATCGCCAAAAGAAACAAATCTGTTTTCGAAATGGGCGAGAGTTTTTCCGTGGAAAGATAAGCAATTGTCGATCAAAAATAGAATCTGTGACGAACGTTTTTCGAAAGATTTAATTATTATAAAGGCGGACTCTTTCGTAGTGAACTATGAGAACGTGAAACTTCCTCGCGTGAAGTGGAAATTAAAACCAGGATCAGTACCTCAAATTTTTCAAAATTTACCGAAATATCTATCCACTCATGTAAAATCACGAAAGCCGCCCAGTAGGATACGGAATGAAGGCAGCCTTCCATGGTTACTTGTTCTATTTCGTGCCATCCTTACCTAAAACGAAAAAAAATCCGTCTTAATAATAATAGGCCTAAAATAATAATAGTTGTTGATTCTTTAGGGACTTAACGACATCGTGGTCACGTTTCCCCGTGTGTTTGCGTTTGTTTAGAATTCGTCTGATAACCTGTGTCAATATGATGTCTGTAGTAGTGTGTGTATTTGGAATTGAGGTCGGATTTGGGTAGGAAGCGGCCGTGTCCTTCAGTTAGGTACCATCCTGGCATTGCCTGGAGGAGAAGTGGGAAACCACGGAAATCCACTTCCAGGATAGCTGAGGTAGGAATCGAACGCGCCTCTTAACATTTTTACCTCACGAGGCTGAGTGAACACCGTTCCAGCCCTCAGACCAGTATTAAATTTATTGGCAGAGCTGGGAATCGAACCCGGACTTCCGTGGTGATAGCCAAGTGGCCAAGAATGAGTCGGACATATAATAATGGCCAACCTGCCAATAAAATAAACGGTCATCCAATTCTTCGCTTCCGTTACCGTCCTCCTGATCTTCGGATCTTGTTTCAACTTTGTCTTCAGTATCTGAGTCACACATTCCTTTGAAATTACTGAATCATGAACTAGCTATTCGTTATCTTTCAGCAGAAGGTGACACGCTTCATCTGCATTCTTAGTTTTTCGTAAGGCGCAGTCTCCTTACTGATATTAACTAAGGCAACATACTAAGCCAAATAATCGTTATAACAGCACACCTGCCACTCACTAACAGAATGTAACATCATTGGGAGCGCTGGTACTATCAATATCAGGCTGACAAAGTGTTACACGTGATAAAGTTATTTTTAGGCACGCTATTTCACAACTCAAAAAAAATGCTTACTATGGTTTGGTGTAAGATGTCACGAGACGATAAGATCATAACTTGAACTGTTGGCTTGATATTAAAACTAATATAACGAACCATGGAGCTGTCAGACCAATGCGCGACTAACGGAGGGTTTTAAACGATAGTTCTACATGGGGACAGAGAATATTAATGCTAACTTCTTGACAGTATTATTCATAAGTCTAAACACACAATTTGTTGTAATCAGCGTAACCGCAGCCTTCGTAAAGAGGTTTACGTAGCCCAGCGCGTATCCCACTATTGAACAGCTGTCTGTGTAGCGTTGGGGATCAGCGCCGCTAGCGCTAGCAAAGCGGGGCGCGGTTGAACTCGGTGAGTGATAACACTATTTATTTCTATTCGTCATGCTTGAGCCATTGTTGAACACATAAAAGAGCTACTATTGTATTTAGGATACTCAATCATGGACGCAGAACAGATAGGAGTGGCAATTGATAATCTGGCTATTGAAAAAAAAACTGAGTACTTCTGATTTACATTCAATGACATCCGTGTGAAATTAGGTGATAAAATAGGCTTTCCACAAATGTACGGTTTCCATAGTTAAACCATATCATTACCATGCATCAGGGATCACAGAAATCACTCACTCCCACACAACAGAGTTAGATTGAATACAGTCCACTTCCTGGAGTAGCGACTAGCATTGTTAGCTCTCACTTCGGAGGTCCGGGTTCAATCCCCAGCTCTGCTAAGATATTTAATTCTGGTCTAGAGGCTGGAATGGGATACACTCAGCTTCGCGAGGCAAAACTAAAACATAGGTGGGTTCGATTCCCATCTCAGCCATTCTGGAAGTGGTTTTCCCTGGCTTCCCACTTCTACTCCAGGCAATGCCGGGATGGTATGTAACTCAAGGCCACGTTCGCCTCCTTCCCAATCCTAGCCTGAATTACAAATACTCACAATATTACGGACACCACAATAATACATTTAATCAGACAAATTATATATCTCTACTTAGTATAACACGAAGTCCCCGATTCTTGGATGTTACGGGTAAACTCGGGAACCACTGGATGGATTTTGATGCGGTTTTCACCATTCTGTAACGGATATCTCGAGGATGATTTCTGTAGAAAATAATTTATTTATGATCAAAGCAAGCCGAGCAGTAATGATTTCAGTGGAAAAGTCGAAAAAAAACTGGCGTCCAAGCGCTTTGTAAGCTTACGCTGGGCAAACCGTTAAACATATCTAAATACTATTAGTGTAAGAATTGTTCTGCATGGAAAGTTCTACAAAAAAAAGTCCACGAGAGCATATCTCTATCTTCAATACATCGCCCACTATAAGTGTTTTACGTTTAAATTTCTTCCAACCATGTCCATTCAACTACTGAGGCGACAGTTTACGAGATAGCTAAGGGCAAGTCTATCATCCCTGTTACAGCCTAGCTAGCGGGCGAACCTATTGCCCCAGATACAGCCAGCAGCAAACTATCAAGTCGTGCTTTAGAGAAGAGTGGTTGTGTTTGGAGTTTCCCTGTAAGTGCAACTCGGCTTTTCCTCATTTCGCCTGTGAACTTTTCGTTCCGCAAAATTCACAGTCAAGATTGGATGGAAGAGGGATTTGTGTTTCATGCACCTCGCCAATCTTAAATTACGTCTGACAAGAATTTTTTGCACATGCATCTCCATGATAATATAATTAATAGTACAGTCAGTGATTTTAACCCATCATGCCGAGACGTAAAACGGATATTGGTCGTTGTTCATTGACATTGGAAAAAAACGCTTATCACGTAATGCATTCATAACTGCTCCCGGGCGAAGCCGGGTCGGGTTGCTAGTATATATATATATATATATGTCCAAGTACACGGGTCTAAATGACTACCAAGTCCAAGCCCCTCAAATGAACCAATAATAGATTGGATGGTCTACTGAGTGATATAGGGGGAGTTTCTTCTCAGCAGATTTCTTTTCTTGAACAATAGTGTAATTTGTCAGTGCATTACAAATCATTGTGTCCCCATTTTTATGTTGCAGAATCTGATATCGCCATCGTGGAGGAAGACTGTAACTTTAACACACAGAAGAAGTGCATGAGGCTGAACACTTGACGTCCTTAGCCGTAAATGACACAGAGAAAAAGTCGGTGAATGTAAGTTCAAATGGGCGTGGATAATGAAGGGGCCAAATTTTGCAGTTGTTATCTCACATTAGGGGCTTGGAACATCTTGGTCGCTAGCCCCTACTACTTGGGTGCATAATTCATTTGAATGTTAACCTGTGTTACTGTGTGACTCTAGTAGTGTGTTAAACTGTAATTATTAGGGTCGTAGGTGCCTCGGGATTTGAAATAAGGGACTATCCCGGAATTTCCCTGGAGTGTGTGTGGAAGAAACTGGGTCAGCACCGGAAATCGAACCTCCAATCTCCGGACTTGCTGCAGCTCCCCATCGAGGTCATGGTGTAGAACCAAGAGGAATTTCCAGTGCAGAGCGTTAACAACCAGATGTCACAAGGACGGCTAAGAAATTCCTCATCTCTCTTTCGGAATGGTGACTACCATATAAACAGAAGAAGCCCTAGATCTCTTTAATTCTCTGGCCATAGAATGTTTAGTCTATTTTCATTTATGAAAAAAATAGGCTTCTGAGATCACCTTTTGCCCGTGTGTGTGTGTGTGTGTGTATGTGTGTATGTGCGTATGTGTGTGTGTGTGCCCCTCCCGTAATAAAATCTAAACGGATGGAGCGATTCCAATGAAACTCGATGAGGTCATAGTACCATTTTGGCCGACCCCGACCGTACCCTTTAAAGTTTATTACGTCTCACCAATCCAACATAGCGGCTGTGTGAAATATTTCACCGGCATTCTAAATCTCAGAAACTATTAATGATATCACCCTGAAATTTTGCATTTTCTATGAGATTTTCAAAAACCTGTCTACTACAAAACGAACATGGTGGGCAAGCGAAGTTGAAATATTCAAATAGACTTTTCTTGCGATTTTACCATCCAAACGCAGTGAAACATAGTACAGCAAATGATTATACACATTGTAATGCACTGGCATCTAACTTAGTTCAATTGTTTACATAACCTCAAGATGGCTGATGTGCGAAATATTTCACCGTAATTCTATATCTCCGAAACTATTACTGATATCACCCTGAAACGTTCTACGGCAATGAAAAGCACTGCTAGAAGTTCACCAATGAAACTTTCAAACCCCTGTTAACTACAAAACGAACATGGCGGCCAAGCAAATTGAAATATTTAAGAAGGCATTTCTCGCGATTTAACCATCCTAACACAGTGAAACTTGGTACAGCAAATATTTATTCACATTTTAATGCACTGACATATAGTTTAGTTCAATTCTTTACATAACCTCAAGATGGCGGCTGTGCAAAATTTCAAAAATTAAGATTTCATTTCTTGTGTCCTAATCGTGGGATCGAAGTCAACGTTTGAATAATGAACCTACACAATAATCCTCGTCTAATAGTGCATACGTCTATTTATTAAAATACAACATAGTGACCATCCGAAATATTTAGACCGTTCTCAATATCAATTAATCTATGACAGCAATAAAACAGAAATTTTGTATATTGATAGAGGTTATAAACGTAAGTTCATCTATGGAATTTTTAATAACCTGGTGAGCACAAATCTAACATGGTGGCGACGCGAATTGTAAGTTTTAAATGGATGTTTCTCGCGATTTAACCATCCGAGCACAGTGAAACTTGCTACGGTAAATGCTTATACAAATTGTTATCAACTGGCATCTAATTTATTTCAATTGTTTTCATAACCACAAGATGGCGGCTGTGCGATATGTTAAAATCTTGCTTTTAATTCTTGTGTCCTTATCATGCGATTGAAGTTTGAATGAAACACCTACAGAATAATTTTCATGTAATAGTACATAACTCTATGGCCTTTATACATAAAAATTCAACATGGCGACCATCTGAAATATTTAGACGGTTCTCAATAGCTACGAATCTATTACAGCAATCAAACTGAAATTTTGTATATTGATAGATGCAATTAACTTAAGTAGGATATATGAAAATAGGCAATATATTCGTTCACGGAACTACTTGTTTATTTCTATTGTTTACGACTTAAAATGTTCATAACGGTCCGTGCCATCGTTTGTGCTTATCTACTACGTTCAATAGTTGTCTATTGTATGTTAAAAATCTTAAGGAAATTAAATTTTTTACAGCTTGATTTTACACCCTCAATCGGAATGTAAAGAAACTCCAGTTTCCCTTGTAAGTAAAGATGCTTTTTCATTTGTAACTGCCACAGGGAAATATTTGAAACTGTCACATTTCCCGCAGTATAATTGGAAGGAAGGAAGCTTGTAGTTTAACGAGACCGTTAATCTCTCTATCATGAGCCACGTAACCTCCTGTTTACGTGGAATCCGAACCACAGGCCATGGCATTTCACTTCGAAAATATGCATTGACTGGGAATCGAACCCTTAGTGAGAGGCCGACAGCTTGACCACTGCGCCACCACGCCACCCAGTGTAAGTGGGAAACCACAGAAAACCACTTTTAGTTTGTCTGATGTTGGGAACGAACCCCTCTCCTCTAAGTTTAGCTTCATAAGTCTGAGAGTACACCCTTCCAAACCTCAAACCAGAATTACATTTCTTGGCTGAATCCCATTATTACATACGCTTACTGTTTCGGACACCCCTGCCTTTTAATAACTCCTGGCCAGTAGCAAGTGAGCTGTGCAGGTGCAGTTGATGTCTGGTCGGGACACGATCCTGGGTATTGGAGGTCGAGGGCGGGACAACGACCTGGGGCTTTGGTCCTGGCTGGTGGCCAGCCCGCCTCCTTGGCGTGGGAGTGAGACCTGAGCCCAGCCATGCGTGAGCTGGACTCGGTGACAGCTTGGGGATGAACCTGGTGGGGTACATCCGCCTTACCTCATGTCACAGTTCAGCTGTCACCCCCTGAGGTCCTGGGTTCAATTCCTAGGTCTGAGCTGGAGTGGAGTATATTCAGTCCCGTGAGGTAAAATTGAGAAAAACGAGTGACGTCGATTCCTACCTCAGTCTTCCTGGGAGTGGTATTCCATTGGTTCCCACTTCTACGCCAGATAAGTGCCGGGTTGGTACCTAATTGAAGGTCATTGTCAGCCCTTACCCAAATCCTAGCCCCAATACAGAGACTAGAACAGCCATCACAATAACACAAGTTACCAGACAAATTCCTCACACACCAATGTACACGGGGATACATGACCATGATGTCGCAAAGCCCCTAAATCAATCAATAACAACAATCATTCACTGTTCGCGTGTACCGACAGTGGTAGCTACGCTCGCTAAAGCCCAGCGTGAGGTCATGGGGCCAAGCTCTCTGCTGACTCGGTAGACGCGTGGGTTCGAGCCCCACCGTTGGCCGTCCTTGAAATGGTTTTCCGTGGTTTCCCATTTCCAACTCCAGGAAAATGCTGGGACGGTACATTCTGACAGGCCACGGCCGGTTCCTCCCACACCCTTGCCCAGTTTCGTCTGGCCGTAAAAAACATCCGCAAATAGACCCATCGCTTCTCATCTCCGACCCCGTTGGTAAACGAGAATAATAAGGGTTATACATACATTCACTGTCTGACTGTGAGTCTTCACATTCTGTTAATCAATGGTCGGATCTGCGAAAGGTTTGAGGATAATATCTTCCAAGCCGATTCCCATCGCACCACCCCTCCTCCAATATTTCTTTACGTTCGACCCTGGCGAAATGTAAATATTATATGTCAGAAAACTGTACTACAATGAGTCCGGAAATGTTCTCAGCAGCGCCTACATGCGTCTGCGAGAGCTAGCTACAGCATTTACTTTGGCAGCATGGCTGCCGCTTCTATCATAACAAACAAACATTAAACTTTGTACTCACCACAGTCATTCATAACAGGTGCTGGAAGTGCTGTTCTTGTGTTCGAAGACAGACATCAACACGTCTACATATATTGTCGAAGACTTTCACTAAAGTTTCTTGCGGAATGGACTACATATAATTCACTTGAAGTTCCTCAATCGTTTTTGGATTAGTTTTGTATACCTCAGATTTCACCGCACCCCAAATGAAATAATCTGGCGGGGTTAAATCGGGAGACCGTGGTGGCCAGAGGCCTTTAGTTATTATTATATCCCCAAAAAGTTGATTTAAAAGGTGAAGCGACTGGTGGGACGTATGTGCTGTAGCATTGTACTGTTAATAGAAAGAGCATTCAATTTCGTCTCCATTTAACTGAGCAATAAATTTGTAAATTATCTCAGAGCCGTAGACATCAGAATTCACCGAACTCTCAAAGAAGATTGGCCCTAATCCGCGTGCTCGTGATATGGCAATCCATACGCCAATTTTCTGCGAATGCAATGGTAATTGTCTTAGTGCATTGAGATTGTCTAAAGACCAAATTCGTGAATTTCGGGAATTTACATAGCCGGATAAGTGAAACCATGCTTCATCTGAAAAAAAAACTTTTTAGTTAAAACATCAAGTCCATGTCGATTTATGAATCTTTGGAACCATTCACAGTACATCACTCTTTTTCCGTAATCAGTTTGTTTTAGTTCATGAACCACGGTACCTCTATAAGGGAACAACTGAAGCTTGTGTCTTACAGCTTTATGTGCTGTCGACTTAGAGATTTCTGTTTCTTGAGCTAATTTTCGTGTTGATTTACTTGGACTACGCAGCATAATATCGGAGATTTCATCAAGATTTCGTCTGTTGAAAGCGTAGGCCTGCCTGTTCCCGGTACATAGTGAACTGAGCCAGTCACACGAAATGTACGTATCAAATCCCGAACGGTATCATGGTTTGGACGCATTGTATTAGGAAACCGCGCCTCAAATCTTAATTTTACATTTTCCGTAAACCGATCGCCTTCGCGGAAAACGTATTCCACCAAAAATACTCTCTCGTCAGTAGTGAACATTACCGCCTGAATACTGTTGCACTCATCCAATAATCTATCTTAACGCTCCCTTACTGCAGTACACACTGAAGACATGCAGGCTCGCATATCTGACGATTTCGATAGCCCACACGCGGGAGTGCCCCTTTCAAGGACACAGTGCTGCCAAGTAAACCGATGACGCAAACCACTCGCAGCTGCACGTAGCCACTGAGGAAAACATTCCCGGGCGCCCTGTATAATGAGGCTCATTATAGTACAAGTTTTTTTATGATACAGTTTATCCCACCAATCAGAGCTCAAGAAACAGTTGTGTGACCAATTAGGTGAGGATAGCATCGCACATGCGCTCACTTCCATGGCCCCCTCTTTTAAATTTCACTGCGTGGCGAGTGTCATAGTTAGGTTTTCCAGGAGGCCATGGTCAAATACAGGGTATTCTCTGCGTCCCATGCGCTCTGTTCAGTACATAAAACTGGTGAAATCTCGACAGATATTTATGAATATTTATGTTCGAACATAAAACAGTTATAATTATCGTCGAACTTAAACAGTCGTATGCAAATCGCTTATAGTGGTAATTCAGACACTCGTATGGAAATTATAAAACTCGCTACGCTCGTTTTATAAACATACTCGTGTCTGAATTATTGGCATTATAGGCTCGTTGCATAATGTACTATTTTGAGATCCTCTATCATCCTACAGTGCCTCTTCAAATCTACAGAGCAAAGTACCGTAAGCGTTGCTTATTGTTGTTGATTTTGATGCTTTGCACCATCGTAGTTATGGATAGAGTCCTGCGCGGATAAACAAAACGTTATCCGCACCCACCCCGCATCCGTACGACTTTTTTATGCATTCCCAAGTTTGTTATCCGAATCTACTGGCACTACAATAATATGTTTAATTAGATAAAGCATACATTACTAAAGCAAGCCTCCGTGGCTTAGGCGGCAGCACGCCGGCCTCTCACCGCTGGGTCCGTGGTTCAAATCCCGGTCACTCCATGTGAGATCTGTGCTGGACAAAACGGAGGCAGACAGGTTTTTCTGCGGGTACTCCGGTTTTCCCTGTCAAAATTTCATTCCAGCAACACTCTCCACTATCATTTCATTTCATCTGTCATTCATGTAATCATTGCCCCAGAGGAGTGCGTCAGGCCTCGGCAGCCTGCACAGTTCATATCCTTGCCGCTAGATGGGGGCTTCATTCATTCCATTCCTGACCCGGTCGGAGACTGGATGCAGGCTGTGGATTTTCATTTTCATACATTACTAAAGCAACATATTTTGACATTTGAGGAAATAGTCGTTCCCTTAGGCTTTGTATGTCACGTGCTATGTTTAAAATGAATGTTATACAGCCAGAATTTCAACCTTTCCTGTTCGGACTGTTAATTATGCTTAATGACATAATTTGAATAACACTAGCTCAAATCATCATCTTACATTTGTCATGGAAAAATATGATAACTTATTTCATAAACATCCGGGTTCTTATAATGGTATTAAACAATTTCAGATTGTATTCCAAAACCTAACCTCAAATTTTCTCCAAACTTTATCCGCAGCTTATTCGCTATTCGTACGCACGGCGAAAAATGTTGTGGATATTTGCGGGTTATCCGCGGATATCCGCATCCGCGCCGGGCTTTAGTTATGGAGCTGCATGTGTGGAATCTGTATAAAACACTGTGCCATTGTGAATGCTGTTGAATTGTGTATATTTGTGCTTGAGTTTAGGATTAGGAAGGGGTTGGCTGTGGCCTTAAGTTGGGAACCACTCTAGCATGTGTCTAGAGTACGGTACGGTAGATGTTTAAAACCACAGAAAAGCACTTCTTGGGCATATGAGGTTGCAATCAAATTCATATTTTCTCAGTTTCGCCTCATGAAGCGGACTGTACCCCGTTTCACCATTCAGACCCGAATTAAATGTATTGGCAGATGAGGATATCAAACCCAGGATTTCTAAAATCTTAACACGTACCCAGAAACCACAGAAGGCGATATACAGCCTGAACTACTGCAGTTCTGCTCTCACATTGTGCACGTAATTAGTTGTGTTGGTAACGTTAGGAATTGGCCACGATGATACCCAGTGGCGGATCCAGGCTTTGCGGGACCCTGGGCGATATGATAAGGTGGGACCCACAACAATAGGAAATTAAAAAATATCAAATCAAATGGAAAATAGTTTTGTAAGGCCAAAACCAAAATGAGCCTGGTTGGCTCTGGTGACCCCTAATTGAGAAAAGTCGAAGAAAGTAGTAGTTAATAAAATAAGGAATAGTTACAATATTTTGAATACACTACAGTACTTTTTTTAATAATATGAAAGAAACCTTTAAGTCCCCATGAAGTATGTAGTTAACTATGAAATATTAAAATATTACTTTGCGACTTTTTTCCCCGGCTGAAGTCTTCTATCTTTTCACTGAAATCTAAACTTGCTAAACGGTCATGGGAGGTCATAGCTGCACTGAATAAGGAATATGAATTATAAGTTAGTTTGAAAAGTTTGAAAAGTATAATTAATTAATCAATTAAATTTAAAACAATCCATGGTGCGGGGCCCTGGGCGGTCGCCCTCCTCGCCCTCCCCTAGATCCGCCCCTGATGATACCTGAGTTTGACCGACCATCTTGATAGGTTCACTGAGGTGATGGCGTGATGAGTCACCTGATAGGTGGAGTTAACAGTCGCTGATACTCATTAGCTTCACTTAACTTAATTGCTAGGTGAGAATGTGAATGTCAATGAGTACTCAACAGCTGTTCCCAGCACGTCATGCCACACCCTGCTCTTAACCTGATTACCTGTCAGTCTCAAAATCAACCAGCTTCAAAATTTAAATATACCGGCCGTATTGTTCCCCGCTCGAGTCTAGGCATAGGAATATAAGTATTTCCGAGCGTATTATTGGCCGTCATGCCGCGACGCCATTCTGGTTCATAATAGAGACGGTAGATGGTAGCAGGGGCACACTTCTTTTTAATCATAGAGAAAGGTTGTTGATGAAGGTGTGGATATTGATTGAATGGATACCCAGAATAAAGATCTAAACCAGAATAAATTGAAATTTGATCTGTATATAATATTTTCCCTCAAGTGAAAACTGCATTTGTTTTATAATTGCATAGAAGATTGGAAAAACGATTGATTTACTCACGAGTTTTAAATTAAAATAATTTTTCTTTTCCCTATAAAAATAATTTTCTATTTCTGGGTTAGATTTTATTCGTGGTAACCATTCAATTACTGTTGATTCGAATTATTAACGCAAAACAGACATGAAACCTGCTTAAGCTAAAGCATGACGAATATTCGTCATGGCTAAAGTTTAAAACATTCCACGCTGTAAATGAATGCATTCCAATCAGCATTTAAGATCTAACTGAAATCATTTGACATTTAGCCACATGGATTAAGATATGATACAATAAACGCGAAATGAGAATGCAGGGTGAACAAGTAGTTCCGTGAAGAACTATACAGCCTATTTTCATATATCCTACTTATGTTAATTGCTACTATCAACACGGTGGGTGAGTGGTTATAGTGTCGGACTACCAACCCCAAGATTGCAGGTTCGACCCTGGCCATGGTAAGTGATTTTTGAAGGCGACAAAAATCACGACACTCATGTCATACGTTGTTGGCATGTTAAAGAACCCATTTGAATTCAGTAGGCCGTGTTCAATGGCAAAATTAATCTCGGGATTTTCCGCCAACACAAAGTTCCCCCATTCTCTACTTGAAAGCGCTGTAGTGTCAAGGAGTTTAGATATCTAACCTCCTTGACTTTCATAGCGTTCAAAGGAACGACGAAATTCGACATGCAAGCTACCCTCTGGGTGTCAATTAACAAAGCTTGCACCAGACACCCGAGGCCATACGATATTATTATTATTATTATTATTAACATACACAATTTCAGTTTGATTGCTGTAATAGATTCGTAGATATTGAGAACCGACTAAATATTTCGGATGGTCGCCATGTTGGATTTTATATATGTAGGTCCTAGAGTTATGTACTGTTACATGCAGATTATTGTGAACGTGTAGTATTCAAACTTCAATCGCATAATTAGGACACAAGAAAAAAACAAGGAGATTTAAAAAATTTTCACAGCTGCCATCTTGAGGTTATGGAAACAATTGAAATAAATTAGATGCCAGTGGATTAACATTCGGATAAAGATTTACTGTACCAAGTTTCACTGCACGCGGATGGTTAAATTGCGAGAAACGTCCATGTGAATATTTATAATTCGCGTCACCGCCATGTTGGATTTGTGATCACCAGGTTATTTAAAATCCTATAGGTGAACTTAAATTCATAGCCCCTATGAACATTAAAAAATTTAGTTTGATTGCTAAAATAGATTCGTAGATATTCAGTATCGTCTAAATATTTCGGATGGTCGCCATGTTGGATTGTTAAATGTATAGACCATAGAGTCATGTACCATTAAAGGAAAATTATTGCGTAGGTTCATTATTCAAACTTTCACTTCGATCGCATGACTACATCACAAGAAATAAAAACTTAATTTTAAAATTCGCACTGCCGCCATCTTGAGGTTATGTAAACAATTGAACTAAATTAGATACCAGTGGATTACAATGTGTATAAATATTTCCTGTACCAGGTTTCAGTGCGCTCGGAACATTAAATCGCGAGAAAGGTCTATTTAAAATGTTCAAATTCACTTGGCCACCATGTTCGTTTTGTAGTTAACCGGTTTTTGAAAATCTTATAGATGGACTTCCAGTAGTGCCCTTTATCTCCGTACAAAATTTTAGGGAGATACCGCTAATAGTTTCAGAGATATAGAATGCCGGTGAAATATTTCGCACATCCGCCATCTTGTGATTATGTAAACAATTGAACGAAGTTAGATGTCTGTGCTTTACAATGTATATAAACATATACTGTACCAGGTTTCATTGCGTTTGGTTGGTCAAATCGCGAGAAACGTCTACAGTATTTAAAAATCGCAAATTCGCTTGGCCGCCATGTTGGTTTTGTAGTTACCAGGTTTTCAAAAGTCACATAAGTGAACTTATAGTAGTTCCCTCTATCACCATAGAAAATGTCAGGGTAATATCGGTTATAGTTTCGGAGATATTGAATGCTGGTGAAATATTTCGCACAGCCGCCATGTTGGATTGGTGAGTCGTAACAAAATTTGAAAGGCACGGTCGAGGTCGCCGGGAATAGTACTATGAACTTTTCGAGTTTCATTGAAATCGCTCCTGCCGTTTAGATTTTATTAGGGGGACACACACACACGAATCACACACACACGCACACACACACACACACACACACGCGCACACACACACGGACAAAAGGTGATCTCTTTAGCCTATTTTTTCATAATTGAAAATAGGCTAAAAATAACCTAAGATTCATCACTGAGTTCAGGCACTCTTTTTGAGCATTTGTTGCAGCTAAACGTTAGTTGGGCTGCATAAAACAATATTACTGTAGTAGGGGCAGCTGATTCACCTGGTTTATTTATAATTTATCGTATGGCGTTTATTTCCGGGAGTGTCCGAGGACATGTTTGGCTCGCCAGAGGCTGTAGCTGCTTCAAGCGGACACCCATAGGGTGAGCTACATGTTCCGTTCAATTTCAAGTAGTTCCAACTTTCGCTACCAGATGTCAATGATACATAGTGGTGAACATTGGAACTTTTGATAGAGCGTTACCACGAAATCTAACCTAGAAATGTTAGCTTCAGACAAGTTTAGTCTGTGGAATGGTTTTTTACATGCCGGCTTTACTTCCCCTTCGAAGGAAGGCAAACTGAAGGATTTTAACGCTCTAAAAAATTCGACGACTTCGGTCGGGTTTGAACCCGCTATCTTGGGTATAGTAGTTCAGCATGCTACCAACTACGCCACCTGGTATAATGTATGATCTGAGTCACGGCAGTTGAGGCCTTTCGTTTATAATTATTAGTACTAGTTGTAGCTTCGGTGGTGTAGTCGGTAGCATACTGGACTGCTGTGCCCAATATCGTGGGTTCAAACCCAGCCGAATTCGTCGGATTTTTAAGAGCGTTAAAATCCTTCAGTTTGCTTTCCTTTGGAGGGGTAGTAAAGTCGGAGGGCCCATGTCATAGATTTATGACATGTAAAAGAACCTACAACTACGATTGGTAGTGTGCAGCTAATGTGTAGGTTATTTGGTTTAGAAACGCTCTATCAATTTCCAACTTTCGCCGTTGGGCGACAGCGGCGTCTGGTAGGCAAAGTTGGAACTACTTGAAATTGAACTTTCATTATTCTTCATTCATTTAAACTCTCATTAACTCCCCCTCGTGAGGTTAGCGTCAGGAAGGGCATTCGGTCGTAGAAACCATCAGCGACGTGAAATCTCATCGCATCTTATCCCCGACCCCGTTGGAAACGGGATAAGGGGTCGACATAGATAGAGTAGTAGTAGTAGTAGTAGTAGTGGAAGAAGTAGTAGTGTACACTTTATTTAATTAACCCAATATGTATAATTAATGACCCTACCAAGTTTACGCATGTAGGCAGGTAACAATAATAATTAGATCAATTACAATTTGCGTGTTGAAGACAAATTGCATTGACAATTATACAGTCCAATCTCTTACCTTACCATGATCTTTAGCCTACTTTGCACATTTTGCAAAAATTAGGAAAAAGTAGACTTATGAGATCGATCGGGGAAAATGTATGTGTGTGTGTCTGTCTGTCCTTCTGTCCTTCTGTATGTCTGTCTGTCTGTGTGTGTGCCCCCCCCCCCTATCAACTCCTAAACGGCTGCAGCTATCGAAACCAAATTTAGTATGAATAAAGATGTATACCGGAATATCTCAAGCTCATATTTGAAAATGGTGTCAGTGCTACCAACTGCTGAAAAAACGCAATAGAAATTTGAGCTCCATGTAGGATATCATGGAAGGTCTCTCCTCTCCCACTCATCTTAATACCTCTTCGCTTGTCACCCTATCTACCCATCTGATCTTCATCATCCTCCTGTAACACCACATTTCAAATGCTTCAATTCTCCTCTTTTCTGCTGCACC
This sequence comes from Meconema thalassinum, assembly GCA_946902985.2. NCBI lineage: Eukaryota > Metazoa > Arthropoda > Insecta > Orthoptera > Tettigoniidae > Meconema > Meconema thalassinum. The sequence goes on from OX336391.1 coordinate 462,429,896, forward strand.
AATAGTCCAAGTTTCACTTCCATAGAGCGCCACGCTCCAGACAAAGGCTTTCAAAAATGACTTTCTAATACCTAAATCTATATTCGATGTCAACAGATTCCTTTTTTGTAGAAAGGCTTTCCTTGCCTGAGCCAACCTATTTTTATATCCACTTTGCTTCGTCCATCACTGGTTATTTTGCTTCCTAAGTAACAGAAGTCTCCTACTTCCTTCAGCTTTTCACCTGTCAATTTGATGTCCATAGAGGTTTCTGTTTTATTTCGGCTGCATTCCAGTATTTTTGTTTTACATGTATTAATTTACATCATGTATTCATTCCGTAAGACGGAGTCCATACCATTCAAAAACTCATTCAATTCTTCAGGCGTGTCGGGTAAGATGACGATCTCATCAGCAAATCTCAGAGTTGAAATTATTTCTCCTTGAATCTTCACTCCCACTTTAAATTTTTCTCCAATTTCCTTCATTACTTGTTCAATGTAAAGATTGAAAAGTATGGGTGATAAGTTGCATCCTTGCCTTACACCTTTCTGAATACCAGCTTCTCTCTCATGTCCTTCAGCTCGAATGACTGCTGTCTGGTTTCTGTATAGATTGTAGATCACCCTCCTATCCCTGTACTTTATTCCAATGGATTTCAAAATGTCAAAAAATTTAGTCCAATCAAAGTTATCAAAAGCCTTTTCTAAGTCTACGAATGCCATGAACGTTCCCTTATCTTTCCTTATTCTACATTCCAAAATCAGCCTAAGACTTAGTACAGTTTCTCTTGTTCCTACATTGCTCCTGAAACCAAACTGGTCTTCACCTAACTCCGTTTCTATCTGGCTTTCCATCCTCTTGTAAATTATTCTAGACAGGATTTTTGAAGCATGAGTAATCAAGCTGAATGTACGGTAATCTTCACATCTGTCAGCTCCCACTTTATTTGGTATAGGGATAATAACATTCTTCTTGAAATCAGGGGGTACCTCACCTGTCTGATAAATCCTACACACCAAGTGAAATAACCTGATCAGACCTTCATCTCCTATGCAGCGTAACAACTCAATCGGTATATCATCTATAACTGGTGCTTTGTTCCTGCTTAAGTCCTCCAATGCCCTGCCAAATTCTGATCTCAATATTAAATCTCCTTTTACATCCTCATCAATTTCCTCCTCCCTTTCCATTACATGATTCTCAATCTCCTTTCCCTTATACAAACACTCTATGTCAGCTTTCCATATCTCAACCTTTTCTTCCCTATCTGTTAGAGGCTTTCCATTTGTGTCCTTAGTATTGCAGCACTTGATCTTCTTTTCCCCAAAAGTATTCTTAATCCTTCGATAAGCTGTGTCTACTTTTCCTAATTTCAGATAATTTTCTATACCTGCACATTTCTCTTTCAACCATTCTTCTTTCGCTTCCTTGCACTTCTTGTTAACCTCATTTCTCAGACGTCTGTATTCGGCTCTCCCCTTTTCATTTCTTACATTCTTGTGTTTCCGCCTTTCATCCATCAATTCTAGTATATCCTGAGTGATCCACGGATTTTACCTATTCTTTCTTTCCTACCAATGTTTTCTTCTGCGGATTTTGTTATTTCATTCTTCAAAAGTGCCCATTCGTCTGCAATTGAAGTTGGTTTAGGGTTTTTCATTAGTCCTTTCATTATACTCTTCTTGAATCTTTCGCTTACATCCTTCACTTTCAGTCTGTCTATTGCCCACCTTTTTGGCTTTTGACTTTTCTTCAGTTTCTTCAACTTTAATCTGCATTTCATAACAACCAGATTGTGGTCAGAGTTTATGTCAGCACCAGGATATGTTTCGCTATCCAAAATCTGGTTTCGAAACCTCTGCTTTACCATAATGAAGTCAATTTGGCAACGCCCTGTATCTCCTGGTCTCATCCATGTGTATATTCTTCTATTGTGGTTGAATAAGGTGTTAGCTATGACCAACTCATGCTCGGTGCAGAATTCCATCAGCCTGCTTCCTCGATCATTCCTTTCACCTAATCCGAAATCTCCTACTATCTTCCCTTCTCTGCCTTTTCCTACCACTACATGTAACTCCTATATTAACAGTTGGATTTCAACCAAATTTCGTATGTGCTATGTGTAACATAACAGATATGATTATAAGTATTCTCAAGAGTAATCAGGGCTGCCACTGTTAATAAATGCTGTCTATATTTTTTACCCTAATATCAATATATCAGAAAGTATGCAAGCCAACAGTTCTATAATTTGCACACGTATAGCACCTGACACTCTAGATTAATTTGGAGCAATTAGTATAAGTCAGTGCTCCCAACATGATTCTATGCTTGCTGATAGGTCCAATTTTAAAATACATGTAACTTCTATACTAACAAATGGATTTCATCCAAAATTGGCACAGCAAGATATCATAGTAATTCAGATTATTTCTGACCAGCACACGCATGGTATTATTGGCAACTTGCTTTTACGCGTGCTGATAGATCCAGTGTCTAGCTGCATGTAACGTCCATTGGACTTCAACCAATTTTTTTTCTGTACCTTAAGAGATGGAACTAAGAATATATTCAGTCATCAGGTCTGCCAACTGTAGTGCTCTATTAGGCAACATTATGCAAGGTATACAGTATTTCGAACTAATTAGAAATTTTGATATTAGCAACTTAATTTCGTCATTATTCTAGATAGGTTCATATACTGTAGAATAAACATTGGCATGAAAAGTAGGCTCATTAGTTCGTCATGGAACTTCTTGTAACTTTATCATACAGTGCTGCCAATAATTAGATACAAAAATATTCTGTCATCTTTTAAGGAAATGAGCAGAATAAGTCAATCATTTTAACACAACAAAGCAACAATAAATTATGAGTGAACCTTAAAACATTTCCTACATTAGTATATTATAATATTGTTTCTTACCAATTACCTTCATAAAACTGGTATAAGTGGATCTTCCTTCTTGACCGGTACATATTACGTGCGCAGTGGTGTCCCCACACACAGTTAACCTTCATACCTTTGTGATCTATGCAAACAAAGTGCACAATGTGTCCTCGGTAGCGTATGTGTATATTCAGTGGTCTCAGTGTTCTACTCGGGCTTTAAGAAGAATTCTTACGTGCCACGAATGACCGGCCCATCTATATTGTATTTTACAAACTTAACTTAAAATACGAAATTTACTTTTATATTAAATGCATTTCTGATTTCATATTGACACATTCTATGAATAGGAGTTGTCCTCTTAGATGAAGGAGTTATTTTATATCCAGTTTTTAATCTATTAGTTCTTCTTCTTCTTCTTTCGATTCGGCCATCTGATAAACCACGTCATTTCAACTGTTTCTTGTTGCATCGAGCTTTAACATCCTCCCAGTACTTTCGCATTAGTTCTCGATGCTGTTGTTTCCTTTCTGCAGTCCACTTCTTGCCAGTTGGAAGCTTTGGCTTTTCTTGGAAACATCGGTGTGCTGTCAGTTTTTGTTTGAGGGTGGCACGTTCCCAAATATCGTTGCCTGTAATTCCCACTTCTTGTAAATCTTTGTCCACCTCAGTGAACCAAGTTCCCTTGGTTTTCTTTTTGAGGAAGTAGGTGAAAATTCTATTTGTCAATCGTGCTGGGTTCATTCTTGTTATATGACAGTAAAATGCAATTCTCCGTTTCCTCATGGTATCAGTTATTAGCCTACTTTCGATTTTTGCAAAAAATGAAAGTAGACTTATGAGATCAACACAGGGCGAAAAAAGTGTGTCTGTCTGTGTGTGTGTATGTGTGTGTGTGAGTCTGTGTGTGTGTGTGTATGTGTGTGTGTGAGTCTGTGTGTGTGTGTGTGTGTGTGTGTGTCTGTGTGTGTGTGAGTGTGTGTACTCTGAATGTCTGTCCCCCCCTATCAATTCGAACACGGTGAATGCAAATTGAACGAAATTTGGTACAAAGGTAGCACTAGCAAAGGACACCTCAGTGTCATGTTTTATATCGCCGCCATCTTTACTAAAACTGAATGGCGGCCACTCAAACGTTCAAAACGTAAAATCAAATAACGACTAACCAAATCATCCGATCTCTACCAAATTTGGTAACAACATACCTTCGTATAGGATGCGTCTTCTGACCAAATTACAAGGTCGTCCGCCATACCATTTCAGGATGGCGGCCGTGCGAATTATGCAAACTTTATAATCCATATCATGGGACCCACCAGTTCCGATTATCGAGCCGAGAATCGTTTTAACTGTTCTAAAGGAAGAGGCACGTTCGAAATTAAAAGTTTATTTTTAATACTATAGTGCAGACGTGATTTTAAGAAGTTGAACTGATTCAGTAATAAGACAAGATGGCAGCGGATATCTTGTGCCGGACTTATATTTCACTAAATTGAGTATTGCATGCAATATAGCGTACTGATAAAAAATAAATAAACTTTGTATGAAATGCTTTATATATAAATAATATACTCCAGTGATGAAATCGTTTAGTATAAATCATTATTTGCTAACAAGTTCTATGTAAGTCATTTTAAATAGAACGATATTCGTTGACACAATTAGCTCAGTGGTAGAGCGTTAGCCTATCGCTCAAATGCCTATGGTTCAAACCCGATCAGAGCTAGGTTTTTTGCTTGAAATGTTATATGTTTATTGTTTTGTAATGACTCAGATGTTTTAAAATTAAGCGTTATATTGTGCACATTATGGTGTAAAATATATATTTAATTAAAACATAATTCGCCAGCAGATTTACTCGGGACATCTAGCTGCCAAAAAGGTAACTTCCAGATTTTATTGAAAAGTTTCTTCTTCTGGCCGCTAGAATGCACTCGCTCTGTTAGGATTATATTGTTCGATATTTCACCAATAGATGTCACGACTAGTCTACGTGGGGATCCATTGATTACTATACCATTATCATTCTATGCGCATCGAATTTGAAGAATGACAAGATGATACTACGATACATTTTAACTTTTTATTTTAAAGGGTTTGTAACAGCCTATTTTGCGTTACTTGAAAATGTTATTAAGCGTTATATTGTGCACATTATGGTGTAAAATATATATATAATTAAAACATAATTCGCCAGCAGATTTACTCGAGACATCTAGCTGCCAAAAAGGTAACTTCCAGATTTTATTGAAAAGTTTCTTCTTCTGGCCGCTAGAATGCACTCGCTCTGTTAGGATTGTATTATCGAAAATATCCACATAGTTTGTATACACACGTCTCTGTAGGGTCATGGAAAGATTTGTTAATTCAATTAGGGCTGTGAAAGCCATGCACAACCAGACGTGTAAAGACATGCCTCAACTCAAAGTTGGATGTTGCCCACGGCAGGTCGTAATAATAATAATAATAATAATAATGTTATTGGTTTTACATCCCTTTTAACTACTGCTGATTTTAGAGACACCGGGGTGCCGGAATTTTGGCCCGAAGGGGATCTTTAACGTGCCAGTAAATGTACTGACACGGCTCCCTCGCATTTGTGCACCCTCAAATGCCAGCTGACTGCGCCAGGATACGAACCTGCAACCTAGGGCCCAGCAAGCGAGAACGTTACCGCTGAGCCACGCCGCCAGTCCGGTCGATTATGTCTCCAGATCCATAACATTCTTGATATACTTCTTATCTTTCTTTCTTCAATGATGGTAGCAGTTTTTATCTAGGTTGTGGCGTTTGGTAGAGGTAAATCGTTTCTAAGGTCTTCAACAAAGAATAGTTCTATTATACTCTTTGATAATAACAACGAGTTATAACTATACTCATACATTTAGGAGAAAGTAGGCTATATGTTCTTTACTGAATATCTTGTTTTTAGCCTATTTTCAATTTTGAAAAAATAGGCTTATGAGATCACTTTTTGTCCGTGTGTGTGTGTGTGTTTGTGTGTGTCCCCCTAATAAAATCTAGACGACTGGAGCGATTTCAATGAAACTCGGTAAGTTCATAGCACTATTCCGGGCGACCCCGACCTTCAAATTTTGTTACGTCTCACCAATTCAACATGGCGGTTGTGCGAAATATTTCACCAGAATTCAATATCTCCGAAACTATTACCGATATCACCCTGGAATTTTGTATGGTGACAAAGGGAACTACTAGAAGTTCACTTATGTGACCTTTGAAAACCTGGTAACTTCAAAACCAACATGGCGGCCAAGCGAATTTGCGACTTTAAATAGACGTGTCTCGCGAGTTAATCAACCAAACGCAATGAAACTTGGTACAGTATATGTTTATACACATTGTAATGCACCGATATCTAACTTCGTTCAATTGTTTACATAACCTCAATATGGCGGCTGTGCGAAATATTTCACCGGCATTCTATATCTCTGAAACTATTAACGGTATCACCCTGAAATTTTGCACGGAGATAAAGGGCAATACTGGAAGTTCAACTATGAGACTTCCAAAAACCGGTTAGCTACAAAACGAACATGGCGGCCAAGCGAAGTTGAAAGTTTTAAATAGACATTTCACGCGATTTAATGATCCAAACGCAACGAAACTTGGTACAGCAAATGTTTATATACATTGTAATGCACTGGTATGTAATTTAGTTCAATTATTTACATAACTTCAAGATGGCGGCTGTGCGAATTTTAAATTTTTTTGTTTCTTGTGTCGTAATCATGCGATCGAAATGAAAGTTTGAATAATGAACCTACGCAATAATTTTCATTTAAAGGTACATGATTCTAAGGCCTGACCATATAACAATCCAACATGGCGACCATCCGAAATATTAGGACGGTTCTCAATATCTACGAATCTATTACAGCAATCAAACTGAATTTTTTAATGTTCATAGGGGCTATGGACATAAGTTCACCTATAGGACTTTCAATAACCTGGTGACCACAAATCCAACATGGCGGCGGAGCGAAGTGTAAATATTCACATGGTCGTTTCTCGCAATTTAACCATCCGAGTGCAGTGATACTTGGTGCAGTAAAACCTTACAAATGTTAATCCACTGGCATCTAATGTTTTTCAATTGTTTCCATAAACACAAGATGGCATTTGTGCGAAATTTCAAAATCTCGTTTTTACTTCTTGTGTACTAATCATGCGATTGAAGTTTGAATACTGCACGTACACAATAATCTTCATGTAACAGTACATAACTCTAAGCCCTACATATATAAAAGTCCAACATGGCGACCACCCGAAATATTCAGACGGTTCTCAATATCTACGAATCTATTACAGCAATCAAACTGAAATTTATTATGTTGATAGAGGCAATTAACATGAGTAGGATATATGAAAATAGGCTGTATAGTTCTTCACTGAACTACTTGTTTCCACATGTGTGTAAAGTTCGTGGTTGTGCTGTCTCCTATATTCCCTATTTTCTTTTACCGGACCCAAGATTTTTCTTAGAATTTTTCTTTCCTTCACTTCCAGATTCTCTGTTAGTCCCGTGCGATGCATTGCATGGAACTCTACAGCATACAAAGCCTCTGGACGGATGACTGTTTGGTAGTGTCTTAACTTGGCATTTGTTGATATGGATTTCTTGTTGTAAATGGCCTTTGTTAGATTATATGCCATTTCCATTTTCCTGATTCGTGACTCAAAAGCTGCCTTATCGGAGAGATTGGGGTCTATCCACTCACCCAAATATTTGAACGCTTTTGTTTGCTTGATTTTCCCCTGTCCTACATCCAGCTCTTTTGGCGCTAGCTTGATATTAGTGATGAATTCTGTATTTTCAAAGGAGATTTTAAGGCCCGTTTTTGCTGCTTAAATCTGAAGTTCATTAATTTGCGCTGCGGCTGCATCGAGGGAATCTGAAAAAATTTCGAGGTCATCTGCGAATGCTAGGCAGTCAACTATCAGGTTCTGTTTCTTGTAGCCCAATCTGACTCCATTTTCAGACTTGTTAATGTTCATTACTTTTCGCCACTGCCGGATGACATTTTCGAGCACACAGTTGAAGAGCAAAGGTGATAGTCCATCTCCCTGTCTTAACCAGTCTTGATTTCGAAGGGCTCTGAAATTTCTCCCCTGAATTTCACTTTGGAAGCAGTGTTGGTTAAGGTTTTCTGAATAATTGCTCTGGTTTTGTTGTCCAGTCCCAATTCCTTCAGTATTTCAAATAGGGTGGGTCGATCGATAGAGTCATACGCCTTTTTGAAGTCAATGAATGTCACTACAAACTGTTTGTTTCTAAGTTTCAGATATGAAAGAATAGATTTAAGGTTCAAAATCTGTTCAGCATATGATCGTCCCTTCCGAAATCCCCCTTGATATTCCCCTAATTGTGGATCCAACTGTTCCTCTGCTCTAGTTTGAAGGGCTTTTGAAAGGATTTTGTATGTTATTGCAAGAAGGGAGATGCCACGGTAATTGTTCACATTCGTTCTATCACTTCTTTTGTGAACAGGGTGAAGCAGAGCTGATGTCCAATCAATAGTTAATATTATTATTTGCCATATGATCACTTTTGTGATACTTTCAATGGTTAGCTTGGCCCATTTGTCGGTCAAATTTTGTTTATTGTTACCGAGATCCCCGAATGGTAATTATTTCTTTGTAAACGTATTAATTGCTTAAACCATATGCATAATCTTGTTATCAATCACTTATTCATAGATATTATAGTTCTCACCTTGAGTGTTCCAGTCGCTCGCTACCTCAAGCGTCCTCACTCCCGACATACAGGGCATCTACTGGTTGATCCGCTGTCCGCTGAGTAGTGTCGACTGACGTCACCCTGACTTTCGTTCGACCAATGGCAGGTTTTTGTCTGGTCGGGCGATCTCCAGCTTCGAGATGGTTCCATGATCCCTATTTAAGACGCCACTTGCTGGCGTTCTTCACCACTTCTGATCAATCACCACTTCTGATCACTTCAACCTGCTGGTCACCGCTACTGCATCTCATGACACCATCGCTAGTCTCTACGCTACCTAGCAGCTACGTCACAAGATCTGCACCATGACGTATTGCTCAAGATGGCAAGAATAATTGCCAGCTGTTGTACTTTTCACCTTCACCTTAGATGGGATACTTGGATTCGTCTTTCGAAATACTGCTGGATCATCACTTGGAAGCTATAAATGTCATTCCTTCGCAAGAAAGGAAGAGAAAGTTGACATTTTTATCAATGGTGTACATATCTCTAGGCCATGTACGCCTCCTTCTGAAGAAACCGTGAGGACTTTAAATCAACATTTATGCTAGCTGGAACTTTTAAGGAGCTGGCTCTTCAAAGATAAGTTTAATTTTATGAAGCATTTAAATTATACTAGTCATTTTATACTCTTAATCAGTTTTATGGTTCTCTCTTTTTATAAAGTGCATTTTTATGTGTTAAGCTCAACTTCTCTCCAATTAAAACAAGCTTGTTTCATTGACATTTCTTTAATCTGGGTTTCTATCATCAGGCCCGCACACTTTTGCTCCATTTATAATTGTTCATTTCTGTGATAAGCACTTAAGTGCAATTTGTTTATTGATTATAAATTTATTATTAGAAATAAAAATTGTTAATATATTGCTACCTACATTGGTTTTCTAGTCACGTATTTCATGCCCACTGCCCCGCACCGCTTCAGTCTAATTTTCTTGACCACAGTAGTTATTTTGTCCAGGCTTTCGCCTGATGCGTTACCGTTCTCCCGTATGGGGAAGTTTTAGGGCAGAACTTATTCTCCATAATTTTTGGTGCCTCACCCCTGGGAAACATATCTGTTGCACCCTGGATCACTATACAAATTTCATATCTTGGATTTTACAATAACAATTTTTGTTCATTGTGTTTCAACACTAATTCACATTGTACGTTTCAGCTTGAGGCGCATGTTCAGCAGAAGAGGAGAGAAACGTAAGCTAAACCGGTTTCTTCCGCATCAGACTAAACCTTACTACCTAGCAAGCTGTCATCTTCTGGCTTCCAGTACTCGAAGTCACAATATTGACGTGAGTAACAAACAACTTTTAATATGCCTAACCTTGATGAAAAACTCAGCAACGCCAGAGCCTCTTGTAAGAGCAAGCTCACACGGTTTCGTAATTTCTTAACGGAGCTTGAACCCCAAGAGCGTAATCTTGACATAATTTCGCAGAGGCTTAAGAATTATGAACAAGCCTTTGAGAAATATGATGAGATACAATGCAGTATAGAAACTCAGCATCCGGACCAGCAAAGTGATAGGTTGGAAGTTGAAAAATTATACTATCAGGGATTTGCTGAAGCTAAACAGCTTATTAGGGCTTTAACTTTAAAAGAAAAACAAGAAGATCAAACTTCTGCAGCATCTTCTACATTTTCTTCACGCATTATATTACCCAAATTAGAAATACCCAAATTCACTGGTAAGGACATAGAATGGGAGCCATTTTTTGAATTATTCAATTCTTTAGTACATGAGAATACTTCTATACCAGTAATACAAACATTTCACTACTTGCGTCTGGCAGTTCAAGGCAACGCACTTAACCTGATTCAAGCACTTTCTTTGACCAGTGATAATTATGAAGTTGCTCTGAATCTTCTTAAGGATAGATATGGGAACATTCGTTTATCTATTCAACGCCATATACAAAGCTTATTCGAGTTACCTAACGTGCAAGCAGATAACAGTTTATCACTTCGTAAGTTGATTGATACTGCAGAGCTACACGTCAGAGCATTGTCCAATTTAAACCAACCTGTAAATCACTGGGATTTATTTCTAGTTCACCTTATTTCTGCAAGATTGGATGCAAATACATTAAAAGCCTGGGAAACAGAACTTTCCCAGAATTTGCAATGCACTTATGAGGCGATTATTAACTTTTTGAAGGCCAGAAGCCAAGTCTTTTCCGCCATAGCTAATCAAAAAACTAGTAGTTCAGATTCAAAAGCCTTCTCAAAAGATAAGGTTAGCAGTTCTAATCAAAGAATTTTAAGATAACAGGCTCTTCCTGTTGATGCTCGGTCACCTAACCAAATTCAAACGTGCGGTCTGTGTCAGCAATCGCATAATGTATACAATTGTGATGAATTTAAATCTTTATCAGTAGATGAAAGACGAAAGTTCATTACGAACAAAAAACATTGTTTCAACTGTTTGTCAGGAACGCATATGTTAAACAATTGCCGTTCACAACGTTTATGCTTTCATTGTAAGGCTAGACACCATTCCCTTTTGCACAGGCATGAAAGATCACGGTTATCAGGACCAAGCAGTTCCAATACCAAGTCTAATTCTGAGACTTCTCAAAATAGTGCGCAGTCGTATGCTCAAAGTTCCACCTCGCTTGACAAAGTCCAGGTTTTATTATCTACCGTGCAGGTTCTATTGAAAAATTCTCACGGGAAATGGGTATCTGTCAGGGGATTATTGGACAATGCCGCTACCAACAATTTTATTAATGAATCGTTGGTACAAAAGTTAGGCCTCCCAAAACATCCTACCTCAATAGAGGTTACAGGAATAAACTGCTCTAAATCGCAATCCTTAAGCTTTGCTAAAGTGGATCTGAAGGACTCTAATAATCTTGGTACGCAGTTGCAATTAGATTGTTTGATTATCAAGTCTATAGGCAACAATATTCCTGGCACTTCTTATCCTATTCAAAGTTGGAATATCCCGAATTTTGTCCAGCTAGCTGACCCTCATTTCAACAGAGCTTCGCCCGTAGAGCTTCTTTTCAGCTCAAGCGTATTTTGGCAATGTCTTCATTCCAATAAAGTAAAAATTGCTCCTAATGTTTTCTTCCGCAAAACTGATTTTGGTTGGATTGCTACTGGCCAAATATACCATAATCCTATTCAAACTGTATCGAATTGTTACTTTGTTGGTACCGATTTGAGTCAAGAGCTAACCAAGTTCTGGGATCTTGAGAATGTTCAGGCTACTTCTTCTTCTTCTAACGAAATTTGTGAAAAGTTATACAAGGAAACCACTGTCCGTACTGCTGAATGCAGATTTATAGTAACTCTTCCACGTATTCCTAATCCTCCCGCCATTACGGGCTCGCATTCCAGAGCACTCAGGGCACTATTTGCTATTGAAAATCGGTTCAAACAAAATGCTTCTGTCAAAACTCAGTATGCTTCCTTTATGGAGGAATACGAATCATCTAATCACATGGAGGTAATTTCTAAATCAGAAGAAATTGACCATCCTTTAAATGAAATAGTTTATCTAAATCATCACCCGGTATGGAAAAATTCCTTAACACAAGACAATATAAGAGTAGTTTTCAATGGCTCATCACCAGATTCCAATGGAATCTCTTTAAATGATACCTTGCAATGTGGTCCCGCGATTCAAACAGATCTCACCTCTGTTTTGCTTAATTTTCGAAGGTTTCCTATTGCTGTAATCTCAGATATTAAGCAGATGTACCGGCAGATTCTCGTAAATCCTGAGCAGCAAGATCTGCAAAGAATATTGTGGCGCGATGAGAGTTCCAAACCCATAAAGATATTTAGATTGAAGACTGTGACATATGGCCTGAAGCCTTCAGCCTTTCTTGCGATTCGGTCTCTCCACATGTTAGCCGAGCAAGACAGTCATCTGTATCATCCTTTGGCCTCTGAGTCATTAAAAACGGCATTTTATGTTGACGATTTCTTGTGCTCTTTCCCTAATATTTCTGAAGCACTCCTTGTGTGCGAAGATTTGAAATCCCTGCTCCTAGGAGGTGGTTTTCCGCTCCATAAATGGACCTCAAATTCTACTGAATTTATATCAACATTTTCATCAGAGGTCCCAGCTGATGAATTTGTTGCTATTCCTACTGATGAAGGAGCCGTAAAAGCATTGGGTGTTTTTTGGTGTCCTTCTTCTGATACCCTCTCTTATCAGGTACATCTGTCAGAATCTCCCCCTGTAACTAAGAGACAAGTTCTGTCAGAAATCGCAAAGATCTTTGATCCTTTGCAATATATTGCTCCTATAGTTATTGTTGCAAAAATGTTCTTGCAAAAGCTTTGGTCATTAAAATCAGACTGGGATGAAAATCTCACCCTTCCTCTTGTAGAAGAATGGTTAGAGTATCGCAGCAATTTGCTGGATCTCTCCAAGGTTTCTATACCCCGCCTTTTAATTTCTAATCTCTTATGCCAGCAGTATGACCTGCATGTATTTTCTGATAGTTCAGAACGGGCTTATGGCTGTTATGCATACATAGTAGGACGTTCCTCAGCCACTTTCCGTGGATTTTCTAATTTAGTGTGCGCTAAATCAAAAGTTGCTCCACTTAAAACGGTATCATTGCCGAGATTAGAATTATGCTCTGCTTTAATGGCAACAGAATTAGCTACTAAACTAAATGTCAGTTTAAAGTTAAAATTTTCCCGCACATTTTTTGGAGCGATTCTTCTATTGTATTAGCTTGGATTTCCAAGCCTTCTACTCATTGGAATACCTTTGTGGCAAATCGCGTTTCTAAGATTCATGAAGTCTCTCATTCTGAACAATGGAGACATGTTCCTAGCCGTGAAAACCCCGCGGATATAATATCACGTGGTTGCACGCCTAAAAAATTGATTTCTTCAGACCTGTACTGGAATGGTCCTCCTTGGCTAAGTCAGGAATCATCTTGCTGGCCTCGCTTAGCTAATCAATTTGCAGAAGAAATACCTGATGCCCGTAATGACCCTGTCACGTCGCATCTTACTTCTACTTCTACTAGCCTTTTTCATAGATACTCTTCATTTGATAAATTGATTCGTGTAGTGTCTTATATCTTCCGATGGAAATATTTAGTAATTGATCAACCTTTGAAGCCTCAACCCTTTCTCTCCAGAGTAGAGTTAGAATTTGCTACTTGCAAGATTTTGTTACTTGTTCAGCAGGAAGTATTTGCTCCTGAAAAGCAAGCTCTTATAAGTGGTAAAGATTTACCCAAGTCTAGCAGGCTTTCACCACTCACTCCTTTTCTAGACCAGGACGGCATAATACGTGTGGGTGGATGATTAGCTATGTCTAGTCGTGAGGATGGGAAAAAGCATCCCATCATCCTTCCTTCAAAGCATCCTATCACTACCCTTATAATAAAAAAGTTTCATTATAAACACCTTCATGCTGGCACTCGCACCTTGCTCTGTCTAATTCGTGAACTCTACTGGATCATCAATGGCGTTCATGAGGTATCTTCTGTTGTCAAAAAGTGTATACCTTGCTTCAAGGTTAAACCACGGCCCGCCACGCAGATTATGGGTAATTTACCTCCATTTCGTTCAGAATCTAGTAAGCCCTTCGCTCTTACTGGGATCGATTACGCAGGTCCTTACGTATATCAGACTAATCCCTCTTCATCTAAGCGCAAAATCTTAGGTAAACTTTACATCTCGTTATTTGTATGTATGGTGACGGGAGCTATCCACCTTGAGTTGGTTACGAACGCTTCTGTATCTTACTTTTTGGCCGCCTTTTCTAGATTTGCTGCTAGAAGGGGTGTTCCTTCTGAAGTTTTTTCAGATAATGCAAAAATTTTTGTAAGCGCTTCTGATCTCTGGAAAAAAGTGTTAAGCTCCCCTTCTGGTAAAGAAAAAATTTCCAACTTTTCCTATTCTAAAGGTTTCAAATGGCATTTCACCCCGCCTTATGCTCCCCATCATGGGGGCCGATGGGAGTCCTGCATCAAACTTACTAAAAGACAGCTTAAGAAAACTCTTGGTCCTACCATACTTTCTTATGAGGAATTCAACTCTTTAATTATTCAAGTCGAAGGTATTGTAAATTCCAGACCTCTGACCCCTCTTTCAAACGATCCTAAGGATCTTTTACCTTTATCACCCAGTCACTTCCTGATTGGCTGTTCGCTTGCTGCTACTCCGCCTTTGCTGGTCCGACGCTGTGATCCTAACTTACCTATCTTTTGGAGAAAAGTAGAATCTTTGCGCTGTTCTTTTTGGCGCCGATGGAAGTTAGAATATCTCAGCTTGCTAAATAGGCGTGAGAAATGGCGGCTTCCTCAACCAGATGTACGAGTGGGGGACATGGTTCTTCTTCGAGACCCATCTCCGCCTCTCGTGTGGAACCTAGGCAGAGTTATTCACTGCCACTTTGGCCGTGATAAACGCGTCAGAGTTGTTGATGTTTTAACTAGTAAAGGTCTTTATACTAGACCCACCTCTGCTATCTCTGTTTTGCCTTTCGAGTCTTAGTGTCTCCTCGTCTGTTATCCATGTTTTGCTTTGACTGATTCTTTTGTTTGTTTTCATTCGGAGTTCTCGGAGCATGATCACTTTTGTGATACTTTCAATGGTTAGCTTGGCCCATTTGTCGGTCAAATTTTGTTTATTGTTACCGAGATCCCCGAATGGTAATTATTTCTTTGTAAACGTATTAATTGCTTAAACCATATGCATAATCTTGTTATCAATCACTTATTCATAGATATTATAGTTCTCACCTTGAGTGTTCCAGTCGCTCGCTACCTCAAGCGTCCTCACTCCCGACATACAGGGCATCTACTGGTTGATCCGCTGTCCGCTGAGTAGTGTCGACTGACGTCACCCTGACTTTCGTTCGACCAATGGCAGGTTTTTGTCTGGTCGGGCGATCTCCAGCTTCGAGATGGTTCCATGATCCCTATTTAAGACGCCACTTGCTGGCGTTCTTCACCACTTCTGATCAATCACCACTTCTGATCACTTCAACCTGCTGGTCACCGCTACTGCATCTCATGACACCATCGCTAGTCTCTACGCTACCTATAGAGCATCCAGCGTTTAGAAAAGACTGTGGAGCCTTATGGCGACAGTGTTGCTAACTCTAGGCAGAGGTAGCGCTGACGTCATACGTATGTTCACCCGCTTCAAGTACTGCGCTTTCATAAGTTAGCGAGACAACCACAACCCCAGCAGCTACCTGAAATAGAACACTCCCAGGAAGGAGCAGTTTTGCAGGTGTTAACGGATTGGACCAGTATTAAGGATACTGTATGCGAAGAGAACCAATAACGACTTTCATTTCGTTGTGATATGACGGATTACTGATTGACAGATGTCGAGAGCACAACCCTTCCTTCCTTCTCGGATGTATGCAGACGATGATAACAATGTTTATGTCAGCAATACTGTTGATCATCACCACTTTAGTTATTAGTTAGGCTGTAATTTAGTTTCTTTCAATTTTATTCTTGTTGTTTTGTTTAGATTAATATTTGTAATATTGTAGTGAGTTAGCCGTGCGGTTAGGGGTGCGAAGCTGTGAGCTTGCATTCGGGAGATAGTGGGTTGGAACCCAACTGTCGGCAGCCATGATTCGATCGAACAGATGATGATGATGATGATAATTGTTGTTTTAAAGGGGCCTAACATCTAGGTTATCGGCCCCTAATGATCTGGGTGATAGCGAAGATGATAATGAAACGGAAACCAGAACGAAAATTAAGTGAGACGGAAAATACTTACAAAAAGGAACTCGGATTGAAACGACTCACAAAATGTTCTTACAAAAGGGAATTTAGAACGAAAAGATTCACAAAAGGAATAGATTGAAAAATACCCACAAAATGAAGGCTAGGTTCAAAATACGTACAAAATGCAATGTAGCGTCGAAATATTTACAAAATGCAACTGAAATTCAAAATACTTACAAAATGCAAATGAGATCGAAAATACGTACAAAATGCAATTGAGGTTCAAAATACTTACAACATGCAGGTGAAATTGAAAATACACAATGCAATTCAGATTGAAATAGGCCTTATCCCAGTTCCAATCCAAATTATTCACAAAGTGCAATCGAAATTCAAAATACTTACAAAATGCAATTGAAATTGAAAATGCTTACAAAATGTACGGTGATTCTAACGACTCATGTGGATTGACAATACTTACAAAAAGCAATTTAGATTGAAAATACTTGACAAAATGTAATTTAGATTCAAAATACCCACAAAATGCAATTGAGAATCAAAATATGTGCAAAATGCCCCCAAACAAAATGCAATTTAGATTCAAAATTCGTGCGAAATGCGGTTTTGGTTGAAAATACTTACAAAATGCAATTGAAATTCAAAATACTCACTAAAAGGCCCCGCAACCTGCATTGAAAGACTTACTAAAAAGCAATTTAGATTGTCAATCTTTACAAAATGCAATTGAGGTTGAAAACAATCGCGAGATGTAATTTAGATCGAAAAAACTTACAAAATGCAACATAGATCAAAAATGCCTTAAAAATCGATAAAAGGGAATTTAGATACACGGTGATTCGAGTAACAAAAACAGTGCGGGAATCTGAAAGAGAAAAGGAAATAGAAGGAAAAGAGGAGAGGGGAGGGGAGAGAGGAGAAGGTCCGCCCCAAAGGGAAGGGACAAAAGGGGAAAACGGACCCAGCTCAGGAATCCCTCGGGGTCGCCAACGCCCGAACTCACCAGCCGTGAGCCCTTGAGGGTGTAGCATTATCGACGGTGCACCAGAAGTGGTGGGGCTACATACACCCTGCCTCCTTAAGGGCCTTGAGCACAAGGCAGGAGGTAAAAGGAAAAGAACAAGAAGGCTGACCCCTCACAGAAGGAGGGTATCAGGAAAGATGAGACAAGGGCCAATTAAGGCGGGAAAGGAAGAGACTCCCTAGGCCTCGGATACCCTAATACCGTCGGGGTCGGAAGAGAACAAGAGTTGACCAAGGAAGGTCGACAGGAAAGAAGAAAGACAGGAGCCCGGCACAAGTAAGTGGAAGCAATGCCGGACTCAGCTGGGGCCCCGTGGTCGCCAACCCACAACCCACTAGATGTGAGCCCCTGGGGGGTCGATCGAACAGAAAATAAAACAGACACACAACAGTAACACCAATGACGGATAGTGCTTCAGAACTTCTGTTGTCGGCGGAACTGAGCACGTGCTCCACTCCGGGCGAGCATGCAGCACAGGACGAGGCTCTTCTTTCCAGCGTGCTAACCTCGAAAATTTTTAAATTACTAAGACGTAATATAAGCGATACTTGTACGCAATAACAAAGGTAATCAGTTGGCAGATAATTGTAGGAAGCTATTATGACGAAAAAATATATATGTTCAGAGTTCCTTCATGATAAAAGGTGAGGCAACAAAACCAGTGTAGGGGGGATTTCCGTTAAAAGTAAAAGCCCATAAGACCCACAGTCTTTTCTAAACGCTGGATGCTCTATAGCAGCTACGTCACAAGATCTGCACCATGACGTATTGCTCAAGATGGCAAGAATAATTGCCAGCTGTTGTACTTTTCACCTTCACCTTAGATGGGATACTTGGATTCGTCTTTCGAAATACTGCTGGATCATCACTTGGAAGCTATAAATGTCATTCCTTCGCAAGAAAGGAAGAGAAAGTTGACATTTTTATCAATGGTGTACATATCTCTAGGCCATGTACGCCTCCTTCTCAAGAAACCGTGAGGACTTTAAATCAACATTTATGCTAGCTGGAACTTTTAAGGAGCTGGCTCTTCAAAGATAAGTTTAATTTTGTTGTTGTTTGAGTCTTCAGTCTTTTGACTGGTTTGATGCAGCTCTCCATGCCTCCCTGTCCTGAGCTAATCGTTTCATCTCTACATAGCTACCACACCCTACATCCGAGGCAATCTGTTTAACATATTCTAACCTTGGTCTACCCCTACAGTTCTTGTCCTCGACCCTTCCTTCCATAACTAAGCTTGCTATTCCTGGGTGTCTTAGTATGTGTCCTACCAACCTATCTCTTCTCTTCATTAGCAGTCGCCAGAAACATCTCTCCTCTCCCACTCGTCTTAATACCTCTTTGTTTGTAACCCTATCTACCCATCTGATCTTCATCATTCTCCTGTAGCACCACATTTCAAATGCTTCAATTCTCCTCTTTTCTGCTGCACCAATAGTCCAAGTTTCACTTCCATAGAGCGCTACGCTCCTGAAAAGGCTTTCAAAAATGACTTCCTAATACCTAAATCTATATTCGATGTCAGCAGATTCCTTTTTTGTAGAAATGCTTTTCTTGCCTGAGCCAACCTACTTTTTATATCCTCTTTGCTTCGTCCATCACTGGTTATTCTGCTTCCTAAGTAACAGAAATCTCCTACTTCCTTCAGCTTTTCGCCTGCCAATTTGATCTCCATAGAGGTTTCTGATTTATTTCGGCTGTATTCCAGTATTTTTGTTTTACATTTATTAATTTTCATCATGAATTCTTTCCGTAAGACGGAGTCCATACCATTCAAAAACTCATTCAAATCCTCAGGCTTGTTGGCCAAGATGACGATGTCATCAGCAAATCTCAGAGTTGAAATTATTTCTCCTTGAATCTTCACTCCCACTTTAAATTTTTCTCTAATTTCCTTCATTGCTTGTTCAATGTAAAGATTGAAAAGTATGGGTGATAAGTTGCAGCCTTGCCTTACACCTTTCTGAATACCAGCTTCTCTCTCATGTCCTTCAACTCGAATGACTGCTGTCTGGTTTCTGTATAGATTGTATATCACCCTCCTATCCCTGTACTTTATTCCAATCGATTTCAAAATGTCAAACAATTTAGTCCAATCAACGTTATCAAAAGCCTTTTCTAAGTCTACAAAAGCCATGAACGTTCTCTTATCTTTCCTTATTCTACCTTCCAAAATCAGCCTAAGACTTAGTACAGCTTCCCTTGTTCCTACATTTCTCCTGAATCCAAACTGGTCTTCACCCAACTCCGTTTCTATCTGGCTCTCAATCCTCTTGTAAATTATTCTAGACAGGATCATTGAAGCATGAGTAATCAAGCTGATTGTACGGTAATCTTCACATCTGTCAGCTCCCACTTTCTTTGGTATAGGGATGATTACATTCTTCTTGAAATCAGGGGGTACCTCACCTGTCTCATAAATCCTACACACCAAGTGAAATAACCTGATCAGACCTTCCTCTCCTATGCAGCGTAGCAACTCAATCGGTATATCATCTATGCCTGGTGCTTTGTTCCTGCTTAAGTCTTCCAAAGCTCTATCAAATTCTGATCTCAATATTAAATCTCCTTTCGCATCCTCATCAATTTCCTCCTCCCTTTCCAATACATGATTCTCAATCTCCTTTCCCTTATACAAACTCTCTATGTAAGCATTCCATCTCTCAACCTTTTCTTCCCTATCTGTTAGAGGCTTTCCATTTGTGTCCTTAATATTACAGCACTTAGTCTTCTTTTCCCCAAAAGTATTCTTAATCCTTCGATAAGCTGTGTCTACGTTTCCTAATTTCAGACAATTTTCTATACCAGCACATTTCTCTTTCAACCATTCTTCTTTCGCTTCCTTGCACTTCTTGTTAACCTCATTTCTCAGACGTCTGTATTCTGCTTTCCCCTTTTCATCTCTTACATTCATGTGCTTCCGCCTTTCATCCATCAATTCGAGTATATCCTGAGTGATCCACGGTTTTCTACCTATTCTCTCTTTCCTACCAATGTTTTCTTCTGCGGATTTTGTTATTTCATTCCTCAAAAGTGCCCATTCGTCTGCAATTGAAGTTTGTTTAGGGTTTTTCATTAGTCCTTCCTTTATACTCTTCTTGAATCTTTCGTTTACATCCTTCTCTTTCAGTCTGTCTATTGCCCACCTTTTTGGCTTTTGACTTTTCTTCAGTTTCTTCAACTTTAATCTGCATTTCATTACAACCAGATTGTGGTCAGAGTTTATGTCAGCACCAGGATATGTTTTACAATCCAAAATCTGGTTTCGAAACCTCTGCTTGACCATAATGAAGTCGATTTGGTAGCGCCCTGTATCTCCTGGTCTCATCCATGTGTATATTCTTCTATTGTGGTTATTGAATAAGGTGTTAGCTATGACCAACTCATGCTCAGTGCAGAATTCTACCAGCCTGCTTCCTCGATCATTCCTTTCACCTAATCCGAAATCTCCTACTATCTTCCCTTCTCTCCCTTTTCCTACCACAGCATTCCAATCTCCCATTACTATAACATTTTCATCACCCTTGATATACCTCAGAATTTCGTCTATTTCTTCGTAGACCTTTTCAACATCCTCATCATCAGCTTGACTGGTAGGCATATAGACTTGTACCACTTTGGTGCAGGTAGGTTTAGTATTTATTTTTGCTACAATAATCCGTTCACTATATTGCTCATAATATTCCACCCGCTGTCCAAGTTTCCTACTCAATATGAGGCCAACCCCTGCTTGGCCATTGTTTGATTTAGTGCTAATGACCCTATAGTCTCCTGACCAAAAGTCCTGTTCTTCCTGCCAGCGCATTTCACTAATCCCAACCAAATCCAACCTCAACCTATCCATTTCCCTTTCTAAGTTTTCTAACCTTCCATTTCCTAGCAGACTTCTAACATTCCACGCTCCGATCCGTAGAATGTCAGAGTTCCTCTTTGTCACTTCTGTGATGTTAACCCCCTCTCGAGTAGTCCCCACCCGGAGATCCGAACGGGGGACTAGTTTACCTCCGGATTGAAATTTTACAAGGGAGGAGGCCATCATCACATGTATTTATGCATAGAGAGGTGCATATCCTCGGGAATAGCAAACGGCTGTATTTTCCCCTTGCTTTCAGCCGTGCAGCAGGACGCAGTTAGCCATTATTTGGCTTATATTATCAATATCTTAACCGTCTATAAGACTAGTAAAGAATTGATTTATTCTGAAAGGCTGCTACTCCCTTTCAGAATAAGTAAAGAGCAATTCTACTAAAAAAAATACTAACCTTCTACTGTACTAACAATTAAATACCAAAATTCTACTAACGAAAAAATACTTAAGTTCCACCAACAACAAATACTACCACTAAAACAGTCTGTCACCAGACACACTCACATACATAGATATATAAATTACTAGTATTACCCGTTGCAGCTTCGCCCGCGAATATTGTAGTTGTCAAGAGTGCCCTTAGCAACTTCTCAATCATGAATGCTATGACTGATTTATAGTTTAAATTTTAATAATGATAATGTGGAAAAGACCGTAAACAATGTAAACAATCGGACAATAAGGCAACAATGGCACAAATATAAAAATCTACCCAACGTCACATCGCATCGCATGTATAAAATTCGACTCAGAATCACAGCACGGTTTCCCACCACAAACGTAAATAGGAAATAAATGAGATATAGTATATTAAACACACTGCCTAAACACAAAATCCTTTAACCTAAATTCCTATGAAAAGGAAGAAGTACACAAAAAATCACAGAAGTAAAAAACCTCTACGCCCACATCCCCCTCTTTTCACCTCATAATATACAGCACATCGAAAAACCCTTAGACACGTGTCTGCTTATTTTTTTTAAATCATTAGTTAATATGCCAAGTATCACATCCCCAAATGATACCACTCTTGAGATATTGTTATTCAATGAAATGAAGGTTTAACCCCCTTAACACCCCTTTAGAAGCTGAATATACAAAAAATCTTTCCTTAGTATAAGTTTTTGACACAAAAACATCCCCAAAATGTCATGTTTCTAACTTTTATAGTTTTGGCTGGTCGATGATGAGTAAATATTCTTTCATAGTGGACGTTTTTCTACCAGAATTTCACCCCTACCCATGGGCCCCGTAAATTAGATTTATGGAAGAAAAAAAACGGTCGAACACCTATTTACTTATTTTTAAGCTGATTGGTTTCCTCTGAGTTTCGAACTCACTTGCCTATGTCGTGTGATACACGCTCCGTTAGGAATCCTTCGACCCCCACTTTTCATCCCTTTCACCTCATAACATACACCACATAGAAAAATCCTTAGACACGTGACTGCTTGTTTTTAATGATTAGTCTATATGCCATTGATCACATCCCCAAATAAAACCATTAGTGAGATAATGTTATTTAATAAAATGCACGTTGACCCCTTTAACACATCTTTGAAACCTGATTATCCAAAGTCCTTCCTTAGTGGACCGTTTTGACACACAATGAACATATCCCAAAAATTCCATGCTTCTAACTACAATAGTTTTTGCTGGACGATGATGAGTCAGTCAGTCAGTCAGACAGTCAGTCAGTCAGTCACTCAGTCAGGACACTTTCTTTTATATAATAGATAAACTTTTGAAGTGACGGAAAATAATGTCTTTTTATTTTATAGCATAATGTCTGTTGGTTCCTCAGTTTAGGGGCTGCAACAACGCATTATGAAGCATTTAAATTATACTAATCATTTTATACTCTTAATCAGTTTCATGGTTCTCTCTTTTTATAAAGTGCATTTTTATGTGTTAAGCTCAACTTCTCTCCAATTAAACAAGCTTGTTTCATTGACATTTCTTTAATCTGGGTTTCTGTTATCAGGCCCGCACACTTTTGCTCCATTTATAATTGTTCATTTCTGTGATAAGCACTTAAATGCAATTTGTTTATTGATTATAAATTTATTATTAGAAATAAAAATTGTTAATGTATTGCTACCTACATTGGTTTTCTAGTCACGTATTTCATGCCCACTGCCCCGCACCGCTTCAGTCTAATTTTCTTGACCACAGTAGTTATTTTGTCCAGGCTTTCGCCTGATGCGTTACCGTTCTCCCGTATGGGGAAGTTTTAGGGCAGAACTTATTCTCCACCATACTCTCAAAGCCCGTAATTGATTTAGGAATAATAATATAACCACGAGGGCGCCAGTTCATAAATAGAATATAATGAACGATTAAACAAATATTATTTTGATAGAGAACACAAGAACTCTTCCATCTCAAGGAATTGTGTGTTTTGATCACCAAACAGAACACTTCAGTGAACAGGGCAAGTCAATACATACTGCAACATAACTATAGTCCATTGGACCAGTGGCTGTCTTGCCTCGCCTTCCCTCTACCCTCTTTCGGTTCTTCACTATCACCCACCACATAGGCTACGGTTGCCTACAGTGGTTATGTATATGGGACTGCGAGTCTTTTTCTATACGATCAAGTTCTCCACGACTGATGGCTATTCCACATACAGGCGATCGCATTGCAGTCTTTGCGTTGTAAAGACCACTTGCAACACTATTGTAGCTCTTATTAATGCCTACGGTGTTCAGGAAGCTACAGAGCTTTCTGATAAAGAGCAAATAATATTCATATAAATAATGACAACGTTTGATGCAATTACGGAAGAGAATTGTTTTGCGACTCCTACTTAACAAGCCATAAAATACGTTTGAAAATTCGGTCCCGAAAAGTAACCAAACTCGTCGGCAAAACGTTTAAAACAGACGAAGAAGTACGATATGAAGAGGCTAAAATGTTTGTTAAATTCATTATCGAATTGCAGGAAGAGAAAGAGATCTCGGATGCCAATATCTGGAATTCGGACCAGTCCCGATTCGAGTGCGAAATGGCAACATAGAGAAGTTATGATTTTCATGGTGTGAAAGACGTTCTTGCTACGCTCGTTTGCCGAAATAGTTCTACGCACACCCACACAGTACATTATCACATTTCTAAAGTCGGAGAAATGGGACATTTGTTCTTGATCGTTTTCAAAGAAATTAATGGAAAGTTTGGACCTAGGGTACAAGAAAGTATCAACGCCTACATGGATGCCTTTAAATATGTCGTCATTGATTGTTCATCTTCCGGGAAAATGTGGAAAGGGCATGTACTGCATGTGCCTGGTTCCAAGACATTTTCCATCCGCAATTATAGGACGACGAACGAAATCTTCTTCTCCTAGATTCATTCAGTGGCCAGGGCAAAAATGCACAGCTTGAATCTCTGACGAACAAACATGAACAAATTGAATGCATACCGAAAGGAACTACCTATCTTTACCAGCCATGTGATCATGGACTTTTCCGACAACTAAACTGTTTAGTCCGTCGAATGGAAAACATTTGCCAAGTAAGGAATTTACATGGCCAGTCAAAATTAAAACCCAACAACAGACTTTTCATTATAACTAGTCAAATGCTAGCGCAAAACCGATTACAAGCTGATTGTTTCGTACTAATGTTTTGTTATTCACATTTTGTGTTAGATTTTCACTATCATGCCATGAACAATGCACACCCATGCCAGACTATGTTAGAATAAAGGCATTTCTTGAACAATTTGAACGGCATGATGATGAAGATGTGATATTATATGATTTGTAAACCATTGTTTTTGTTTCTATATCCCACAATGAATTCATCTTTGTAAATAAAATATCCAAATTAACGTCAATTTTAACCCGCCATCCCGTGTACACAACTGTAGGCAGCCGTATGTGGTGGGTGATGGAGAACCGATGGTAGAGGGAAGGCGAGGCAAGGCAGCCACTGGCTGTGCGCGCTGACGTGTGCCGGCACGTACTGTACAATTCAGAGCGCGCACCGCCAACTAGGGGCTCCCAAATGCCCCCCTTAAAAAGGACCAGCGAAAAATTAGACCATCACTACCTGTTTCAGCTTTAAAATATCTTCACGACTATGTAAAAATAAAATAGAAATTCGCCGTCCGACTTCGTACCGTTCCCTCGTAAGCATACCATGGACAGACGTATCACAGCCTACATGGTTTCAGAAACATTTTTTTTAGCGTAGGGCTTTTAGTTCCGGGAGTGTCCGAGGACATGTTTGGCTCGCCAGTTCTTTAGCTGCTTCGAGACGGACACCCAATGGGTGAGCTACAAGTACCGTTGGGGAGGAAAGTTGGAATGGAAGGACAAGGAATTGGAAGGTAGCGGCTGTGGCCTATAGTGAGGGACCAACCCCGGCATTTGCCTGGAAGGAAGATGGAAAACCACAGAAGACAATCTTCAAGGTTGCCGGCGGGGGAATTCGAACCTCGTCGCCTCCCGGATATGAGCGACTGCCAGCAATCATGCCGTAATGACCACGGCTAACTCACCCGGTCAGGAAACATTAAAAGCCCAGGAGTGAATGTGGTAGATTAGTTAGTTATTGTTGTTTTAAGGGGCGGAATTACGAGGTTATCTGCCCCTAATGTGGTAGATTGTATAGAAATGGCACCATATAGGCTAGTGATCTTATGCCAAATTCATCATGACATTTCTTTTGGGAATTACAAAATGCTCTACTAGTAGTAGAGTTATTATATCCTCTCCGGCTAATCGCACTATTAAAGCCGCTCCACCAGCGAGCTCTCTATGGTGAGAGAGCCACCGGTTCGTGCTCAGGGAAGTAGTTTCAGCAGTGCTATTGGTCGGAGAGTGCATGTGAATGCAGTGTGCACTCCCGCTTGTGCTGATCCAATTCTCATGTCCATCTTCAAACGCACACAACTTCTCCTCTACAAATAGGAATAGGTTTTTATTACAACACACCATCACAGATATTCTTCCGCGTGATATAACCAACATGTATGCAAAGTTTCATCAAGATCTGGAGCTTGACGTACGCAATGTCCCCATAAAAGCAGTTATAAAGAAATGTAATTCTTGATAATTGTGACATTTGTCAGTACTTGGAACCCCTGTGTTTCCCAGGAGAATCTGGTCTCCTTGCTAATTAGAAGAACACAGAGTAAAACGTGAGTCGGAGGACTAGAATTCCCTAACCCTGAATGACACAATGAGCCCTTACTCCTAGCTAGAGCACATGGAGTTAGAGAAGACGTGGGTCATCAACGGTACCGAAAGGAATTTCCAGTATGGGGCGTTGTCGACTACTTGCCACAAGGAACGGAAATACATTGTTTTCCTTCCTTTTGGAATAGTATTTGTCATGTTCCGAGAAGGAGGCCCAGTTCTTTTTAACTGCCTGACCTATGAGTTCCTGAATTCTTATGTTCGAGTCTTAAGGTGTTCTAACGGTCCGCGCCACTGTCAGTAGCTACCTAACTATTAAGTTCATTAGTTGTATTGTATGTGGGTTTTACCACAAATTGCTCTTCTGCGTATCTGTTA
Organism: Meconema thalassinum; assembly: GCA_946902985.2. Taxonomy (NCBI): domain Eukaryota; kingdom Metazoa; phylum Arthropoda; class Insecta; order Orthoptera; family Tettigoniidae; genus Meconema; species Meconema thalassinum. Next base: position 462,456,633 of record OX336391.1, read on the forward strand.
GCACTATGACTTTAACGCTATCCTCACATTTATTTACACCTCACTGTATGAGGTGGTAGTTACCTCTTACTGAAATAGAAGCTAGGGCATTAAAATGACTATTGTGAGATAGGATAATATACTGTCGTGAATAGTGTTGCATTTACCCTACTTTCATCATATGAAATATACTCGTAGGCCTAAGATATCACCTATTGTCCAAGAGTGTGTTTGTTTATGCTCGCGCACGTATATGTGGATGTTTTCCACAAATAAGCTATGACTGGCTGGAACGATTTAAATGAAACTTGGTGACGACCCTGACCGAGACTTTAAAGTTTCAGTGTCACCAAACCAATATGGTGTCACTGTGAAATATTTCACCGGTATTCAATATCTCCAAAACTTCAAAAAACAATTTTAATTTTCTGCGTGTTTCCATCTAATAAAATATAGACTAGCATTCTTGACTGTCGCTCCAGAGGTCCGGGTTCGATTATCGGCTCTGCCAAATCATATTTATTTTGGTCTGATGTCTGGAACGGTGTCAACACAGCCTCGTGGAGAAACACTGAGAGGAGGAGGGTTTGATTCCCATCTCATCTATCTTGGAATTGGTTTTCCATGGTTTCCCACTTCTACCCCGGGCAAATGCCGGGATGGATCCCAACTTAAGGACACGGCTACCTCCTTCCCATTTCTCATCTGAATTACAAATAGGCTTGCACACACTAATATAGACATCACAATAACACAGACTATCAGACAAATTCAACAAAGCCCACCTTGTGGTGTAGCGGCTAGAATTCTTGGCTATCACTCAGGAGGTCTGAGTTTGATTCCCGGCTCTGCCAAGGAATTTTAATTCTGGTCTGAGGGCTGATGGCTTAGGCGGCAGCACGCCGGCCTCTCACCGCTGGGTCCGTGGTTCAAATCCCGGTCACTCCATGTGAGATCTGTGCTGGACAAAACGGAGGCAGACAGGTTTTTCTCCGGGTACTCCGGTTTTCCCTGTCAAAATTTCATTCCAGCAACACTCTCCACTATCATTTCATTTCATATGTCATTCATTTAATCATTGCCCCAGAGGAGTGCGTCAGGCCTCGGCAGCCGGCACAGTCCATATCCTCGCCGCTAGATGGGGGCTTCATTCATTCCATTCCTGACCCGGTCGGAGACTGGAAGCAGGCTGTGGATTTTCATTTTTCTGAGGGCTGAGATGGGGTCAATTCAGACTTGTGAGAGCACAATTGAGAAGAGCTGGGTTCGATTCCCACCTCAGCCATCTTGGAAGTGGTTTTCCGAGGGTTTTCTACTTCTACTCCAGGCAAAGGCCGGGATGGTTCCTAACTTAAGGACACGGCTACCTCCTTCCCAATTCTCATTTGAATTACAAATACACTACCTAATAAAGCCATTACAATAACCCAGGTTAATATACTAATTCCACATAGACACAGGTACACGAGGCTATATGATCACGATGCCAAAAAAAAACATAAAATTAATCAACAATAACCTAAAAAAAATTCGTCACGAAGCAAGTGATGGAGTTTGAAACACACCTAATAATATGTCATGATATTCTCCATCATATTTTCAAAAATCAGTCAGTTTGGCGGATTCGGTGGCGTAGTCGGTAGCATGCTGAACTGCTATGCCCAAGATCGTGGATTCGAACCCGGCCTAAGTCGTCAGATTTTTAAGAGCGTCAAATCCCTTCAGTATGCCTTCCTTCCGAGGGGAAGTAAAGCCAGCGGGCCCATGTCATAGATTTATGGCCTGTAAAAGAACCTACCACTGCAATTGGTAGTGTGTAGCAACATTTGTTGGTTATATTTGGTTAGTTAGAAACGCTCTATCAAGTTCCAACGTTCGCCGCTAGGTGTTAGTGACAGTAGGATCTGGTAGCCAAAGTTGGAACTAATTGAACTTGTTGGGAGCCCTCGGGCGTTCAATCAAAAATACCCAGCTATGGCCATTGGCTGCAATTAATCTTATATATAAAAGTGAAAGTCTGTATGTATGTATGTATGTAAGTTGGTATGTGGGTGTGTATATTTGTTCCGTATACAAATCTACACCGTTCCACCAATCTCAACCAAATATTGCATACACATAGTTTAGGACCCAGAAGGAACGGCTGGCTACATGAATTTTCGATAGTCTTTCTCATTCTTCTGATTTCGGTCCTTTTGCACTCGAGCAAAGGATAATCAAGTCATAAAATGAACTCATGAAGGAATGGAATGGCTGGCCATCTCCATGGCAACATAGCGCAGGTCGAGACACGGCCGACTGGATGCGAGTTGCGCTCTACACTACCGGTATAGAAATTGAGGCTCTTTACATGAAATCCCGTTAGTTATTCAACTGCCCACACAGCACTGTCAACCCAGTATAGCATTACAAAGACTTGACACTATTTGTCAATATAATTTCCGCAATATCAAAACGCAAATTATATCACAAAGTACAATAGCATGATATTAAATGACAGAAACTAAACATATCTTAGCACATTCTGTTAGGTAGTCAGCCCGAAGGCTGGTTGGATCCTCAAAAAGTACCGCCGTTAGGTTATGTGTGTAATACCCACAAAAACCCAAGGCAGCACTATAGTGAGGCGTACTAGGCAAGACCAGGAGTGAGGTAGTTTGCCATTGCTTTCCTCATTGAGTCAGAACAGCAGTACTAACCCGACGAGTAGAACCCTTCACAGCATCCACAGGCACTGACTGTGCTCTGAATGGCATTACCAAACACCACCCATACCTCAGTAGCTTCCATTTAATCACAGCCATTTGTAAGACTGAGACAGTGGTGAAAAGCCACATTTTACTCTAGCCTGTGCCAACGGACAAATGCAAATGTACTGCATTCATCAAGAGACGGCAAACAGGCCTCTTTTCGCCTTATTAAAATAGAATTCCATTAGGTTCACTCGATTTTTATAAAACTTCATGAACTTTCCTGCTGAGTGGTTAGTACAGAAGTTATTTGGAAGCAGCCGGTATTTCGGCTTCCACAATAATATTCGTAATCGGGATACCAATTTCTCTCCAATGACGCTGGCAAAAGAGCTGCTGCGGTCAGGTTAATGAGTAGAGAGGATTAGAGTTCTGAGAAATGCAATCCAAACATTTCATACAAAAATTCTTTCCTCTGTGAATACAACTTAAACCAGACTTTAAGTTTTCACTGTCGGAAAAGTGATTGGTGCAATATTGCGGTGGTATTGCTGGAATGATTCTCTTCCAAACTGTAATAATGCCAATAGTTACCTACGGACTCAACATTATATGGGATACTCTTACTGTCACAGACCTCTTAACACTAGAAAAAATCAAGGCCCGCTACATGAGAAGAGTGCTGGGAATAGGAATACCAGCACCATCAAGACTGACTTATATTATGCTTAGTGAGAACTTCTTCATAGAAGATACGAGGTTGCAGTAGTATCTTCCAAACACAAAGGCATTGGAGAAAACCTTTCAAATATTACTTGGAAAAGGGAACAACATTTGGACAGAGTTTTATACAACAGACGTCATACTGACACAAAACTGGAGACAAACCAACTATAAACTGAGACACGCCATCACACTATCTGCAGTACAAGGGTTTCACCACAAGCTATGCACCAACAAAAGATTTCATTACCCAAATGAGGACTGTGTGAGTGAATTATGTCACAATCAATGTTCCCGATATAATGCGAATATGTGCAAAAATAAAAAAGACTAATATCACTAACGAAACTGTGCAGTGATTAGATATAGGCAAATAATATTATTTTCAGATGTATTAGGTATTTTCTCTGACTATTTTGCTGCAATAAACATTTCATTCATTGTCGGAAAAGATATTGCTGAAATTGTAATTTGATGATGATAGTTGATGTAAAATTGCCTAACATGGAGGTTATAGGCCTCTAATTCTTTGGGGAGAAAATGGAAAATGATGATAAAATGAACACTAGAACTAAAAATTACTACAACTTAAAACCAAATTACGGATTAGGAGAACAAAAGGACAAAAAGGAAGGAATAAGGGAAATAAAATTTAGGGGCCGATTACCTAGATGTTAGGCCCCTTAAAACAACAATTATCATCATCATCATCAAGGGAAATAAAATGCAGGTAAAAGAAATGCTCTCAACCTTCAAAAAATGAGAAATGACGGAATTGGAAAGGTGTGCCATGAAAGGCAGATAAGAAGAGAAATAGCAGAGAGTCCGCCCCAGAATCACTGGAAAAGGGAAAAAATCAGATCCTGCTCAGGTATCATCCCAACCTCAACAGCCGTGAGTCCTTGAGGGTGTAGCCCCTCCAGTGGTGGGGCTACACACACCCTGCCTCCTTTATGACCTTGTACAGAAAGCAAGAGATATGATGAAAAGAAAAACAAGAGATCTGACCCTTTGAAGAATGAGGGTATCAGGAAAGATGAAACACGGTCCAATTAAGGCGAGAATATGAAAGACTCCTTAGACCTCGGATATCCTAATACCGTCAGGGTCGGAAGAGAACAAGAGTTGATCAAGGAAGGCCGACAGTAAATGTGCCACAGACGACCCCAGCACAATTTAATGGAAGCAACCGCGAAGTCAGCTGGGGCCCCCTGATCGATAACCAGCGTCCCACAAGTTGTAAGCCCTGAATAAAAGGGAGTGTCGTAATGTCATACGTGAACGAGAGGTGACCAAGGGCGGTCGACAGGAGAGATGACAGAAGGGAGCCCGGCACAAGTAACCAGAATTAAAAATTTATTGACAGATCCGGGATTCAAAATCAGACCTCCAAGGAGAAAGCCGAAAATGTTAGCCGCTAATACACGTGGTGGTCTAAATGATTTTTGCATTTTATGTATAATTTTATTTAACCTTCAGTCGTTAGGTCACATTTTGGGTCTAATCTTATACTATAATGCCGCTGCTGTTACGGAAGATTTTGAATCTTTACCTTATGACGAAAGGTATAATGCGTAATATAGTGTATGTAATATCTACTAGAATCGAAATTTTATGCTCTCGGTTAAGGTGTGTTCTACTACTGATATGTTGACGTTTATGTTTTATTAATCATAATGTCCTTATACTGGCAGCCTCCGAGGCTTAGGCGGCAGCACGGCGGCCTCTCACCACTGGGTCCGTGGTTCAAATCCCGGACACTCCATGTGAGATCCCTGCTGGACAAAACGGAGGCAGACAGGTTTTTCTCCGGGTACTCCGGTTTTCCCTGTCAAAATTTCATTCCAGCAACACTCTCCACTATCATTTCATTTCATCTGTCATTCATTTAATCATTGCCCCAGAGGAGTGCGTCAGGCCTCGGCAGCCGGCAGAGTCCGTATCCTCGCCGCTAGATGGGGGCTCCATTCATTCCATTCCTGACCCGGTCGGAGACTGAAAGCAGGCAGTGGTTTTTTTTTTTCAATGTCCTTATACTGCATTCTTTTAATGTTGACAGTGTCTACAACAGCTGTATTTTGTATTACAAATAAGAAATACAGTAACTTTTGCGTGAAAATGCAGATTGTTCTATGAATAATATTTCCTTCTGTTATTCGGCTTATATTGTAATTGGTAATTAATCTGATCTATCACTATGCTAACTTGTAATGGAACCGGATGTTGAATTATGAATTTAGTTGATAACATGTCAATAACATACAGTAATTAAACTACGAATATATATTATTATGCGATAATTTTCTACAGAACCAAACAGTAAGTAATGATACTTTGCCATAAGAATATCGGACCCCATTAAATCAAAAATAAACACTATCAGGAAAGTAATTGTGAGACTGAGTTCTCGAGGAATTTTGTATATACATCCCTTTATACTATTGTTGCATTCTCCGCTACGGTATTGTACTCTACAGTACTGTACCTTTCGACTATTTACAGTGAGTTAATATTGAACTTGAGTAACATCAGAAACGAGGAGAACCATGTTCTAAACTCACATAAGGGCAAAATGAATACACACTGCGAAATATATTGGCATGTATCTTTCTATAACTTATAAAGACACCTCCCGGTGTCTCAATTTGCTTATAATCTGTTTCAAAACATAGTCAACTCAAGGGGATACAAGCATGACTTCATTTGTGTCACACAATTAGGAGCGAGTTCCTCTATCCTTCAATAAGCCAGACATAACACTGTTCGCTGACAAGAAGGTTCCTACATGGTGATGAACTGCTTACCATATGAATTGAAAGTCAACTCAATAACGTCATTGTCAAAGTACAATGACACTGTGCGGGTAATGAGCTCCCTGAGTAGTGACGACAGTGGGAGGCAGATCAAAGGAGAGCATAGGCCTACATCCTCCCTCCCTGGTGTGCACATGTGGAAACAATCTCTTCGTGTTGCAGCCATCAGAGGATGCTTCCTTCCTTTGACGAGGGCGGGATTGGTGATTGGATAAGTCACCGGTGTTCGGAATGTATGTATATGCAGGTGGAAGGTGCCAGTGTAATACCCCTAAGGATTATATCTATCAGAGCTTTGTTACGAAGTCGTATGGTTTAAAAGAAAACGTCCGGCGCTTCGAAAGCAAGTGAGAGGAAAGTATTTATGTGCACTGAAAAACATTTTATTAAAATATTTTCATGCCCTTAAAATGATGATAATAAATAACATTTTTTGTCTAGGTCTACTCACTATTATTCCCCATATTATGGCAGCAATGTAAGAAGTTTGGTTAACCCTTAAAGGCTACACTGGGTGAAATTTTACCCTAGAAAGTTCTGGTTTGTTTACTGCAGATTGACAAGCCTGAGCTGAGCATCCTCCGTTGTATGCTTTCCCATCACCAGTCTATGGGTAGCGATAGCTGTGGGTAGATCATTACTATGCTGTTCTTTGTTTCATTCTAGTAATTATATCATATGTGTATGGGTCATTTTTCACCCGGGTTGATTTTTTGCCTACTTTTCACATTTTGGAAAAATTAGGAAAATGTAGACTTAAGAGATAGATTCGGGCAAATGTGTGTCTGTCTGTCCGTCTCTCTGTCTGTCCTTCTATATGTCTGTCTGTCTGTCTGTCTGTGTCCCATCTATCAACTCCCAAACGGCTGCAGCTATCGAAACCAAATTTGCTATGAGTGAAAAACTATACCTGAATATCTCAAGGCATATCTGAAAACGATGTCAGTGCTACCAACTGCTGAAAAATCGCTATTGAAATGTGAGGTCCATGTTGGATATCTGGATATGCATTTCAGTTTAATTTCCAGGAGGCCATACATGACAGTGTTGCCAAAATTATTCTAAGCCTGTTGATAAGTCCAACTTTTAAATGCATGTAACTTCTACACTATCAATTGGATTTCAATCAAATATTTAATGTACTATGTGTACATAACACTTATGACTGTTATTAAATGCTCTCTATTTTTAAATCCTAATACCAATATATCTGAAAGTATGCAAGCCAACAGCTCTAAACCTTGCACACGTAAAGTACCTGCCATTCTAGATTAATTTGTAGTAATGAATATACGTCAGTGCTGCCAACAAGATGCTAAGCCTGCTGAGAGGTCCATTATTAATATATGTAACTTCTATACTAAGAAATGGATTTCATCCAAACTTGGCACAACAATAGATCATGATATTTCAAATTATTTCTGAGCAACTCATGCATACCATTGTTGCCAACATGATTTTACGCGCAGTGATAGATCCAATGTCTCACTGCATGTATCGTACATGCTATCCATTGGACATCAACCAAATTTTGTATGTGCATTATGTACCTTTAGAGTTGGAACTAAAAATATATTCAGTCTCCAGGGCTGCTAACTGTAGTGCTTCATTAGGATACCCTATGTCAGGTATATTTTAGCTAATTAAAAATTTCAGTATTACCAACTTAAGTTCGTCATTATGTCTAGATAGGTCCATATACTGTACACTGCTTAACAAAATTTTGGAATATATATATTTTACAACAATGATTTCTTATACTAAACCCATTGAGCTTTATACAATAACTTATTAACAAACTAAACATCAGTCCTTCTGAAAACAATAACATTCGTGGTTACATAACAATGAAATGGCAGCGTCAGCATACAATTGATGGCAGTAGTCCAAACTTTTGTTGAGCAGTGTAGATTAATCATTGGCATAAATCTTAAATTTCAAGAAAAGTAGGCTCTTTAGTTCGTCACCAACTTCGTGTTTATAAAGTGTTCATATCCAATGCCGTTTTAATTAGTTCAACAAAATGATAGCGTATTATTACGGGCCTGAGGAACTTGAAGCCGGTGATTTGGCAGACATTATTGATGACTCCAAAGTGGAATATTCTATCGCAGATAATGGCGGGTCAGGGGACGATGCATTGCTAAAAGATTTTTTTTTGTTATGTATACACGTATATTTGTTGATTGTATGAATCAAATAGATAAAATATGTATATTTACAACATAAGGTGCGTGAAAGTTTAATTATGCAAGTGAATCATTTAAAATTCCTATGAAAGCAGATGAAATACCGTGTATCGCAAAATATTTGACGGGTGATACTTCACCCTGAGTAGCTTTGGTGTGAGTTTTAATAAGTGTATATTTTTTAAGAGTTAAGGTACATTGGAGGAGGGCTATCTCATTAGCAAGTTGCCATATTCCTCTCTACGAACGATGTGTAAGCCTGACCAGTTTAGTTCGAATAAACTGGTCAGGCTTCCACATAGTTATTAGAGAGGAATCTGGCAAAAGGAAACTCCTATACGGGGGCAGCTCTCATGAGATAAGTCACCATATACGGTACAAATAGAACTCTAGTGCATGCTCTAATTTTTATTTCTTTTATCTTATTTTCTAAATTGTATACACTTGCACAATACTCATACGTAATTCACAAACCCTTATAACAAAACAAACCAACCTTATAATCATAATATAAACATCAAAACGCACCACAAAATGTTTTTGGCCTATATTCACTTATGAAATAGGATTACGTGATCACATTTTGTCCATGTGTGTGTGAATGTGTGTGTGTATGTGTGTCTCTCTCTCTGTGTGTGTGTGTGTGTGTGTGTGTGTGTGTCCCTAATACAATCTAAACGGCTGGAGCGGTTTTAATGAAACTCGGTATGGTCATAGTACTATTTTCTCCGACCCTGACCGTGCCATTCAAATTTTATTATGTCTTACTAATCCAACGTGGCGGCTATTCAAAATATTTCACCGGCATTCTATATCTCCGAAACTATAACTGATATCACCCTGAAATTTGGCACTACTAGAAGTTCACCTATGTAACTTTCAAAAACCTGTTAAGTTCAAAACCAACATGGTAGCCAAGCACAATTTAAATATTTAAAGAGACGTTTCTCGCGATTTCACCATCCGAGCGCAGTGGAACATGGCACAGCAAATGTATATACACATTGTAAAGAACTGACATCTAATTTAGTTCAAATGTTTACATAACCTCAAGATGGCGACTGTGCGAAATTTTATATTCAAGTTTTTATTTCTTGTGTCTTAATCATGCGATCGAAATCAACGTTTGAATAATAAACCTACGCAATAATCGTCACCTAATAGTACAGTATATAACTCTATGGCCTACATATATAAAAATCCAACATAGCGACCATCCGAAATACTTCGACGGTTCTTAATATCTACGACTGCATTACAGCAATCAAACTGAAATGTTTTATGTTGATAGAGGCAATTAACACAAGTAGGATATATGAAAATAGGCTATTTAGTTCTTCACGGAACTACTTGTTTGTAGTAAGATAATATATTTATGAATAAATGGAAACCTCAGCACAGTGATCAGGATCTGCTGATGACCGCTTAAAGGTCAAAACGCGTAATCCTAAAAATTGCCCCACTAAAATATTGATCATAAACGAATACATGTACATTTTTTCCAGGAGTGTTCATTACATATTATATACATTATATCCCGCCCAATCATTGGGCGAATTCGGGTTGACCGACAGAAGAGTTACAAATAACAGTTTGTACAGGAAACACTGAATGAATGGCTTCAACACATTACAACCTTATAATAATGTTACGTGCCACCCCCTAGTGGCACTTTTGTTAACTGGATTACGGAGGGTAGAAAACACAACACCAATTACTGCTTTAAAGAGAAGTTAGCTTTATTGCTTGCAGGAAGAGGTACACTACTCATCAGCAAATACAAGCAATTAGGAGCCTTATTCCAGTTTCCTCAAGTCACTTCCTTGAGCGCTCTTGGCCTTTTCACTTGTCAACAAACCACAGAAGTTAAACCGTCTTAATGAGTACGGTGGCCTTGACAGGAACTACCGGCTCCTCTCCCTTATGTACACCAACTCCAGTTACTTACGATAGCTTGCTGCAGGCTGTTCACAAGCTGGGAGAAACAATGTCACTGGATTTCGTAACTCGCACGGCACTTCGTCACCACACTTCTGTCGCTCAGGAAAACACGCACTAGCTCAGAAACACACACCCACAGAAAGCTCAGTCCCCTCACTTTGAGGCCGCTTATATAGCAGGCTGGTGACTCAATGAATTCTAGAATCGTCCAGGACACACGGCTTCTAGAGATTTCCTTCACTGGCTGGGTCACGAATATTCTGGACCATCCCTTTGTCCTAGTAGCCCTGTTGCATAAGGCGCACGCAATACACGAGGCAGGGCACAGCCCAGTCCTGGGGCAGTTGTGACTCATGCGGCGAGCGATGACACAAACTCACAGCCGTAACAATAATTTGAGACGTTTGCGGTAGCTACGTAGGGGTGAAATCATTAGCTCAGGACAGTGGGTATGTAGAGCTACTCCAAATCAGTGTACAGACTTGAAACTCAAATAACATGGGAGGGGGGAGAGGAATCTTGGTGAAGAAAGAACGCAGTGGATATCCGAGGATATTAACGAACGAGCAGACAAGGTGCAATATGCCTGCTGCTATAAATAAATCGAGGGGCCCCAATAAGTCAATGTGCAGATTGCCGCTGTGCACAGCTTCTAGCGCATTCAGGAAGCCAATAAATCGCGTCAGCACAAAATAATGCTGCTACATAAATTAAGCGACCAGTAAGAGGAATTTCATGAATGGGTTCTGTGAAAATGTCAGACTAATTTTAGTTCTCTGCTCACCGTTTTAGCAGAGCTGAGCCAAGTATTTTACTTCGCCATGTAAGACAATAAGTACAACACAGTCATGTTGTTGGTCAGCTGAGAACTCCCTCTCGGTCAAAGTTGCTGTTGTTGTTGTTGTTTCATTTAAGGACTTGGACCTCATGGTCGTTCAGCCCCCGTTTACATGGGTCTGTGTAGAATTTGTGTTAATACATGTTATTGTAGTGTATGTACTGTATTTTTAATTAATGTTTATAGTTTATTGAATTGAGGGTCGTATAGCCCCGTGTACTTGGGTGTGTGTATGTGGGATTTGTCTGATAACCTGTGTTATTGTGGTAGCTGTATTAGGGTGTGTATTTGTAATTCAGATGAGGATTGGTATGGACGTGGTCGTGGCAGTGGCCGTAAGTTAGGAACCATCCCGGCATTTGATTGGAGTAGAAGTAGGAAAACCATTTCCAAAACTGGCTGAGCTAGAAATCAAACCCACCTCTTCTCAGTTCTGCCTCATGAGGCTGAGTGTAGCCCGTTTCAGTCCTCAGACCAGAATTAAATTCCTTGGCAGAGACAGGAATCGAACCCGGGCCTCCACGGTACTGCCAAGAATGCTAGCCACTATGCAACGAGGCGGACATTTGTAATTGAGTCTAGGCTTGGGTAGGAAGGTCCTGACTTTAAGGTATGCCCCATCCTGACATTTGTCTGAAGTAGAAGTGGGAAATCACGGAGACCCACTTCTGGGATGCTAGACGTGGGAATCGAACCCACTTCTTCTCAGTTCTGACATAAAAGGCTGAGTGTACCCAGAGCTAACCCTCAGATGAATGAATGAATGAATGAATGAATGAATGAATGAATACATGAATAAATAAAGCCTGTAGTGTCCCTAGAAGGGCAAATGCCTCCCTTGAAAGACGGAGCTCGTTGAATATTTCTCACGTGGTGAGCTAGCCACGTGCGATGGTTAATTTTGTCACTATGATAGTCATAATGTTCTGACTTAACTAATACCTACTATCCATAGTTTCCTTCCTAAGTACATGTATGTGCATTTCGTCTCTAAGACTACACGTAGCACTCTGTCTGACACTAATATTGTGCCAGTTCAAATTATTTGACTACCGGTGTAGGCCCAAACTTATATCATAGCACTTTTATCACTTATCATTTCCCACATTTACTTGAACCACCGTCTTTTTAACTCATTCCAATCCGTTCTTCGCCTTGCTGTCCTAGTCCAGTGTGGTCCTAGTAACTGTCGGAAGTCGTCCACCCATCTTCTTCTCGGTCTGCTGCGGCTTCTCTTGTTGTGTATGGGTCCCACACGGTTGTTTTCTGCGCCCATCTGCTCTGGTTAAGCCTCGAGACCTGCCCTGCCAATTTCCACTTAATTCTGGCGGCCTTCTGCGCGACGAGAGAAGTACAATTCATAAGGCTGAGCTGGGAATCAAACTCAGGACATTTGGGACCTAAATCTCAAAACGTATCCCGACACCGAGATAATAGAACGACTGGAAAGAGAATGTGGCGGCTTCGGTGGCGTAGTTGGTAGCATGCTGTGCTTCTATGCCCAAGGTCGTGGGTTCAAACCCGGCCGACCGTCGGATCTTTTAAGAGCGTTAAAAATCCCTCAGTATGCCTTCCTTCGGAGGGGAAGTAAAGCCAGCGGTCCCATGTCCATAGATTTATGGCATAAAAAAGAACCTTCCACTAACTTCACTTGTGTGAAGCCAAAATTTGTAGGTTAGGTTTGATTAATGTTCTTAAGTTCCAACGTTCGTCACTGGGCGCTGGTTGCGATGGCATCTAGTAGTAGGGAAGTTCACAGCTAGGTGACGTGGACGGTAACATTTGGTGGCGAAAGTAGGAACTACTAGAAATTATCGTCTGCAGTCCTTACTTGAATTAAAAACAGATAACACACACTAATACAGCTATCACAATTAACACTGGTTATCAGATAGATTCTACACACACCCAAAGTACACGGGGCTACATGACCGCGTTGTCGCACCCCTAAACTAAGGAACCAACCAACCAGCCAACCAACCAAAAGAGAACGCATTGTTTAGCGATATTAAAACTGTATCCCCAATCCTATATTTAGCATTGGTTCATGGATGTTAAAAGTTGCTCATTTGAGACACTCATCAGAAGACGTAATGAGTGGCGAGAATATAGGCAGAGGCTAGTGGAAAGATTGTTCTGAGAAGGAAAGAGTGGCCGCTTCTTACTTCCCCCGGGTTCTTCCACACTAAAGCACTTACCACAATCCTCTACCATTACAATAAATGTACACCCACTACCATAATTATCAGAGTAACGCAGGTTTTCTAACGAATTCCACACAGAAATAAGTACACGGATCTGATGACCTAGATGACCCTCTATCATAATTGAAACAGGACAGATATTTGGCCTATTTTTTTACTGTACATTGTGCCCCAGGAAAGTTTCATTGTTGTTGTTGTTGTTGTTGTTGATTCATTTAGGTTTTTGTGACATCGTGCTCATGTAGCCCCGTGTACTTGAATGTGTGTGTGAAATGTGTCTGATAACCTGTGTCATTGTGATAGCTGGGTTTAGGATTTGGGTAGGAGACGGCCGTGGCATTAAGTTAGCTACCATTCCAGCATTTTCCTGACGAAACCACGGAAGATCATTTTTAGAATGGCTTATTTATTTCCCAGTTCTGTCTCAGACGGCTGAGTGTACTCCGTTCTAACCCTCAAACTAGAATTAAAACTCTTGGCGGAAGCGGGCAGGTGACATTGATGTTCCACCCCTTAAAACGACGATCATTACCATCAGAGCCAGGATTCGAAACCGGACCTCCGGGGTGGCATCTAAGAATGCTAATCCCTACGCCACTAGATGGATGGAATGTTTCGTGACCAGTTGATTGCGTTCCTTACAATTATTGTAGTTGGAGGGATAGTGAACTACGTTTGGAAAGAGTTCCTCCGCAGTGATCCTTGCACATAACGTCAAAGAACTTTATAACGAAGATATGGTGAGTCAGTCGGGAGTTTCCAGGCACTCCGTGTGAAATATATGGGGGCGGGTCCCTTGAAGCGGGAGGAATCGATAGTCCACTAGGGCATTACTGCTTAAGAATTCTACCAATGTTCCACGTACATCTACTTTATATAATTTTATTGGCCACTTCAGATGTGGGGAATTTATCGCGGGAGTAAGCCATAACTTACTCCCAAGAGGAAACCGTAGGCAACCTTCCTTAGGACCAACTAAAGTTTGAGCGTGTAGAAATAACCACCCTTTCCTGGCATTTGTTCCTTTGCCCCTTAAAACGAAAGGAGGAATAAGGGGTGGCGTATGAAGTGGCCGTAGAGAGTTTAATTTTGCTTGCTTGATATTTTTTTATTTAGTTAGTTATTTATTTAGTTAGTTATTTACTTAGTTATTTACTTAGCTATTTAGTTAGTTATTTAGTTAAATATTTAGTTAGTTAGTTATTTAGTTAGTTATTATTTAGTTATTTTGTTAGTTATTTAGCCAGTTATTTAGTTAGTTATTTAGTTAGTTAGTTATTTAGTTAATTATTTAGTTATTTATTTATTTATTTAGTTAGTTATTTAGTTAAATAGTTAGTTAGTTAGTTAATTAGTTAGTTAGTTAGTTAGTTAGTTAGTTAGTTAGTTAGTTAGTTAGTTAGTTAGTTAGTTGTTGCATTAAGGGGTGAAACAGCGATGCCATCTGTCCCTCTTAGCAAAGGCAAAATTATACAAAATTAGGGGAATTCAATTTTGAGGTGGATGCTTAAATATGATTTTTAATCCAAAAATAATAATAAAAATGAAACAAATTATTATAATAATAAACAATCTTTCGGAAAACAAAAAAACAGCATTTCAAAAAAATAACAAGTTATTTGAGTAAATGTTCACTTGAAAATTTATATTTAGATTTATATTTACTTACTTATTAGGGCCTCTTACAATGAACAACAACAATAAAGCCCTGGCCCCTCGAAGAATGTGGGCATCAGAAAAGGAAGAGGCACGGGCCAATTGAGGTGGTATAATGAAAGTCACCGTAGTTCTTGGATACTCTAATTCCATCGGGGTCGGAAGAGAACAATAGCTGACGAAGGGAGATCGAAAGACAGAGATGAGAGTGGCCCAGCACAAGAAATTGGAAGCTTGGCTGGACTCAGTTGGGTTTCCGTGGTTTCCAAACCACGTCCCACTGATTGTGAGCCTCTGTGGGGTCTAAGGTTTAGTTGGTAGCGATGTTCATAGTGAGGGTATTCAGAGCAAGAATATAATTCATAAAACGTACCGCTGAAAAATCCAGTATATTCTAAAACGTTCCGTGAATAGTGCGATGTTTCAGCAGCTATGTGGACCAGGTGAGCAAGCATGCACTTGGCTCTCCAGAGACATTTAGCTTCACCACACGTGACCTACGGAATAAAACGATAGATCGTAGACAGTTGACAGTGTAAGAGCCAGTGTCACAGTGCAATGGAGCAACGAGTAAACATCAAGTTGTAAGAACTGGAGACTCATGAAATGTTGGTGTAAGTTTACGGAACAGTAGCCGTGACCAAGCCATTTTGTCATGGTTCAAACGTTTCGCGAGGGGAAGAAATACATTAGCTGAGGATGAAGAACCTTTGTATCAGTTGATGTCAAGCAGAACCCCAGATATTGTCGAGGAAATACAACACACGCTGGCACCAGATCAGCGACTGACTCTTCGATGCATTATGTCTTATGGACTGCGGAAACTCAAGAACGTGGCATACGGTTGGTTGGTTCCTTAGTTTAGGGGCTGCGACAACGCGGTCATGTAGCCCCGTGTACTTTTGGTGTGTGTAGAATCTGTCTGATAACCGGTGTTAATTGTGATGACTGTATTCGTGTGTGTTATCGGTTTTTAATTCAAGTAAGGCCTGCAGACGATAATTTCAAGTAGTTCCTACTTTCGCTACCAAATGCTACCGTCCACGACACCTAGCTGTGAACTTGGCTACTATTAGATGCCATCGCAACCAGCGCCCGGTGACGAAAGTTTGAACTTAAGAGCATTACTCACACCTAACCTACAAATTGTGCTTCACACAAGTATAGATAGTGGAAGGTTCTTTTACATGCCATAAAACTATGGCGGAAGGTTCTTTTACATGCCATAAATCTATGACATGGGGTCGACGGCTTTACTTCCCCTCCGAAGGAAGGCATACTGAGGGATTTTAACGCTCTTAAAAATCCGATGACTTCGGCTGGATTTGAACCCGCAACCTTGGGCATAGAAGCTCAAAATGCTACCAACTAAGCCACCGAAGCCGCCAACGTGCATACGGATTCTTCGATTGATTTCTTAAGTCGCCATTTACTGACAATTTCCAGAATATTTATGAATGTTGCGAAATGAAGGCTTTATCCTATTAGATCGTGTAATGTGCATATAGTGCATGTGATGTACATGAAAGTTAGAGCATTAAAATATATTTCCTCAGTGGGACTGAATCCACAATCTCCGACTCTATACACTGGTTTCTAGTCTCGCCGGAGTCAGACACGGTGATTCTCTAAGTTACGTCTGCATTGCTTACACTCAAGGTAAATAGAAGGCTTACTGGCGACCAAAGTATTATGTGCACTCGAGTTTGAAGGTTGCTTGTGAAGTAACCAATAGACCTACATAAAATCCAATAACATCATCATTTTCATCGTTCTATTTTACGTTAGGTCATGTAGGTTTGAAATTTTTAATATATTTTTTAATATTTTTTATCGCAGTTGGAACACAAAAAGTGCTCGTTTTTAAGAGTGTTTCAACCATGCCTCACATTTAAGAATTATTATCTCAAAAACCCGTCATCAGATCGAATCCAAATTTCAACACAATATATATTGGAATGTTGTATAACTGGTTTATTAATTTCAAAATTGTGTGTGTCCAAGAAACAAAGTTGTTATCATTTTTGTAAGGTAACTTTTTCTCGGCTCGGGGTGGTTGGAAAATGTAGTTCTTGGTTGCATTGTAATCCTTATACATCGAAACGTTATGCTGTATGACTGTGAAATACGTAAATTAATTCACTTATTTTATATCGGTTTGTATTTCTACAGGGAAATAACACATGTTTCACTAGCTAGCCGCTCCGGGAACAGCTGTACAGCGTTGCCGAAATGGTGCCCACACGCATCATGGCGCGTCTCACTCGGGAGTGATGGGCTCCATCTCAGCAACGCTGTACAGTTTTTGCCGGAGCGGCTAGCTGGAGAATCATGTGTTATTTCCTCGTACAAATACAAACCGATATAAAATAAGTGAATTAATTTACGTATTTCACAGTCATACAGCATAACTTTTTGATGTATAATGATTACAACGCAACCAAGAACTACATTTTCAAACCACCCTGAGCCGAGAAAAAGTTACCTTACAACAACGATAACAACTTTGTTTCTTGGACACACAAAATTGTGAAATTAATAAACCAGTTATACAACATTCTAATGTATATTGTGTTAAAATTTGGATTCGATTTGATGATGGGCTTTTGAGATAATAATTCTTAAATGTGACGCATGGTTGAAACACGCTTAAAAACGGGCCCTTTTTGTGTTCCAACTGCGATAACAAATATTAAAATATAAATTTTAAAATCCAAACCTACATGAACTAACGTAAAATAGAACGACGAAAATGTTGATGGTATTGGATTTTATGTAGGTCTATTGGTTACTTAACAACCTTCAAACTCGAGTACACATAATACTTTGGTCGACAGTAGGCCTCTATGGACATCAACTTGACAGGTGAAAAGCTAAAGCAAGTAGGAGATTTCTGTTTCTTAGGAAGCAAAATAACCAGTGATGGACGAAGCAAAGAGGATATAAAAAGTAGGTTTGCTCAGGCAAGGAATGCATTTCCACAAAAAAGGAATATGTTGACGTGAATATGGATTTAGG
Organism: Meconema thalassinum; assembly: GCA_946902985.2. Lineage (NCBI taxonomy): Eukaryota > Metazoa > Arthropoda > Insecta > Orthoptera > Tettigoniidae > Meconema > Meconema thalassinum. The sequence goes on from OX336391.1 coordinate 462,474,684, forward strand.
TATTAGGAAGTCATTTTTGAAAGCCTTTGTCTGGAGCGTGGCGCTCTATGGAAGTGAAACTTGGGCTATTGGTGCAGCAGAAAAGAGGAGAATTGAAGCGTTTGAAAAGTGGTGTTACAGGAGAATGATGAAGATCAGATGGTAGATATGGTTACAAACGAAGGGGTATGAAGACTAGTGGGAGAGGAGAGATGTTTCTGGCAACTGCTAATGAACTGAAGAGATTTTATTTATTTATTATTTATCGTATGGCTTTTAGTGCCGGGAGTGTCCGAGGACATGTTCGGCTCGCCTGAGTCTGTAGCTGCTTCCAGCGGACACCCTAAAGGGTGAGCTACAAGTTCCGTTCAATTTCAAGTAGTTCCAACTTTCGCCGCCAGATATCGATGGTACCTAGTGGTGAACGTTGGAACTTTGATAGAGCGTTCTGACAAAATCTAACCCAACAATTTTTGCATTACACAAGTTTAGTCTGTGAAAGGATCTTTTGCATGCCATAAATCTATGACATGGGACCGCCGGCTTTACTTCCCCTCCGAATGAAGGCATACTGAAGGATTTTTAACGCTCTTAAGAATCCGACGAATTCAGCCGGGTTTGAACCCGCTATCTTGGGCACAGCAGTTCAGCATGCTATCGACTACGCCACCGAAGCCTCTAGAGAAGAGATAGGTTGGTAGGACACATTCTAAGACACCCAGGATTAGCAAGCTTAGTTATGGAAGGAAGGACAAGAACTGTAGGGGTAGATCAAGTTTAGAATTTGTTAAACAGATTGTCTCGGATGTAGGGTGTGGTAGCTATGTATTGATGAAACGATTAGATGAGGACAGGGAAGCATGGAGCGCTGCATCAAAGCTGTCAAAAGACTGAAGACTCAAACAACAACAGGCCTACACTGCCTCTGTCTTACATGATCAAATGGCTTTGCACTCACAGCATGCTAGCTATGCTGCGCCACACGTCGGCTGGCGGTTTCCTGCCTCTCTTGACTGTGCTGCCGGTGGCGTAGCAACAGCTCTTCGTCGCGTCTGACCGAGTCAAGTTGGGATCGCTAGAGCACCGAATGTAATGTTAAGAGACAAACAAACTGTTCGTTCATTGCGTTGGTTGTCCGACACATATACATTGTTTATCGCGCGTTTCTTCTCGTACCGGTACTGGCAGATTACGTGCTTAGCATTAAAACAGTCAGATATACAGATAAGGTATCATGGAACTCATTTAAGGCATTGCAATTTCGGTCACAATATTGTTTATCTTTCCTTGTTTTTGTTTTCTTTCAATTTGTTTTCATATTTACAATATACTGAATACCGTTTGACGTTCGACCCGTCAACCACAACACAATGAAGGCAGTGCGGGAGGGAGTGAGACGCGAAAGCGAACCCCAAAATCGCTCCAAGGCCGTCCGCGCCAGAATCACGTCGCGTGCAGCTGGCGTGCCTACGCCTGGCGTGCTGTATGGACACCTCTGGCTTAAAGACTTCATTTCACATCATTGCGGTCGTGAAAATCTAATTCTTTGGAATCAATTTATCCAGGTTGCTGAAATCGCGTTCTAGAGAATGGCGGGATTTTGAAATTCAGTAAAGGCAATTTAATGTTCATCTTTTGTTTGTTTTCTCATTCTATTGACTGAATCTTTTAAGCATACAATGTATACTGTCCAACTGAGTTCACAGCGTACTGAAACTTGACTCATTAATAGAGCTAGGAAAACCCGCAGTGTTCATAACGTCTTTCCCAGCAATGGCTTCATCTGGATTGACTGATTTGGTCCTATAGGATAGACTACTATCGCAACAATGGACAAAAGAAATTCCCTAGTCCGGTTATATGAACAGCTCCACTAGCTATTGCTTGTATCGCATGAACGGTTCTGTACCGTGTTATTACAGAAATAAACACGTTTCCTGATTACACACCTCTTGTAACAAGGCGTCGCGAATCATCTAATTGTAGCCCCAAATAACTTCATCATCAAAATCTTATTAATTCTGAGTAGATACTCATCACGACCCAGCTTAATTATCTTCCGGCTGAACATGAATAAATTATTGTTTTCAATTTACGTGTTCAAATACTTCAATATTGCGGTATTTTCCCGCCAAATTCACTGGAATGTACATCTAGGAGATAAGGTATCTGTTCTACAATAAAACTGAACTACCAAACATGTACATACATAATATAGATATTAGGCCCTTTATACAACAATGATGATGATCAACACTACCATCACATTATGGCTAAGGCCAATTAGTACCACTCAATACCAACTGTTTGACTTCTTGCAGGTCTACTACGCTTTCGTCCTTTTGGAGTGAGTTTTCTTTTATTCATCTGAGTGACTAGGCTTTGATCCAGTTACGACGAGTCTTTGGAGTTATTGTATTGGTGTTCGGAATCGAATGTCTGATTAAAACATTTCAAACTTTGGTAGGTCCTTATTGACCTCAGCAGTCAAGGAGGGATCGTCCCGATGGTTGAATCTTTCAACCCGTTTATAACAAATGTTCCTGTGTAGGATACGTTATCAGATTTCTGAAACCCGAATATCTTTCCTGGATCTACTTCGTCAAAACTAAAGCAAGAAAGCAAACGCAGAAAAAAAGTAAATTCAAGAAAAAAAAACACAAAACAGAAGGAAAAGACCAAAGCAGAAACACAAAAAAAATTTAAAACACAAAATAAAAATCAATAAGTAAAGGGAAAAAACAAATTCGAAATTGAAAACGAAAGAAAACAAAATCCAAAGCAAATAAACGCAATAACAGAACGAACAGACAAAAAAGAAGCAAAAATAAATAACTACAGCAAAAACAAATCAAAAAAAATTGGAAACAAAAGAACACACTCAGAAGAAAAAATACAAGAAAACGAAAGCGTAAAGGAAAATAATCTAAATCAAAAACAAAAAACAAAAGCAAAAACAAAAAGCATAAACATAGGCCTACAGTAGACCAAAAACAAAACAACAACAGAAAAAGCAAATCAAAAACAAAAACCATACCAGAAAGAAAATCAAAAACAAAACCAGAAAAAAGCGGGAAAAAGGAAACAAAGCGAAAACAAGAGCAACCAACAGACACTAGACCTAAAAAGAAAGGAATACTTGTTACAACAAAAAAGTGAAATAAAAAAAGAATAGTTGTAACCTATAAAGAATTAATGTTTCTAAAATAGGATATCAAACGTTTAGAACTGCTTTCGGCTGCCGTACAGCTAACTAATGATAACCATCCGGAGCCAGTTACTCTCCAATTCAGGTGTTCCATCATTTATCACTACCAACCTGCTAGTAAAACAGCAAACTATGGCATAATTTCAATAATTGTGTGTTCTAATCAGCAAATGTGTGAAAATAAGTATATATATATTTCCGTTGACTCTTCGAGAAATGCAAGAGTTTTCCTGTAGCCTACTATTTGAAGATTTTGGTACAAACCGCACCTTCTAACTCCCTCTGGTTTAGGAGCTTGAGGTTTGTGAAATATACACCTTAGCGTCTTACATACACTGGCGGAAAAATTATCCCAACACCAAGAAGGAGTTGTACACGATTAACGAACGTTGGTAGGCGTGTTTATATATCTGAAAGATGGCGTTGGTACAAATTTCCCACAAATCGCATTAGCGTGGCGCTAGTAGTGGCCCCATGACGTTTCACATCACATTTGCTTTGAAGACGGGTTTTACTGTGCGAGAGCGTTAGTTACCTGTGAGATTGGATGGAGTGTCTGTGAGTGGGTCAAGAATGACTTTAGGACAACGAAGAAGCCAGTATCAACAACTCACTGCGTTTCAACGAGGCCGTGTAATAGGGCTACGTGAAGGTGGATTTTCCTTCCGCGCTATTGCAGAACGACTTGGCAGGAATGTCTCCACTGGGTATTCGTGCTGGCAGCAGTAGTCACGAGAAGGTACGGTCGCAAGAAGACCGGGCTCCGGACGTCCCAGTAGCACCACCGAGAGGGAGGGCTGCCGTATTCGGTGTATGGCTTTGGCGCATCGGACGGCGTCTGCAGTAGCTAATCGAGCGGCAGTTGGCACCGCAGTGATGGAACGAACTGTTCGAAATTGGTTTCTTGAAGGACCGCTCCAAGCCAGACGCCCTCCGGCGTGCATTCCGCTTACCCCAAACAACCGCCGTCTATGACTTCAGTGGTGTCAAGCGAGAGCTTATTGGAGGAAGGAGTGAGGTCCGTTGTGTTTTCCGATGAAGGCCGATTCTGCCTTGGTGCCAGTGAAGGCCATGTGTTCGTTAGAGCACTCTCGTGGTTATCCCACGCACCCTGGCTGCAGATGTGTACGTCCGTCTGTGATTCGACCTGTTGTTCTGCCATTCATGAACAGTAACCCCGGGGATGTTTTCCACAGGATAACGCACGCCCCCATGCCGCTGTTGTAACCCAACGTGTTCTGCAGAGTGTCGACATTCTGTCTGTCTTCCACAACCGGAATTAACCGTCCCTGTATTGACAACCAATTGCATCAGGCATGGAAATCTATCCCACAAGCTGACATCCGGCACCTGTACGACACAATGCATGCACGTTTGCATACCTGCATTCAACAGTCTGACGATTATACCGGTTATTAATGGACCAGCATGGCACATTTCCGATGGCTTTTCTAACTCGAACAGTATCATGTTGTACCTTTAATCAATTAAATGTGTTACCTCGTCAAATATATTGCCGAAATTTCCGTACTCTACATTCATTATTTCATGGTGTTGGGATATTTCTTTCCTCCGGTGTATATAGATGATTTTAATCATTATGTAATTCCTTCTTTCCTTGTCAGATTGTTTTCTCGCAAGTACCAGTAATTGGGATTATATTGTGTTGGCCGACTGAAAAAAATTCACGAGCCTTACAGTAGTCGCATATGATGTGTAACATGTAACATGTTATCCTACTATGTGTCTGCTGGGAGAGCAAATCCCTAGATAACAGTGAAATCTGTTGGTCATTGAAATAACTAGGCTACTTGTAAAACTCCTGTGCCAAATCCTTTCAGCAAATATGATATAATGATTATTTTCAAACAAAAGAACGACAACTTGAAGATGATTTATTGTAGAAATATCTTTAATGGGGCATCCAAACCTTGAAGTAAACCGTATGCGATATACATTCTACATAGTGCTGTATTTTGGCCGACCGTACCTCGAGTGCCTACATTAAATAAGAATGCAGCAAAAGTATGAAGATTTAATAAATCATAATTGTTTTCAGCTATTATGATATAATGAATATTTTCACATCAAAGAACTACAATTTGAAGATGATTTATTGTAGGAATATCTTTAATGGGGCCTCCAAACCTTGAAGTAAACCGTATGCGTTATACATTCTACATAGTGCTGTATTTTGGCCGACAGTACCTCGAGTGCTTACATTAAATAAGAATGCAGCAAAAGTATGAAGATTTAATACATCATAATTGTTTTCAGCAATTATGATATAATGAATATCTTCACACCAAAGAACTACAATTTGAAGATGATTTATTGTAGGAATATCTTTAATGGAGCCTTCAAACCTTGAAGTAAACCGTATGTGATATACATTCCACATAGGGCTCTGCCGGGAACGCAAGTCTACAGTGAACTCTGTTGATCATTGAAATAACTACTTGTAAAACTCCAGTGCTAAATCCTTTAAACGAATATGATATATTGAATATTTTCACAACAAAGAACGACAACTTGAAGATGATTTATTGTAGGAATATCTTTAATGGGGCCTCCAAACCTTGAAGTATGCGATATACAGTACATTCCACATAGTGCTGTATTTTGGCCGACAATACCTCGAGTACTTCCATTAAATAAGAATACAGCAAAAGTATGAAGACTTAATAAATCTAATTGTTTTCATCAAATATAATATAATGAATATTTTCACACCAAAGAACGACAATTTGCAGATGATTTATTGTAGGAATACTTTAATGGGGCTCTAAACCTTGAAGTAAACCGCATGCGATATACATTCCACAAAGCCACATGGCTGACAGTACGTTGTGGTACCAATCTCCGCCACCACGCGCGCTCATTGTTTCCGTTGCATTTCCGTCCCATTTCAGTTTCACTTCTTCAAACTAACCCCTCAAAAATATACCGCAACCGAGTGGAGAGTTGTTACACATCAAAAATTGCAATATCCGTTGCTGGTAGGAATTTGGACATCCACTGACCTAACAGATGTGTCTGTTTGCAGAGAAGTGCATATAGAAACAGTCCTCCAACAAGCGGTCTTGTTTGAGAATCGATTGACTCGCGGAGGGAAATCTTGAGTAAACAGTGGGTAATTAGAGAGAGCTAACATGGGGCTTTAAAGTGCATCTCCCCAAGAGCTTAATGCTCTAGCTTGTGTTGTTGTGTGACTTAGGAGCTTGGATATTGTGGCCATCAGCTCCGTGTAGTTTTAGCCTATTTTCATTTATGATTAAAATATGCTTATGAGCTCACCCTTTGTCCGTGGGTGTGTCCCCCTCTGATTACATATAAACGGCCAAAGCGATTTCAATGAAACTCGGTAAGTACATACTAATACCTCTTTCAATCTCGACCATGTATTTCAAATTTTGATATGTTTCACCAACTCAACATGGCGGCCACGCGAAATATTTCACTGGCATTCTATATCTCCGCAACGATGGTAGATATCGCCCTGAAATTTTGTACAGTGATAAAGGGTATTACTACAAGTTTATCTATGTGGCTTTCAAAAACCTATTATGTACAAAACGAACATGGCGGCCAAGTGAAGTTGAAATATTTAAATGGATTTTTCACGGTATTTAACCATCCGAGGTCAGTGAAATTTGGTACAGTAAATGTATATACACATATTTACTCACTGTCATCTAATTTAACTCAATTGTTTTTACAACCTCAAGATGGTGGCTGTGCGAAATTTTAAAATTGAGTTATTATTATTTCTTGTATCCTAATCATGCGTTCGAAGTGAACGGTTGGTTAATGAACCTACGCAATAATCTTCATCTAACGGTGGCCTGCATACAGAAAAATCCAACATGGCGATCCTGTTCATAGGCGGGAGGATTTTTAATAAAGAACACCAATAGGATATAAAAAATACGCTATATAGTTCTTCACAGAACTACTTGTTCTTCTTATAACCCATATCATTATGGTGTCTGTAGCAGTGTTTCCATGGTTAGCTGATGCTAGGATTGGAAAGAAGGTGGCCGTGGGCTGTATTCTGACATTTGCCTGGAGTGGAAGCAGGAAAACCTCGCATAAATACTTCGTGGATGGTCGTGTTGACAAACGAACCCAGTTCTTCTCAGTTTTGCCCCACGATGCTGGATGTAGCCCGTTACTACCCTCAGACCAGTTCCTCAACAGAGCCGCAAATCGCACCCAGACCTCAGGAGTGACAGGTAGGAATGGTGATGTTGATTCTTTTAGGGGCTTGTGACATTGTGGTACTTAGCTCTGGGTATTTGTATGTAAGTGTATACCAGACGAATCAGCTATCCCTAATCATATTGTTTTATGCAGCCCAATTAACGCGTGTTGTCAGGAAGGTCGATATTTCTCTGCTTGTATCTCGTATAGTACTAATGCACTGCAAGCATATCCTGCAAACAATACTGAACACTATTATTTCTCCTCGAACTTCCTGACAAACCACGTTAGTTAGGCTGCATCTATCTATATAAAACTCAATTTTGGTTTCTTTGTCTATCTGTTATTTATACAAATCTACACCGTTTCACCAATCTGAACCAAAATTTGTATACTTACCCTTTGGAACCCGAAGAGTAACACTGTCTACTTTAAATTTCGGACAGACCACTCCATTCCCTGTATTTAGGCAATTTTGCACAAATCTACACCGTTTCACCGATCTAATAACTTGACGGACATATTGTCGCTAGGCGACAACGACTAACACTGTATCATGATAGTTAACGCCGCACCATTGATGGACAGGTTGTCACTAGGCAACAACGATTTACTCTGTATCATAATAGGCCGGTAAAATTTGCTATAGGACACATGGGAAAACTGACCGATTGAAAATCAAGGATTGCATTGGATTGTAGTATTCTCTATGCTATCGTATGCACAGTTAATCAGCATATTAGCAAAATGTAATGTAATGCCATCCTGTCAGAGAATCATAGTGGCAAACATTCCTACATTCTCCTATCACCATTTTGCAGTTTTCATGTATAGACAGTTGTTATTTCATTTGCGGGGCTTAGACATCGTGGTCATGTTGCCCCGTGTACATGGGTGTGTGAGTGTAGAATGTTTGTGATAACCTGCGTTATTGTGATTGTTGCACTAGCATGTGTAAATTGGAGAGAGGATATGGTATTTGAAGCCATTTTTCAGTGTTGCTCAAGGATTTATTGGACTGTAGTATTCTCTATGCTATCGTATCCACAGTTAATATTTCATTTGCGGGGCTTAGACATCGTGGTCATGTTACCCCGTGTACATGGGAGTGTGTATAGATTTTTTTGATAACCTGCGTTATTGTGATTGTTGCACTAGCATGTGCAAATACGGTATAAAGCTCAATGTTGGTTTGTCTGTCTGTTATTTATACTAATCTAAACCGTTTCACCGATCTGAACCAAAATTTGTATACTTACCCTTTGGAACCCTGCGAATAACACTGTCTAACTGAAATTTTGGACAGACCACTCTATTCTCAGCATTTAGGCCCTTTGGCACAAATCTACACCATTTCACTGATCTGAACTAAAATTTGTATACTTACACTTTGGAACCCTGCACGTAACACTGTCTACATTAAATTTCGGACAGACCACTCCATTCCCTGCATTTTGGCCCTTTGGCACAAATATACACCGTTTCACCGATGGGAACCAAATTTTACATACTTATTCTTTGGAACCCGACGAGTAACACTGTTTACTTGAAATTTCGGACAGACCACTCCATTCCCTGCATTTAGGCCATTTGGCACAAGTCTACATCGTTTCACCGATCTTAACCAAACTTAATGTACTTACCCTTTGGAACCCTGCGGGTAACACTGTCCACTTGATATTTTGGACAACTCTCTCCATTCCCTACATATAGAACAACAGACAAACTGAACTTGAAAATTACGTTTTAAGATCATAGAACCATTCATGTCCGTATAGTGTAACTGTAAGAATATTTTAATAAGTAAATTGTTGACTGGCAATGCGAGCTGCATCACGTCGCCCCTACCAGAATTGCGAAAATACAGTGTTTACAACTTGCGCTGCTTATAAATTGGAGTCATGGGGAGTAATTATTGCAAGAAGATTTCTTAGGCCCCGTAAAACAGTTATCATCATGAAAATATTATGCCTCTGTATAAGGGCGATGGTGTTGGTGCAGTACATAGAGGTAAGCAGCTGCAATAAGCGTTGGTGCTTTCAAATTTACTTTCATTTATTCCGATCCTTATCCTTGGGCGGTATGTGGCGATAAATGACACTATTGCTAATTCAGGAGCTCGGGACACCCTAAGGTTTCAAAAGTGCTCTGATTATTTTCCTATGTGACAAAAGACGACACTATTGATCTCTACTTTTCTAACAGCCAATGAGATATAGGCTCTAGGCAGTGTCTTTTATTTCACATACTTCTCTTTCTAATCATATTTTTCAATTCGTTTTTAAATTACATGTGTCAGTACTGAAGTTAGTAAGGGAGCGTGATGGCGTAGTGGCTTAGCTGCTCGTCTTTCACCCGGACGGCCGGGGATCGAATCCCGGTGACAGCTGGCCGAAATTTTCACCTGAAAAATCACGTGGCGTCAGGAAGGGCATCCGGTCTTAAATCCCCGGCCAAAACCAAAATGAGCCGGGTTGGCTCCGGCGACCCCAATTAATTGGGATAAGCCGTAGAGGATGATGAGTACTGTAGTTAGTAAATAGCCGTTTCCCTATTCATTATTGTCATTATCATTACGGGAAAATGACCTGAATGTTACGTCCATTATACTGTACTACTTACTACCCTCACCACTACCACCACCACCACCTCCACCAAAAGTTATACATATTTTTTCTGTTATTTTAAGTATTATATGCCAGTTCTGTAGTAGTATTCATTATCATCCATAAAACAAATAAATTCACCGGGCGAAGCCGGGCACTACTGCTAGTTAAACAATATTACAGAGGGCAGCTGATTCACCCAGCATATGTGAAGTTTGTCTGGTAACTTGTGTTACTGCGTGTCTGTAATTTGTGATTGGGACTAGGATAGGGAAGGAGATTTAATTCATTGGCCGTGAAAAGCCAATATTCCATCTCTTTGGAAGCCTTCATAGGGAGGTTATGGCTGCTTGAGCTTTTAGTTCTCGCTGTAAATAGGCGCAGGTGCGCTTTATACAAAGGGAGGTAGCACGCAGTTCGCCTGTGGGGAACGGCACAAACCTAGAAGAATTGCTCAGTTTATCTGTTGTTCTAGTCTGTGACGAAAAAATCGCGCCAGATATTGTTCCCTACTTTCACTGCTTGTTGATGGACTATAAAATTTTCCAGCATAGTTTCTATGTCTCCAAAAACTGGCTAAATTATTTTCCCAGAATATAAATCTACGAAGAAGTGTTTTATTGTTATGTTAATTTAGAGCGTTATGAGCTTTGATTTCCATGTGATGATTTGTGTGCATAAAATTTGGTGTTATCTTAAGCGATGGACTGGGTAATTCAGTATGAATTTGACATATTAGATTTCCTTTGATATAAAACTTGTTTGGGTTCATCCCATTGGTGCAAACGATCAGCCGAGTAATTCGATATAATGGGGAAGCAAGCATATGTGAAACACTGTTACGATGGCAGAAAGTTCAAAATAGCTTTTATAAGTAAACAAATTGCAGCTGCAAACCATGAATCGTCAGTAAAATATTTTGAATGTAATAAAAGTGGGTAGACGATAAGCAAGATGTGTTTTTTTTTTTACTTTGAATCGCTTATCCTCCCAGGTCGACTTCACCCAAGGACTCTGCGAGGGATTATTCCTCTGTCCGCTACAGGGCGATGGCTGGGAGCTGAACACAATTTGTCAGCTGATACGACTGGGGATGGTGACGAGCCGATCGCCCAGGTGACCACTAACTTGGGTGTAGTTAAGGAAGGGGTTAAGAAGGGATTTTTGGAAGGACATAAGCTGTCGACCTGTTGAAAAGTATTATCTCGCCTCTCGATCTGAGAGACCGGGCGCCGCTAACGGAGAGTTGAGAAGGTATTCTTCTAGGGTCATTTTCCTTCGTTCCTCAGCCATCTCATGTCCCTATAGCTAAAGCCCTGCGAGGATGCGGATATCCGCGGATAAACCCGCGGATATCCGCAAAATATTTCGCCATGCGGATGTAATTTGCATGGCTGTGCAGATAGCGGATAATGTTTGGAGTAAATTTGCGGATAGTTTTTAGAATACAATGTGGAACTTACGTTAATAAATGTATTACATATTTGATATGCCAATTTGCAGCTTCAGGCTTAAAATAGGAATACTGTACTCCTATATTGCGTACGAAATATTCAGGCACGTTTTGCACTTATACACGAGAAGATTATTTTACCAACATGCTTCAAGTACATTTTATTAAGTACCGTATGTTTGTAGTAGATGGTCTTGACATCTCATCAATTCTCACTGCCATTATTACTACACGTACGAGATATCATGCTGTCAATGAGCTTGTTAGTTAATCGTGGTGACATCATTAACATTCCTCAAGTCTGTTATACTTCGCACTCTAAGCTATCCTGGAAGATCTGTAGATTTATTTCCAACTTGGCACTGAAACACGTGGGCTGTGATATTGCAACGGAGAGAATTATGACGTCAACTATGCGAACATGGATGGATCAAGAGGCAGAAGGATGATGACTGACTTGTAATTTCCGGCCAAATGTCAATCCCTTTCTCCAAGCGTAAAGAGAAGTGAATGTTACCACGACCGGGAGCTTGAACATCATTTCACCAACATGGAAAAAATATCTACTAAAATAAATTAATATTCTATAGTGCGTGAATCAAAACTCAAGTCAACGATATGGCAGACATTTGGTTACATTTTCAATGGAAACGAAAAGGTGAACGATATAGTAGGATTTTTTACCTGTAAAAAGGTGTATTCATACTCTGGACACAAATCAGGCACATCAAACCTACTGCGGCACAAGTGCGAAAGTAGCCAAAGAAGTATAGCCAGTTTTTTTTTGTCTAAAGCGGTGGTCAAGAAACCAGAATTGAAATATCAGCGGATTTTGATACAAGTCATGAGGATGCGGGGCGGATGCGGATAACAGTCATGCGGATGCGGATAACAGTCGTGCGGATGCGGGGCGGATGCGGATAACGTTTTGTTTATCCGTGCAGGGCTCTACCTATAGCCTCTGAGCACCTCCAATCTAATAGATGTTCTTTATTTCTGGTTATAGTTGACCAAGATGTTCTAATACTCGAAAATGGATTAGCAACAACAACATTGATTTTTAAAATGGCCTCCATGTATCAGCTAAACACCGAGTACGGCACCGCGTTCTCGAACAAGTCCAATCACTATTTCTTGGGTGCGGTGTTGTCGGGACTTTAAATGAGCGATTGTGTGAGGTCGTAAATGATTCACGTCTTATGGTTGACATCTACAAACGTGACTGACGGATCTAGGATGAATCCCTCTGGGCTGTTCATTTTGAAGGCAATACATCATGGTCATTCGGTGCGAAGTTCTGTTATGGTTAGTTCGCGAACCTCTAAATGTTCCCTTCCGCTGTGAACTGTCGCATTAGGTGCCGCTGCACTGTGTAGTTCGTAGAAGCTCACCCGGACTTGTGCAAGGGTTTCTTTCTCTCAGCGGCAACAAAAACAGAGGCTGTTGTTCGTGGAACTACCCTGTTGAGAGCTCACCACAGAAGTACATACTGGCATATTTATGGCGTGTCTCCACACGATACATGACAACTTGACATCAATCCTCGTCTGGACTCCCCCCCCCACCAGGGGCTCACATCCAGTGGGACGTGGGTTGACGACCAAGGGACCCAGCTGAGTCGGCATTGCTTCCACTTACTTGTGCTGAGCTCCCCTCTGTCTTCTTTCTTGTCGACCTCCCTTGGTCAACTCTTGTTCTCTTCCTACCCCGACGGTATTAGGGTATCCGAGGCCTAGGGAGTCTCTTCTTTTCCCGCCTTAATTGGCCCTTGTCTCATCTTTCTTGATGCCCTCCTGCTGCGAGGGGTCAGCCATCTATTTCTTTTCATGTTATCTCCTGCCTTCTGCACAAGGTCCTCAAGGAGGCAGGGTGTATGTAGCACCACCACTTCTGGTGCACGGTGGATATTGCTACACCCTCAGGGGCTCACGGCTGGTGAGTTCGGGAGTTGGCGATCCCGGGGGATACCTGAGCTGGGTCTGTTTTTCCCCCCTTTTCCACTGACTTTTCGGTGGGCCCTCACCTCTTTCCCTTTCCTATCTGCCTTTCATGGCTCTCCTTCCAAGTACCTCAATCCTCATTTTTCGAGGGTTGAGGGCATTTCTTTTCTTCCTGTCCTTTATTTGCCTTCTCCTTCACTCGTTTACCTTTTGTTCTTCTAGTATGTAAGTGTGTAGTTAGTATTAGTTGTAGTTTTCATTCTCATCTCATCTTTCACAATCACCCAAACCATTAGGGGCCGATAACCTAGATGTTAGGCCCCTTAAAAACAATGATCATCATCATCCTCGTCCAGACTAGCGTTGTCACTTATATTTGCTGAGAACTACTTGGTAGTAGCCAAACATCACCCAAGTGCAGGCATTCTCAACCTGGTAATCTTTAAATGAAATGGTGTGCACTCGTCATAAGAGCCAAATAGTGCTCGCGAGAACGAACTCACTGAGATCCTTTCTTCAATTCAAAATTGGTTGCACGAAACGGTTATTTGGTTCCTCAGTTTAGGGGCTGCGACAACCCGGTCATGTAGCCCCGTGTACTTTGGGTGTGTGTGGAATCTTTCTGATATTGTTATTGTTGTTGTTGTTATTTGAGTCTTCAATATTTTGAATGGTTTGATGCAGCTCTCCATGATTACCTGTCCTGCGCTAATCGTTTCATCTCTACATAGCTACCACACCCTACATCCGAGGCAATCTGTTTAACATATTCTAACCTTGGTCTACCCCTACAGTTCTTGTCCTCGACCCTTCTTTCCATAACTAAGTTTGCTATTCCTGGGTGTCTTAGTAGTCGTCCTACCAACCTATCTCTTCTCTTCATTAGCAGTCGCCAGAAACATCTCTCCTCTCCCACTAGTCTTAATACCTCCTCGTTTGTAACCCTATCTACCATCTGATCTTCATCATTCTCCTGTAACACCACATTTCAAACGCTTCAATTCTCCTCTTTTCTGCTGCACCAATAGTCCAAGTTGCACTTCCATTAGAGTGCCACGCTCCAGACAAAGGCCTTCAAAAATGACTTCCTAACACCTAAATCTATATTCGATGTCACCAGATTCCTTGTGTAGAAATGCTTTCCTTGCCTGAGCTAACCAACTTTTTATATCCTCTTTGCTTCGTCCATCACTGGTTATTTTGCTTCCTAAGTAACAGAAGTCTCCTACTTCCTTTAGTGTTTCACCTGCCAATTTGATAGAGGATTCTGATTTATTTCGGCTGCATTCCATTTTTTTTGTTTTACATTTATTAATTCTCATCATGAATTCTTTCCTCAAGAAGGAGTCCATACCATTCAAAAACTTATTCAAATCCTCAGGCGTGTCGGCCAAGATGACTATGTCATCGGCAAATCTCAGAGTTGAAATTATTTCTCCTTGAATCTTTATTCCCAAAAATGTTCTACAATTTCCTTCATTGCTTGTTCAATGTAAAGATTGAAAAGTATGGGTGATAAGTTGCAGCCTTGCCTTACACCTTTCTGAATACCAGCTTCTCTCTCATGCCCCTCATATAATGTATCTTCACACAGGTGTAATTTGTGGAAGGTTCTTTAACATGCCATAAATCTATGACATGGAACCGCCGGTTTTACTTCCCCTCCCAAGGTAGGCATACTGCGGGATTTTTAACGTTCTTAAAAAATCCGTCGACTTCGGCCGGGTTTGAACCCGCGATCTTGGGCGTAGAAGGTCAGCATGGTACCAGCTACGCCACCGAAGCCGCCGCACAAACCGGAATAATAGTGTTTACATATCAAGTTTTGACAGAAATTTTATCATTTTGTGAAATAGTATTTATTTTTAATCTACAGTAAACACAATTGGATATTCCTGTTTTATGAGTAACTCGAAAAATGTGCAGATTCGACTTGATTGTCCACATGTAAATGCATCTTACCTGGATAGATCATGCACGTAGTTGCACCATGCCTGGTGGAAAGCGAATCACTAGCTATTTCAGCATTTCTGAACGAGAGAGAGAGAGAGAGATAGGAAAAGGAAGGAGGCACATACTTCGTGCATTATCCCTCCCTATATTATTCTGCTAGTCTCATTTCAGTTTTGTACCGAAAATAAGGTCTCATTAACACCAACCTACACATATGGGGTACCTACAGGTTCAGCTAACCCAATGCGTAAACAAAACGCACTCACTTACTCTTTAAATGCCTCACAATTAAATAAATACCTTAAAACGTGTATATTTACAATGAAATAATGAAAGAATGCACCACGGTAACCATGGTAACAGAATCTCACGGGTCCATCTATTTCTGTAAGACGCAATGCAATTCCAATTATTACATTACTGTGAAAGTTTCCAGATGGTTATAAGGTTATCACTGAACCAAATTAAGCTGTAAAATTCATCAATACATACTGTACTGTATAATGCGCTTAAGGGGGTCAAGGGGCACTCTAGAATTTTTTCACGCAATTTTCACGTGTGAGTGTGGTACGAAAGGTCTTTTTCACCCGACTATAAAGGGTCTCCGAAAATTACATATAAAGACCCTTAAATTAACAGTGTCTGTGATATTCCCAGAAAACTAACTTCGCTCTGATATACCTATGAAGGAATGACAAACCCCTAACCACTGCACCAGTAGCTGAATTGATAAAGTCTGATTATTCATACCAAGGATAAATCAGTCATAGCATTCATGATTGAGATTTTGCTAAGTGTACTCTTTACCACTAGTACAGTACAGCTGTAATGGTTTTGTTCCAAAAACCGTGCTATGGTTGGCTTTGTGTAAATCGTTACAAAAGCACAAAAAAATCTTAACTTTAAATTTCGGAATAATTTGTAGTATCATGTTGTCGGAAAACTCAAAAAAAAATGAAAAGCGTTTTTCTCTGAATCTACATATTTTAAAGAAAAGTTTTTTAAACAAAAAATGTAGAGGACATTGTCACCTACAATTTGTCTCATTGAGGTCATTTCATACGTTTTGAAATGCAGAAGCTAGGTGGCGCCAAAGTTTCCAAAAAAGTGTTTTTTCCCTTTTTGTCCTATATTTTTTTAACACAAAAGAGTGAATCATAAATTTGTTCCTCTAAAAATTGTCTGCAACATTTATTTAAACGTTTGTTTCCTCCGACTTACCGTTCCAAAGTTAGAGCGCAGCAAATGCAACGCTGCGTAGTCAATGCTACTATTGTTACTGCGGAGAGAGCGGTGGGCATAGTTTAGACTGGGACCGGTGTCGGAAAATTTTCACACTTCGGCAGGACAAAAAGTGAAAAACGCTTTTCAATTATTATTATTATTATTATTTTAGTTTTCCGACAAAATGATCGTGCAAATTATTCTGAAATTTAGAGTTAAGCTTTTCTTGTGCTTTTTTAACGATTTACTAAAAGCCAACCATAGCACGGTTTTTGGAACAAAAGGGGTTTCTTCTGTGCAGCTGTACTGTACTAAACTAGAATATTCCTGATTTTCCAGTTCCCTAATCTTGGAATGACCATCGATTACTATTGTTTCAGCCGCATATGTTGCTTCTGGAGGAATAACTGTTTTATAATGTCGTAATGTGTCGTTCGTCGAAATGCATTTCTTGTTGTAATGGGCCCACGTTAGCCTGTAGGCCTTCTGGAGCTTAATGATTCTGTCTTCATTGGCGATTCGATTAAGTCCTGAGGGTTGTATAATTTCTCCAAGGTATTTAAAACTGCAGACTTGTGCGATTTTACCGTATTTGGTGTTTAAAGGGGATTTATTTGCTGGCCTTCTCTTCATATGTTTGGTGTTGTCGTAAGATATATGTAATCCGGTCTTTTGTGCAATCTCATGGAGCCTTTTCACTGCGTAAGTCGCTTCCGATCTGTTGTCTGCGACAATTGCAATATCGCCCGCGAAAGCGAGACATTTGACTTTAGTTCTGTCTCTTTTTTAATACCGATTTGAATGCCCTTTACAAGAGGTTCCCATTCCCTAATTATCCTCTCCAGAACCATATTAAAGAGGAGTGGGGATAGTCCATCCCCCTGTCGGACTCCAGTCTTGATTTCGAAGGGCTCTGATATTTCACCCATTAATTTCACTTTCACTTTGGATATTGTTCCTGTAAGTGTCTGTTCTATGATTTTGCGTGTCTTATGATCGATCCCAAATTCTTCCGTGATTTTAAAGAGGGTGTCGCGGTCAACAGAGTCGTATGCTTTTCTGAAGTCGATGAATGCAATCACGGTATTTCTACATTTCCTCATTTGTAAGATCGTCTTTAGACACCAGATCTGTTCAGCACACGATCGCCCTTTTCTGAATACAGCCTTGGTAGTCACCAATGAGTGGATTCATTTGGGGCTCTAACCTGTTCAGAAGTGCTGTGGAAAGGATTTTATAAGCAACCGGGAGCAGGGAAATTCCTCTATAATTGTTGATGTCCTTCTTGTCGCCCTTTTTGTGCAACAGGTGAATCAAAGCACATTTCGAGTCATCTGGTAATTGCTCCGTTGTCCAAATATCTGAAATTATGGAATGGAGTTTCCGCGTCAGTGTGGGATCATTTAGTTTCCAGAGTTCAGCAATGATCCCATCTTCCCCTGATGCTTTGTTGTTTTTGAGTTGACGGATTATCTCCGTAATTTCTTCAATGTCGGAAGCTTGCGAGTCCAAGTGTATGAATACCGAAGGAGAGAAGTCAAGTTTTACTAGATGTGGTTCACAGTTAAGAAGAGAGTTGAAATTTTGGGCTAATAATTTGCAATTATTTTTGAGGTTAGTTTCCAATGAGCCGTCGTGTCTCTTGAAGCACAGACTGGGTGCTTGGTATCCCCGTAGATTTTCTCTAAATGTCTTGTAGAAATTTCTAGTGTTATTTTTGGTGAAATCTTGCTGGATTTCGTGTAGTATGTGGTTGTTATACCTTTCTTTCCTAATTATTTTTGAGACCTGTTTTTGAGTGGTAAGACAGTTCTCCCAGTTTTCCTTTGTTTGGCTACTGTGAAATTTTTTCCAAGCCAGTATGAGATTGTCAACTGCTTGATCGCAAATTGTGTTCCACCAGCGATGTTTTCTGGAGCAAGGTGGTTGTCCTAGCTTCATGGCTTCCTGAATTCTCCCCGTTAGTATTATTATTATTATTATTATTATTATTATTATTATTATTATTATTATAACGCCGGACAATATAGTTGGAATTATGCTGAGGAACGTACGCAGCTGGGATACGGTCGCTTTCTTCGTTGAGGTCTTCGTCAGAAGAAGTCGGATGGGGACTTGCACGATTTAGTTGATTAAGTCTGCGATCCTCGGACTATGAATTGAGAAGTAAAAAGGTACTTGTGAAACAAAGAAAATGGCTCCATCCTGAAGTAATACGAAAGTGGTCCCGGGATGGGTTTTGTCAAGAAGATAAGCTGTGATCTTTAGTGGCTGAAAACATTCGCACCGGTCAGGATTTGGCACTGGAGTTTTACAAGTAGTTATTTTAATGACCAACAGAGTTCACTGTTAACAAGGGATTTGTACTCCCGGCAGACACATAGTAGGATAACATGTCAGATGTTACACATCATATGCGACTACTACTATAAGGCTCGTAATTTTTTTTAAATAGCCTATAATTATTATATATTATAACTTATAATATTAAATACTAGCTGTACCCGGCATGCGTTGCAATGCCAATCAAAGAAAGTGCTGGCGTTTTAATTTTGTTTTTGAAGTGCGTTAGCATACACAATATGCATTCGATTTCCGTTAACTACCTCTAAACTATCGTAAAATGGATTTACTAATTTAGATACATTCGTGGGAGCGTGCACAACAACTCATCAATGTTTCATCGCAATCGATGAATGGCATACGGGATTTTGTTGTAACGCTTAGCGCGTCGTCACACATTTGTTGCATCTACTCGTGTGCTACCTATTGTGAAATGGATTTACTAAGTCGAAGTTTCATCGCAATCGGATGAATGGCAGATGAACGCATACGGGATTTTGTTTAAACGACTCGTGCGCTGTCACACATGTGTTGAATCTACTCGTGCGCTACCTATTGTGATATGGATTTACTAAGTAAATGTACATAAATGTACACAACAACTCATCAATGTTTCATCGCAAGCGATGAATGGTAAATGAACGCATATGGGACTTTGTTGAAACGCTTCACGCGTCGTCACCCAATTATTGCATCAACGCGTGTGCTACCTATTGTTAAATTGATTTACTAAGTCGAAAACCTTTCCTGGCGTGTACACAACAACTCATCAAAGTTTTATCGCAATCGGATGAATGGCATATGAACGCATACGGGATTTTGTTTAAATGATTCGTGTGTTGTCACACATTTGTTGAATCTACTCGTGCGCTACCTACTGTGAATTGGATTTACTAAGTTAGAAATGTTCACATACGTATACAGAACAACTCATCAAAGTTTCACCGTAATCGATGAATGGTATATGAACGCATACGCAATTTTGTTCAAACGCTTCGCGCGTCGTCACTCATTTGTTGCATATATGCATGCGCTACCTATTGAGAATTGGATTTACTAAGTCGAAAACCTTCCCTGGCTTGTACACAACAAATCATTAACGTTTCATGGCAATCGGATGAATGGCATATGAACCAATACAGGACTTTGTTTAAGCGATTCGTGCGTTGTCACACATTTGTTGAATCTACTCGTGTGCTACCTATTATGAAATGGATTTGCTACGTTAGAAACGTTCGCATGAGTGTACAAAATAGCTCACCAAAGTTTCTTCCCAATCGATGAATGTTATAAGATCGCATACGGGATTTTGTTGAAACGCTTCGCACGTCGTCAATCATTTGTTGCATCTACTCGTGCGCTACCTATTGTGAAACGGATTTACTAAATCAAAAACCTTCCCTGGAGTGTACTCAAAGATTCACCAAAGCTTCATCGCAATCGGATGATTGGTATATGAACGCATACGTGACTTAGTTAAAACAATTGTCGTGCCGTCGCTCATTTGTTGATTCTACTTGTGTGCTACCTATTGTAAAATGCATGTACTAAGCCAGAAACCTTCCCTGGCATGTACACAACATCTAATCCAAGTTTCATCGCTATCGGACGAATGGTATATGACCGCATACGGGACTTTATTGAAACGCTTCGCGCGTCGTCACTCATTTGTTGAATCTACACGTGCGCTGCCTATTGTAAAATGGATTTACTAACCCAGAAACCTTCCTTGGAGTGTACTCAACTTCTCTCCCAAGTTTCATCGAAATCGAATAAATGGTATGTGAACGCATACGGTAATAATTTATTGAAACGCTTCGCGCGTCGTCACTCAATTGTTGAATCTATACGTGCGCTACCTATTGTAAAATGGAATTACTAATCCAGAAACCTTCCTCGGGGTGTACTCAATATCTCACCCATGTTTCATCGCAATCGGATGAATACTATGTGAACGCATACGGGACTTTATTGAAACGCTTCGCGCGTCGTCGCTCATTTGTTGAATCTACTTGTGCGCTACCTATTGTAAAGTGGATTTATTAAGCCAGAAACCTTCCTTGGAGTGGTATACTCAACATCTCACCTAAGTTTCATCGTAATCGAATGAATGCTGTGAACGTATACGGGACTTTATTGAAACGCTTCGCGCATCGTCGCTCATTTGTTGAATATACACGTGCGCTACCTATTGTAAAATGGATTTACTAAGCCAGAAACCTTCCTTGCAGTGTACTCAACATCTCAACCAAATTTCATCGTAATCGAGTGAATGGTATGTGAACGCATAGGAGACATACCCACCCACCCACCCACATACAAACTATCTCGTTCATTGATTTTTAGCCTACTTTCGATTTTTACAAGCAATGAAAGTAGACTTATGAGATCAACACAGGGCGAAAAAAGTGTGTCTGTCTGTGTGTGTGTGTGTGTATGTGTGTGTGTGTGAGTGTGTTTACTCTGAATGTCTGTCCCCCCCCCCCTATCAATTCAAACACGGTGAACGCGAATTGAACGAAATTTGGTACAAAGGTAGCACTAGCAAAGGACACATCAGTGTCATGTTTTATATCGCCGCCATCTTGACGGAAACGTAATGGCGGCCACACAAGTGTTCAAAGCTTAAATCAAATTACGACTAACCTAATCATCCGATCTCTACCAAATTTTGCAACAACATACCTTTGTGGAGGGAGCATCCTTTGACCAAATTAATAGGTCATTAGCTTAAAAGTTTGCGGATGGCAGCCATCTTTGTGTCAAAATAAATTCCCCCTATTAATTCAAACACGGTGAAACCGAATAGAACGAAATTTGGTACAGAGGTAGCACTAGCAAAGGGCACCTCATTGTCATATTTTATATCGCCGCCATCTTGACAGAAACGTAATGGCGGCCACACAAATGTTCAAAGCTGAAATCAAATTACGATTAACATAATCATCCGATCTCTACCAAATTTTGCAACAACATACCTTTGTGGAGGGAGCATCCTTTGACCAATCTAATAGGTCATTAGCCTAATAGTTTGCGGATGGCGGCCATCTTTGTGTCAACATCAATTCCCCTTATTAATTCGAACACGGTGAAACCGAATGGAACGAAATTTGGTACAGAGGTAGCACTAGCAAAGGGCACCTCATTGTCACGTTTTGTATCGCCGCCATCTTGACGTAAACGTAATGGCGGCCACACAAATGTTCAAAGCTTAAATCAAATTACGATTAACCTAATCATTTGATCTCTACCAAATTTTGCAACAACACACCTTTATGGAGGGAGCATCCTTTGACCAAAATAATAGGTCATTAGCCTAATATTTTGCGGATGGCGGCCATCTTTGTGTGAAAATCGATTCCCCCTATCAATTCGAACACGGTGAAACCGAATAGAACGAAATTTGGTACAGAGGTAGCACTAGCCAAGGGCACCTCAGTGTCATGTTTTATATCACCGCCATCTTGACGGAAACGTAATCGCGGCCACACAAATGTTAAAAACTAAAGTGTAATTACGACCAACCTAATAATCTAGTCTCTACCAAATTTTGCAACAACATATCTTTATGTGGGAAGCATATTCTGACCAAACTGCTAGATCATCAGCCCAATAGTTTGCAGATGGTGGCCAAGTATGTGTACAAAACGATTCCCCCTATCAATTCAAACACGGTGAAACCAAATTGAACGAAATTTGGTACAGAGGTAGCACTCGCAAATGACACCTCAGTGTCATGTTTTATATTGCCGCCATCCTGACTGAAACGGAATGACGGCCACCCAAATGTTAAAAGCTTAAATCAAATTACGACCATCCTAATAATTTGATCTCTACCAGATTTTGCAACAACATGCCTTTTTGTGGAAAGCATCTTATGACTGACTACAAGGTCATCAGCCCAATTGTTTGAAAATAGCGGTCATGTATGTGTGCAAATCCATTCCCCATATCAATTCAAACATGGTGAAACCGAATTGAATGATTTTTTTACATAGGTAGCACTAGCAAAGGGCACCTCATATTCATGTTTAATATCCCTACAGCACGTTGTATTTCAACATTCAATTATACTCCTTGAAAAGGACAAAGAGTTATATCAATACCCATGCATTTAGGAGAAAGTAGGCTATATGTTCTTAACTGAACATCTTGTTATTATATATTGAACCCATATGTTATTGGTTCAAGCGTCGAATCCATAATTTAATCGCAAAAGAAGAGAGGAAAAAATACAGTATTTAGAATGACTTGGAAAGATTTTGGAGTAGGCTGTTATAACGTGGCGCAAGAATAGGTGACCACTAGTCAGGCGGACATGATATCATGCATGACGCATTGATAAGGAGCCGACTCATGATTATTAATAGAACGATAAAAACTTTCCACTGCGTGTAAGAGAGAAGAGGTTTCGGAAATAGACCTTACGCAGCTATAAAATGACAACCTCGCATTTGCGCAAGAAGAGAAATAATTAAAATAAGCCATTTGCGAGCATTTAATTAATGAAAGAAACACATCATTGTGGATTATTCTTGAATAGATATTTTTGTGTGGGGAAAAAGTTTATAATATTTGCACAGGAAAAAAGTGCAGACGCAGCATGACGTCGTTAGTAATTCCCCGAGACCAGAGTTGGTAGGGATGGAAAAATAAACCGCAACACCCACGTATCTGAAGAGTGAAATTATTTAATATCTTGGAATTGTACGATCGATTTTCATTATCAAAGAAACCAGTTTACGTTCAGAACAAGAGCGTTCCAGAGATATATTTTTCAAAACTATACGACTATTACTTCCAAAGTTAGTGCTGGAGAAGACGCGGATTTTATCTTATTGCCGCCGATTTGTATATAAACCCTGTCTGAGCCAGGGAGAGCATGCAGTCTTCCGACAGCCCGAGGGGCGTAGCTGTATCACAACAATTCAGTCTTGAACGACCGCTGAGGCGGGTCGTACTGTTTCACAAGAATCCAATTCCGTGAGCGCAGAGACACTGCACGATGAAGCATCGACTGCAAGATAAGCTACAAGTAAACTCCTAGGATAGGAGGGCTGCATCAAAGTATATTCAGTTATAAAAGACGCCCGAGAGCGTAATACTGTGTCGCAAAGTATAACAAGTTATAATAGTGAGCGCGTAGACGCTACACGCAGAAACAATTATCGTCAAAGTTCACCAGTATAGTCAAAGTTAGGCTGTGGACTTGAAGAAATAACAGGCGATAGGTACTCGAATAATAAGTCAGTTAAAGAAACAACGCATCATAAGGTTTCGAGGTACCCAAGGAAGTGAAATAGACAATTCTATCAACGCTAAGGAACCCGATCAGGGTAGAACAAAATAAGTAACGCCTAGTGTTCCGGAAATGTAGGGACTAGAGCGCAGGACAATAAAAATTAGGAATTGTAGTTCCAGGCTTTGTCTAAGGTAGACAAATGAACAGTAAACATTGGGGAGGACACCAATAAGCTACGAATCAAAGTAATAGCAAGTAACGCAAGGAAATTACTAGGTCACCGATAAACTATTCGAGCGGCCGTAATAGTAATACATTAAGGACGAACTTTTATCTAGACGAACCAGTTAGAGTCTAGCAAGAAACGACATCGAGCAGTAAAGTATAGAAGCCGATAGTCAAACCCCGGATTTGAAGATCAGCCGTTCCAGTGAGGTGTAGTTCGATCGAGACTTTCCATCATCTCGTCAGATTAGGAAGCCGACGTTCTATAAGTGCCACCCTTGGAAACGGGAAAGAAAAGAAATCACGTGTGTAAGGCGAATAATTAACGCCCAAGTGGTAAAAATGGTTACGTAATGTAAATATAGTGAAAACTTTTGAGTGAAATATTTTTAGTGAATTTGTATTGTGTTAAGTGAAACGAATACAAAATGGTATTCATTATATCCCAAGTGATTAAGGTAAATATTTTATGTGTTGTTAAAGAAGTGTCATTGAGTGTAAGTGTATCCATGGATATGGCTTAAAAAGCAGTGAGTGGGCAAACATGTTCCATCGCTGGAGGATTCGGTCGCTGACCGTACAGTCATGTGAGTAACTATTTCATTATGATATGTGTTTGGGAAGATTTGCGTATAATCCTCATGAAAGAGAGAGAGTAGGGATGTTGAATAACAAGTAAAAGAATAATAGCGCGATCTGAACGATTAATTTGAGAAAAATATAATAAATATGTGAATTGTAAATGAATCGCTTGGGGAATGTATTCAGTAAAATGTCAGTGTAATTGATAAATGATATAAATATGAGAAAGCAAGCGTAATAATAATAATAATAATTATATAAATGAATGAATAGTATGATGAATTTTATATGAAAAGTGGTAGCTTCCGAGCTCCTTTAGATGAATTAATACATGTTATGAATACATGTTCTTATGGTAAAAATTATTATTGTCAGGCGAGAAGAGTAATATATATTTTGAGATGTAGATCAAACGTTGATTTTGAATTTATTCAGTTCTTTGAAGGCAACTTGGCTCATTAAAGTATAAGCGCCATGTAGCGCATTAAAGTAATTTGTCACGCTAGGAATGCGTTGAAATGCTCGGTAAAACTAATTATGAGGGATAGTTGGTCGTGGTAATTAAACTATGATAAGTCCTCAAGAAAAGTTGTGATAGTGATCACGAGGCATTGTATGTTGTATGGTAAAAAGGGTGCTATAATGTTGTATTATGAGCGCTGGTATAAGGCATGACCTGCCCTAAGTCGCAAATGTATAAGTCCTCCATGAAGCCCCTTAATATTGGTTGTATTATTGAATTTTTCTTACCCGCCAATGAGGACACTTCATAATTATTATATGCCAAAGCCAAGAGAATAGGTCTGTTGAACCTAAATATGTTGTTTTAAGAATCTGTATTAAAAGCCTTGTCATTCAAGAAATTGCATTTGAAAACAGCTGTATGGAAAGCTGATGGTAGCTAGTCTCTTGTAGCAGCGAGACTGTTGACTTTCTGTCTCCCTGCAATAAATCACGCTAAGTAGACAAGGCTAGACCCTCCTCCTCGATGTATTGCGGTAGGTCGGGAAACGGCCTGTCTGAGTTATAATACACAGAAGTGTTTAGAGATTGTTAGAACGACCCGGTCTTGGAACCGAGGTCCCTTTATATAAATAATTATCGCTTGCAGAGTTCAGATCGTTGCTTTCTTGAAATGTAATGGTCTTTTAAAACAAATAATGATAAATCCCAAACTTAATTATTATATGATTCAGTGATTCACGAGTTCTATTGAAGACATTAGATTCCGGGAGTAATCTTAAGTTTGACTTGTTCAGTAGTCTTCGGTAGCTCGGGAGTACGCAAATTTTTCCCAATCACAGTAGTGAGTAGTTGACTTGAGAGAGAGGGATGGTAACATATGAGCATTGTGAAAGCCCAAAATTAAGTGATGATTAACCATACTTTGGTAATTTTGATATTTATGATTAAAGGATATACTCATGTAATAGTAATGGATGTGTATTAAATTGATAACACAGTGTAAGAAGACATTATCGAGCCGTTTGGAGCTCTTGATTTTAAAGAATTTGAAGTGACACTATATGGAAGTGAAACTTAGTAGAAGTTTGTTGGTTTATGTAAAGCCAGTTATTATGATCTTATAATTGTTTAATATGAATTCCTTGTTCAACTTTGGACAAGTGTGAGGTGAAGTGTCAGTATTTTAATTGTTTAATTTTTGTAGCGCCATATATTTGGATAATTAAAGGTTTTAATAGTAGGGGTTGATTTTTGTTTATTTTTGGAAGTGTATCCTCTGCTTAGTCCAAAGTGTGTAAGTCACAGAGTGGGAGAACAAACCATGAACCCCGATACTCCCGATTGAGCATTGCTGGCAAACTGTGATTTGCATATTTCATTGTTGAATGGGCACAATATATAGATTAGAAATTTAATGTCTTTCAGTCAGTCAGCACGATTGCACCCAATTCTAATGGGTGGTTCCCTAATCCTGAAAAAGAAATACATGAGGTTAATAAATACACTTATTTATTGTGTATATTAAGGCTTTCACGGGCCGGATTATATAAATAATTCATGTTTTGGGCTAATGCCGTGTGTATTTTGATTAGAACCATACGTTACGGAGAAACCTTGCCTCCTTTTTCAATTGAATCAAACAATGTGGCCAAGGAAAGTATATCAATGTGATAACGAAAATTACCAAAAATATAGATATATTCCTCGGTTCGTCACCAGAGAGCAGCTGCCAGAAATTACTGTATGGACATGGTAGAACGGCAGACAGAGTAGTAAGTATGGAGAAGGTAAAGGGGGCGGGGTGAAAATATAGAGACTCCTAGAAGAATGAGGATGTCCAAAAGAAAAAGGGGGGGGGGAGTTAGATGGATATAAGGAAACATAAACAAAAGGGAAGAGTATCTGAACGATACCTAACGTCATACAGGCAACGGCGAAAAAACAGATGGAAACTCCTCCAGTGACGAACAAAGGAGATCAAATCCAGGCTCTGTGGCCATAGAGAAAAAAGTACAATTTGAAATAGGTGATGAACAGAGAGACTGAGAGGAACTATCTTCCTAGATCCTTAATAACTGGTAGCCAAGTGTCACTTAGCTGATATCCAGCGTTTCTGTTAAAATTATTGGGATTTTTACGAATTTCAACTGCCTCCCTTATAATTCTAGACCTGTTGTGCTAAACAAGGGCAAGCGCATGAGCATCCTTGAAACATACATCGTGCCCTGAAGAGAGGGCATGTTCAGCTACATTGTTTGATTCCATTGAAAAAGGAGGCAAGGTTTCTCCGAAACGTATGGTTATAATCTAAATACACACAGCATTAGCCCAAAACATGAATTATTTATTTACATTTATTTATTATTTATTAACGTTATGTATTTTTTTCAAACTACCCATTACAATTGGGTACAATCATGTTCACCGACTGAAAAAATTTAAATTTCGATTACTAAGGCAACACCGAAAGATGTCTAACAGCACGATAATATTATATTTTCAGGGGAGCGTGATGGTGCAGTGGCTTAGCTGCTCGTCTTCCACCCGGACGTCCGGAGTTTGAGTCCCGGTGACAGCGGACTGGAATTTTCACCTAAACAATCCCGTGGCACCAGAAAGGGCATCCGGCCTTAAATCCTCGGCCAAAAACCAAAATGAGCACATTTACTGTAACACTTCTTGAGAAGTTTTCACTAAGCATATTCGATGTTTTGTTCTATACCTAACCATGTCCACGCGATACGATGTAGGCTGCAGTACTTCATCATAAGCCTTCATTATCTCAACTAAGGTTTCTTGCCAGCTCCGTATGTAATAAATACAGAGAGCTTGGGTGCATCCAGACCCACTGGTTTGTAACGGTAGATGCTAGTCATCTGACGCTGACTCAACGCTCTTTGGCCGTCACACGGTCCCGGTGAGCTTCCGCTCTATAGGAAAGACCCTCACTGTAGTTGCACAGTGTGTCATTGACGAGCAGAGAAAGTGACCAACAATATTTATGTTTCCTATTTATCATAGCTCTCGAATAATCTTCACTTTTACTCAGATTCGGCACTTCTTTTAAAATTTTGGATGAAGTTCTGCCCCGCGATTACCCACACAACGGGAACCTCCTCCTGATGCTATTCATTCCTGGTACTTTCTCCATTTTACTGACCGATTTAATATTATAAATACGCAAATCGATGCATTAGTTCAATCAATATACGTAATTTAGTGGGCACTTGTACATATTCGTAACTATAAGGTGCGTTCAAAAAGTAACGAGCCGGAGGCTGTAATTCGCAAACTGGTGACGACATCGGCTAATCGTGGCGTGTGTAACGAGGTGTGGTTCTGACCAGAGCGTGGAAGGTCACAGCCCGTCGCTAGAGGGCACGCCTGCACGTCACGTGACGATACAAAGTGAGCAGCGGCATGTATCAATCGTCCAACGAAGACCAAGAAGACCAAGACAATAGGCCATTCGACATGCTTCCTGGTGTGGTTGAAGACTGTGGGGCACCCATTGGGCACACACTTGCCGCAAGTGCAGTCGTTCCTTCATGATGGTGTGCACACTTCCGACGCTCAATCCGACCACGGCGGCTATGGCGTTCACTGTCACTCGGCGGTCCTGGGTAATGAGTGCATCAACCAGCTGGACGTTGTCATCGGTAATGCAGAGGGGTGCCCCAGACCGGACATCATCGGCTAACGACACCCGTCCTTCCCTGAAGCGCTTGTGCCACGCCTTGACTTTGCAAGGGACATGCAGTGTTCGCCATACACTTGTGACATTCGGCGATGAATGCCCGTTCCCCATACTCCTTTCGCTGTCAGAAACCGAATATCACCTCTTTGCTCTTCTTTTGACGCCTCCATGTCACTGTTTGCAATGTGACTGGCAGCGTTGGACGATTGATACATGCTGCTGCTCACTTATCGTCACGTGACGTGCACGCGTGCCCTCTAGCGACGGACTGTGACCATCCACGCTCTGGTCGGAACAACACCTCGTTACACACGCCACGATTAGCCGATGTCGTCACCAGTTTGCGCATTACAGCCTCCGACTCGTTACTTTATGAATGTACCTTATATCTTTAATCAACCAAAAAAAAAGCACTTTCATCTCGGACATGGATAGATAGGTTAATAATAATAATAATATTAGCTTTAAGTCCCTTTTTACTGCTGCGGCTTTTAGAGACGCCAGGGTGCCGGAATTTCGCCCCGAAGGAGATTTTTAACGTGCCAATACATCTACTGACACGGCTCCCTCGCAGTTGCGCACCCTCTAATGCCAACTGACTGCGCCAGAATCCTGCAACCTTGGTTACAGCAGGCGAGGACGTTACCGCTGAGCCACGCAGCCAGTCCAAGAATAGGTTACTTTTGATAGTTAAGAACATCAAATTATACTAATATACAAATTCTCAGATCACTATTCATTTTAAGGTCCAAATCTAAAATTATTGAACTGTAGACTGTACAGTTGATTGTTGTTGTTGTTGATTAATTTAGGGGTTTTGTGACATTGTGTTCATATAGCACCGTGTACTTGTGTATGTGTGGGATTTGTCTGATAACCTGTGTTATTGCGATGGATGTAGTAGTGTGTGTATTTTGTAGGATTGGGAAGGAGATGGCCGTGGCATTAAGTTAGGAACCATCCCAGCATTTGCCTGGAGTAGTAGCGGGGAATCAAAGGAAAGCTTCTTCCTCTTCTCACTTTTACCTGACGAGGCTGAGTGTAGACTACCCCATTCCGGCCCACACACCAGAATTAGAATTTCTTGGCAGAGCTGGGAATCAAACCCGGACCACCGAGGTGACCACCAAGCACGCTAACCGCTACACCACGAGGTGGTCAAAGTGTGGATTTGATTTTAAAGACCTACAAAAGGTATTAAAAGTTCTATAAAACCCAAATCTCCGCAGTTTTGTCCTCAATGTGATATATGTTTATTTATGTTCGACCCTGACTGTTATATGTCTGAAAACTGTATCATAATGATGGTCATTATAACACTATTTTTCATTATGAAACAGTTTCTCTCACCAATCACAGCTCAAGAAACAGTTGTTTGACCAATTAGATAAGGATACCTACGCGCATGCGCTCAAAATCCAACATGTCTGTATACATTACCGCAAGTGCACCGTCCATATGTTCGCGTAAATAAACTGGTGAATATGAGACAAGAAATAGCACTGTACCTTAATATCTACAAATCCAATTTCCACACAGCGCGTTGTTTTCGGTGACATCTTTACTCAATACTGGCGCTCAATCTGCACAAATGGCATTAAAGCACACAGAGCGCATGCGTCGGTCGATCAGAGAGCTTGGAAATCAGAGATATCCTACACCCAGCGCAGCACCCGATCACACAATTCTAGTGACAATCTCAACAAATATTTATGAATATTTATGTTAAGACATATAATAAAGTTATAATTATCGTCGAACATAAAGAGTCGTATGCAACTCGCCTATAATGGTAATTAAGACACTCGTATGGAAATTATAAAACTCGCATACGCTCGTTTTATAAAGATACTCGTGTCTTAATTATAACCATTATAGGCTCGTTGCATAATGTACTATAAACACATAGCCTATTTTAGTAGAAAAATAACACAGAACCACCGGTCATCAGACATATTCAACACTCACCCAAGTGCACGGGGATGATGACCAAAGATGTCCCAAGCCGCTATTATGAATTAGCATATATTTTTAGTAGATATGTCACGCGTTCGTTAGTTAGTTAGTTATTGAGGTTTCAAGGAGCGGAACTACGAAGACTGAATGTAGTTGCTAGGTTTGTATTGACATAGGTTAAAAAAAACACTACGAATATCTTCCCCTGTTAAAGTAAATAAGGAAGAAGTTACACCTAATTAAGTGAATTGTATTTCTTTCTATTTAAATAAATTAAATATCAAAGTGAGAATTATTTCTCCCCGTCTTTCCCCTCTCCTAGCTAGTTAATAAAGTTTTATTGTCAAGCCAAGTAGACATCTGAATAGTGTCACAAATCTCAAGAATCCTTTCCAAGAAGTCGAGCAGCAGATGCTCTCTTTACATTGGACTATAAAAGGAGGCACTCAACAAGTGGATACGATGAGTCGGCTGATTTCGCCTTTCATTCGCTCATGTCGTAGCAATAACCTGACAATGTCTTCACAGCTGGCAGCAGTTGTCACTAGCACAATTACTCAACGCTCTGCCAGTCAGAAAAAGAAGCAATCTCACATCTGATCATGATTATTTTTAGGTAAATGGAGAAAACTGGCATTCACTTGTATTAGCCTGCACATATTAATGTATATCTGTAGGTTCTAGATATTGGAGACATATTCATATTTACCCACTTTTAGCTAAATTACTGGGATAACGTGAATAAGTAACAGTTTTTGTTTGACAGGTTTCGCCCACAAGCTATAGAACATTATATATATATTTATTTACTTATTTAATTATTTACTTAGGCTGTTTGTTTATTTATTTATTTATTCATTCATTCATTTATTCAGTAATGTATTTATTTATTCATTTATACATTTATTCACATGTTTATTTATTTATAGATATATTTATTCAGTAATTTATTTATTTATTTATTAGCCTCCGTGGCTTAGGCGGCAGCACGCCGGCCTCTCACCGATGGGTCCGTGGTTCAAATCCCGGTCGCTCCATGTGAGATCTGTGCTGGACAAAACGGAGGCAGACAGGTTTTTCTCCGGGTACTCCGGTTTTCCCTGTCAACATTTCATTCCAGCAACACTCTCCACTATCATTTCATTTCATCTGTCATTCATTTAATCATTGCCCCAGAGGAGTGCGTCAGGCCTCGGCAGCCGGCACAGTTCATATCCTCGCCGCTAGATGGGGTCTTCATTCATTCCATTCCTGACCCGGTCGGAGACTGGAAGCAGGCTGTGGATTTTTTTCATTTATTTATTTATTATTTATTCAGTCATTTATTTATTCATTTATTCACTTATTCATATGTTTATTTATAGATATATTTATTCAGTCATTTATTTATTTATTCATTTATTCAGTCATTTATTTATTTATTTATTCATATATTTATATATTTATTTTTATATATATATATATATATATATATATATATATTCATTAATTCAGTCATTTATTTATTTATTCATTTATTCAATAATTTATTTATTTATTTATTTATTCAGTCATTTATTTATTTATTCATTTATTTATTTACTGATTATTATTATTATTATTATTATTATTATTATTATTATTATTATTATTATTATTATTATTATTATTATTATTATTATTATTATTATTGATTTAAGCCCACTACGGAGCACTTATGACTAGTTCTTCTTCGATGCTCTTTTCCGTTCCCAATATCTCGTGAGCCCTGCTGATATTTTCTCCTTTCTCTCCTGCGAAAGGGGCTTCCGACATTTAGGGACTCTAGGTGGTGGGGTCCAAGATTCTACCATAGCACAAAATTTAGAACGATCTTCTACATCAAGGTCAGCAATTCCAGCCAAATCCAAGTCCTTTTGTACTTCATTAAGCCACAGGCTTCCAGTCTTGTAGCTTTTAACCAAGGAGAAGATCTTCTTGGTAAGCCTGTTGCTGTTCATTCGTTGTAGGTGCCCGTAGAACTTTAGCCTCCTACGTCGCATACTGGTATTCTAACTGTCGATACAGGTCAGAATTAGATTGCAAATGGTAGGTTCCATCTGGGAGCAATCTCGGGCCATTGATTTTCCTGAGGATACGTCTTTCGGCTTTCTCCAGGTCATCCATGGTGCCTTTTGTGTTCATCAAGAGGGTCTCTGCGGCATACAGAAACTGTGGTCTGACAGCAGTTTATTTATTGATATATTTATTTATTTATTTATTTATTGATATATTTATTTATTGATATATTTATTCATTTATTTATTCATTCATTCATTTATTCATGCATTCATTCATTGATTTATTTATATATTTGTTTTTTTTAGAAACATGAAAGCCATAAATAAATATGCTTCACAGGCATCGAATTTTACATTAACAAAAAAGCCAGAAATAACTAAATAATTTGTTATTTCCTGCTCAATTAACCTATTATATACTCCATTCATTCATTAGTACTTTATTTCCGGCATTCAATCATTCATCTATTCATTCCGTCAGTCTGTCAGTCCTACAACCAATCCATTTATCAACGAATCAGTACATTACAGGCACATACGGGAGTTTATTTTCTTGATGGAATTTTTATGAACATCTTATATTTTAGAAGAGCATGCTTTTGACATCCCCAGTCAGTGTGTACCACAACTGTTCAGAGTGACCAGTGAAGGGTGGTTTGTTCTCTCTGAACTGAGTGGCATACCAGAGATAAATCGCGAAAGGTATTTACAGATTCACTGAGGGATTTTCTTAAGAAAACATCTCTGTTAAGATATTGTCTTTATACACTAAATGGAATATTTGTTTTGGGAAAGGGGAAACGGCGGACCATTAGCGTTTCTGACCGATTCTGTTCAAACTGCAGATTATTCACGATGACGCGTCGTGTGAAATGTCAAGCAGGTAACGATTGTAAAATGTCAAGGGTATAATTTTCTGGCAAAGATTTTTGAATTGTATTTTAATTATTTTTAGGTGACTGATTATATGACTAGGGCGCGTGGTAAAACTTCTAAAATGTATCTTTAGACCGTTATTCTTGTATTTATGTTCACCCAATGTTGTTTTTGGATATTACTATTGTACCCAACAGGGTCGGCACAAGGTTCGAACTAAAGACATTTCAGATGGAAAGGAACCATTTATGAGAAGTAAACAAGAGTTTTGACGGCTTTTTAAGATACCAAAAGGGTTAATGGCTAAGAGCGCATAGGAATGACGCATACAGATGATAAAGAAGCATGGAGCAATATAGCAGCTGCGAGGTGAGATCACCGCCGACGATGCAGAAAAAGCATGGCACATAGTTAAAAATAGACTCAATGGAAAATTCTGCTGTAAGAGAGAGAAGCAAGATCTCAAGGAGAAAGTGCAAATTCATCAAAAAATTTACAACACCGCGTGAAGGGTGGAGCCAGGAAATAAAGAAATTAATTAAAATCTGCTAGAAATAACCAAAAATTTTAAGAAAACTCTCCGAAGAAGTTATTCATTGTGGAAATGGCGAATTTTAGTATAATAAAAGTTATTAATACCTGCACGGTATAAGAAGGCAAAGTCACCAGATTACGGAAAGGGATTCACCAGGCCATAAAGGGAGAGTAGGGGAATAAAAGAATATACTTCCACACAGAAAGAGGAGCTAATTTAATTTAAATTAATACATTCCCACGATCGAATTTGGAAAAACTTTACATAATTGGAACGTTTAGGACTCAAGCTTCAAGATGAATATTTTTTCAAAAAGATGCCACGATTGGTTTGAAAGATACTTCTGAAAATGAAGCCAAAATAGTTTCTTTTTGCTTCGAATCAAATAAATAGAGTGAGATTTCCAAGGGAGGTATGCAGTTTTAAGTCAGACCGTGAGGGGTAATGCTGCATCAATTCATCGTTAATGCAGTTTTAAGTCAGACCGTGAGGAGTCATGCTGCATCAGTTCATCGTTAATGCAGTTTTAAGGCAGACAGTGAGGGGTCCTGCTGCATTAGTTCATCGTTAAAGCAGTTTTAAGTCAGACCGTGAGGGGTCATGCTGCATAAGTTCATCTTTAAAGCAGTTTACGTCAGTTTACGAAAAAGTACTTAATAGTATGGACTTTAGGGGAGGTCATACTGTACAACAAGCATCGAAAGGTGTTGTGCTGGGGCGTTATATCCAGTCCGCTGTGATAGTTAAGGCACGTCGCATTGAGTCGCATCAATAGATTCAGTATACGGTGTCCGTAAGTGACGAAACATTCTGATCATCGAATATTCAGTCTTCAGTTCCAATAAATCCACGGAAGTGCCGCGCTACTTTCATCGAAGTATAATTCGCTGTATCGAGAGTGTCGGAAGGCGTAGTATCGTCTTAAATAGTTAATCAGCGGAACTCAATAAATAGCAGACTTTGAGAAGTCGTGCTCTATCATGTCAGAAGCGAGTAATCAAAAGGCAAAGTATCTTTCGTCAGCACACAGACTATCCCCAGGTCAGACCCAGAGGGGCGCTACGCAGTGTTAGCCAACCAATAAGGATCAGTCGCGAGTTCGAGACTCCGAAGAATCAGTACGATAACGGTTGGAAAGTTACCCAAAGTAAAGAACAATATTCGAGGACCGCAAAGACAGTTGAATAACTCCTAGCTTAGAGAATTGCGAGTTAAAGTCATAGGAAAAAGTTAAGGATACACTTGAAGTCAAGCTGTAATCCGTCCATCAGAAACGTCGTCAGAACAATTTTCGCCTAAATAGTACAATAAGTAAATCCAAATATAGACTTATTAAGAGGCAGTGTTCGACAGACTATCAGCGAAGTTGCGGTGTAGGAAAAGACTAGTACGAGCTCTTAACACGTCCAATGCAGATTCTAGGGAACATCCGCGGAGATGGGAGCCGTCAATAGAAAATACTGAGATACGGTGTAGGAAGAAAGTGAAGTGAAGTGTGTAATTTCAAAGAAAAATGGTATTATTAGTGTTGTTAGGTTAAGTATCTTTCAGAGTAAAAATGTGTTCTAATATAAATCAGTGTAGAATTTGTGAATATAGTAGGAAGTGTATGAAAGATAGTACAATGGAAGAGTACTGAAAATGTGTGATGGGTGACCCCATTCAATGATAATCATCAGCAGAGAGGGTGAGTAATGATTATTCCATTATAAGTGTTGTTACACTATGTACTGTCCTAGTGTTAATCGAGTCTTACTAGGGAGTATTAGTCTTGATTCCCTTGATACAGTTGAAATGCACAAATTGGTAAATAAATATGTTTGGGATAAAGGTAAAGTTCAAGCACGAGGACAACCTCGTTGGGAATGCAGGTGTAACTGCAATAATTCAATGTAAATAAATTAAAACCCGAGAATATGAAATGATTAATTAAATAAACAATGGAAAGAAAGAATCGAGATTTGAATACAGTACAACCTGTCACATCGGGACATGTGATATCCGAACCCTCCCATATCCGGACACATCTCCGAATGAATTTTTAAGTCGTAGTTGAGAGCGAGGATACATTAGTGTGCTAGCCAGGGAGGACGAGTGAAAGTTGCAGGGCTGGAAGGCTGAGTGCGTGCTTGACCGCGAGGGGTTGTGGCCTGACTCGGTCAACGACATCTTCCCGGAAACTCATCCCTTTGTGTGAATAAGCGATATTCCATTCACGGCTTCTGCCTGCCTGCCACCAACGTCAACACGAGGCTGCCTCTCTTTCTACCCTTCAGTCTGTGCGTGAGTCTTGAAGCGACAGTTTGTTTTGCGAGTGTGTTTCTGTTGTTACTGTTATTGTTTACCGTTGTTATCGTTATTGTTACCTTTTAACCTTGTGTTTTTGTTGCTAAAATGTCCGAAAAAAGGAAAAAAACTGTTGTTACGATGGAAGAAAAGTTCCGTGCTCTAAAAAGGTTAGATGCTGGTGAAACAGCCAAGAAGATTGCCGCGAATATGGGAGTAGGAACAAGCACTGTGAGTGACTGGAAAAAGGCTCGGAGTGATATTGAAAAGTGGTGCTCGTCACAAGCGTCAACAAGTAGTGTTAAAAACTTAAAATGATGAAAAAGGCAGCTAACAACCAAGTTAATGAGGCATTGTTTCTTTGGTTTACCCAAAGAAGAGAGCAAGGGTTACCTATCTCAGGTCCTTTACTAAAAGAAAAGGCATTATTTCTGGTCACCTAGCTATTTGTAAAAATAGCCTTGTGATATCCGGATTTTTTCATATCCGGACCGGCCGGTCGCCACATTAGTCTGGATATGA
The DNA here is from genome assembly GCA_946902985.2 of Meconema thalassinum. Taxonomy (NCBI): domain Eukaryota; kingdom Metazoa; phylum Arthropoda; class Insecta; order Orthoptera; family Tettigoniidae; genus Meconema; species Meconema thalassinum. The sequence goes on from OX336391.1 coordinate 462,512,018, forward strand.
CAGGTTTATAAAGGGCTTGAATTTTTGCCATACAAATAATTTGCTAAAGTTAGATAAAGCACCATAATAAGTTATTAAAAGTTAAAGAACAGCATTATATCAATGGCTTAAATTTTTGCCTGATAAATAAAGTATAAATTAACGAGCGCTATAACAAAACCTGTAAAGGAATAATAATAAAATTATGAAGTCATCAAATGTTGTATACTAAAATAAATGGTTAAGAAATGAATATTGCGTTCTGTAAATGAAAAATGTTGGAGCATTTTTGAAAGGAATAAATATTGAGCTCAGTTTATAAATATAATGAATTAAATAAATAATAACGCGTTGAAGTCTTGTGAGATAATAATGATTTTGAGGACCCTTAGATAATGGTGAAAACGAAACACCTAAATATAATAAATATTAGTAAATTGTAGGCGATCGTGCCGATATTATGAATGAAAAGTATTAGGAAGACCCGGAAGTCTTGCCGCAAATATTTGAAAAATTAAAAGGACTTATGGAAATACAAGTTAATTGTAGTGCCGAAAGGGCCAAGTAATTGTTGTAATTCAGCGTGAAGTTATCGGGGAACGTTGATCCAGAATATGCCTTGTGTCGGAAGATGTTAGTAAATGAAATAAGTAAATTGAAGATCGTCGTCGGAAATGAAAGTAAGTATTTGTTGTTGTGGATGGTAATTCCCACTGAAGTATTGTTGGTAAGAAAGCGTCGTATTGTTGTGGATGGTAATTCCCAATGAAGTATTGTTGGTAAGAAAGCGTCGATTTGTTGTGGATGGTAATTCCCACTGAAGTATTGTTGGTAAGAAAGCGTCGAATTGTTGTGGATGGTAATTCCCACGGAAGTATTGTTGGTAAGAAAGTGTTGTATTGTTGTGGATGGTAATTCCCACTGAAGTATTGTTGTGTTATGGTGTTGTTGATATGAGGCACCGACATTGTTGAAATAAGGCATCGTGAAATAAAGTCGTCGAAAGTAGCACTGTAAGTAAGGTTGCTGTAATAATGGATCATACATATTTCCGAACTAGTGCAAAAATATTCTGGAATCACGAGATATAAATAATTAAGGGGCAAATAAGAAAGTAAATCGCTGTAAAGAAATTGTATTTTAAAGCTTGGATTGTCATTATGTTTTGAAACCAGTAAACCGTAGAGTGGAGAGGACGGATCGCTAGACGCCATATATCTCAAGTATCTTGTCGAGGGAAGTGGGGTGACAGCCAGACCTGACTTCGCCTTTTTTAAATAAAGAGACCGCAAATGGGCGTTCATTGAGTAGGGTTCTAAACAAGCAGTAGCGTTAAACGAATAAGACAGAAAAGTTTATTGAAAGGTGCTCATGTAAAACCAATTAGAGAATTGAAATGATGGGATCAATAAAAGTCTCCCGAATTTAAGTTTGAGGAAATCAAATAATATTTGACAGAGTTAATCAAATATTATTTTTGTTGATAATCGATTCTTTCTTTGTGAATAAATGATACTGACGGGTTAAGAAATAATGTGTTTTATATGGTTTGAAATCCCATGAAGTAATAAATAAACAGTGCATAGTGTAACATAGAAACACCTCACCACTGTGCATGAATAGATGATAAGGGAGTGAGAACCGAATCCATGTTGTGACATTGCTTGTAAATAAATATATTATGTCTTGAGGGACCTAAGACTCTATGGAAAATTGTGAATTAATTGATTAACAAATGAGTAATAAACAAGAAATTGTGAAAGTAAAGATGACCCTAAAGGGGAATGTAGTAATTTAAATATCCATAAGCCTTAAGGCAGAATTTAACTGAAATGATAGGAAGGCTCGAAACCAAAGTGAACAAACTCAAACACTATGAAGTTTAATATCTGAATTAGCTAAGAAAGAGAGTTCAAGTGATTTTTAGTGATTTTTTTTTATTTTTACTCGAAGAGGACAATTCCGAGTACTTATATTTCCAGTGATTTGATAGTGATTTTTTTTTGATTGTAGCATTTTCTTTAGAAAATAAATTTGTTTATAACTGTAATGTTGAGTTTATCCTAAATCTTGATAACCTTATTGTGTCTTCATATCTGGATGTGAGATCAGTTGTGGGTGGAACGTAACGTGCCCCTACGCCGAAGAGTTACAAGTCAGGGTACTGATTAAGCATCCTCCGCTAAGCGGGTACACTATGCATAGGCTTGCCAGACGTCCCGGTTTGACCGGGACAGTCCCGGTTTTCAGACAACGTCCCGGTGTCCCGGCCGGTTTCCTTCACGTCCCGGAAAAAAAATCGATTTTTTAGATGACCAAAAAAGTCTCAAGTAATAAATTGTGTAGAATTATTAAGGATTATCATAATACTTTCTTCGGCTTTTCCCATTTAATTGGGGTCGCCGGAGCCAACAAGGCTCATTTTGGTTTTGGCCGGGGATTTAAGGCCGGATGCCCTTACTGACGCCACTTGATTTTTCAGGTGAAAATTCCACCCCGCTGTCACCGGGATTCGAACCCCGGCTGTCCGGGCAGCTAAGCCACTGCGCCATCACGCTCCCATTAAGGATAATCATAATATTGTCATTTAATTCTGCACTGTATGAAAAGTAAAACTATAGAAGAGTGATGGTTTTCTAGTAAATAATATTGTCATCGTATCGTCTTGTTTAGCCAAGTGACCATACGCGATGGGATAGTCTCTCCGGGCGAGTCTAGTACTGGGTACTCGCTGTACAGTACACCCCCTCGTTCAATAACATTGGACTCGCCCACGTCGGCACTAGGCTTTCGATAGAGATGAAAATGAAACTCAGTCAGTTGTCAGCGGTGCGTGTTGTGTTAGCGAGCTAGCGCTGTTTTATTTATGTTTTAAATTAAAAGTTCATTCTTTCTCTGTTAAAATGCCAAAACGGTCGTGTAAATTTACCGATGATTTACAGAATGAATTCCCTTTTTTGAAGAAGGTATGTCTTGGTAATCAAGATCAAGACGATCGAGTTAAATGTTCACATTGTAATTCTGAGTTTTCGGTTGTTCATGGTGGTCGATCTGATATAAAAGATCATTTGCAATCGAGTAAACACAAAAAGAGTTTAGCATGTGCTGCTAGCTCATCAAAACTGACCAGTTTTTTTTAAGACTGCGAGTTCTAATGACAAAAACTTAGATTTAGCAGCAAAAGAGGCGACCTTTGCTTACCACACAGCAAACCATAGCTTAAGTTTCAATTCCAATTCTTGTTCATCAAAACTAATTTTTATGTTTTTTGAACCTAAATTCTCACTCGGAAAAATTAAGTCTGAAGCAATAGTTTTAAATGTCATAGCTCCATTAGCTCAGGAAGAGCTTAAAGAAAACTTGACCAAGTCAAATTACGTATCTGTAAGTATGGATGCATCAAACAGAAAAGATATCAAACTTGTGCAAATTGCTGTGCGCTACTTTAATCCTAATTCAGGTGTGCAAGTAATGCTGTTAGATTTCAGATCTGTGGAGGGTGAAACATCTAAAATTCTTACAAATCACTTATGCTATGCCCTGTTGCAAAACGATTTGAACAACAAAGTGGTTGGCTTTTGTGGCGATAACTGCAACACTAACTTCGGTCGTGTGAAAAGAGCAGGGAAAAACAATGTTTTCCATCGACTCAAGAATAGCCTAGGACGGGGAAATCAATGGAATCGGATGTGGAGCACACATTGTGCACGACTGTGTGCAAACTGCAGTAGATAGTCTCCCTATCGATATTGAGGCCTTAGTGGTGAAGACTTATAAATACTTCCACATATACACAGTCCGTGTAACTAAACTAAAATCATTTTGTGAATATGCAGAGATTGAGTACCGTAAACTAATTCAACACGGAAACACTCGGTTTCTATCAATGATGCCGGCTCTGGAAAGAATTCTACAGATGTTTGAAGGTCTGAAAACGTTTTTTTAGACCAAGAAATATGCCCATCAATAATAAAAACTTATTTACTGATTCAAAGGGCGAGCTCTACTTGTGGTTTGTCCACGGACAGCTTGCACTATTTAACAAGGCCATCCTGGTAATGGAAAAAAATAACACGACAGCTTTTGAGATTGCTGAAGCTCACAAAGCTCTCAAAAGAAACCTGACAGAAAGAAAGGCCTCAAGCTTTATCCCTGCGGGTGCAAAGAACATCTACAGGAGTCTAGATGAGAAAGTACGTAAGAGTGTGAAAGAAGAATTTGATGGCTTTTATGACAGATGCATTGCATACTTAGAACTCTGGGATAACAGCTTTGGAAACGCTGAACAGTTTTCATGGGTCAATCTGACGAAAACAGATGCTGTTGATTGAAAAAAAAAAACGAAACTTCTGCTGAAATCATCAATAGCAGTCTTCTTGATGAAAATATGAAAATAAACAATGATCAGCTGTTTGACGAAGTTGTGCTGGCTAAGGAGTATTTGCAGTCAAATTGGGAACAGTGGAAGCAAGAAGAGACTACCAGAGACGTGATTATTTCAAGCGAAGAAAAATGGCTAAGGCTGTTTGATCACTTCAACGAGAATCGCATAGCAGCCCTCAATCTGATCAAGATTGTTGAGTATGCCTTCTGCTTACCTGGGACATCAGCACCAGTTGAGAGAGTATTTTCTTTGATGAACAACGCATGGACTGATGATAGAGGTTAAAGGCTTGATGATTTGTAAAATTAACATTGGATTAGATTGTGAAGATTTTTACAACAAAATTAAAACAAAAAAAGACTTTCTAAAAAAAGTCCTAGCCAATGGAAAGTACATGTAATTATTGTCCAAGTTTTATTCATTATTCAAAGTGTTTTTCTTACTTGTAACGAATAAAAACTAATAAATATTAACATGTTTCAATTTATAATTGTCATTTATTATCTATAGCATTAGGAATATACTACCCTTAAAACTCTAAAAACCAGTCAAGGGTGTGTACGCTTAAATAACCTAGAAGCGGGGGGGGGGGGGGTCCCGGTTGAACATTTTAGATATCTGGCGAGCCTAACTATGCACCATACAAGTTTTTTGTGATTATCTTGAACAATCTGTTCTAATATAAACTCCAGCGAACAATCTGAAAGACGCCAATCATGCTACAGTGATTTGTGACTTCTATGCTGTTAGAGTGACACAAATGATTTATTGCGGGTATTTTTATTTTTTGTGCGAATGATATGATGCAGTGTCAAAATTTCTTCGTGACAACAAATTAATGTCTTTAGAGTGGATTGGTATAACTGCGATTATCAACAACCAGTTTGAGCTTCCTTGGGATCTAATTGAGGAAAATTTCTACTGTAATTCCCACGCATGAAATCCAATTTTATGGAAAGAATCATTGATGTGTAGCATCATGATGATGAAATCAAAAAGAGCTGCCTCAGGTGCATTTGCATCTTGGTGTGAACAATTGTGTGTAACTACTCATCCATACCCTAATCAATGCAAAGGGAGGTGAAACAATATTATTATGTACCAGCATTTCCTTATGTTGCGTGATTTTCATTCATATATCAATAGGATAGTAGTGTTATACGTTTGAATATGATGATGATGATGATGATTGTTGTTGATTTAAGGGCTGAACGGCGAGGTCGAAACTCAGTTTAAATATTATGTTACAATTTAGAGGTGAACGCCTCAATATGAAAATAGTTATTTCCGTGAAGAACTAAAGCCTATTTTCACATAACCTACTTATGTAAGTTGCAACTATCAACATTCAAAATTTCAGTTTTATTGCTGTAATAGATTCGTAGATATTGAGATCTGTCTAAATATTTCGAATGGTCGCCATGTTGGATTGTTATATGTATAGGTCATAGAGTCACATACCATTAAAGGAAAATTATTGCGCAGGTTCTTCATTCAAACTTTCACTTCGATCGCATGATTACGACACAAGAAATAACAAGATGTTCAGTAAAGAACATATAGCCTACTTTCTCCTAAATACATGGGTATTGTTATAACTCTTTGTCCTCTTCAAAGAGTATAATTGAATGTTGGTTGTAGTAGCTTGTTGAAATACAACGTGCTATAGGTATATTAAATATGAATATGAGGTGCCCTTTGCAAGTGCTACTTCTGTAAAAAAAAATGTCATCCAATTCGGTTTCATATGGCCGCAAAATATTGGGCTGATGAACTTGTAGTTCAGTCAAACGATGCTTCCCACAAAAAGGTATGTTGTTTCAAAATTTAGTAGAGATCAAATTATTAGGTTGGTCGTAATTTGCTTTAAGCTTTTAACATTTGGGTGGCCGCCATTCCGTTTCCATCAAGATGGCGGCCATATAAAACATGACACTGAGGTGTCCTTTGCTACTACTACCTCTGTAACAAATTTCGTTCAATTCGGTTTTACAGTGTTTGACTTGATAGGGGGAATCGATTTGCACACATACATGGCCGCCATATGCAAACTATTGGACTGATGACCTTGTAGCTTGGTAAAGAACGCTTCTCACATAAAGGTATGTTGTTGCAAAATGTGGTAGAGAACAGATGATTAGGTTGGTCGTAATTTGATTTTAGTTTTTCACATTTGGGTGGCCAACATTACGTTTCCGTCAAGATGTCGGCGATATAAAACATGACACTGAGGTGACCTTTACAAGTGCTACCTTTGTACCAAATTTCGTTCAATTCGGTTTCACCGTGTTTGAAAAGGTAGGGGGAATCGATATGCAAAACCGCACATTATTGGGCTGATACCCTTGTAGTTTGGTCAAAACACTTTTTTTTTACTTTTTTTATACACAAAGGTATAATGTTGCAAAATTTGGTAGTGATCGGATGATCAGGTTTGTCGTAATTTGATTTAAGCTTTGAACATTTGGGTGGCCGCCATTACGTTTCCGTCAAGATGGTGGCAATATAAAACATGAAACTGCGGTGCACTTTTCACCGTGTTTGAATTGATAGGGGGAATCGATTTTCACACATACATGGCCGCCGTCTACAAACTATTGCGCTGATGATCTTATAGTTTGGTCAAAATATGCTTCCAACATAAAGGTATGTTGTTGCAAAATTTGGTAGAGATCAGATTATTAGGTTGGTCGTAATTTGATTTAAGCTTTTATCATTTGGGTGGCCACCATTAAGTTTCCGTCAAGATGGCGGCAATATAAAATAAGACACTGAGGTACCCTTTGCTAGTGCTACCTCTGTACCAAATTTTGTTCAATTCGGTTTCACCGTGTTTGAATAGATAGGGGGAATCGATTTGCACACATACATGGCCACCATCCGCAATGTATGGGGCTGGTGACCTTGCAGTTTGGTCAAAATAGTTTTCATAAAGATATAATGTTGCAATATTTGGTAGAGATCAGATGATAAGGTTGGTCGTAATTTGATTTAAGCTTTTAACATTTGGGTGGCCACCATTACATTTTCGTCAAGATGGCGGCTATATAAAACATGACACTGAGGTGCCCTCTGCTTGTGCTACCTCTGTACAAAATTTCATTCAATTCGGTTTCACCGTGTTTGAATTGATAAGGGGAATCGACTTGCACACATACATGGCCGCCATCTGAGAACTATTGGGCTGATGACCTTGTAGTTTGAACAAAATACGCTTACCACACGACTATATGTTGTTGCAAAATTTTGGAGATATCGGATGATCAGGTTAGTCGTAATTTGATTTAAGCTTTGAACATTTGGGTGGCCGCCATTACGTTTCCGTCAAGATGGCGGCGATATAAAACATGACACTGAGGTGCCTTTTGCTTGTTCTACCTCTGTACCAAATTTCGTTCAATTCGGTTTCACCGTGTTCGAATTGATAGGGGGGGGGGGCAGACATTCAGAGTACACACACTCACACACACACACACACAGACTCACACACAGGCAGACACACATTTTTTGTACCTGTAGGGATCTCATAAGTTTATTTTCATTTTTTCCAAAAAATCGAAAGTTGGCTAAAAACTTAATTTTAAAATTTGCACAGCCACCATCTTGAGGATATGTAAACAATTGAACTAATTAAATACTAGTGCATTACAATGTGTATACACATTTGCTGTACCAAGTTTCATTGCGTTTGGATTACTAATCGCGAGAAAAGTCTATTTAGAACTTTCAACTTACCTTGGCCGACAAATTCGTTTTGTAGTTAACCGGTTTTTGAAAGTCTCATAGATGAACTTCCAGCAGTACCCTTTATCTCCGTTAAAAAATTCAGGGTGATACCGGTAATAGTTTCAGAGATATAGAATGCCGGGAAACATTTCACACAGCCACCATTTTGAGGTTATGTAAACAATTGAACGAAGTTAGATGTCGGTGCATTACAATGTATATAAACATATACTGTGCCAAGTTTCATTGCGTTTGGTTGGTTAAATCGTGAGAAACGTCTATTTAAAAGTCGCAACTTCACTTGGCCGCCATGTTGGTTTCGTAGTTACAGTTTTTCAAAAGTTACATAGGTGGTGAGACGTAACAACATTTGAAGGGCACGATGGACCCATCCGGAATAGTGCTATAAACTTACCAAGTTTCATTGAAATCGCTCCAGCCGTTTAGAAGTTATTAGGGGGACACACACACGAATCACACATGCACACACAGACACACGGACAAAAGGTGATCTCATAAGCCTATCTTATATATAAAAGTGAAAGTCTGTATGTATGTGGGTATGTGGGTATGTGGATCTGTTCCGTATACAAATCTACACCGTTCCACCAATCTCAACCAAATCTTATATATAAAAGTGAAAGTCTGTATGTATGTGGGTATGTGGGTATGTGGATCTGTTCCGTATACAAATCTACACCGTTCCACCAATCTCAACCAAATTTTGCATACACATAGTTTAGGACCCAGAAGGAACCGCTGGCTACATGAATTTTCGATAGTCTTTCTCATTCTTCTGATTTCGACCCTTTTGCACTCCAGCACATGCTAATCAATCTTATATATAAAAGTGAAAGTCTGTATGTATGTGGGTATGTGGGTATGTGGATCTGTTCCGTATACAAATCTACACCGTTCCACCAATCTCAACCAAATTTTGCATACACATAGTTTAGGACCCAGAAGGAACCACTGGCTACATGAATTTTCGATAGTCTTTCTCATTCTTCTGATTTCGACCCTTTTGCACTCCAGCACATGCTAATCAAATCATCTTATATATAAAAGTGAAAGTCTGTATGTATGTGGGTATGTGGGTATGTGGATCTGTTCCGTAAACAAATCTACACCGTTCCACCAATCTCATCCAAATTTTGCATACACATAGTTTAGGACCCAGAAGGAACCGCTGGCTACATGAATTTTCGATAGTCTTTCTCATTCTTCTGATTTCGACCCTTTTGCACTCCAGCACATGCTAATCAAATCATCTTATATATAAAAGTGAAAGTCTGTATGTATGTGGGTATGTGGGTACGTGGATCTGTTCCGTATACAAATCTACACCGTTCCACCAATCTCAACCAAATTTTGCATACACATAGTTTAGGACCCAGAAGGTACCGCTGGCTACATGAATTTTCGATAGTCTTTCTCATTCTTCTGCTTTCGACCCTTTTGCACTCCAGCACATGCTAATCAAATCATAAAATATACTCATGAAGGAATGGCAAGGCGGATAGTTTCCATGGCAACATAGCTCAAGTCGAGACACGGCCGACTGGATGCCATTTGCGCTCTGCACTACCGGTATAGAAAATGAGGATCTTTACTTGAAATCACGTTAGTTACTCAACTTCTCACACAGCACTGTCAACCGAGTTTAGCATAACAAAGACTTGACACTATCTTCTACTATATATTTGTCAAATACCACTCACTCACTCATTCATTCATCACGAAATCTCAGAAACCATCAAACGGATTGGAATGAAATTTGGTATGCAGCTTCCCCAAGGGCCGCAAATGCCCACTAAGAGAGGATTTTTGGATAGTCTGGTTCTAAAGGGGTGTTAAGGGGGTAGACCTGCATTTCATTGAACAGCAATATCTCCCGATTGGTTTAATTGGGGGATGTGATACTCGGCACATAAACTCATCATTAAAAATAAGAAGACACGAGTCGGAGGGTTTTTCGATGTGGTGTATATTATGAGGTGATAGGGGTGAAAAGTGGGGATTGAAAGATTCCTAACGGAGCGTGTATCTCTTAAACGACATAGGCGAGGAGTTTGAAACTCAGCGGGAAAAAATCAGCATAAAAATAAGTAAATATTTGTTCGACCGTTTTATCATAAATCCAATTTAAGGGGCCCATGGGGAGGGGTGAAATTCTGGAGGGGGGGGGAGAAACAGGAAAGAAAGTGTCCTAACTGATTGACTGACTGACTCACTCATCAAACTCAGGGGGAAAAACTGCTTTAAAGTAAGTAAATAGCTGTTCGACAGTTTTTTTTTCATAAATCAAATTTAAGGGGTTCTTGGGGAGGGGTGAAATTCTGAAAAAAGAAAATTGAAAGAAAATGTCCTGACTCACTCACTCAACATCGCCCAGCCAAAATTATTGAAGTTAGAAACATGACAGTTTGGGGATATGTTCATTGTATTTCAAAACAGTCTACTAAGGGAGGATTTTCGGATATTCAGGTTCTAAAGGGGTCTTAATGGGGTTAAACCTGCATATCATTGAATAACAATATCTCCCGATTGGTTTCATTGGGGGATGTGATACACGGCATATAAACTCATCATTAAAAAGTAAGACACATGTCTGAGGGTTTTTCGATGTGGTGTATATTATGAGGTGAAAGGGGTGAAAAGTAGGGATTGAAAGATTCCTAACGGAGCGTGTATGTCTTAAACGACATAGGCGAGGAGTTTGAAACTCCGGGGAAAAAAATCAGCATAAAAATAAGTAAATATGTGTTTGACCGTTTTTTTCATAAATCCAATTTAAGAGGCCCATGGGGAGGGGTGAAATTCTGTGGGGGGGGGGGGACAGGAAAGAAAATGTCCTAACTGATTGACTGACTGACTCACTCATCAAACTCAGGGGGAAAAACTGCTTTAAAGTAAGTAAATAGCTGTTCGACAGTTTTTTATCAATCAAATTGAAGGGGTTCATCGGGAGGGGTGAAATTCTGAAGGGAAAAAATGAAAGAAAATGCCCTGACTCATTCACTCACTCCTCATCGCCCAGCCAAAAATATTGAAGTTGGAAACATGGCATTTTGGGGATATGTTCGTTGTATGTCAAAACCGTACACTAAGGGAGGATTTATGGATATTCAGGCTCTAAAGGGGTTTTAAGGGGGTTAAACCTGAATTTCATTGAATAACAATATCTCACGAGTGGTTTCATTTGTGGATGTGATACTCGGCATATAAACTAATCATTAAAAATAAGCAGACATGTTTCTAAGGGTTTTTCGATGTGATGTATTATTATGAGGTGAAAGGGGTGAAAAGTAGGGATTGAAGGATTCCTAACGGAGCGTGTAGGCCTATCTCTTAAATGACATAGGCGAGAAATTTGAAACGCAGCGAAATAACATCAGCTAAAAAGATAAGTAAATCGGTGTTCGACCGTTTTTTCATAAATTACTTTAAGGGGCCAATGGAGTGGGGTGAAATTCTGGGGGGAAAAGGAGAGAAAGTGTCCTAACTGACTAACTCGCTCACTCACCAAACTCAGGGGAAAAAGACAGCTTTAAAAATAAGTTAATAAGTGTACAAGCGTTTTTTTCATCAATCCAATTTAAGGGGCCTATGGGGAGGGGTGAAATTCTGGTAAAAATAATTGAAAGAAAATGTCCTGTCTGACTCACTCACTCATCACGCCCGGCGAAAACTATTAAAGTTGGGAAAATGAAATTTTGGGAATATGTTCGCTGTATGTCGAAAACGTCAACTAAGGAATGATTTTTGTTTATTCGGTTTTTAAAGAGATGTTAAGGGGGCAAACGTGCATTTCAATGAATAACGATATGTCATGAGTTGTTTCTTAGGGGATGTGATATTCGGTATATAAACTAATCATTAAAAATAATCAGACATATGTCTAAGGGTTTATCGATGTGGTGTATATTATGAGGTGATAGGGGTGAACATTGGGGGTTGAGGGATTCTTGACGGAGCGTGTATCTCTTAAAGGACATAGGCGAGAAGTTTGAAATTCGGCGGAAAAAGAACAGCTTAAAATACAAGTAAATAGGTGTTCGACTGTTTTTTTCATAAATCCAATTTAAGGGGCCCTTGGAGAGAGGTGAAATTCTGGGGGAAAAATAACAGGAAAGAAAGTGTCCTAACTGATTGACTCACTTACTCGCTCATCAAACTCGGGGGGAAAACAGCTTTAAATAAGTAAATAGGTGTTCGACCGTTTGTTTCATAAATCCAATTTAAGGGGTTCATGGGGAGGGGTGAAATTATCAAAAATAAATGAAATAAAATGTCCTGACTGACTCACTCACTCATCATAGCCCAGCCAAAATTATTAAAGTTAGAAACATGAAATTTTGGGGATATGTTCGTTGTATGTCGAAAACGTCCACTAAGGAAAGAGTTTTGAATATTCAGGTTCTAAATAGGTGTTAAGGGGGGTAAACGTGCATTTCATTGAATAACAATATCTCACGAGTGGTTTCATTTGGGGATGTGATACTTGGCATATATACTAATCATTAAAAATAAGCTGACACATGTCTAATGGTTTTTCGATGTAGTGTATATTATGAGGTGAAAGGGATGAAAAGTGGGGGTTAAAAGATTCCTAACGGACCCTGTATCTCTTAAACGACATAGGCGAGGAGTTTGAAACTCGGAGGAAATCAATCAGCTTAAAAATAAATAAATAAATAATTAAATAAATAAATAAATAAATAAATAAATAAATAAAATAAATATGTGTTCGACCGTTTTTTCATAAATCCAATTTAAGGGGCCTATGGGGAGGGGTGAAATTCTGGAAGATAAACGTAGGTAGGATTTTTGGATGTTCACTCTCATCGGCCAACCCAAACGATTAAAGTTAGAAGAATGATATTTTGGGGATATGTTTGTTGTGTGTCGAAAACGCCTAGCAAGGAGGGATTTTTGGATATTCAGGTTCTAAAGGGGTGTTAATGGGGTTAAACCTGCATTTCATTGAATAACAATATGACACGACTATGACGCGAGCGAAGCGAGGCTAAAATTGAGATGATGTGCGTCTATGTATTACTCAATCACGCAAGTACCACTGGTCCGATTTACATGAATTTTACATGGAAGTAGCTGATTTACCTGGTTAACATTGTACCCGATACCTAGTTTAGGCTATCGGCTACGCCAGCAGACATTAAGCTGTAGTTGAGGTTTTGGAAAGGATTAGGAAAAGATAGCGCACCGATCGCGTCAAGAAGAATGCCAAGATGACGTAGGAGGTCTAGAATCAAGGAGGCATTGAAATCTGTAAGAAGATGGAATTATGGATAGAGATGTGAAGCTTTATTGAGATATTTATGGAATTATAGCAATTAAACATCTTAGAAGAGGATATATAACATGCATTATATGAGGAAATAATTTTATGGAAGTCAGATAACCCTTAAGTTATTTTATAACGGAATAGCCGAGATGATCTGGGTTCGAGACTATGACCGTGACGTGAGAGCACAGTGGTGGGGGAATACACCACGTGCCTGCGCCAAACACATAAGCAAGAAGACAGTGCCAGCAGATTCAGTTGAGCTCAGTGAGACGAGCAGGTAGGAGCAGCTCTATAGCGCAAGCGAGACGCACAGTGAAGGTCACGTAACATACAGAAACTGTCACGGCAAAAGTGTAGGCGACAGTTCCTGCATCGCCGAGCAGCGAAGGCCAGGCCGGTCATTGATCCAGGCGGGCTAGCCGAGGAAGCGATTACGGACGGCCGGGATATGTCAGAACCGCACTGCAAGTAGTTGAAGGCTTTATTACAAGCTTCATTTCGACGCAGTTTGAACATAGCTTTTACGAATAACTTTATGACTATGCTTTTATATAACGCAGTCAAAGCTACTTTAACTATTTCAAGTAAACGGAATGTTGTTAGCATAGGCACTGATGAACATTAGATCGTGCATTAATGAGATTTACTTCTTATGCAGTTTCATGAATTACCTAATACAGACAAATACAGGGTGTTTCGTAAACTTGAACACTCTCAAGTAAAATTTTATTTTACGAAAGTGAGACATAGCAGTCATTTGAGATTGAAATTGCAATACTCAAACTGAACATTTAACGGAACAGTGGCGTAACTTAGAAGAGGAGTAGGGGGTCCGCTGTTTCCATGAACTTTTTCGAGAAGGAGTTGGACAATATCCGCTATGGGTAATCCGAAGTTCAACATGTCCGAGTAGACGCAATTAGAGACAAGATGGCACCGCAGAGCGATGGATTCGATTCCTGACGAGAGGAGTCCAACAGCTGATTCACTTGGGATTTCGAATGCAATCGTCATTTCATGGATGGAATGCTATTCACGCCGATCTTTCGAGAAATTCTTTATGTAGGGAAAATCGACGATCTTGGAAATTTAATTACAGCTGATTATGAAAGGTACTGTAAGAGTCATAACTACCTGATACGATTATTTTCATGAATACTGGGCACACATGTATATTTTTCTAATAGGAGTGATTCGATTATTAAGACATGGTTTGAATTTATATACTTCGAATTTGCTAGAATATGGAGTGACCATATGATATGGCAGGCATCATTATACGAAATTTTCACCATTGATTGGCTTTATTAAGCAGATGTTTGGTCTTTTAGACATTTTTTCCAGCTAGGATATTTTTCATGAATAGTTTTTTTTGTGTAACGAGTATTTCGAACTCGTGATCTGCAATTGATTATCAAAAATTACTTCGTCAGTTCATTGCATACTAGCGAGTGTGTATTATTCATCAGTAGGGATCTTTTTCCATTGGATTGTTTGGAGATATTAAGGAGTTATTCACTTTAGTGAATGAACATCGCTTTTATATGACAACTAGAAACTTGTTGATTCCTATCTGGTACATTCACTCATATAGACGACGGGATGGGGTCCTTCGTATTTATACGATTGTATGGTGGCTACTCATCTTACCCATCGTTTAGGGAACTATCATCCAAGTCGACGGGGCGAGGTCTTTCGTATTTATACGACTGTACGGTGGTTACACATCTTACTCGCCATTGAGGGACTCATTTTTATCATCCGAATGTACACGAGATGTAAGTGAATCAAACAAGGAACTACTAGTCACATATCAGTCGAAATTTTGTTAAATAAAGTAACGATAAATGTCAACAGGATTGCATTTAGTAATTCTTGTTTGCCAATCCAATATTTGTTGCTATACTCTTTTGAGAGTAATTTCAGTTTAACAGCTGTTACAGCTGATGCTTTTGATGAGTTTTATAATTGTGTTTGATACCTTTGAGAAGGATTTAAAGTAATTGAATCTTGTAAGATTAATCATTAATGGTCAGATTTATTTTAAGGCAGATCAGTATTGCAGATTTTGATATGAGAGATTATAGCACATTGGTGTTTTTCTGCGATGTGAGTTTTGAAGATTGTAAGAGAATTTATGCTATTTGAAAGCAGATCTTAAATTATTGAAGTAATATTTTTCCAATTGTTTAAGAAGTTGTCTAGATGTGATCAGAGTAATTACAGTTATTGGAGATTGTGTGCGTTGATAATTTGAAGCCAGTTATATATTTTTTGTAGATCATGCAACATGGTTAAGTGGAGTTTGTGATAGGCATTTTGTGGAAGTTGCCATGTGATAGTTGCAACGTTGATAATGTATTTTGAAGCAGACATGAGGTCGTCGTACCCAGTCTAGCGTAATTGTTGAGATTCATGCTGTATGTGCTGAATATTTATGGAGTTTTTGTGGAATAATTCTTGTATTCAAATGTGATATTTGAAGTATTGAAGAAATGTAATGTCGTTGTGGATAGTTTGATCCAACGTGATGTCGTGGAGAGAATAATATTTTTTGGCATGATAAATTAAATACGAGATATAACTTGGAAGTAATAAAACTGTAAGACAACGTTCTATAAACCTTATTAAACAATTTGTTAGGAAATTAAACAAATAAATGAAGTGATAATACAAGATTTTCTGAAATAATAATCAACGAAATAATAATCTGAGATTTAAGCATATTAACGATCTGACCTAATGAAATAAAAATCAGAATGACTAGATGAAATAATGAAAAACTAAATAACCAGATGATTGATATTTAAATAATTTGATAAATTAAATTTTGAAATAAATCGATGAACTAAATAAATGGATGAATTAAAGATTGGATAAATTAAACTGATTGAAATAAATTAATAGACGATTGTAATGATGATGAATAACTGAATTAGAAGGTGATAATTAACTAAAGAAGCTGATGATTAATGAATTTATATGGAATTAAATAAATTTAATTGAGATATAATTTGAGGAATTGCAACTTGAGTTGAGAATTTAAATGATGTAATGGTGATGAATTAAGGATTCTGACAGGAATATGTAGAATTTTGAAGTGAGAATTAAAGTGAGAAATATTTAATTTTGATGATGACGATAATGATGACCAATGAGAATTTGAATTTTCTGTAATTCACAGATAAGAGATTAATGACGATGTAAATAGTGTAAATTAATTATTCAATGTTTAGGAACATTTGATTAACATGTTCAACATTCAAATTATGCCATGCAAACCATAAATTTACGTGATATTTAATATGTGTGATTATTATATGTGTAATGTTTAGACAGATTAATAACATTTTTAAATCCACATCGATGTTAAATTAAAGAGAAATTAGGTCTCAGGTTTCACAAATGTCAGTGACGAAAGACATAGTGCTACAGTGATCCTGAGAACCCAAGAGAACTTTATAAATTTTTCTTGTTATGTGGATAACAATAATTTTGGATTAGAAAAGAGATGGTTCGATTTTTGGACAATGACAATTTAACTTTGGCATTCGACCATACTCTTAGGTAGGAGTTATATTTAAAATGTCTGTCTGACTATCAAAGTAAAATAAATTTCTTTTTATCTTAGTTGTGATCTGATGATGGTGTGATGTTCCTTTTTCTTTCCTTGTCTAGAGTAAGGCTTATCCGGAAAGGAAGTGGTTTGCTAGGAATTCAGTTGATGGCGCCCATTTATATTTGCATTATTTCTATTAAACTTATGCCCGTAACGACCCTAGAGATACTTTGTCTCGTGATACCCACTGCTTTTTCGATAACTCAGCTGAATTTCCGACACATTCCTTATTTGACTATAGGTTCATTTAACTCCGCTCTGTCCCGGAACTCCAGGAATGCGATGTTATAGCAGATGGGTCATCGCATCCCCAGGACGAACGGGTACAGAGAGAGAGGGAGAATTGGCTTTATCCAACTAGTGGGGCTTTTCGATTTTGTTTATTCTATGGAATCACATCAGATTTAGATTACTGAGAGATTGATCTCAAGTTCATTTAAGTGTGTTACAAAATTTATTAAACTTAGTCAGACAATGTACTTGTGTGCCCAATCCAGTGTTCATGTTAATCGTATTAGTAATATCATGTTAGTTATAAGACATTTTTTCCTATACCCAAGTGAATGCAGGAATTGAGACATTGTGATGTGTTGTTGTCTAACGTCTCTATATAAAACCTATATTGAAAATATAATTATGTTGCCGGAAGATTTAGCTAAGGTGTTAGGAGAGTTACAGACGGGTATGTCTGGTATTGCAGAAACTATTTCTAAGATGGAAACGGAAGTTAAAGAACAAATTAATAATTCAGAAGCTAGATTAGAAGCTAAATGTAAAGAGAATGTACAAGCATTGCAGACTAGTAATGAAGATAATTTAAAATCATTAGAGACTAGACTACAGTCAACTAGTGAAGATAATTTAAAGTCATTAGAGACTAGGTTACAGTCAAATAGTGAAGACAATTTTAAGTCATTGGAAGAAAAATTACAGTCAAATAGTGAGGACAATTTTAAGTCATTGGAAGAGAAATTACAGTCTCGTAGTGAAGAAACTAACACTGAATTAGAAAACAAGTTAACTAGATTAGAGAATAGTTTAACTTTAAAGAATAATGAGATGCTGAAGACTTTACAATTAGACATAATTGCAGTAAACATGAAAGGAGAGGAAAATGTTCAAATATTTAAAAAAATATTATTGAATTAGAAAGTAGAGGAGAAGAAAATATTTTTACTTTAAGAACAGACGTTATGTCCATACAGAAAGACATTAAATCAGATGTATCGAAGTTGAGATTCGACATCGATGGTTTAGTGGCAGATGTAGGCAAAATTCAAGATTGGTCTACCGAAGTATCTTTCGAGACTAAGATTAAAGGTCTAGAAACGAATCTAGGTAACGAGATTAAAGATTTAAAGACAGTAATTGGGACCATTAAAGAGGAAGTCTTAGGAGAGGTCAATTCTAATTTAAAATTATTAGAAAATCAATTGCAGAAAGATATTACGAAGATAGACGACGATATAGAGCAAAAGGTTAAAGAAAACTTAGCTTTATTTAAAAATAGAGTCGGTGCAATCGTGGAAGAACGGTATAGTGAGGTCGATGCCGAAGCAAAAGAGAAACGTGAAGGGTTAGATGAAAAATTAATCGCAGGTATGGCAAACTTAGAAGCGAGGTTTACGGAAAACAAGGAAGCGATGAAGATAGATTCAACTCTATTTAGAACAGATGTTGATCTGTTAAAGGAACAAGTCGCGTCAGTAAAGAACACGTGCGAAGGAAAAATTGACAAGTTAAGAAACGACTTAGACGAGAGTAACAAAACGCAGGATGTTACATCGTTAGATGAATTGAAGACTCAGGTCAAGAAATTAGCAGAAGACAGGATAACTAAACTAGAATCCATGTTTAACAGTTTCACCAGTCAGAATATAACATCAGGGGAAACATTGATAAATCAAACAGCGATAGACCGCAGTATGACTAATCAAGAAGTGAGCATGGGAGAAGACCGTCAAATGCAACCGAATGTGACATTCGAAAGGGCTAGTTCAACCCCTCAGGATAATCCAAGTTCGAATAGGAGTACGTTGGGTCCAAGCGAACGATACACAGGTCCAGTCACCATTATTAGGAATCTGGATGACAAGCCGAGAAAGTTTTCGGGAAATACAGGAGTCACACCAGTCGAATTTCTGCGAGATATTCGAGACTATATGGCGGAACATAGGGTAGCCAAAGAAAGAGAGCTAAGGATAGTCGAACGCGCCTTAGATGGATCTGCACTTACGTGGTTTAGAGCGTTCAGAAGCAATTTTGCGAACATGGAGCAATTTGCCATGGCTTTCTTGAGGAAATTTTGGAGTGCCGAGGATCAACTTAACGTAAGAGCGGAGATGTATTCAAAGCGCTATTCTACGTCACATCCGACGCATTATGCCAACTATTTCACGTCACAGCTTGCTAAATTACAGTTCCTTATTCCTCCATTGCCAGAAGAAGAGCTTTTGCAAGCTATAGCGAGACAGTTACCGATTGAGGTACAGCGATCACTGATAGCGTCGGGAGCCAATACACTGGAGCACTATGACGACATTTTACGACGATTGGACTATACAAGCGCTCAAGTTACGCCTAGAAGTAACAGGAACGACAACAGAAACACGCAAGAAGTGAATGCGGTAGTCGTAGACAATGCAGCTCAAACGGACAGAAGGGATTCCTGGGAAAACCGACGGAACGAAGGGAATCGAGGAAACATCCGTAACGCTCGAGGAAATGATCGATATAGAGGACCATATGAGAGACCATACGATCAAGAAGCGAGAGATAGCCGATATAGGAATTATAACCAGAATTCCAGATATCAAGACAGGAATCGATATAACAATAGATATCGGGGCAGAAATAACTGGAGCCAAGGTCAACAGTATAATGGGAACGACAGGCAGGATGGCCGAAGAGACGATCCTAACGACAGACGGGATAATCGTGGACATGAGAGGTCGAGGCAAGAAGATAGACAGCCTAGTGCACCACTCGAAGAGACAGTGAGAGATGTCAATCGAGCAAGCACGAGTGAAGAAAGAAGAAATAGACGTCAGAATAACACGGAATCAAGATGCTAATCATTGGAAGTCAATCATCATTATTGAGAGTCAGAAAGAACCATCATGCTGAGTAAGGGAATTGTAGAGCTATTGTGTACATGTATTATATATAGAATGCCTGAGAGTGTATTTTTTTTTCTCAATCCTGATAAAAAAAGGAGATGTACGGGAGAGATGTACCCGATACCTAGTTTAGGCTATCGGCTACGCCAGCAGACATTAAGCTGTAGTTGAGGTTTTGGAAAGGATTAGGAAAAGATAGCGCACCGATCGCGTCAAGAAGAATGCCAAGATGACGTAGGAGGTCTAGAATCAAGGAGGCATTGAAATCTGTAAGAAGATGGAATTATGGATAGAGATGTGAAGCTTTATTGAGATATTTATGGAATTATAGCAATTAAACATCTTAGAAGAGGATATATAACATGCATTATATGAGGAAATAATTTTATGGAAGTCAGATAACCCTTAAGTTATTTTATAACGGAATAGCCGAGATGATCTGGGTTCGAGACTATGACCGTGACGTGAGAGCACAGTGGTGGGGGAATACACCACGTGCCTGCGCCAAACACATAAGCAAGAAGACAGTGCCAGCAGATTCAGTTGAGCTCAGTGAGACGAGCAGGTAGGAGCAGATCTATAGCGCAAGCGAGACGCACAGTGAAGGTCACGTAACATACAGAAACTGTCACGGCAAAAGTGTAGGCGACAGTTCCTGCATCGCCGAGCAGCGAAGGCCAGGCGGGTCATTGATCCAGGCGGGCTAGCCGAGGAAGCGATTACGGACGGCCGGGATATGTCAGAACCGCACTGCAAGTAGTTGAAGGCTTTATTACAAGCTTCATTTCGACGCAGTTTGAACATAGCTTTTACGAATAACTTTATGACTATGCTTTTATATAACGCAGTCAAAGCTACTTTAACTATTTCAAGTAAACGGAATGTTGTTAGCATAGGCACTGATGAACATTAGATCGTGCATTAATGAGATTTACTTCTTATGCAGTTTCATGAATTACCTAATACAGACAAATACAGGGTGTTTCGTAAACTTGAACACTCTCAAGTAAAATTTTATTTTACGAAAGTGAGACATAGCAGTCATTTGAGATTGAAATTGCAATACTCAAACTGAACATTTAACGGAACAGTGGCGTAACTTAGAAGAGGAGTAGGGGGTCCGCTGTTTCCATGAACTTTTTCGAGAAGGAGTTGGACAATATCCGCTATGGGTAATCCGAAGTTCAACATGTCCGAGTAGACGCAATTAGAGACAAGATGGCACCGCAGAGCGATGGATTCGATTCCTGACGAGAGGAGTCCAACAGCTGATTCACATGGGATTTCGAATGCAATCGTCATTTCATGGATGGAATGCTATTCACGCCGATCTTTCGAGAAATTCTTTATGTAGGGAAAATCGACGATCTTGGAAATTTAATTACAGCTGATTATGAAAGGTACTGTAAGAGTCATAACTACCTGATACGATTATTTTCATGAATACTGGGCACACATGTATATTTTTCTAATAGGAGTGATTCGATTATTAAGACATGGTTTGAATTTATATACTTCGAATTTGCTAGAATATGGAGTGACCATATGATATGGCAGGCATCATTATACGAAATTTTCACCATTGATTGGCTTTATTAAGCAGATGTTTGGTCTTTTAGACATTTTTTCCAGCTAGGATATTTTTCATGAATAGTTTTTTTTGTGTAACGAGTATTTCGAACTCGTGATCTGCAATTGATTATCAAAAATTACTTCGTCAGTTCATTGCATACTAGCGAGTGTGTATTATTCATCAGTAGGGATCTTTTTCCATTGAATTGTTTGGAGATATTAAGGAGTTATTCACTTTAGTGAATGAACATCGCTTTTATATGACAACTAGAAACTTGTTGATTCCTATCTGGTACATTCACTCATATAGACGACGGGATGGGGTCCTTCGTATTTATACGATTGTATGGTGGCTACTCATCTTACCCATCGTTTAGGGAACTATCATCCAAGTCGACGGGGCGAGGTCTTTCGTATTTATACGACTGTACGGTGGTTACACATCTTACTCGCCATTGAGGGACTCATTTTTATCATCCGAATGTACACGAGATGTAAGTGAATCAAACAAGGAACTACTAGTCACATATCAGTCGAAATTTTGTTAAATAAAGTAACGATAAATGTCAACAGGATTGCATTTAGTAATTCTTGTTTGCCAATCCAATATTTGTTGCTATACTCTTTTGAGAGTAATTTCAGTTTAACAGCTGTTACAGCTGATGCTTTTGATGAGTTTTATAATTGTGTTTGATACCTTTGAGAAGGATTTAAAGTAATTGAATCTTGTAAGATTAATCATTAATGGTCAGATTTATTTTAAGGCAGATCAGTATTGCAGATTTTGATATGAGAGATTATAGCACATTGGTGTTTTTCTGCGATGTGAGTTTTGAAGATTGTAAGAGAATTTATGCTATTTGAAAGCAGATCTTAAATTACTGAAGTAATATTTTTCCAATTGTTTAAGAAGTTGTCTAGATGTGATCAGAGTAATTACAGTTATTGGAGATTGTGTGCGTTGATAAT
Organism: Meconema thalassinum; assembly: GCA_946902985.2. NCBI lineage: Eukaryota > Metazoa > Arthropoda > Insecta > Orthoptera > Tettigoniidae > Meconema > Meconema thalassinum. The sequence continues at coordinate 462,534,697 of OX336391.1, forward strand.
TTGAAGCCAGTTATATATTTTTTGTAGATCATGCAACATGATTAAGTGGAGTTTGTGATAGGCATTTTGTGGAAGTTGCCATGTGATAGTTGCAACGTTGATAATGTATTTTGAAGCAGACATGAGGTCGTCGTACCCAGTCTAGCGTAATTGTTGAGATTCATGCTGTATGTGCTGAATATTTATGGAGTTTTTGTGGAATAATTCTTGTATTCAAATGTGATATTTGAAGTATTGAAGAAATGTAATGTCGTTGTGGATAGTTTGATCCAACGTGATGTCGTGGAGACAATAATATTTTTTGGCATGATAAATTAAATACGAGATATAACTTGGAAGTAATAAAACTGTAAGACAACGTTCTATAAACCTTATTAAACAATTTGTTAGGAAATTAAACAAATAAATGAAGTGATAATACAAGATTTTCTGAAATAATAATCAACGAAATAATAATCTGAGATTTAAGCATATTAACGATCTGACCTAATGAAATAAAAATCAGAATGACTAGATGAAATAATGAAAAACTAAATAACCAGATGATTGATATTTAAATAATTTGATAAATTAAATTTTGAAATAAATCGATGAACTAAATAAATGGATGAATTAAAGATTGGATAAATTAAACTGATTGAAATAAATTAATAGACGATTGTAATGATGATGAATAACTGAATTAGAAGGTGATAATTAACTAAAGAAGCTGATGATTAATGAATTTATATGGAATTAAATAAATTTAATTGAGATATAATTTGAGGAATTGCAACTTGAGTTGAGAATTTAAATGATGTAATGGTGATGAATTAAGGATTCTGACAGGAATATGTAGAATTTTGAAGTGAGAATTAAAGTGAGAAATATTTAATTTTGATGATGACGATAATGATGACCAATGAGAATTTGAATTTTCTGTAATTCACAGATAAGAGATTAATGACGATGTAAATAGTGTAAATTAATTATTCAATGTTTAGGAACATTTGATTAACATGTTCAACATTCAAATTATGCCATGCAAACCATAAATTTACGTGATATTTAATATGTGTGATTATTATATGTGTAATGTTTAGACAGATTAATAACATTTTTAAATCCACATCGATGTTAAATTAAAGAGAAATTAGGTCTCAGGTTTCACAAATGTCAGTGACGAAAGACATAGTGCTACAGTGATCCTGAGAACCCAAGAGAACTTTATAAATTTTTCTTGTTATGTGGATAACAATAATTTTGGATTAGAAAAGAGATGGTTCGATTTTTGGACAATGACAATTTAACTTTGGCATTCGACCATACTCTTAGGTAGGAGTTATATTTAAAATGTCTGTCTGACTATCAAAGTAAAATAAATTTCTTTTTATCTTAGTTGTGATCTGATGATGGTGTGATGTTCCTTTTTCTTTCCTTGTCTAGAGTAAGGCTTATCCGGAAAGGAAGTGGTTTGCTAGGAATTCAGTTGATGGCGCCCATTTATATTTGCATTATTTCTATTAAACTTATGCCCGTAACGACCCTAGAGATACTTTGTCTCGTGATACCCACTGCTTTTTCGATAACTCAGCTGAATTTCCGACACATTCCTTATTTGACTATAGGTTCATTTAACTCCGCTCTGTCCCGGAACTCCAGGAATGCGATGTTATAGCAGATGGGTCATCGCATCCCCAGGACGAACGGGTACAGAGAGAGAGGGAGAATTGGCTTTATCCAACTAGTGGGGCTTTTCGATTTTGTTTATTCTATGGAATCACATCAGATTTAGATTACTGAGAGATTGATCTCAAGTTCATTTAAGTGTGTTACAAAATTTATTAAACTTAGTCAGACAATGTACCTGTGTGCCCAATCCAGTGTTCATGTTAATCGTATTAGTAATATCATGTTAGTTATAAGACATTTTTTCCTATACCCAAGTGAATGCAGGAATTGAGACATTGTGATGTGTTGTTGTCTAACGTCTCTATATAAAACCTATATTGAAAATATAATTATGTTGCCGGAAGATTTAGCTAAGGTGTTAGGAGAGTTACAGACGGGTATGTCTGGTATTGCAGAAACTATTTCTAAGATGGAAACGGAAGTTAAAGAACAAATTAATAATTCAGAAGCTAGATTAGAAGCTAAATGTAAAGAGAATGTACAAGCATTGCAGACTAGTAATGAAGATAATTTAAAATCATTAGAGACTAGACTACAGTCAACTAGTGAAGATAATTTAAAGTCATTAGAGACTAGGTTACAGTCAAATAGTGAAGACAATTTTAAGTCATTGGAAGAAAAATTACAGTCAAATAGTGAGGACAATTTTAAGTCATTGGAAGAGAAATTACAGTCTCGTAGTGAAGAAACTAACACTGAATTAGAAAACAAGTTAACTAGATTAGAGAATAGTTTAACTTTAAAGAATAATGAGATGCTGAAGACTTTACAATTAGACATAATTGCAGTAAACATGAAAGAAGAGGAAAATGTTCAAATATTAAAAAAAATATTATTGAATTAGAAAGTAGAGGAGAAGAAAATATTTTTACTTTAAGAACAGACGTTATGTCCATACAGAAAGACTTTAAATCAGATGTATCGAAGTTGAGATTCGACATCGATGGTTTAGTGGCAGATGTAGGCAAAATTCAAGATTGGTCTACCGAAGTATCTTTCGAGACTAAGATTAAAGGTCTAGAAACGAATCTAGGTAACGAGATTAAAGATTTAAAGACAGTAATTGGGACCATTAAAGAGGAAGTCTTAGGAGAGGTCAATTCTAATTTAAAATCATTAGAAAATCAATTGCAGAAAGATATTAGGAAGATAGACGACGATATAGAGCAAAAGGTTAATGAAAACTTAGCTTTATTTAAAAATAGAGTCGGTGCAATCGTGGAAGAACGGTATAGTGAGGTCGATGCCGACGCAAAAGAGAAACGTGAAGGGTTAGATGAAAAATTAATCGCAGGTATGGCAAACTTAGAAGCGAGGTTTACGGAAAACAAGGAAGCGATGAAGATAGATTCAACTCTATTTAGAACAGATGTTGATCTGTTAAAGGAACAAGTCGCGTCAGTAAAGAACACGTGCGAAGGAAAAATTGACAAGTTAAGAAACGACTTAGACGAGAGTAACAAAACGCAGGATGTTACATCGTTAGATGAATTGAAGACTCAGGTCAAGAAATTAGCAGAAGACAGGATAACTAAACTAGAATCCATGTTTAACAGTTTCACCAGTCAGAATATAACATCAGGGGAAACATTGATAAATCAAACAGCGATAGACCGCAGTATGACTAATCAAGAAGTGAGCATGGGAGAAGACCGTCAAATGCAACCGAATGTGACATTCGAAAGGGCTAGTTCAACCCCTCAGGATAATCCAAGTTCGAATAGGAGTACGTTGGGTCCAAGCGAACGATACTCAGGTCCAGTCACCATTATTAGGAATCTGGATGACAAGCCGAGAAAGTTTTCGGGAAATACAGGAGTCACACCAGTCGAATTTCTGCGAGATATTCGAGACTATATGGCGGAACATAGGGTAGCCAAAGAAAGAGAGCTAAGGATAGTCGAACGCGCCTTAGATGGATCTGCACTTACGTGGTTTAGAGCGTTCAGAAGCAATTTTGCGAACATGGAGCAATTTGCCATGGCTTTCTTGAGGAAATTTTGGAGTGCCGAGGATCAACTTAACGTAAGAGCGGAGATGTATTCAAAGCGCTATTCTACGTCACATCCGACGCATTATGCCAACTATTTCACGTCACAGCTTGCTAAATTACAGTTCCTTATTCCTCCATTGCCAGAAGAAGAGCTTTTGCTAGCTATAGCGAGACAGTTACCGATTGAGGTACAGCGATCACTGATAGCGTCGGGAGCCAATACACTGGAGCACTATGACGACATTTTACGACGATTGGACTATACAAGCGCTCAAGTTACGCCTAGAAGTAACAGGAACGACAACAGAAACACGCAAGAAGTGAATGCGGTAGTCGTAGACAATGCAGCTCAAACGGACAGAAGGGATTCCTGGGAAAACCGACGGAACGAAGGGAATCGAGGAAACATCCGTAACGCTCGAGGAAATGATCGATATAGAGGACCATATGAGAGGCCAAACGATCAAGAAGCGAGAGATAGCCGATATAGGAATTATAACCAGAATTCCAGATATCAAGACAGGAATCGATATAACAATAGATATCGGGGCAGAAATAACTGGAGCCAAGGTCAACAGTATAATGGGAACGACAGGCAGGATGGCCGAAGAGACGATCCTAACGACAGACGGGATAATCGTGGACATGAGAGGTCGAGGCAAGAAGATAGACAGCCTAGTGCACCACTCGAAGAGACAGTGAGAGATGTCAATCGAGCAAGCACGAGTGAAGAAAGAAGAAATAGACGTCAGAATAACACGGAATCAAGATGCTAATCATTGGAAGTCAATCATCATTATTGAGAGTCAGAAAGAACCATCATGCTGAGTAAGGGAATTGTAGAGCTATCGTGTACATGTATTATATATAGAATGCCTGAGAGTGTATTTTTTTTCTCAATCCTGATAAAAAAGGAGATGTACGGGAGAGATGTACCCGATACCTAGTTTAGGCTATCGGCTACGCCAGCAGACATTAAGCTGTAGTTGAGGTTTTGGAAAGGATTAGGAAAAGATAGCGCACCGATCGCGTCAAGAAGAATGCCAAGATGACGTAGGAGGTCTAGAATCAAGGAGGCATTGAAATCTGTAAGAAGATGGAATTATGGATAGAGATGTGAAGCTTTATTGAGATATTTATGGAATTATAGCAATTAAACATCTTAGAAGAGGATATATAACATGCATTATATGAGGAAATAATTTTATGGAAGTCAGATAACCCTTAAGTTATTTTATAACGGAATAGCCGAGATGATCTGGGTTCGAGACTATGACCGTGACGTGAGAGCACAGTGGTGGGGGAATACACCACGTGCCTGCGCCAAACACATAAGCAAGAAGACAGTGCCAGCAGATTCAGTTGAGCTCAGTGAGACGAGCAGGTAGGAGCAGATCTATAGCGCAAGCGAGACGCACAGTGAAGGTCACGTAACATACAAAAACTGTCACGGCAAAAGTGTAGGCGACAGTTCCTGCATCGCCGAGCAGCGAAGGCCAGGCGGGTCATTGATCCAGGCGGGCTAGCCGAGGAAGCGATTACGGACGGCCGGGATATGTCAGAACCGCACTGCAAGTAGTTGAAGGCTTTATTACAAGCTTCATTTCGACGCAGTTTGAACATAGCTTTTACGAATAACTTTATGACTATGCTTTTATATAACGCAGTCAAAGCTACTTTAACTATTTCAAGTAAACGGAATGTTGTTAGCATAGGCACTGATGAACATTAGATCGTGCATTAATGAGATTTACTTCTTATGCAGTTTCATGAATTACCTAATACAGACAAATACAGGGTGTTTCGTAAACTTGAACACTCTCAAGTAAAATTTTATTTTACGAAAGTGAGACATAGCAGTCATTTGAGATTGAACTTGCAATACTCAAACTGAACATTTAACGGAACAGTGGCGTAACTTAGAAGAGGAGTAGGGGGTCCGCTGTTTCCATGAACTTTTTCGAGAAGGAGTTGGACAATATCCGCTATGGGTAATCCGAAGTTCAACATGTCCGAGTAGACGCAATTAGAGACAAGATGGCACCGCAGAGCGATGGATTCGATTCCTGACGAGAGGAGTCCAACAGCTGATTCACTTGGGATTTCGAATGCAATCGTCATTTCATGGATGGAATGCTATTCACGCCGATCTTTCGAGAAATTCTTTATGTAGGGAAAATCGACGATCTTGGAAATTTAATTACAGCTGATTATGAAAGGTACTGTAAGAGTCATAACTACCTGATACGATTATTTTCATGAACACTGGGCACACATGTATATTTTTCTAATAGGAGTGATTCGATTATTAAGACATGGTTTGAATTTATATACTTCGAATTTGCTAGAATATGGAGTGACCATATGATATGGCAGGCATCATTATACGAAATTTGGTCTTTTAGACATTTTTTCCAGCTAGGATATTTTTCATGAATAGTTTTTTTTGTGTAACGAGTATTTCGAACTCGTGATCTGCAATTGATTATCAAAAATTACTTCGTCAGTTCATTGCATACTAGCGAGTGTGTATTATTCATCAGTAGGGATCTTTTTCCATTGGATTGTTTGGAGATATTAAGGAGTTATTCACTTTAGTGAATGAACATCGCTTTTATATGACAACTAGAAACTTGTTGATTCCTATCTGGTACATTCACTCATATAGACGACGGGATGGGGTCCTTCGTATTTATACGATTGTATGGTGGCTACTCATCTTACCCATCGTTTAGGGAACTATCATCCAAGTCGACGGGGCGAGGTCTTTCGTATTTATACGACTGTACGGTGGTTACACATCTTACTCGCCATTGAGGGACTCATTTTTATCATCCGAATGTACACGAGATGTAAGTGAATCAAACAAGGAACTACTAGTCACATATCAGTCGAAATTTTGTTAAATAAAGTAACGATAAATGTCAACAGGATTGCATTTAGTAATTCTTGTTTGCCAATCCAATATTTGTTGCTATACTCTTTTGAGAGTAATTTCAGTTTAACAGCTGTTACAGCTGATGCTTTTGATGAGTTTTATAATTGTGTTTGATACCTTTGAGAAGGATTTAAAGTAATTGAATCTTGTAAGATTAATCATTAATGGTCAGATTTATTTTAAGGCAGATCAGTATTGCAGATTTTGATATGAGAGATTATAGCACATTGGTGTTTTTCTGCGATGTGAGTTTTGAAGATTGTAAGAGAATTTATGCTATTTGAAAGCAGATCTTAAATTACTGAAGTAATATTTTTCCAATTGTTTAAGAAGTTGTCTAGATGTGATCAGAGTAATTACAGTTATTGGAGATTGTGTGCGTTGATAATTTGAAGCCAGTTATATATTTTTTGTAGATCATGCAACATGGTTAAGTGGAGTTTGTGATAGGCATTTTGTGGAAGTTGCCATGTGATAGTTGCAACGTTGATAATGTATTTTGAAGCAGACATGAGGTCGTCGTACCCAGTCTAGCGTAATTGTTGAGATTCATGCTGTATGTGCTGAATATTTATGGAGTTTTTGTGGAATAATTCTTGTATTCAAATGTGATATTTGAAGTATTGAAGAAATGTAATGTCGTTGTGGATAGTTTGATCCAACGTGATGTCGTGGAGAGAATAATATTTTTTGGCATGATAAATTAAATACGAGATATAACTTGGAAGTAATAAAACTGTAAGACAACGTTCTATAAACCTTATTAAACAATTTGTTAGGAAATTAAACAAATAAATGAAGTGATAATACAAGATTTTCTGAAATAATAATCAACGAAATAATAATCTGAGATTTAAGCATATTAACGATCTGACCTAATGAAATAAAAATCAGAATGACTAGATGAAATAATGAAAAACTAAATAACCAGATGATTGATATTTAAATAATTTGATAAATTAAATTTTGAAATAAATCGATGAACTAAATAAATGGATGAATTAAAGATTGGATAAATTAAACTGATTGAAATAAATTAATAGACGATTGTAATGATGATGAATAACTGAATTAGAAGGTGATAATTAACTAAAGAAGCTGATGATTAATGAATTTATATGGAATTAAATAAATTTAATTGAGATATAATTTGAGGAATTGCAACTTGAGTTGAGAATTTAAATGATGTAATGGTGATGAATTAAGGATTCTGACAGGAATATGTAGAATTTTGAAGTGAGAATTAAAGTGAGAAATATTTAATTTTGATGATGACGATAATGATGACCAATGAGAATTTGAATTTTCTGTAATTCACAGATAAGAGATTAATGACGATGTAAATAGTGTAAATTAATTATTCAATGTTTAGGAACATTTGATTAACATGTTCAACATTCAAATTATGCCATGCAAACCATAAATTTACGTGATATTTAATATGTGTGATTATTATATGTGTAATGTTTAGACAGATTAATAACATTTTTAAATCCACATCGATGTTAAATTAAAGAGAAATTAGGTCTCAGGTTTCACAAATGTCAGTGACGAAAGACATAGTGCTACAGTGATCCTGAGAACCCAAGAGAACTTTATAAATTTTTCTTGTTATGTGGATAACAATAATTTTGGATTAGAAAAGAGATGGTTCGATTTTTGGACAATGACAATTTAACTTTGGCATTCGACCATACTCTTAGGTAGGAGTTATATTTAAAATGTCTGTCTGACTATCAAAGTAAAATAAATTTGTTTTTATCTTAGTTGTGATCTGATGATGGTGTGATGTTCCTTTTTCTTTCCTTGTCTAGAGTAAGGCTTATCCGGAAAGGAAGTGGTTTGCTAGGAATTCAGTTGATGGCGCCCATTTATATTTGCATTATTTCTATTAAACTTATGCCCGTAACGACCCTAGAGATACTTTGTCTCGTGATACCCACTGCTTTTTCGATAACTCAGCTGAATTTCCGACACATTCCTTATTTGACTATAGGTTCATTTAACTCCGCTCTGTCCCGGAACTCCAGGAATGCGATGTTATAGCAGATGGGTCATCGCATCCCCAGGACGAACGGGTACAACATATAGGTTACTTTTGATTTCAATACTTTGTACTATGTAAAGATGGCGACCATTTTAGTGACTTCACTACACCCTTTGGTTTAAAACTTTCATATTTCCATTTCAAATACAAAGAGAACGCTAAGAAATAGCAAACTTTTGATGGTATGTACGAGGTTAAAAATTACATTTTCTATCCGAAAGGTATCTCCAACCGTTAGCGAGTAAGACCTAAATTTGTGCTATAAAACACTGTCAACGCCGAGCGGTGTAGTTGGACAAAATGTTCCATCCTTAATCTCCCTCTGCGCAGCACCTCGCCTATCCCCTGTTTTAACTGTCACCTTCATATTTTAATTTATTTATGACGCGTAGCGAAGCACGGGTACTTCAGCTAGTTCTTCATAAATGAAAATAGACTAAAAACTTATCAGTAAAATGAGATATAATATGAAACTTAACAATTATAATACGCAAACAACTCAGGAATTTGCACCTAAAATAACGAAAGATCTTGAGAAACATCATGGGTTCCAATAAAGAGGGAGGTGAATACAGGATCTGGCATAACAATTTTTAAGCGTATGGCTTTTAGTGCCGGGAGTGTCCGAGGACATGTTCGGCTCGCCAGTTTGTAGCTGCTTCGAGACGGACACCCAATGGGTGAGCTACAAGTACCGTTGGGGAGGGAAGGTGGAATGTAAGGACGAGGAGTTGGAAGGTAGCGGCTGTGGCCTATAGTTAGGGACCAACCCCGGCATTTGCCTGGAAGGAAGATGGGAAACCACAGAAGACCATCTTCAAGGTTGCCGGTGGGGGGATTCGAACCTCCTCGCCTCCCGGATGTGAGCGACTGCCAGCAGTCATGCCGTAACGACCACGGCTAACTCACCCGGTGGCATTACAATGTAGTTTACCAACATTTAGAGAGCACAACAACAGTTATGAGAAAGAGGAGACTTATCTTCTACGGTCACATACCCTATTCAGAATGGACAAGAAGACACAGACCTCAAGACTCTTCAACATCATTTCTAGAAGGAAGGGGACTAATGACATTTGGACGAGGCTTGTTCGAAAGCACCTTGAATTGTTAGAAATTGATTTCTAGGATATATTCAACAGGGATAAATTAAGAATTCTGATCAGAACATCCGACACTCTCCAGCCATTGACAACAAAAAACACTGTGTCCTGGAGTGGGAGTGAAGTGGGCTCAGCAAAGGAAAGCAACCCATAGTGCAAAGATGAAGGGATACTGGGCTAAGAAGAAAGCTCACCAGAGTTAGGAACCACGTGGTCCAAGGAGCCTCAACGAACCAAGAAGAATACAAAAACAACAAAACTATATTTAATGAAGAAATTAGAATTTCAATTAAATAAAGAACATTTTTTTCTGAATCAAATAACGCTTGGAAATTTAGATTGCTGGCAGTAACCCACTCTCTCTCTCTCTCTCTTTCTCTCTCTCTCTCTCTCTCTCTCTCCCTCTCTCTCTCTCTCTATCTATCTATCTATCTATCTATCTCACAATATAAGAGGATTGCGAGATCGTGGCGATTAAATCGTGGATTTACATAGATAATGTTAGTGTAATGTGGATTATAGTTTGTTAAATATAATGATTGTTGATCATGCTGTATTATTATGTACGAGAGTGGATAATATGAATCGAATGGGACTTTATATTCCTATGTATGTAATCCTTAAATAAACAATCAATCAATCTCTCTCATAAAGCATAATAAAGTGGCTTCGGTGGCGTAGTCAGTAGCGTGTTGAACTGCTATGCCCAAGATAGCGGGTTCAACCCCGGCCAAAGTCGTCGGATATTTTAAGAGCGTTAAAATCTGTTAGTTTGCCTTCCTTCGGAGGGGAAGTAAAGCCGGTGGGCCCAGGTCATAGATTAATGGCATGATAAAGAGCCTACCTCTACAATTGGTAGTGTGTAGCCAATTTTATAGGTTATATTTCGTTAGAAACGCTCTATCAAGTTCCAACAATCGTTGTTAGGTGTCAGTGGCATCTGGTAGTCAATGTTGGAACTACTCGATACTGAACTTGCCCATTAATATCATTCATTTCATCTCATCCTCACGCGATGGTACTTGTAGCTCACCCCATGGGTGTCCGCATAGAAGCAACTACAAACTCTGGTGAGCCGAATATATCGTCGGACACTCCTGGAAATAAAATCCATACGCTAAATGAATAAAGAAGATGTTCAGGAAAGAACATATAGCCTACTTTCTCCGAAATGTATTGAGCCAACCTAGGCTCATGCATCAAATATTTCTTTGAGAGCATATCTACTTTCCATGGTCAGTTCTGTAGAACACACCCTCAAGCTTCCTCACGAATAATCCACTCTTTTGACTTCGGAGAGGACAGCTTATTTTCCTCCTAGAGAGATATTACTCACTATTTTTATGCCACATATCTCAGGAGCTTGAAACATTTAATTCTGCTTAATTTGCCATTTTCTATGCCTTTTGTAGATGGCAAATCTATTTTAGGTAAAGGTATTTTTCACCGCAGACATACGGGGGGGCTTATGAAAGTAGTCACTGTTTTGACTAGACTACTTCCTTGGAATCAGGAAGCCGTGCCATGCACGAACCACACCGTTGTGATACTCCGTTGAGACTGGATGATTGTGTCGATTGTCCGTCTAATAGACGAAGGCCATTAAAGGCGTACGAAGGCCCCACATTTGGGAAGACATTAATCTGCAGCCATTGAGCTGATTTCTACAATTCAAGCAACGCACAGTATTATTTTAGGCTTAGTGAAGCCAGTGCAACGTAATAGTGAAAGTATAAATTTGATTGTGTGAATACTTCAATTTTTCAATAACCACGAGGACCGTCTGAAGGCAGACGAGGGTAACATTTTCCTATAAAGTGAAATATCAATTTGACGACAACGTCGTGTAGCCCAGTGTGTGTGCCAATGTACAATTGAATTATGATTAACCTAATTATTGCTTGTACGCGACAGTGATTGTCCAGATTCTTAGTGATTTCAACTTTGTAAAATCTGTGAGTGATTTACCACGTGCTGGTAAAGTAGAATCTGTGGCAGGTAAAGCAGAGCATTTGAGTAACCTGCAAATATTAGAGCCAGAGAGCATTTCACCCTACGCGTGAATTAGAATCAGTGAATATTTTTTTGACCACGATGATTACAATTATGCACCACGTGCTTACATTTCTGCGACTATACTGTGTGACCGTCATGAAGGAGTAATCTACTATGTGAGGGTAACACCTACGAAATACGCCAACACCATGGAATAGTCCAGCCGACACTACAACGTACAAACCAAGTACGGTTTGCTGACAGAGAACTACAAGGACAGGCTTAAATCCACAGTCTTGCCCATCATAAATATGCTTGGAACCTTGGAAGCATTTAACCCCTTCCAATGGGAGTTCTGGAAGGTGATCTACCACATAAAGTAACCGTGAGTCATGTAAACCTTGTACGAAGTTTGTCCAAGTTGAGGTAGCAGTTATTGCATTATATTTTTGAGCCGAAACGTAACGATAGTTGGCCACTGAGGTAGGATGTGTGCGTACTTTTCTTCTTTAGTATTGGGACAATATTTCAGTTAGACACCACAAGTCCGTGTATTTTACGGCCGGTGCGATTCTCATGTATTCCAGAGTATTTTATGTCAAGGTAAATGACATCACCAGCTAAAGGAGATGTAGACTTCTGTGAAGGTTAGGGGACACCCCAGAGTTAGGTCCCTTATTTAATTTAAGAGCTTATTCTCGAATCATTTTTAGGCCAACAGTTGCCATAACGTTTTTGTACTGTTTATTTATCATTTTTGTGTGAGTACACTTTACCACATGAAGTTCGAGAGGAACGAACCCGTATACTGTTAAGCTGAGGAGCTAACTAATCTCGTATCATTTTAAAACGTCACAGCAGAGGTGAGATGTTTAATTTTGTTGTGGAGAATGCTAAACTACACCTATCAAATCCTACATGTACATTGAACGAGTGACATATCTTTGAATATCAGTGCAGTCAAAAAAAGGAAGCTTGTAGTTTAACGTGACCGTTAATCTTGAGATCATGAGCCATGGGACCTCCTTTTTACGAGGAATACGAACCACAGGACATGGCATTTCACTTCAAAAATCTCACATGCATTGACCGGGAATCGAACCCGGACCGCCTTGTCAGTGCAGTCAGAATGCACAAGTGTTATGTCTTAAAATTTCTACTCTTTGAACATTATGCTACGTTATATCTTTTAAAAGGGAATGTAATCCCAGTTAACACTATTAGCGAAGTGATGAGACATTGTTAGATAATCTGTAGAGCACTACAGGGCTTTAATTCGTGCTCCTACAAGATTACAAAATGATCATTTTAAAAGCACTATTCTTTGCCATGCTACAAGCTGCATGCGAAGCGGCCAGACTTGCTTGCGCACAGCTGTTAACCGGTTTACCGAGAAACAAAAGAGAGACTACTTTATTGACTTCTTTTTGTGTGCTACATTATGTCACAAGCCTAGGAATTTTGAAGGTCACAGGTATTAATAACTTGCTTTGAGAGCAGCTTTGGGAGCTGTCAACACCTGTTATTATTATGATTAAACGGAACGCACGCTTATGCGAATACCTTAAATGTTTTAGCCGACGACTTTGTATCACCTGGCGCGTTGTAGAAAGGTTTAAAATATCATGTTAATTGACCCAGCTTTGTATAAATTAGGCTAGCCAGTGTAATTGTTGTGTTTATGAACACATTATTCGGTATTTGGCGGTATGGAATGAATGTTCGCCTTACCCTTGGTTTATTCCGGGGTTCTTGAGCTATGCTAAGACGACCGATAAACCGCGTGCAGTTGGTGTAAGACGCGCTAACCTGTGGTATTGTATGACTTGTAGAAGTCAATGTATTTGAGTGAATCTCCAATGAGATCACCTATTGCAGCCTACGACTGGTGTCTTTAATGCAACTAACTAAACCACATTTAACTTACAACCTAAATGAAGAGCATAATTATCTTAAACCAACGGATTCATTAATTATTATAAATAATTTACAGCTATAATTTTGCAACCATTTGCTTATTGTTAGCGACACCGTGACTTCAATCCATTTCCATGAGGAAATGACATTAAATGAGCTGACACTACTTGTATCGACGACATTGGATTTCTGGGACCGATAGTCAGTAATTTGCGGCCCGCATGATCTAAAGCTTGTAAGATGCAATTGTAATTGCGCTTTGCCAACGTAACTTACATGCCTGTGATGACGATTGACTACAAACAGTATGTCAATTCGCGAAGGTAGGCTAGCATAAGAGTGTTTACTTTATTCCCAAGTGTATTTATCCCACTGTTTCCTTACTAGACATAACAGTGTTTATGCAATGTTCTTTTTTTGATAGTTAGTGGTCAAACTATCATTAGCTTTGGTAATAGGCATTTGTTTGCGACGCGTCTCGGTGCAATACTTTCGTTCACATAGGCATTAGATAAAATTTCAATGTAATTTAAATGTGGACGTGGTACCATCCTAACCTAGGGATTGTACTTGCTAGCTGTTAAATGTAAATTCTGCTGAGTCATATATTTGTAAATTTGCTACGCGTAAATTATTCATGTACCACGCGCCTAGTTTGATTTGCTATTCTTTCCATGTAACTAGGATTTCGCGGGGGTCATTAACGTCAAACTAGGGACGACTCATGATTGTATTTAGATTAGCGGATTAGCCGATTTCGACCCTCGGAAATAGATAGGGGTCTTACTTGAATAAATTATTCACGAATCTAAATTAAGACTGTATCTCTTTTATTGTTAGCTTTGGTATTTTTCGGATGTATTTCTTTGGGCGTCTTTGACTGTTTCCGTGCCCAATGACCCAGATTCCCTGGATCTAGTCCCTCGTGCTGAGCAAGCCTACAAAGAAATACACCCGATCCTCAGGAGTTTGAGTTTGAAGGACGGGGTCTTTCGAAGTACCATCTTTTTGGCGGATGGTACTCGAAATACCTCCTCTAACGGGCTCAGTATGGGTATAGGCCTAGTTATAACTCTTTGTCCTCATCACCTCCTATTTTTCTTCCTATTCGAAGTGCAAAATGGCATACAGCATTATGACATACTGGATTTGAGCAGCGGCGTTCAAACCATTGTTTATAATTTACCCCGGCATTTTACAATTCCATCAGCAAACACTACAAACAACGTAGGAACGTAGGAATTCAGTATATTAACACCGACTACTTACTATAATAGAAACTGAAATAAAACTTCGTTGGTCTAAACGTATCACTGGGAGAAACACATTTAATAAACCTATTGCACTGCTAATTTTTAATCGCGCCTATCCTTGGGTGCGAGTGCGCTCTATCGGCAACGAGAGGAATTTTTCAATTACACCGTATGCATGGGATCACTAACTGGGAATGTCAAGGCCTGTATAGAGCACAGATCGCATCTAGTAGGCCATGGTTAGCACACGCATAGTTCATCTGGTTGCTAGTAGATGTCACTCGTGCAGATCCGATGGTGAACTTTGTGTTAATAAAATATATATTTCCATTGCAAAATGTACAAAATAACGCTGAATTTTATAAGGTCTCAGTACTTAAAAACAATAAATGTAAAAATAATCAAGCAGAAAGATATAACTCTGTTAGGTTTAGAACCCCGGCCGACCGTGTGAAAGACCAAAGCTCAAACCACAGATCCAAACGTGTCCACCAAAGTCAAACGTTATCAATCAATTTACATACAACGTCTTAGCAAATGATGACTTGGACTATGATTTCTTCACTGGAGTATATATTCACTATACCGGTAATTCATGTCATACAAAGTTTATATTATTTCTATCTTAGGCTATATTGCATGCAACATACTGAAATGAGCGAAATATTGGTCAAAACGAGAAATCAGCTGCCATCCTATCTTGTAACCGAGACGGCACATCTTTTTAAAGTCACTTCTGCAGTATAATATTATAATATAAACTTTTAACTTCGAACGGGCCACATCCTTTAAAACAATTTAAACCATTCTCTGTTCGTTAATCGGAGTTGGTGGGTCGTAGGTTAGGCATTATAAATCTTGTATAATTCACACGGTCGCCATCCTGAAATGGTAATTCTGATGACCTTGTAATTTGGGCGCAGGACGCTTCCTATACAAAGGCATGTTTTTACCAAATTTGATAAAGATCCGATGAATAGTTTGGTCGCAATTTAATTATATGTTTTGACCATTTGAGTGGCCGCCATTAAGTTTTGGTAAATATGGCGGAAATATAAAACAAGACACTTAGATCCTCTTTGCTACTGCTTCCTTTGTACAACATTTTGTTATATCCAGTTTCGTAATTTTTGAATTAATAGCGGTATATACACTTACACACAGAGACTGACAAGGTTTGTCCCGTGTAGATCTCATAAGTCTACTTTCATTTTTTTGGAAAAATAGAAAGTAGGCTAATAAAGCATACAGTAATGACATTATAAGCAGCCACCACGCTATCGGCTAATATAAGAAAAATATGAGCGTAATGTGCAGGCCAATATTTCATAGTAGATCAGGAAGATCATCAGTGTAATATGTTTGTCAATATATTAATAACGTGCGAAACAGAGAATGTTTGTTCAGAATGCCTTATCAAGCATTGAAAATATTACTATTACCAAGTGGCCGTAATGATACGATCAACCATTGGATTTGCAGTGGCTAATACTGTATGTGTCTTCTACAAAATATTAGCTGTGTGGGTAGTCATTGATGCCCTTATCTTACAAAATATGTCACCAACACATTTCATTATTCTCGATGTGTTTCTGTTCAAACAGTAGATATAGAACTTGGCTCGTGTGGAATGCATCTAACGAGACTGTCATTAGGGCGCAACTAATATGTGGCGTGCCTCTTGTTCAGGACCTACAACATGCGTGAGTTATGAATGCAAAAAACTGCAGTCTTCATTTGCATAAAATTCCCTTCCTGAGTAATGAAGCTCTCGAGCAGCCGGGAAACATTAGCGCAGCTCTTTGCTTTGTTTGCAGCCCCTCTAATGCACTCCACCCCCACAACACGGCTGCTCAGCGGAGTGCCTGCCTGCCTACAAAGTAATGTGATTATTTGAGCAAGTGGTTGGCTTTTGGCTTGTACTAAGGCCCCTTCATGGTTGGAAGAGAATGGGCCATGGTGACTTTGGTGACCATCCTGAATAGTTCCATGCTCACTCCAGGAAAGCACCAGGACTCTTTCTTGTTTCAATGGCACCCCTGAGGTCTCGTTCGATATCCGACTCTGCCAAGAAATGTAATTCAGGTCGGACGACTGGATTGGTATTAGGGTTGTGCGCCCACCACTCAGTTGGAGGCCCTGGTTTCGATTTCCGATTCCGTGAGGTGTGGAACGGGATGACAATAATTGAGTTGTTGTCTGAGAGTGAGGCAGCCCCCCGGTCACGAAAACCAAGATCAACGGCTGAGGGGACCCGACGCGCGCAGGCGGTCGCTTGATAGGTCAAGGCCCTCCACGTGTTGTGGTGTCGAGATGATTGTTCTGAAGGCTAGAACGGAGGAAGGTGGCGCAGCGGTAATGTTCTCGCCTGCTGTGCCCATGGTTGCATAATCGGTCCTGGTGCAGTCAGTTGGCCTTTGAGGGTGCTTAAATGCGAGAGGACTGTGTCAGTACATTTACTAGTACGTTAAAGATCCCTTTAGGGGCAAAATTTTGGCACGTTGTAGTCTCTAAATGCCGCTGTAGTTGAAAGGGGCATGAAATCAATAACAATATTATTAATGGTCAGTGAAGTAGAGAAAGATTTGTTGGAGATTGGGATAACATGTGAAGATATCCAGGAACGTGGCCCACTTAGAGAAGAACTTCAAGAAATCGGAGTTTTGAACCCAAGCCGAAACTACAAACCGGGAAGGCGTGGACGACGGAGAGAAAGGTGCAACATCGATTGTGAATGAAAGAGTACTGGGCCAACATTAAAATGCAGAAGAAATAGTTGACATGACGTGGTCCTGAGATGGCCGTAACGAAGCAAGAAGAAGAAGAATTTTAATATAAAGACGTATTCAAGTCACGATGTATAACTGCAACGTGCAAAATTGATGACGCAGTGACCTGGACGAAGAATCGATGACAATGTGTAATGAGGTATATTGCCGTATTACAGGGAGTTCACAATGCTATGTATTATTCAGGTTGAAATTCCATTATTGTACTGTAATGGAGTTTATAGATTACACTCCAAATGGCAGAGTTGCACGCTATGCTGCTGGTAAACAACGGTCCCATGTTTCATTATATGTTCAATCAGTAGTATGGATATTCAGTAACTGCAATGGGGAGCTGTTATTTACTAGAGCAGAGGTTTGGTCCCCGATGGGGACAGCAGCTTCCTGATTCTGTTTTTGATGTGAAACATCTTTCCACTGGGTTGCTGGATATTTTTGTGGGAGTGATTTTGGAAAATGGGACGGAAGTGGATCGGACAGAAGTGTGTAAGACGCACTGCCAGTTGGATCGCATCCCTCCTAGCAGCCAGAAGGGATGTGATCCAGCTGGCAGTGGTACCATGTGGAATGTTTATCACATACGGATTACTTTGTAATAACAGCAGAGTATCAAGAAGGCAGTGCGAGAGTAGAAATATCAAGTAGGCAGTGAAGAAAAAAAGAGAGTCTTGGAATTGTTATGTATTATGAGAGTGTAAAAAATAAAAAGTTTTTTTGTGTGTAGATGAATGTCAAGGATAACAAAAATGGTAACAACTTCAAGGTAGGATAACATGTCTGATGTTACACATCATATGCGACTACTGTAAGGCTCGTATCTTTTTTATTACACCCCCTTCTGGCAAATAGAAGGACTTTACCTTTTTTATGTTTCCTGGCACCTATCGTAAACATTGACCTTAATGGTTATAGCTTAACGCACTGTTACAGTAATCACAATATCACAGGTCATTAAATACAGTGAATACACGCATCAAAGTACTCCTCATGTCCAAGCTCTGTACCTGACAGGAGTGTGGATCGCGGACGAGAGGAGACATGTGTGGGGTTCCCGGTCTGTGAGTACTAACAGAACCAAATACATTGGTCGGTGACTCACTCATTTGCAACACCACACTGGTTTCGGCAATGACCCTATGTTATCAGTATTGGAATAACCAGGAATTCCAGATAACATGGCGGGCTGTTGACAGGCCCTTCTCTTCCGGCTCCCACGTCACCTCACCCCTCAAGTTCATAGAGCTTGGACTCAAGCAGCACCTGGGATTTATGATATATGCACCTATACTACCCGAGCACCATTAAATATAACATAATAATAATAATTATTATTATTATTATTTATATTATTATTATTATTATTATTATTATTTATTATTACTATTATTATATCATATGGCCTCGGTGCTTGGTGCAAGCTTTGTTATTTGCACCCAGAGGGCAGCTTGAATGTCAAATTGTGTCGTTCGTTGGAGCGATATGAAATGCAAGGACGTTAGATATCAAAGCTCCTGGACACTATAGCGCTTTCTACAGTAGTAGAGAAATGAGGAACTTTGTTTTGGCGGAAAATCCTGAGATTACTTTTGCTATTATGAACACGGCCTACTGAATTCATATGGGATCTTTAACATGCCAACGACGTATGACATGGGTGCCGTGATTTTTGTTGCCTTCCAAATATCACTTACCTTGGCAGGAGCGAACCTGCAAGCTTGGGGTTGGTAGTCCGACACGATAACCATTAATAATAATAATTATTATTATTATTATTATTATTATAATAATGCTTTACTCTAGAGACACCACAGAGAAATTGTCCAACCTCGCAGCAGACATCAGAAAGAGGCGACTAAAATTTTACGACCACATCAGCAGACTCCCACAAATCAGACTCACCAACAAAATTCTTAGATACGAGGGCAGATCAAAAAATAAGTTGCTCTTCCCAGTTATGGACATTTATTACACCACCTGTACAACAGCAACTCGCCTATAACGACATACAATGTAACGTCACTTTTGCACATTGTTTCCAAGAGACTCCAAACATTTCTGCGAAAGCACAACCAACTTATCGATGCCGGATGCATATAAAGTTCCTCCAGCGTTCTGCAACCACACGGAGACAAGCGGCCTTCACCTCCTCATCTGTCTGGAAACGTCGACCACCGAGCTCCGTTTCGAGCTTACCGAACAGATGAAAGTCACATGGCGCTAGGTCCAGCAAACGAGCGAACTGTTGCAGCGTTTCAAGTGGGAGGTCTGGCAGCATCCACCCTACAGTCCCGACCTAGCACCATGTTACTTTCATCAGTTCGGTAATCTCAAAACGGAGCTCGGTAGTCGACGTTTCCAGACCGATGAGGAGATGAAGGCCGCTTGTCTCCGTATGGTTGCAGAACGCTGGTGGAACTTTCTCTGCATCCGGTATCGACAAGTTGGTTGTGCGTTCGCAGAAATGTTTGGAGACTCTTGGAAACTATGTGGAAAAGTGACGTTACATTGTATGTCGTTATAGACGTGTATTGCTGTCGTATAGGTGGTGTAATAAATGGCCATAACTGGGAAGTGCAACTTATTTTTTGATCCACCTTCGTAAATACAGCGTCTCAAGATTACAACATCCTGGATGATGCAAGTCAAAATTGATGTGGAAGAAGCACAGGTCGACCCAGAAGACGTCATAGACAAAAGCGTCTTTCGACACAAGGTATACAAATTGGAAGTGATGTCAGAGAAAGCAACACCTACAGCCCAAAGACCAAAGTGGACTGAAGAAAGGATGAGGGCCGTTAGTGCACGAATGAAAGAGTGCTGGATAGACAGGAAGAACAAATAGTCATGATTGCTTCGCGTGGTCTAATAGGCCTTTAACGTGTGGAATAAATTAAATAATAATAACAATGCACCTCCACTTCCTTTTCGTACTACCCTCCCAGGGAATTGTTACCGCTAGACGGAGAGTGCGGCTGTTGTGTATACATTACGTCATCTCGCCTCGTTATGGCTGCAGTGAGCGGCTTGCGGGGCAACAGGCGGACACATGTGCAGTCATACAATGAGAACACACCGCACAGCGCACGAGTTAGCATGAATCATGCACACAAATGACACGCGATGACGTTTCGCTGGCGACAACTGCACGTCTATCCCAGGCGTGTGGCTGGGCGGAGCGCATTAGTTCCGATTTCCGCTACCGGTAAGAATTCGCTGGTAGGGTAGTAACTGTCTCTTCCTCTGAAGTGCTGAAACAGTGATTCGCCGCTCACAAGGCATGCTGCAACTGCTTGCATGACTCGTGCAGATAATATACAGTATATATACGTGTGGACAGTCGAGTGAAATCAGCATCTTCTGTGTTATTCATAAAATAGGGATGTCCAATTAACTATTTTTACGGTAGATAAGAAAAATTCAATTTCACAAAATGATAACATATCTGACGGTCAAAACGTATAATGTAAACACTATTATTCCAGTTCATGCAACAGGATTTGAACTGAAGAATAGATCTCAGGAGAGCTTGTGCTCGCGAGCAATTTTGACTCGTATGACGTCCGTTAGGTAGTCAGCACGGAGGTTGGTTGGATCCTCAAAATGTGCCATCATAGGTTATGTGGAATAAACCCACAAACCCCAAGGTAGCACTATAATGAGGCGTACTAGGCGAGGTGAAGAGTGAGGTAGTTTGTCACTGAGTCAGAATAACAGTACTAACCCTACGAGTAGAACCTTTCACAGCATCCATAGACACTAGCTATGCCCTGAATGTCAATACTCAGCACCATCCATACCTCAGTAGCTTCCATATAAACACAGCCATGAATGAGGCTGAGACATCGGTGAAAAGCCACATTTTTCTCTAGCCTGTGCCAACAGACAAACGCAAATGTACTGCATTCATCAAGAGATGGCAAACAGGCCCACTCGCATGACGAGAGCACCAAATTTAATTTAAAGACCACCAGGTTGAGAACGCCTGTGACCTAAACTCTCCACTACATGCTAAAATTATTGTAAAGGAAAACATGGTCTTATTTTCTTTATTGTGGGAACTTTTGCTCACCCTGCATAATACAGTAAAATTTTATTAATGCAGCCTATGGACATGTATTTTCTTTTCAGGATGGTTCATGGACGGGATTTTGGGAGGAAATAGACCGTGGAATTATAGAAAGTAACCATCCCGGCGTTTGCCTGGCAGTGAATATGGGAAGCCACGAAAACCATTTTCAGGACGGCCGAGGTGGGATTTGAACCCATGCTCTCCCAATGCCAGCAAGGCACGGATCAGGGAAGGGATTTTGGAAGGAAATCGACCGTGGAACTATTAAAAGGAACCGTCCCGGCATTTGCCTGGTGGTAAAAATGAGAACCACGAAAACCATTTTCAGGACGGCCGAGGTGGGATTCAAACCCACGCTCTCCCAATACCAGCGAGGCACGAGGTAGCACATCAGGGCTCTTGGCCACCGCGGCCGGTACACCTCGTATATTATAAACAGTATCAGGGTAGGTTCGAGAAAGAAATGGCAGAGCAGGCTGTCATCTCCCACCTAATGAGGGAGCTAGTGGTCTGGAAGCAAAAGAGGTAAGCACTAACTAGGCTGTCCAAACAACGCAGATACACAGACAAGATCTTTCTTACAAGCCAGGTTACGTTACTCAACTCCTGTGAGCTACGTGAGGTTAGGACGTCCAATTAGAGAACAAGATGATAAAGAGTGTCTCATATCGCAACTGAAAGCTTCTGAAATATTCCACGTTCCCATGCAATATTTCTTACTGGAATGATGTTTCACGATAATATCTTGGACTCGCATCCTTTTTAACCTATTTTCATCTTCGGAAATGTAGCTTTATGAGTTCATCTTTTGTCGATGTGTAGGCTATGTGTGTTCCTAATAAGTTTCCATTGGCTGGAGCGATTTCAATGAAACTTAATAACGAATCATTACTACCCTGTCTTACTCTGATAGTGAATAAATGTTCTCAATCCAACATGGTGGTCACCAGGGCCGTTGAGAGAGAGTACGGGCCCTAGGGCTAGGACTTACGGGCCCTCTCCATATCGTTTCGTCCCCGTGACGTAGTGTAAATATAACATTTGATTTTTTATTTTTAAAGCCCACTAAAAACGTTGGATTTTTAATTTACTTTTATTTGGAACGTACTAATTTTGTTCATTTTAAATTTGCAATGTATTTTCTGTTGTATCTGGCCAAATCGTTTACTCTCTCTCTTCACAAGAACAAGTTCAAAGCCTTTTACAATCTTATGTACTAAAATCCCAACTTTCGAAGGTAGCTTAGCGGCTATTAGATCAAGTTGAAATGTTATTAAGAAACTTTCCTCCCTACAAACAGAGGAAACTTTACTATTTCTATGGCCGCGAAGCTATGAAGATAATGGTTATTTTCATGTTCTCATTATAGTATTTTGTAGCATATTCAATTGATTCAAATACATTGAATATAATAAAATGTCAAATTTGTTGGCAAATACGTAAAATTGGGTAAATTTGTCCACTCTGGGGATCTCTCCTTTCGCGGGCCCCTCGGCAAGACCAGGCCCCAGGGCTGCAGCCCCGATTGCCCCTCCCTCTCGTTGGGCCTGGTGGTCACACGAAATATTTCACCGACATTCAATTCGGAGGAGGCTTCATTGCACCGTTCCGAATTCTTCTACTTGACCTTGAGAGGTCATAATATAGCCTTGTAACAATACAAATCCCGTTAAATATGTCCCGTTCCGTTCCATCTGTTTTGTTTCATTTTGTTTTAGCGGAACGTATCGGATATCCCTCTGTTAATTTCGGTACAGGACGGCGTAACGTTCCGCCCAGCTCCAATCTTATGTACAGTACCGGTACAGGCTCAGCCACCGTTCCACTGTTCCAGATACCGGATATGGTTTCAGACTCAGTTCCGTTCCAGGACGGGTATTGTTACGCATTGGTACAAACAGCGATAACGTTACAACTAGAAAATGACCTTCGAGATAACGGAATTTCTCCGTTCCACATTGATAAGTGTTCCGTTCCGCGTTACGTTCTGCTCCGGGTTCCTGCTTTTAACTACTGCGGCTTTTGGAAACGCCGAGGTGCCAAGAGTCAGTTGAGGTGCTCTGGCCCTCAGCTCTGCTGTTGTTCAGCCCTGAATCACCCTAACAGAGACCGCTTCGAAGTATAGTGAGTAGCGATATTTGTTGCCATTTCTGAGGTCTCCGTTTCATCCGACAATTTGAAAGTCATGGTATGTTTTGGAACGAGGTCTCTCAGCTTCATAATAGCAAATGCTAGCCCGTCGAATGCTGTGACAGGGAAGAGCAGAAAGGGCCACATTGTACGTTTCGTACGCACTCGTTGGACATGTTAATTATTTACCGTTCACCTAAATGGACCATTTGTACAATACACGACCGGTATGACCCCGTGGCTAATTGGTTAGCATGTTAGGTTTTGGGCCCAAGTGATCCCGGTACGATTCCCAGCCGGGCCGTGGGGACTTTAATCTCTTATGGTTGATTCTACTGGCTCGGAGACTGGGTATCTTTGACGTCTTCAAGTAAAAAGAACGAATAAGTAAATACCAAAATTATAAAATAGAATGAAGTAAAAATATAAAAAAAGAAAAAATGTAAAACAACATTGGTAAAGGAAACATATAAAAACCTCGTAGTATAAAGAGTAGGTAATATAAGCCGAAGCTGGCACAGAGGCTAATGGGCAAGATGGCCGCCGCGCGCAATCATTCCTATGTTATTCTTATGGAGAGGTCATTCAGAGCTGGCACAGGGGGCTAATGGGCAATATGGCTGCCACGCTGTCACAGGGGGAGGTCGGCCGTGTATTTGCTAAATGGAATATTTATTATTATTATTATTATTATTATTATTATTATTATTATTATTATTATTATTAGGTAATTACTGATTGATTGTATACAATCAAGACCAGCCTTTTATTGTCCACTTCTTGGTGTAGTGGCTAGCATTTTTAGCTGTTACTGTGGAGGCTCGGGTTCGAGTCCTGGCTCTGTCAAGAAATTTAATTCTAGGCAGAGGCATGGAATGGGGTACACTCAACCTTGTGAGGCAAAACTGACAGGAGCTGGCTTTTGATTCATACCGCAGCCATTCTGCCTAACCCAACTTCACCTAACCTAACCTATCCTAACCTAACCTAACCTAACCTTACCTAACCTAACCAAATCCCACCTAACCTAACCTAACCTAACCTAACTTAACCTAACCTAACCTAACTTCAAAGTCAGAGCAAATATGAGAGCAAATGTGAGAGCACCCATAATAAACTAAGTTATAACCTAACCTAACCTATCCCACAGGAACCTCATTTAAAGATTTCAGATTTTACATTTTAACATTTCAGATTTTTGATTTTTGATTTTACATTTTTTTAGATTTTACATTTTTGATTGTTTTGCATTTTAGATTTTAGTTTTTTTTAGATTTTACATTTTAAATTTAAGATTTTTGATTTTAGATTTACATTTTACATTTTCCGAAAAGAGTAAACTACAAGGTCACATACCTAACCTCACCAAACCTAACTTAAGCTAATCCAAAGGCTAATGCACATACACAAAGTATATAAGGGCACATGCAACTATCCTTATGCTAGTCTTATAGGCTACTGTACAACATGATCACTACCCCAACCGGGGTATTTTTTTTTCATTTTGTTGTTTTCTCATTTGTCAATTTTCCAATTTCCCATTTTCATTTTTTTAAATGTCAGTTTTAAGTTTTTCAATTTCATAATATGGAAACATGGATTTTGCATTTCGTTGTTTACACATTTGCCAATTTTCCAATTTCCCATTTTCGTTTTTTTTAATGTCAGTTTTATGTTTTCAATTTCATAATATGGAAACATGGATTTTGCATTTTGTTGTTTACACATTTATTAATTTCACAATTTCCCATGCACAGTTTTTAAAATGTCAGTTTAAAGTTTTTCAATATCATGATATAGAAATAAGGATTTTCCAATTTGTTGTTACACAGTATTTGTCAATTTACCAAATTCCCATTTACAGTTTTTAAAATTTCAGTTTAATGTTTTTTTTTCTATTTTGTCAATATGGAAACATGGATTTTCCAATTTGTGTTTTACATGTTCATTTTGCATTAGGAGTGGAGAGAGGTGGGTAGTAATTAAAAATGTACAAGCAGTGTCCTTACAATATTTATTTTATTTTAAATACATGTACATTATTTACACATAATACATTTTATATATATTCTTTTTTGTTATAAATTGTACAGTTGTTTTTTATTTTGTTTTCTATTTATATATTTTCATTATGAATACCATTTTTTAATTTTTGTAGTGTTATTGTTTTATTTCCTAAATTGTTTTATGTATTTGCTAGTTGCAGGCAGAAGATTTTGAAATTCATAACTTAACTCTTTAAGCATGGTCAATGATTGAGTAATGACCATAGGCATGTGTACCTATACCATCAGCATCAATCACTCTTTTATCATCACCAGGACACAAAGCAGTTTTGTTTAGTCTTATAGATGATATGTCATGTTGTTTAGAAGCGATAATGTTCATGGGTATTCTTTTTACATTGTTTTTCATGACACAATCCTTATAATCTTGAAAGCTTATACAATTTTTGACAACACCTCTGTTAATACCTTTAATCTTTTTGATTTCTTTACCATTTATGTCTAAAGCATACATTTTAGCTCTAAGTCCAACAAATGTTTTTATAATTTGTCCACAAGCCTCGTCTTTAAATTTCCCCAACGTTTTCTTGTTTAATGTAGAGTAACATATGTGATTAGTAGGATAATCTGATGTGTCCAGGTGTTCTAGGAAATCCAACTTGTCTTGATATACATTTTGGGTGTTAACCAAATAAATGAACGAGTCGGTATCCATATACATGAGTTTAAGATTGTTCATTCCATAATAGGGTAGCAGGACATCATAGTGGTGGGAATACATGAGAGTTTTTGAAATATCCAGTATACACATTCCAATATATATAGGCTTATTGAATACAATGTTACGTTTAGCCATGTGGAAAGCAGCTAGGTTAGGACCATAAATTGTTCTGTCGATAAATGTCGGCTTTGCTATTAGCTTTTCTGCCTTTTTGCTGTCAGTCACAAGACGTATGTCTATTCTTTTACGGATATTTTCCATTGTTTTTCCAAAAATGGCATTGTTGAATAATTTGTACAGATTTTTCTCAAAATCATTTTTGGCTTGTTTTCGAAGGTTGTTATTAAAATCAACGTATGCCTTTAACCAAGGTCTTTGCTTAAACTTTAACACACGATGAATTTTTATCAATTTTTATTCCATGATCTAAAGCCTGTTTTAATGCCATGTAGTGAACAACATATCGCCTTCGATTTCCAAGATGAGGAATTAGTTTTTTCAGAGACGAATCCTTAGGTTGTGTACACTCTGGTAGGAAAGGTAAATCGTTGTGTAGATCATGAAGGTCAGATGGGTAATCAACATCAACGTCTAGAATGTATCCCACAGGATCGTCTTTCTTTAGTTTTTCTAGATCAACAGTATCTGGAGAAACCCACTGAAATCCACCATAAGGAAGGGAGTGGCACATAGCCCACCCGCATTGGTTGTTGGCATCATCATAGGTAATAAACTGCGATGGTTTCTCAGAATCATAGGTTTCCATGTATTTATTGTTAGCTTCAGCATACCGATGAGACACCTGGCATATGCCTCCACGTATTCCAGACTCGATTAGAAGAATCTGATCGTAATCCTGTATCAATTCCAGTTCAATTCCTGTGTAAAGGAGCATTGCCTCGAAACTTAAACCAGGCGAAGTAAAAAAGTGTGCAGCATCCACTCGGTGTGTTTCTAGTGTTTTGTTTCTAAACGTTTCAAAGCTGTCTGCAAGAAGGAATACATCTGATGTTAGGTAGAGGTCACTATATTCCCCTAGAGTTTTAATGTTGAACTGTTTCCAGACATTTTTCGCATGTTCATAGTCTTCTTGACTAACATCTTCTTGACTTAATTTGTTAAAGAATGCCTTTTTTGGAGGTAAACACGTTTCACTTAACTTTTCCCATGAGTCAATGTAGTCATAACAAAATACCCCTTTACGAGTCATGAGCATTGCATTTTCTTTTCCAAAGTACTTGTCTGTTTCAGGGTATGATGTTAAGTTGGAAACTAAGTTTTCCAAACTACTTGGCATTAACCGAAACGTGTCCACAAATCTAAGCTTAACATTTCCTACATATTTGGTAAAGGAAATGTACTTTTCTTTGGAGTTAGCGATAACATCCACTCTCTCAGTAGTACATCCTAATTGCTTTACAATGAAATTTGCGTCGTAGCCACTCATATTATGTAGAAACACAGGAACGGGGTTACGTGTTTTACACCTCAAATTACAGTTATTGTGAGCACTTCCACGGTACTCCCCTGTAATGTGGCAGTGGTCTCGAACTTTCCAGTCCTCTTTGGTAAATGGTTTTTGACACAAATAACAGGTTTCAGAACATTGGAACTCTGATTCTTGATCCTGAGTTAAGGCCTTTGGAACATTTAAGCTGTAAAGTCGATCAATTTCATTAGCTATTGAGATCAAACAGTCCATAAACTTTTCTGCAGCTTCAGGTCCACGATAAATAACAGGTTGGCTTGGATGGTTTGTCTTTATGTGTTCCACAGCAGGTGAGGGTTTAACGTATATACCAAAGCTCATAGGAACATGACTCTGGTATGGCACTGTATAACTTGCTTCAGGATTGGGTAAACATGTTTGATATGGTAAGAGTATACTTTCAAAATCTGCATAGATAACGTAAGGTATTCTCAGCATTTTTTCAACATTTAAGAATTTGACAATGGGGTTTTTAATAGGCATTTCAACCCTAGCAATGTCATGCTGGACACACAAAGCTCTATGTTCTTTTAATTTATCCATTCCTTGTTGCCCATATTGATTATCGAAGTGAGTAAAACACCGTTTACACGTATATATCTTATGTCCATGGTGAGCAATCTGATGTCCTACTAGTTTATCAAAATCTTTGATAAAGACGTAGTGGTTCTGGCCGGATGATGAACTTAGCAGAAGGAGGTCGCGATGGTCTTGCAGCTCTTGATCCACAACCTTCAGAGGGAACAATTTGTTGTCTTGTTCCAATCCAAATACATTAATGGATATATCGTTGGCTTTTTCAAATTTGGGAATGTCAGCTAGTAATGTAGGAAATGATATTACAGAAAAAATCATACTTGTTTTCCAGGTTCTTGTATTTACTAATGCGTTGAGCATTCTTTTTAACCAGTTTTGCTAAAATGGCATACATAAAACACTTTTCATCATTCAAATTTTCAGGATTAATGCAGGCTTTTCTTGCTTTTATAGCTGCTGGTAATGGAATATATGTGCTGCCACGCAAGGGATTGTACTTATTTATTTTCAATCGTACTCCTTCCACTGCTAACAAAGCCCAATTACTGCCTTTTAGCTCAGATTCTTCCATTTCCGTAGTTAACTTTGTAAATTGTGTTTCCAAGAAACTACTCAAGTCTGTTTCCAAAAATAGGGCCTGATTTCGTGTTTTAAAAGCACGATCTGTAATTTCATTGGTAGATGTATGAATGAATCTACATTCAGCCACAAGATTAACTTTGATTGACTTGTGCATTGCTAGTTCTTTCTGCATAGCTTGTATTATTTGCTGTTTGGACTCTTTAAGGTATGAATTTAAATCCTTACACGAGTCACAACGTATGAAAAAGGATTTAAGACGACCTTGAAAAGACGTTTCATATTCAGTAAGTCCATTTTTGTCAGGAACCATTGAAAGCAGGTAATGTTTTGTAGGCTCAGTTTTTTGTCTTTTAGCTGCTGACACAACATTACAACATTGTTCATGACGACGTCCGTTGTAGACATTGTTGAATTTACTACCACAAGTTTTGCACTCATGAAACTCACCACACGATACTTCATGACGCTTTCTATGATAGTCTCGAAGAAAAGTCTTTCCACACTCTTTACACATATAGCTAGGCATGGTTTCTTCCATCATGGATGTTGATTTCTGCAAACAGCTGCTTACTGCGTATCACAAGGCTGTAGGCTGGTCAGTGAGACGGACTTTCACGATGTGAACACTGCAAAAGGTAGTAATCAACTGATTGTATTCCTGCTAAGAGAGACCTCTTATATAACCTAATCAAGACCAACAGCTACTTACCACGTAGTACACGGCTAGAGCCTAGTGGGTGAGACGATCTTTCACAATGTGATCACTGTTAATTGTAGTAGTCAACTGAAAATATTCTTACACCCTACTAAAGGTTATCAGGTACTCACTGCATATCAGAAGGCTGTACACTCATATGTTAGACACTCTCTCTTGCTAAGGACCCCTATATTCCCTATACAAGGCTATACATGTTAGTTCTAAACACTTAATGGTTATTTGTATATTAAATTTATGTACACAGTTTATACGAGCACGTTTGTCCCGCAATAAAACTTTGTCAAATAGGCACATGCGACACGCAAAGTATGTTTCCGCTATCTAGCGGTGACTATGAGAACTACCTGAACGACAGCATAGCACCTAGTGCTCTATATCATTACTGAACGATCTGCATGCTATCTAGCGGTCGATATCAAAAATTACTCTACTACTAGTATGATTTCTAGCGGCCGATATCAACACTTACTCAACTCACCTAACATAACCTGACCACGCCGGACTTGTCTACTGAACCTATTCTAATCTAATCCTAGCTAACCTCACCTGACATGACCATACATGTTTGTAGGCAACAACAACACACTAAGATTCCATGAATTCCAGAGTACTTTTAGATTAATTATCGACTCTCAACTCTTATAACTATGTCTATCCCACTCTGTCAAAAAACAAGATATATATATTTTTTTTTTATTATTTTTTTTTTTGCTCGATGTCACTACTAAAGTGATAATGGGTTTTCCAATCCCATTACTATAAATTCATTACCCCCGCTCTTAAGTCGGTCTCGACAACAAACATGCCTATTTTTATTATGTCAGATAATGTAATTGAGGCGTGCAGATGTAGAGGACGCGGCCCTTAGACCTAAGTCGAGACCTTTAACACACGGTGAACTAGATGGAGCACCGACCACCCAATGACTACACTTTTCGAGTAGAGGTTGTAAAATAAAATAAAATTTAATATCAAAAAACAATACATAGCAAAAGGGGACGTGAGGAGTGCATGAAATGGTAAGATGAGGGATGATGGGCCTGTAATAAAATATGTACATGGTATTATAAAACAGTAAAACAATAAAACGTAAAACACACAATAAAGATCTATAAAAGGAGAATGTCGACTACGAGGAGAATGCCTAAGTCGCTGGAGATCGTTCAGTAGAGGGGAAGAAATTAACGATAGTGTTAATAGTGCGTTTCGTTCCACCACAGGCTGACTACTAGAAGGTAGTCAGAAGCATCATTCTTAGAAGTACATGAAATCGTATCTCCCACGAACTGTCTACCCGACCACCCTTACATTAAACTGTATGTCACGCCAAGCTACCCAAAGAAACAACCAACAACAGCAACGATCCTTAAATGACCCGTCAATAAACACAGAATAATTACACAACTTCACAAGGCGCTACACTTCACATGACATGCCGTGACATACAAACTCAGCAAATAAACATAGATCAGTTCAGTTAAAATGAAAACAAGCAAATCCCAAAAGAAGATAAAACCAAACGATTTCATGAACTGGTAGAATAAAACTTCTTTCGAACGAAGGCACAAGGTTCAGTTACCTTGCGGGATGCCAAATAAGCGTCAATTGCAGTCCCGGGCACGTACAACGAACACACATTCCATCATCTCGGAAGAGTAACCAATACACCTGATTTAATAACGTAATGGGATCACGCATTGCTTGCTGACTGAAGGTCACAACAAAACAGAACAACACTAAACATGACCCTAGACCTTCAGTCAAATTCCCACTTAAACAAACGACATAAACCCAACCCTTAATATCACGTCTAGAACCGTAATTATAAAATGAACAGTGTTTCGGACCAAAACATAGGCGATGCAAGCCCAGTCCTCAAGGAAAGAAAAAACCAAAATAGGCATTCTTGAGGTGCACAAATGACTGGCATCTAAATAAAACAACCCTTAAAGAAGCAACCAAATAGATGTGTGTCCCAACATTACAGATATATAGACACAAGGTCATCCGATGCGATGGACACACACCCTTCTCCGTCAAGACACGTAAACTAAAACTAAAATAACTAATCCCCAATAGCACTCCAGAGCACCCATATACTCCCAAGGAATTGGAAATTAGTTAGAAACACTTCTCATGATTAGAATTACGTTTCGTGACAAACACACGCAAAGGACACGCACAGAATAAGGAAAAACCAAAAGAACAGAAACAACAACAAACCCTTAAAACATAAACCCAAAATAACAGCACGGTTCCTCATCACACATTTCTATATAAGAGAGAGGAACAAATACCAACAGAATAACCAAACATAATATAAACGACCTCCCATCTAGAAAGGGGGCAAGTTATCACTTGAAAGTAGGTGGACAATTTTATATTAACCTAACTTCACGTTACACATATTCATGCATGTTGACACTTCAAAATACATAGGCCTAAGGACTTAGCTTTTCCAGAGACGGTCTGAAGATCTCGTCGACAGGTTCGAAATACATACGTATATATTTTCATGCTACAACCAGGTCTGCATTAGAATAAGCATGGTGAATAGAATTGAGAGCGAGGGCGTTGTACACATATTTATATATAATTTCCGGTCTTCATGTCAAAATATTTCTTGCGTCTTACAGATTTTAAACTAGACATCATGGTTCTCGATTTTCATCTCTCGTCATAACAATTTAGGTCTGCTAACAATCGCCGAAGTCGTGTTCCTTCGTTATAGACGGATTCTTCATCGCGGGCGTTTTCCATTTCAAGACGAGCCGAAATTACGATCTTTTAGATGTTTTTAGAAATGACCGCTAGATGGACACGGCGTCAAAATATCTAAAATAGAAACGGTACATCTCTCCCACGCCCCAATCTTGGACGCAGTTTACAAGTCCGACGTACAATGTAGAAAAGCAATCACTGTCATGTATTCATGTTGACATTTATCAGCTGGTAACGTGACTGTCATTTGTCTGCAACACGTGATAGTCGGGCCCTGACGTAACACGGAGCAGAGAGGATTGTGGGTTGTATCAATGGCCAGACGTCAGAATAAGTCACAGCTGATTTGTAATAGCTCGCCAAAGAGATAGTAAGGAATGGCAGGACGGGGTCCATAGACGAAGATTTCAAGGAAGGCAGAATAACGTTTTAAATAGCAGTCATATGTATTGTCGAAGTAGAGAAAGTTCGTGTCAAACAGTTCTTACGCAGTTTAGTAGCCTAGTTAAGTCTCCCACTACACTTGCCAGTAGCCCACACTTTTTCAATTGTGAAAATGAATTGCAATACAATACACGTTATGTAGCCAACAGAAAGGCACGACCTAGCTTAGGACATCTCTAAGTTCCAAGGAATTTACAAAATAATTTAACAAAAAGGTCATAACAACCAATACATGAAAAATGCAGTCATCACATAATTAATCTCCCAATATTCAAAATGTGAAATTGACACAAGCACGCTATCTGCTACCAACTGAAGCGTGCAGGTTGGAGGACGCGGACCTTAGACCTAAGTGGAGACCTTTAACACACGGTGAACTAGATGGAGCTCCGACCACCCAATGACTACACTTTTCGAGTAGAGGTTGTAAAATAAAATAAAATTTAATATCAAAAAACAAGACATAGCAAAAGGGGACGTGAGGAGTGCATGAAATGGTAAGATGAGGGATGATGGGCCTGAAATAAAATATGTACACGGTATTATAAAACAGTAAAACAATAAAACGTAAAACACACAATAAAGATCTATAAAAGGAGAATGTCGACTACGAGGAGAATGCCTAAGTCGCTGGAGATCGTTCAGTAGAGGGGAAGAAATTAACGATAGTGTTAATAGTGCGTTTCGTTCCACCACAGGCCGACTACTAGAAGGTAGTCAGAAGCATCATTCTTAGAAGTACATGAAATCGTATCTCCCACGAACTGTCTACCCGACCACCCTTACATTAAACTGTATGTCACGCCAAGCTACACAAAGAAACAAACAACAACGGCAACGACCCTAAATGACACGTCAATAAACACAGAATAATTACACAACTTCACAAGGCGCTACACTTCACATGACATGCCGTGACATACAAACTCAGCAAATAAACATAGATCAGTTCAGTTAAAATGAAAACAAGCAAATCCCAAAAGAAGATAAAACCAAACGATTTCATGAACTGGTAGAATAAAACTTCTTTCGAACGAAGGCACAAGGTTCAGTTACCTTGCGGGATGCCAAATAAGCGTCAATTGCAGTCCCGGGCACGTACAACGAACACACATTCCATCATCTCGGAAGAGTAACCAATACACCTGATTTAATAACGTAATGGGATCACGCATTGCTTGCTGACTGAAGGTCACAACAAAACAGAACAACACTAAACATGACCCTCGACCTTCAGTCAAATTCCCACTTAAACAAACGACATAAACCCAACCCTTAATATCAAGACTAGAACCGTGATTGTAAATGAAACATATTTCTGAAACATATATAGATAATGCTTGCCCAGTCTCCAAGGATAAAAATAAAACCTAATCGGCCATCCTTGGAGTGCACGAATGACAAGCATGATAAAAACAAACCCTTGAAACATAAAATAAACTGATGTGTGTTCCAACAAAAAGATATTACATCCAAAGCAATGAACAACACACCCTCCTACGTCTAGGCACAATTAAAATCGCGAACTAACCTAAAGAATACCAGTCCCTAAAGGTCCCTGAAAGATCCCATACTCTAGCAAGGGGTTAGAAACTGGTAAGAAACATCTCTCATAAATACAATCGCGTTTCACAACATAAAACAAACGCAAGTAACACGCACTAAAATAAAACTCGACTAGA
This sequence comes from Meconema thalassinum, assembly GCA_946902985.2. Classification (NCBI taxonomy): domain Eukaryota; kingdom Metazoa; phylum Arthropoda; class Insecta; order Orthoptera; family Tettigoniidae; genus Meconema; species Meconema thalassinum. The sequence continues at coordinate 462,569,502 of OX336391.1, forward strand.
AACGAAAAGAAACAACAACAAAAACAAGCACCCATTTAAATTAATAAACCCATAAACAAGCAATTTGATTCTCCACTACGTGCGTATATAAATAAACTGGGGACTAAATAACCACCAAATAACTTCATAGAAAAACATGAACGGTCTCCAGTTTAACCCTACCTTAGCAGATTAAATTACGGAACTTTTAACACTGAAAGTTGGGTAGTATATATATATATCGTGATCAGTTTTCTTCAAAACATGACACATTAAAACAGAATAGCTACAAGGACCATTTCCACTTAGCTGATACTCCGAGACGTTCTGGAAGTTCACTGATAATAATTTTATATTATAACAACTCCATTTTTACGGAATTCTTCACTATGAGACAACGCGGGAATCGCGTAGTGTCTCCCCAACATTTATATCTTCTTAAAGCTTATTATAAAGGGCATCTCGGAACATTAGAATAGATTTGCTGGTAGTGGCAGTTATAACGGCAGACGATCATCAAATTCTCCTCGCGATAACAATTCAGGCGCGATAACAATCACCGAAGGCGTGTTCCTTAGACAAGGATGAGTACTCCAACGCGGGCGCATTCCTTTTTCCGACGTGCGGAAATTACGATCTCTTAGATGTATTACTAGAGACCGCTAGATGGAAACAACGTCGAACAGATCTTAAAATTGTACCGGCTCATCTCTCCACGCCCCAATCTTGGACGCAGTTTACAAGTCCAACGTAGAATGTAAAAAACAATCACTACATGGATACATGTTGACATTAATCAGCTGGTAACGTGACTGTCATTTGTCTGCATCACGTGATAGTCGGGCCCTGACGTAACACGGAGCAGAGAGGATTGTGGGTTTTTTAATGTCAAGACGTCAGAACCAGTCACAGCTGATTTGCAATAACTTCCCAAAGAGATAGTAAGTCATGGTTGGGCAGAGTCCATAGAAGTAGATTCCCAGGAAGGCGGAATAGCGCTTTAGTAGTAGTCATACGTATTGTCGAGGCAGATAATGTTCGTGTCAAACAGTTCTTACGCAGTTTAGTAGTTAAGTCTCTCACTACACTTGCCAGTAATGCTCATTTCTATTAACCAAGGTATAGTAATACGTTCCGCTCAAGTTAAGAAACAGGAAAATACGGGGTGACTTAGGACATCTCCGAAAAGTAAACTAACAAAATTAAATTTATGACAAAACAGTCAATACAGCCAATACAAGAAAAATGCAGTCATCACATAATCAATCTCCCAATGTTCAAAATGTGAAAGTGCCAAGAGCAGGCTCTGCTACCAATTGAGGCGTGCAGATGTAGAGGACGCGGACCTTAGACCTAAGTCGAGACATTTAACACACGGTGAACTAGATGGAGCACCGACCACCCAATGACTACACTTTTCGAGTAGAGGTTGTAAAACAAAATAAAATTTAATATCAAAAAACAAGACATAGCAAAAGGGGACGTGAGGAGTGCATGAAATGGTAAGATGAGGGATGATGGGCCTGTAATAAAATATGTACATGGTATTATAAAACAGTAAAACAATAAAACGTAAAACACACAATAAAGATCTATAAAAGGAGAATGTCGACTACGAGGAGAATGCCTAAGTCGCTGGAGATCGTTCAGTAGAGGGGAAGAAATTAACGATAGTGTTAATAGTGCGTTTCGTTTCACCACAGGCTGACTACTAGAAGGTAGTCAGAAGCATCATTCTTAGAAGTACATGAAATCGTATCTCCCACGAACTGTCTACCCGACCACCCTTACATTAAACTGTATGTCACGCCAAGCTACCCAAAGAAACAACCAACAACAGCAACGATCCTTAAATGACCCGTCAATAAACACAGAATAATTACACAACTTCACAAGGCGCTACACTTCACATGACATGCCGTGACATACAAACTCAGCAAATAAACATAGATCAGTTCAGTTAAAATGAAAACAAGCAAATCCCAAAAGAAGATAAAACCAAACGATTTCATGAACTGGTAGAATAAAACTTCTTTCGAACGAAGGCACAAGGTTCAGTTACCTTGCGGGATGCCAAATAAGCGTCAATTGCAGTCCCGGGCACGTACAACGAACACACATTCCATCATCTCGGAAGAGTAACCAATACACCTGATTTAATAACGTAATGGGATCACGCATTGCTTGCTGACTGAAGGTCACAACAAAACAGAACAACACTAAACATGACCCTAGACCTTCAGTCAAATTCCCACTTAAACAAACGACATAAACCCAACCCTTAATATCACGTCTAGAACCGTAATTATAAAATGAACAGTGTTTCGGACCAAAACATAGGCGATGCAAGCCCAGTCCTCAAGGAAAGAAAAAACCAAAATAGGCATTCTTGAGGTGCACAAATGACTGGCATCTAAATAAAACAACCCTTAAAGAAGCAACCAAATAGATGTGTGTCCCAACAATACAGATATATAGACACAAGGTCATCCGATGCGATGGACACACACCCTTCTCCGTCAAGACACGTAAACTAAAACTAAAATAACTAATCCCCAATAGCACTCCAGAGCACCCATATACTCCCAAGGAATTGGAAATTAGTTAGAAACACTTCTCATGATTAGAATTACGTTTCGTGACAAACACACGCAAAGGACACGCACAGAATAAGGAAAAACCAAAAGAACAGAAACAACAACAAACCCTTAAAACATAAACCCAAAATAACAGCACGGTTCCTCATCACACATTTCTATATAAGAGAGAGGAACAAATACCAACAGAATAACCAAACATAATATAAACGACCTCCCATCTAGAAAGGGGGCAAGTTATCACTTGAAAGTAGGTGGACAATTTTATATTAACCTAACTTCACGTTACACATATTCATGCATGTTGACACTTCAAAATACATAGGCCTAAGGACTTAGCTTTTCCAGAGACGGTCTGAAGATCTCGTCGACAGGTTCGAAATACATACGTATATATTTTCATGCTACAACCAGGTCTGCATTAGAATAAGCATGGTGAATAGAATTGAGAGCGAGGACGTTGTACACATATTTATATATAATTTCCGGTCTTCATGTCAAAACATTTCTTGCGTCTTACAGATTTTAAACTAGACATCATGGTTCTCGATTTTCATCTCTCGTCATAACAATTTAGGTCTGCTAACAATCGCCGAAGTCGTGTTCCTTCGTTATAGACGGATTCTTCATCGCGGGCGTTTTCCATTTCAAGACGAGCCGAAATTACGATCTTTTAGATGTTTTTAGAAATGACCGCTAGATGGACACGGCGTCAAAATATCGAAAATAGAAACGGTACAGTAATGTTCGGGTGCAAAGTGGGTGCAAAGTGCGTGTAAAAGTGAGTGCAAAGTGTGTGCAAAGTAGGTGTAAAAGTGAGTGAAAACTGAGTGCAAAGTGGTTGCAAAGTGGGTGCAAAGCGGTTGCAAAATGGGTGCAAAGGTGGGTGCAAAAGTGGGTGCAAAGTGGGTGCAAAAGTGGGTGCAAAAGTGGGGGTGTAAAAGTGGTACCCTATTTGTAACGACTTATTTGACAAGTTATTTTGTGGTACCCTATTTGTAATGGCTTATTTGACAAGTTATTTTTGTCAAATGTATTTAGAGGATATCTCTCTTGTTCTTGGAAAGTATCTCAGCCCTTTTTATGATAGCATAATGCTTACCGCCATGTTTGTAAGCAACAACAACACACTAAAGTTCCAAGAATCCAAACTACTCTAAGGTTCATGATTGTCTCTCAACTCCATTCCACGCCTAGTCAAAAATATTATACATTTCGAATTTTAAAAAAAGGTAAATTGGGACAGTATGCTATATGTTTAAACTAAAAATCATATAAAATCACATGCTAACTCCAACACCTACGTCTATCCCACTCTCAGTCAAAAAATATATATATATTCTTTAAATGTTTCCTAAAATTTTTGGAAAGTAGGCTATATTTTGAAAACTAATCATCATAAAAAGTTATATATAGACTCAAACCAATGGCTTTTATGTCCTTAATCGTTAGAACATAACATGGAATTTTTGACATTTTTCCAAAAAATGTTCATTCTAAAAAATGGGCTATATTTTGTAAACTATGAAATTTACAAACAAAATGTGTTTGACATAAATGACAGGTATTTACTCCCTCTACCATAAAACCAAGTCCCAGGTCTCTGCGGCAAAATCCACAAAGTTTCAATTTTGAAAGTAGGCGACATTTTGAAAACTTATCATTCTAAAAAGTCATATATAGACTCAAACAAATGTTCTTTAAGTCCTTTAACGTTATAACAAACCTTAACATATTTTCAATTTTTCCAAAAAAGGGTCAATTTTTAAAATTGCCTATATTATGGAAACTAAGAACTTTACAAAAAAGTTTGTTTAACATAAATGAAAGGTCTTAACCCCCTATACCCCAAAAATAAATTGTACGTGCCTAGGACAAAAACTGTGCAGTAGTGTGTTTTGATCGGTTCCGCAGCCACCGCCGCCGCTCCACCGCCGGACCCGAAAAAAAAAATGACTCCCTTCAAAAAGGACCCGTCCAAAGTGTGCGTGCGGGGGAACAAACGATTACGTCACCAAAACATCTCATCTAGAGTTTTAAATTTAGCCACTATGACGCGCTCAACACAGGAAGTGCGTGGAAATATACGATTACGTCAGCGAAACAAGAACTCACTTGTCTGTTGTAAGAGTATCACTTTAGTAGTGACATCAAGCAGCAAAATACGTTTTTGTTAGGTTAGGTTAGGTTAAGTAAAGCTACGGCCGCCATTTTGGAACTTTTTGATCACACCTCGTAGGTTAGGTTAGGTTAGGCTACAGCCGCCATCTTGTTAGGTTAGGCTAGGTTAAGTTAAGCTACGGCCGCCATCTTGTTAGGTTAGGCTAGGTTAAGTTAAGCTACGGCCGCCATCTTGGATTCCAGCGGTGGAGTGGTGGCGGTGGCTGCGGAACCGATCAAAACACACTACTGCACAGTTTTTGTCCTAGGCACGTACAATTTATTTTTGGGGTATAGGGGGTAAAGACCTTTCATTTATGTTAAACAAACTTTTTTGTAAAGTTCTTAGTTTCCAAAATATAGGCAATTTTGAAAATTGACCCTTTTTTGGAAAAATTGAAAATATGTTAAGGTTTGTTATAACGTTAAAGGACTTAAAGAACATTTGTTTGAGTCTATATATGACTTTTTAGAATGATAAGTTTTCAAAATGTCGCCTACTTTCAAAATTGAAACTTTGTGGATTTTGCCGCAGAGACCTGGAACTTGGTTTTATGGTAGAGGGAGTAAATACCTGTCATTTATGTCAAACACATTTTTTTTTGTAAATTTCATAGTTTACAAAATATAGCCCATTTTTTAGAATGAACATTTTTTGGAAAAATGTCAAAAATTCCATGTTATGTTCTAACGATTAAGGACATAAAAGCCATTGGTTTGAGTCTATATATAACTTTTTATGATGATTAGTTTTCAAAATATAGCCTACTTTCCAAAAATTTTAGGAAAAATTTAAAAAATATATATATATTTTTTTTACTGAGAGTGGGATAGACGTAGGTGTTGGAGTTAGCATATGATTTTATATGATTTTTAGTTTAAACATATAGCATACTGTCCCAATTTACCTTTTTTTTTAATTCGAAATGTATAATATTTTTGACTAGGCGTGGAATGGAGTTGAGAGACAATCATGAACCTTAGAGTAGTTTGGATTCTTGGAACTTTAGTGTGTTGTTGTTGCTTACAAACATGGCGGAAAGCATTATGCTATCATAAAAAGGGCTGAGATACTTTCCAAGAACAAGAGAGATATCCTCTAAATATATTTGACAAAAATAACTTATCAAAAAAGCCATTACAAATAGGGTACCACAAAATAACTTGTCAAATAAGCCGTTACAAATAGGGTACCACTTTTACACCCCCACTTTTGCACCCACTTTTGCACCCACTTTTGCACCCACTTTGCACCCATTTTGCAACCGCTTTGCACCCACTTTGCAACCACTTTGCACTCAGTTTTCACTCACTTTTACACCTACTTTGCACACACTTTTCACTCACTTTTACACGCACTTTGCACCCACTTTGCACCCGAACATTACATTATCTGACATAATAAAAATAGGCATGTTTGTTGTCGAGACCGACTTAAGAGCGGGGGTAATGAATTTATAGTAATGGGATTGGAAAACCCATTATCACTTTAGTAGTGACATCGAGCAAAAAAAAATAAAAAAATAAAAAAAATATATCGTGTTTTTTGACAGAGTGGGATAGACATAGTTATAAGAGTTGAGAGTCGATAATTAATCTAAAAGTACTCTGGAATTCATGGAATATTAGTGTGTTGTTGTTGCCTACAAACAAGTATGGTCATGTCAGGTGAGGTTAGCTAGGATTAGATTAGAATAGGTTCAGTAGACAAGTCCGGCGTGGTCAGGTTATGTTAGGTGAGTTGAGTAAGTGTTGATATCGGCCGCTAGAAAGCATACTAGTAGTAGAGTAATTTTTGATATCGACCGCTAGATAGCATGCAGGTCGTTCAGTAATGATATAGAGCACTAGGTGCTATGCTGTCGTTCAGGTAGTTCTCATAGTCACCGCTAGATAGCGGAAACATACTTTGCGTTTCGCATGTGGCTATTTGACAAAGTTTTATTGCGTGAAAAACGTGCTCGTATAAACTGTGTACATAAATTTAATATACAAATAACCATTAAGTGTTAAGAACTAACATGTATAGCCTTGTATAGGGAATATAGGGGTCCTTAGCAAGAGAGAGTGTCTAACATATGAGTGTACAGCCTTCTGATATGCAGTGAGTACCTGATAACCTTAAGTAGGGTGTAAGAATATTTTCAGTTGACTACTACAATTAACAGTGATCACATTGTGAAAGATCATCTCACCCACTAGGCTCTAGCCGTGTACTACGTGGTAAGTAGCTGTTGGTCTTGATTAGGTTATATAAGAGGTCTCTTTTAGCAGGAATACAATCAGTTGATTACTACCTTTTGCAGTGTTCACATCGTGAAAGTCCGTCTCACTGACCAGCCTACAGCCTTGTGATACACAGTAAGCAGCTGTTTGCAGAAATCAACATCCATGATGGAAGAAACCATGCCTAGCTATATGTGTAAAGAGTGTGGAAAGACTTTTCTTCGAGACTATCATAGAAAGCGTCATGAAGTATCGTGTGGTGAGTTTCATGAGTGCAAAACTTGTGGTAGTAAATTCAACAATGTCTACAACGGACGTCGTCATGAACAATGTTGTAATGTTGTGTCAGCAGCTAAAAGACAAAAAACTGAGCCTACAAAACATTACCTGCTTTCAATGGTTCCTGACAAAAATGGACTTACTGAATATGAAACGTCTTTTCAAGGTCGTCTTAAATCCTTTTTCATACGTTGTGACACGTGTAAGGATTTAAATTCATACCTTAAAGAGTCCAAACAGCAAATAATACAAGCTATGCAGAAAGAACTAGCAATGCACAAGTCAATCAAAGTTAATCTTGTGGCTGAATGTAGATTCATTCATACATCTACCAATGAAATTACAGATCGTGCTTTTAAAACACGAAATCAGGCCCTATTTTTGGAAACAGACTTGAGTAGTTTCTTGGAAACACAATTTACAAAGTTAACTACGGAAATGGAAGAATCTGAGCTAAAAGGCAGTAATTGGGCTTTGTTAGCAGTGGAAGGAGTACGATTGAAAATAAATAAGTACAATCCCTTGCGTGGCAGCACATATATTCCATTACCAGCAGCTATAAAAGCAAGAAAAGCCTGCATTAGTCCTGAAAATTTGAATGATGAAAAGTGTTTTATGTATGCCATTTTAGCAAAACTGGTTAAAAAGAATGCTCAACGCATTAGTAAATACAAGAACCTGGAAAACAAGTATGATTTTTCTGTAATATCATTTCCTACATTACTAGCTGACATTCCCAAATTTGAAAAAGCCAACGATATATCCATTAATGTATTTGGATTGGAACAAGACAACAAATTGTTCCCTCTGAAGGTTGTGGATCAAGAGCTGCAAGACCATCGCGACCTCCTTCTGCCAAGTTCATCATCCGGCCAGAACCACTACGTCTTTATCAAAGATTTTGATAAACTAGTAGGACATCAGATTACTCGCCATGGACATAAGATATATACGTGTAAACGGTGTTTTACTCACTTCGATAATCAATATGGGCAACAAGGAATGGAAAAATTAAAAGAACATAGAGCTTTGTGTGTCCAGCATGACATTGCTAGGGTTGAAATGCCTATTAAAAACCCCATTGTCAAATTCTTAAATGTTGAAAAAATGCTGAGAATACCTTACGTTATCTATGCAGATTTTGAAAGTATACTCTTACCATATCAAACATGTTTACCCAATCCTGAAGCAAGTTATACAGTGCCATACCAGAGTCATGTTCCTATGAGCTTTGGTATATACGTTAAACCCTCACCTGCTGTGGAACACATAAAGACAAACCATCCAAGCCAACGTGTTATTTATCGTGGACCTGACGCTGCAGAAAAGTTTATGGACTGTTTGATCTCAATAGCTAATGAAATTGATCGACTTTACAGCTTAAATGTTCCAAAGGCCTTAACTCAGGATCAAGAATCAGAGTTCCAATGTTCTGAAACCTGTTATTTGTGTCAAAAACCATTTACCAAAGAGGACTGGAAAGTTCGAGACCACTGCAACATTACAGGGGAGTACCGTGGAAGTGCTCACAATAACTGTAATTTGAGGTGTAAAACACGTAACCCCGTTCCTGTGTTTCTACATAATATGAGTGGCTACGACGCAAATTTCATTGTAAAGCAATTAGGATGTACTACTGAGAGAGTGGATGTTATCGCTAACTCCAAAGAAAAGTACATTTCCTTTACCAAATATGTAGGAAATGTTAAGCTTAGATTTGTGGACACGTTTCGGTTAATGCCAAGTAGTTTGGAAAACTTAGTTTCCAACTTAACATCATACCCTGAAACAGACAAGTACTTTGGAAAAGAAAATGCAATGCTCATGACTCGTAAAGGGGTATTTTGTTATGACTACATTGACTCATGGGAAAAGTTAAGTGAAACGTGTTTACCTCCAAAAAAGGCATTCTTTAACAAATTAAGTCAAGAAGATGTTAGTCAAGAAGACTATGAACATGCGAAAAATGTCTGGAAACAGTTCAACATTAAAACTCTAGGGGAATATAGTGACCTCTACCTAACATCAGATGTACTCCTTCCTGCAGACAGCTTTGAAACGTTTAGAAACAAAACACTAGAAACACACTGAGTGGATGCTGCACACTTTTTTACTTCGCCTGGTTTAAGTTTCGAGGCAATGCTCCTTTACACAGGAATTGAACTGGAATTGATACAGGATTACGATCAGATTCTTCTAATCGAGTCTGGAATACGTGGAGGCATATGCCAGGTGTCTCATCGGTATGCTGAAGCTAACAATAAATACATGGAAACCTATGATTCTGAGAAACCATCGCAGTTTATTACCTATGATGATGCCAACAACCAATACGGGTGGGCTATGTGCCACTCCCTTCCTTATGGTGGATTTCAGTGGGTTTCTCCAGATACTGTTGATCTAGAAAAACTAAAGAAAGACGATCCTGTGGGATACATTCTAGACGTTGATGTTGATTACCCATCTGACCTTCATGATCTACACAACGATTTACCTTTCCTACCAGAGTGTACACAACCTAAGGATTCGTCTCTGAAAAAACTAATTCCTCATCTTGGAAATCGAAGGCGATATGTTGTTCACTACATGGCATTAAAACAGGCTTTAGATCATGGAATAAAAATTGATAAAAATTCATCGTGTGTTAAAGTTTAAGCAAAGACCTTGGTTAAAGGCATACGTTGATTTTAATAACAACCTTCGAAAACAAGCCAAAAATGATTTTGAGAAAAATCTGTACAAATTATTCAACAATGCCATTTTTGGAAAAACAATGGAAAATATCCGTAAAAGAATAGACATACGTCTTGTGACTGACAGCAAAAAGGCTGAAAAGCTAATAGCAAAGCCGACATTTATCGACAGAACAATTTATGGTCCTAACCTAGCTGCTTTCCACATGGCTAAACGTAACATTATATTCAATAAGCCTATATATATTGGAATGTGTATACTGGATATTTCAAAAACTCTCATGTATTCCCACCACTATGATGTCCTGCTACCCTATTATGGAATGAACAATCTTAAACTCATGTATATGGATACCGACTCGTTCATTTATTTGGTTAACACCCAAAATGTATATCAAGACAAGTTGGATTTCCTAGAACACCTGGACACATCAGATTATCCTACTAATCACATATGTTACTCTACATTAAACAAGAAAACGTTGGGGAAATTTAAAGACGAGGCTTGTGGACAAATTATAAAAGCATTTGTTGGACTTAGAGCTAAAATGAATGCTTTAGACATAAATGGTAAAGAAATCAAAGAGATTAAAGGTATTAACAGAGGTGTTGTCAAAAATTGTATAAGCTTTCAAGATTATAAGGATTGTGTCATGAAAAACAATGTAAAAAGAATACCCATGAACATTATCGCTTCTAAACAACATGACATATCTATATATATAAAGCACAAAGTTTGTCTGTCTGTCTGTCTGTCTGTCTGTCTGTCTGTCTGTTATGTATACAAATCTACACCGTTTCACCGATCTGAACCAAAATTTGTATACTTACCCTTTGGAACCCTGCGGGTAACCCTGTCAACATTAAATTTCGGACAGACCACCCCATGCCCTGCATTTAGGCCCTTTTGCACAAATCTACACCGTTTCACCGATCTGAACCAAAAGTTGTATATTTAACCTTTGGAACCCTGCGAGTAACACTGTCCACTTGAAATTTCGGACAGACCACCCCATTCCCTGCATTTAGGCCCTTTGGTCCAAATCCACACCGTTTCACCGATCTCAACCAAAATTTGTATATTTACCCTTTGGAACCCTGCGAGTGACACTGACCACTTAAAATTTCGGACAAACCACCCCATTCCCTGCATTTAGGCCCTTTGGTCCAAATCTACACCGTTTCACCAATCAGAACCAAAATTCGTATTCTTACCCTTTGGTGCCCTGCAAGTAACACTGTCTGCTTGAAATTGCGGACAGACCACTCCATTCCCTGCATTTAGGCCCTTTGGCCCAAATCTACACCGTTTCACCGATCTCAACCAAAATTTGTATATTTACCCTTTGGAACACTGCGACTAACACTGTCTGCTTGAAATTGCGGAGAGGCTACTCCATCCCCTGCATTTAGGACCTTTGGCACAAATCTACACCGTTTCACCGATCTGAACCAAACTTTGTATACTTACCCTTTGGAACCCTGCGAGTAACACTGTCCACTTAAAATTTCGGACAGACCACCCCATTCCCTGCATTTAGGCACTTTGGCACAAATCTACACAGTTTCACCGATCAGAACCAATATTCGGAAACTTACCCTTTGTTACCCAGCGAGTAACACTGTCTGCTTGAAATTGCGGACAGACCACTCCATTCCCTGCATTTAGGCCCTTTGTCCCAAATCCACACCGTTTCACCGATATCAACCAAAATTTGTATATTTACCCTTTGGAACACTGCGACTAACACTGTCTGCTTGAAATTGCGGCGAGGCCACTCCATCCCTTGCTTCAATTTAAATTTCGGACAGACCACACTATTCCCTGCTTTTTGGCCCTTTGGCAGAAAACTACACCGTTTCACCGATCTCAACCAGATTTTACATAATTACCCTTTGGAACTCGACGAGTAACACTGTCCACTCGAAATTTCGGACAGACCACTCCATTCCACGCATTTAGGCCCTTTGGCACAAATCTACATCGTTCACCGATCGAAAACAAAATGTGTATACTTACCCTTTGGAACCCGATGAGTAACACTGTCCACTTTAAAATTTGGACAGGCCACTCCATTCCCTGCATTTTGGCCCTTGGCACTTAAATACACCGTTTCACCGATCTCAACCAGATTTTACATAATTACCGTTTGGAACTCGAAGAGTAACACTGTCCACTCGAAATTTCGGACAGACCCCTCCATTTCCCGCATTAAGGCCCTTTGGTACAAATCTACATCGTTCACCGATCGAAAACAAAGTGTGTATACTTACCCTTTGGAACCCGATGCGTAACACTGTCCACTTGAAATTTCTGACATACCACTCCATTCCCTGCATGTAGCTCAGGAATTCCTCGGGGTTGCCAGCTTCCTAACTCACCAGTCATGAGCCCTTGAGGGTGTACCAGAAGTGGTGGGTCTACACACACCCTGCCTCTTTGAGGGCATTGAGCAGAAGACAGGAGATATTATGAAAAGGAAAAGAAGGCAGACCTCTCGAAGAATGAGGGTATCAGGAAAGATGAGACAAAGCCAATTAAGGCGGGAAATTGAAAGACTCTCTAGCCCTCGGATACCCTAATACAGTCTGGGTCGGAAGAGAACAAGAGTTGACCAAGGGAGGCCGACAGGAAAGAGAACTGAAATGAGCCCGGCACCAGGAAGTAGAAGCGATGCCAGACTCAGCTGGGGTTCCGTGGTCGCCAACCCACGTCCCACAAGTTGTGAGACCCTGGGGGGGGGGGTCAGTTGTGAGAATAGCTTGCTGATTCATCGTGAGGTGACTTGAGAGTACTTTCCAGAGCCCGCCGTGTTATCTCCTGCTGTCTATGCTGATGCCAGCACAGGGCCGTTGCGAAACAGTGAGTGATTCCCGGTCAATCTGTATAGGACGGGGAACCCCGAACGTGTGTCATCATATTTCGTCATCATCTGCGATCATCTCAGGTTCGTGCAGCTTGGACCTATATTCTTTGTCTTTGCCGAGCAGTACGCTCTTTCACTAGACGCATCCAGTACAGGCCTAAGCCAGAAAATAAGGTTGAGACTTTGGAAGACATCGAAGCTAGACACCTGAATTACCTATATCAGTTTTAAAATAACACCATGTTCGTTTAGTAGTCATTTTTTCTTACCTTATTATTATCATCATAAGTGCAAATGACCTAGATGTTACGCGCATCATACCAATAATCACCGCTGCATAAAGTCTTTTTCGACTGTGATTTTTAAAATATTTATTTTTGGTTGGTTGGTTCTTAAGTTTAGGGGCTGCGACAACGCGGTCATGTAGCCCCGTGTACTTTGGGTGTGTGTAGAATCTGTCTGATAATCGGTGTTAATTGTGATGACTGTATTAGTGTGTGTTATCTGTTTTTTAATTTAAGTACAAACTGCAACTTAGAATTCTTCAAATAGTTCGTACTTTTGCCGCCAAGCGCCACCGTCAACGACTACTAGGCCAAGTTCGGAACTTAGCTACTAGACGCCACTGCAGTCGGCTCTTGGCAACGGATGTAGACATCTATGAGCGTTGATTACCTATCCAATTTAGCTTCACACAGGTGTAATTAGTGGAAGGTTCTTTAACATGCCATAAATCTGACATGGGACCGCCGGCTTTACTTCCCCTCCGAAGAATGGCATACTGACGGATTTTTAACGCTCTTAAAATATCCGACGTCTTCGGCCGGGTTTGAACCCGCTATCTTGGGCATAGAAGCTCAGCATGCTACCAAATACGCCACCGAAGCCGCCATATAGTTATTTTTATTACAGTACATTGTGTACATTATACGTTGAAGTGTCAATTCAATACCGGTAGTAGATTCCCTTATCATCCTCATCATAAGAGCAAATGACCTACAGTAGATGTTACGCCCATTACACCATTAATCACCATCACCACACACAATAAGTCTTCCTCGCCTGTGAATTTTGAAATATGTATTTCTATTACGGTAGTTTGTAAGTTTGACGTGTCAATTCAACAGTAGTTTTTATTATCATCCTTATCAAAAGGGCAAATGACCTAGATATTACTCCCTCATTGTCTTTGGGGGCAAATGACTTAGATTTTAAGTTCATTATATTTCAAAGGAGACCTTAAAACATTATCATCATTCCACCGGGCGAAGCCGGGTACTACTGCTAGTCATCTATAAGACTAAACAAAACTGCTTTGTGTCCTGGTGATGATAAAAGAGTGATTAATGCTGATGGTATAGGTACACATGCCTATGGTCATTACTCAATCATTGACCATGCTTAAAGAGTTAAGTTATGAATTTCAAAATCTTCTTTCTGCAACTAGCAAATACATAAAACAATTTAGGAAATAAAACAATAACACTACAAAAATTAAAAAATGGTATTCATAATAAAAATATTTAAATAGAAAACAAAATAAAAAACAACTGTACAATTTATAACAAAAAAGAATATATATAAAAATGTATTATGTGTAAATAATGTACATGTATTTAAAATAAAATAAATATTGTAAGGACACTGCTTGTACATTTTTAATTACTACCCACCTTTCTCCACTCCTAATGCAAAATGAACATGTAAAACACAAATTGGAAAATCCATGTTTCCATATTGACAAAATAGAAAAAAAACATTAAACTGAAATTTTAAAAACTGTAAATGGGAATTTGGTCAATTGACAAATAATGTATAACAACAAATTGGAAAATCCTTGTTTCTATATCATGATATTGAAAAACTTTAAACTGACATTTTAAAAACTGTGCATGGAAAAATGTGAAATTAATAAATGTGTAAACAACAAAATGCAAAATCCATGTTTCCATATTATGAAATTGAAAAACTTAAAACTGACATTAAAAAAAACGAAAATGGGAAATTGGAAAATTGGCAAATGTGTAAACAACGAAATGCAAAATCCATGTTTCCATATTATGAAATTGAAAAACTTAATACTGACATTAAAAAAAATGAAAATGGGAAATTGGAAAATTGACAAATGAGAAAACAACAAAATGAAAAAAAAGTACCCCGGTTGGGGTAGTGATCATGTTGTACAGTAGCCTATAAGACTAGCATAAGGATAGTTGCATGTGCCCTTATATACTTTGTGTATGTGCATTAGCCTTTGGATTAGCTTAAGTTAGGTTTGGTGAGGTTAGGTATGTGACCTTGTAGTTTACTCTTTTCGGAAAATGTAAAATGTAAATCTAAAATCAAAAATCTTAAATTTAAAATGTAAAATCTAAAAAAAAAACTAAAATCTAAAATGCAAAACAATCAAAAATGTAAAATCTAAAAAAATGTAAAATCAAAAATCAAAAATCTGAAATGTTAAAATGTAAAATCTGAAATCTTTAAATGAGGTTCCTGTGGGATAGGTTAGGTTAGGTTATAACTTAGTTTATTATGGGTGCTCTCACATTTGCTCTCATATTTGCTCTGACTTTGAAGTTAGGTTAGGTTAGGTTAAGTTAGGTTAGGTTAGGTTAGGTTAGGTGGGATTTGGTTAGGTTAGGTAAGGTTAGGTTAGGTTAGGTTAGGTTAGGTTAGGTTAGGTTAGGTGAAGTTGGGTTAGGCAGAATGGCTGCGGTATGAATCAAAAGCCAGCTCCTGTCAGTTTTGCCTCACAAGGTTGAGTGTACCCCATTCCATCCCTCAGCCTAGAATTAAATTTCTTGACAGAGCCAGGACTCGAACCCGAGCCTCCACAGTAACAGCTAAAAATGCTAGCCACTACACCAAGAAGTGGACAATATAAGGCTGGTCTTGATTGTATACAATCAATCAGTAATTACCTAATAATAATAATAATAATAATAATAATAATAAATATTCCATTTAGCAAATACACGGCCGACCTCCCCCTGTGACAGCGTGGCAGCCATATTGCCCATTAGCCCCTGTGCCAGCTCTGAATGACCTCTCCATAAGAATAACATAGGAATGGTTGCGCGCGGCGGCCATCTTGCCCATTAGCCCCTGTGCCAGCTTCGGCTTATATTACCTACTATAAAGCCTCAAAATGTCATTGATAATAATAATAATAATAATAATAATAATAGTAATAATAATAATAATAATCTTCACGTTCCTGCGGAACAAGAAGTCAACAACAACCTGGGTACAAGAAATCAAAAAGGATTTGGAAAAGAACAATATCAGAGAAGATGATACAACACAAAGAGATATTTTTAGGAAAGAAGTGCTAAAAATGGAAGGATTCTAAGGGAGGAAGGGAAAGAAAACCGGCTCAAAATGGTCAGAGGAAAGGAAGAGGAAACATAGTGAGATAATGAAAGAATATTGGTGGAAGAAGATGGAACAGCAAAGAACAAAGCATTGAAATTGGCTCGTGGTCCCTAGACGATCGAAACGATAATAATAATAATAATAATAATAATAATAATAATAATAATAATCCTAGAATTGGATGTTCATGACCGCAATGATGATCGTGGATTTCATTCCCGCATAGCCCAAACATTTGTATTATCTACCTTTCATCTATTCTTCTGGCCTGTGCATTACCCCAAACTAATATCTAACAAAATAACCTTCATTTGCTAATATTATTATTCAGCCACACAATCTATAGCCTAGTTCTCTCACATTGCTGGTTAACGAGCGGCTCGTCTTTGAAATCTAGCTGGGCGGATGTGTTAACATTCCATGGCTGCCTGGTGCCAAAGCTTTCCCAGTGCGAGGCACAGCGCTATCAACTGTCTACCGTGGCCACTGAGAGCAAGGAGTGAGACTGGACAGAACTATGTGCAGATGTGCAGCACTGGCCACCTGAAGCGTGCGTGAGACATGATCATACGGACAGGGAGGGGGGGGGGGGGACTTTGGATTCCACGTGAAGTGATAGAGGAAGCATTCTATTGGTCAACAACCCTCATCTATTGGTCAGTAGCGAACAATGGTTATTGTCAGCCCGTGATACTGCCTTATGTTTGAATCGCCACCCGTTAACCAGGAATTTGAGGGAACTACAGCAGTCCTCTTGTTCCCACTTTGTTCTTTGGTTTGCTAGCCTTCCAATTTTTGAGTCACAAAGGTACAAGCCGGACGTTTGTTTTAAACGATTGCCCTGACCTTGAAGTTTGCGGATGAGCCTGTACACAGTCACTCTATCACCCCCTCTCTTCACAGTTGTCACCACCGGTCTGATGCAATAGAATTCCAGACTTGAGCATGTGACGACACCACCGTGCAGACAGTACAGTCCACGTGGAAGTATTGTGTGACGCAGAAGTACACGCTACTTAGTTACGAAAAGAACGTCATTGTATTTGCCAATGACTGTATTACAGCAGTAGCGTGAGATAGTATTGTCCATCATCGGACCGCATTGGGCAGGTGACAACAACACAGGTACTGTAGTAACTCGCATCCAGGCTTCCATTAGGAGTTTTCACTCGTCTAAAACAAACGTCCGGCCTGTAGAGGCATCGCTGGTGAAATATGGCATAGCAACGTCACACAGTGACATAAAAATAAGAAAGGAATGACCTCCTAACTCTGATTTATAAGACCGATCAATTCGGAGCGTGGACGAAATGGCAGTGCGCCCTATATGTCAGTTCTTTCATGCGGTGACTGGTTCGTTCAATTCCTCATAAAGCTTTCATCACGCAATCTCCCGTATGTCAATATGTCTGCTGTGACAGAGTGCTGTGCACTGTTGCCGGGAGGTGTCACTGGGTGCAGAATCCTAGCTATTAGTCAATATTATTTTGTGAGTGGAAGTGAACTTTGCATCACACTGGGAGAAATTGCTCCATAAGGCGCGGAAACATGATGAGCCACAATTTGTGGGCCCTACTCTCTATCTTCAACTTCAATAGTTGTTGTTGGTAATGTTATGGGTTTTACGTCCCTTTTAACTACTCTGGCTTTTAGAGACGTCGGGGTGCCGGAATTTGGACCTGAAGGGGGTCATTATGGTGCCAGTAAATCTACTGACACGGCTCCCTCGCACTTGCGCACCCTCAAATGCCAGCTAACTGCGCCAGGATGCAAACCTGCAACCTTGGGTCCAGCAAGCGAGAACGTTACCGCTGAGCCACGTAGCCAACAACTTCAATAGAGTAGCATGTACGGTAAAACCTGCCTTTAACGGAATCGAACCGGGTGAGTTGGCCGAGGTCGTTACGGCATGACTGCTGGCAGTCGCTAACATCCGGGAGGCGAGGAGGTTCGAATCCCCCCGCCGGCAACCTCGAAGATGGTCTTCTGTGGTTTCCCATCTTCCTTCCAGGCAAAAGCCGGGGTTGGTCCCTAACTATAGGCCACAGCCGCTACCTTCCAACTCCTGGTCCTTACATTCAAACTTTCCTCCCCAGACAACACTCCACACGCGACGGTACTTGTAGCTCACCCATTGGGTGTCCGCCTCGAAACAGCTACAAAACTGGCGAGCCGAACATGTCCTCGGACACTCCCGGCACTAAAAGTCATACGCTAAAAAACGGAATCGAACGGGACGCGCATTTTTTTCGGTAAAAAAGGTTTTCGGTTAACGGAGGTAGACCTGTGCTATAGTACACTATGCAACGAGCCTATAATGGCAATAATTAAGGCACGAGTATGTTTATAAATCGAGCGAAACGAGTTTTATAATTTCCATACGAGTGTCTTAATTACCATTATAGGCGTGTTGCATACGACTGTTTATGTTCGACGGTAATTATAACTATTTTATGTTCGAACATAAATATCTGTCGAGATTTCGCTAGTTTTATGTACTGAACAGAGCGCATGGGACGCAGAGAATACCTTGTATTTGACCATGGCCTCCTCAAATACCCCACTATGACACTAGAAGCCACGCAGTGAAATTTAAACTAGAAGGCCGTGGAAGTTAGAGCAGGTGCGATGCTATACTTATCTAATTGGTCACACAACTGTTTCTTAAGCTCTATTTGGTGGGAGAAACTGTTTCATAATGAAAAATAGTGTTATAATGGCCCTCATTATGATACAGTTTTCTGACATATAATACACTGACCGGCAAAAAAAAAGTGGAACAGTTAAAAAAAGTAATATAAATAGTATAAATCTAGCCTTGAAAAAGAATTAATCACATTTTAAAAGCTTTTCATGCATTAGAACAAACATCTGAAACATCCCTGATTAGAAATTGATAATATGACATTTCTTAGGGTGGTTTATTACCACCAATTACCCCCAATCCTCGATGGGCCTATCTTAATGGTTTTATGGCGGGAAGCGGACTGGAAGCGTTTAAGGTTTATGAGTGTTGCCGCTCGCTTATTGTTGTTCTAGGGATAACAACTGGCACTTGTTGAACACGTGTGAACCATTGTCACACATTTTAGCAAGTTATCCATTTGCAGTTCACACTAAAACATGCCTCTTAGCCGTGAAGAAGCTGCACAGGCAGTTGCATTGGTGGAGGATGGCCGCAGCTTCCGTTATGTTGCTGAGGTCATTGGATCATCTCTCGGTAGCATACATCGTGCAGTGCAACGTTACAGAGAGCTCCGAACATACGACAGGAGACGAGGGTCAGGCCGTAGAAGAAGCACAAGTGCCAGGGATGACAGATTTCTCACCCTCCAAGTTCTGCGTGATCGGCATACCACAGCAGTTCAGGCACGAAATCAACTGGAAAATGTCAGGAATGTGAGAGTGAGTGAGTGAACAGTAAGAAGAAGGTTTGAAGAAGCTCATCTTTCGTCCAGGAGACCTGCACGTGGACCCGCACTCGAACGGCATCACAGAGAGGCGCGTCTTCGCTTCGCAAGGCAGCATCTGGGATGGACCCTCGAGCAGTGGGCCTCTGTTCTCTTCACTGACGAGAGTCGCTTTAACCTTAGATCTCCTGATGGAAGAGAAAGAGTGTGGAGAAGGTGCGGGGAGAGGTACAGCCCTGTTTCTTTCTCCTCCAGGATTCCATTTGGAGGTGGCTCGGTTATGGTGTGGGGTGGCATCAACGTTATGGCCCGCACTGAGTTGGTGTGTGTCGATCACGGGACGCTCAATTCCCAAAGGTACATCGAAGAGATCCTGATGAACCATGTGATGCCCTTTGCACCTTTCATTGGTCAGAATTTCATGCTGATGCAGGATAATGCCCGCCCTCATACTGCTCGCTGTGTTGTACAATATCTGAAGGAAGTGGAGATTCAAACCCTGGACTGGCCAGCTCGTAGTCCTGACTTGAACCCCATCGAACATGTATGGGATACGCTTGGAAGTAACGTCAGACAGCATGACCACACCACCTTGGCACAACTGAGAACATCGCTCCTGGAGGAATGGGATCGCATCCCGGCAGATACCATTCGACGAGTTGTGGACAGTATGCCTGAACCTTTACAAGCTGTCATAGACGCTAAAGGTGGAAACACCCGTTTTTAGTGACCAGTGTTCTCTTGCAGTGCAGTGCAAACATTAATACTGTTATGTTTTGCAATACGTTTGATAAACACCAGCCCAAAAGAGTATTACTAAAAAATAGAAAATTGTAAGATTTGCAAAATGTAACGAAATTTGTGAGTTAAAGCGTGTTGTAAAACATGATTCGGTATTTTCTGTTGCCAACCATCTAAATTTACATGAATAATGCAAATATTGGAAAACTGATACATTTTAGTGGAATAAATTAAGAAATTACATAAAAAATTAAAGTGTTCCACTTTTTTGCCGGTCAGTATTTACATTTCGACATTGTCGAACATAAACATAATTAAACCATCAACATTCATACTTAGTAAAAATAAAACGGTGTACACACCTCATTCAATGTTCTATTTACATATTTTTTCTACTAATTAATACAGTACTGAATCACTTTTACTCCCGTGAGATTTAGCACAGTTCTTGCCTTCGATGCTATAATGAATACTGTCGATCTATGTCAGTAATGTAACAGCTTAGGCTTTCATGGCCGGCGTTCATAATTCAGTACAAGTTTTTCGGGCTTGTACTTAATCAGTAATGTAAGTTTAGAAGTACTCAGTAAAAAGCTCAATTCTAAGCTGATTGACAGTTCATTAAAGCAAACATTGAAAAAAAAAGCATTGGGGAACAGGAAACAGGCAAATAATCATACACACTGACTGACGTAAAAGTTGGAGAACAAAAGAAGGAAGACCTATTTAAACATTCATTCTTAGCTACAGATTCAACTGTTACACCAGATAAGGTAGACTATCACATGGTGCCTAAAATTTGCTATGTTGATATGAATAATAAGTATGATTTCTAACTTACCCGTACAAGAAATATATAGATTTTAAGCCATACTTTTTCAATGTTGACTATACAAAATTATTAATTTGTAGCTCTTCAGTCTGTCAACACGAATGTGCCCAATGAAAGGGCGTGGTACACGATATAAATATGTAACCACACTCCTGGAATAAAAATTACTGCCCCATTATTTGTGACAATCTAATTAATACGTATATTTTATTCTAGGAGTGTCGTTACATATTTACTTCTTGTACCCCGCCCAGTCATTGGGCACAATCGTGTTGACAGACTGAAGAGCTACGAATTAATAATTTCTTACAAGAAATGGTAATATGTGACTCCAATGTAAATAAATTACTTTCTAGATTTATTTGGTTTAAGGTATTTTTTGTCAAGATAAATTTCATTGTTAGTTTAGGATCTGGACTGATTTATTTTTATTTTGTTTTGTTTGCAAGACTAATGAGATGATCATACATGGTAACCATTCTAATTAAATTTAACATAGATCAAACAATGTGCAATTATGGTAAAATCGCTGTTGCCAATCCATAGGAACAGCGGCTAGAATGTCGAAATACGACAATTTATTTTAGGCGGAGCCCTCCAATCACAATTTTTGATTGATCTGAATATTCTTTAGCCTAAGCGAAATGATTCATGTGTGCTAATTGTATATGAACTAGCAACCCGACCCGGCTTCGCCCGGGAACAGTTATGAATGCATTACGTGTTCAGGATTGCTTATTGTGAGGGCGGTGTGTTGCCAAACCACACGTCAGTGGCGCTGGATTAGAGACTAGACGTCAGCTAAGCCCGCCAGCGGCTATATGGACAACTAATCAACAGTTCTGCCCTATCTGGTAGCCAATTTGATTTTGTAGTCCTTGTTTTTTTCTTTGTTGCGGTATGTATTTGATTCTGAGTTCTATGTCGTCGTCGTCGTGCTGGCGTTTGGTCAAATTAGTGTAATTAAATAATTAATACAACTCTGTGCATTCGTGATATGATTCACTCCTAATATGTTTTACAGTCCATTTGCTTTTTCATCATTCAACATTACGTAATACGCGCTTTTCTTCCAATGTCAATGAACAACGACCAATATCCGTTTTACGTCTCGGCATGATGGGTTAAAATCACTGACTGGACTATTAATTATATTATCATGGAGATGCACGTGCAAAAAATTCTTGTCAGATGTAATTTAAGAATGGCGAGGTGCATGAAACACAAATCCTCCTACCGTCCAATCTTAACTTGACTGTGAATTTTGCGGAACGAAATGTTCACAGGCGAAATGAATAAAACCCTATTCACTGAAACCTAAAATCGTTACTGCTTGGCTTCCTTTGATCGTAAATAAATTATTTTCAACAGAAATCATCCTCGAGATATCCTTTACAGAATGGTGAAAACCGCATCAAAATCCATCCAGTGGTTCCCAAGTTTACCCGTAACATCCTAGAACCGGGGACTTTGTTTTATACTAAGTAGAGATATGACCCCTGTACAGTATATGGTACTACTCAAGTCCAAGCTCCATGAACCTGAGAGGAATGAGGATCACGGACGACGAAGAGTGATGTGAGGAGTTCCCGGTCCGCACGTAGTAACAAATCCAAATACATTGATCAGTAACTCACTCATTCGCAACACCACACTGGTATAGGCAGTTAGCAGTATTGGACTATATTGACCGAAATTCCAGATACTACGGCGGGCTGTTGAAAGGCCCTTCTCTTCCTATCTCCCGTGTCACCTCACTCCGCAAGTTCACAGAGCTTGGAACTGAGCAGTAGATGGTATGTCTTCTTCTATTTCTTTTTCTTTTGTGTGTCATAATAAAGCTTAGTTGAAAACGATCAGTCTAAATATTTTTGCATGGATAAGTAGTCAATTTCACCTTTCCCTACATGTCAAAATAGCAATTTAAGTCAACGAACTATCTACTCCTCGAGATGGCAGTCAGCCGGAGCATGACAAGAGATATGAAGATGACATGTGTAAGTGTAAGAATGAGTGGCGAGGCACAGTACTAACCATACATTTCGGGATTGTTTAGTTATACGACCTACCCTAGAGGTTCATAGGAGGGATGGGGAGTTTGGAAAACCCACGTCTATAACGCACCTGGGGTACATTTAAATGAGTTCCTTTACATTAAGGGGCATTAAAAATTCATTTCATTGGCTGACCAAAACTTCTTACCACCCTAAATCAAATGTAGGAAGGGTACAGTAGCTAAATATGATGTTAAAATGAAATTATGAAAAATTACAAGATTTTCACCGCGCCTGAGCCCCTTAATGTACAAAAATATTGAAAAACATTCATTTTGAATTTAAGACTCTTTGGAAATAAGCTCTACAACTAAACTTCATGACAGATCCGGGAATCGAACCCGAACCTCTAGGACGACAACAAGGGTGGACCTAGAGTCGGTGCAAACGGTGCGATCGGACCGGGCGCTGTCATATGGGGGGCGCAGAATAGGCAATGATAGATTGTATGCGCAAAAGAATCACCCTATTACTATTTTACATTACCCCAAAAAATAGTTCTATGTATCAGTGAGCTGGGGTGTGTGCATTTCAAATGCATGAACATTTAGCGTGAAATTCGCACTGAACATTCTAGAAATATTAACGATTTGAAACAAATATCTATTTACAGAAAATAGTATTGCCCAGGACTTAAATTATTCAGAATTATTTTTTAAAAATGCAAGCGCAAAAGCGAGGTAGGCGGTAGTCTAGGCGTTGTTTTTTTTTCTTAATTTGTTTCAATTTTAATTAATTTACGATGTAATTTTGACGTATGCATGATGTGAGCGTTGTCTGCAACAGCAATTGAATTAAATAGTACATTATGCAACGAGCCTATAATGGCAATAATTAAGACACGAGTATGTTTATAAAACGAGCGTAATGAGTTTTATAATTTCCATACGAATATCTTAATTACCATTATAGGCGAGTTGCATACAACTGTTTATGTTCGACGATAATTATTACTTTATTATATGTTTTAACATAAATTTTCATAAATATCTGTGTGATTCAGTTACTTCAGTTAGTGAACAGGGCGCTGGCTTTGCTGACTGAACAGAGTGCATGCGTGGGTCAAAGCACTTCAAAAGCAGAGACCATTTACTTTGCTTGGCAATGCTATTGTTTACAGCCTGCATGATGACTAGTGCCGTCCACTCTAGCATTCACTAATATTGTCACCGAAGTCGTTTGAAAGCAATGTGCTGTGTAGAAATTGGAGTTGGGGATATTAAGGTACAGTGCTATTTCTTGTCTCATATTCGCCAGTTTATTTACGCGAACATGTGAAACGGTGCACTTTCCATATCGGTAATTTATATAGAAGGATGCTGTGTTGGTAACTTCTGGACGTAGATTCATAAATTTCTTGCATATGTCATAGTATTTTCTTGTTACGGTAAAGGTTCGTGCTGATTTTGTCTTTGTGTTTGGGTTTGTAACTACAATGGTTGATCCGGTATCCAATTTGAACTTTCCAATCATGTAATTCATGTCGGACATGTTGGATTTTGAGCGCATGCGCGAAGCTATCCTTACCTAATTGGTCAATGAACGAGCTGTGATTGGCTGGAGAAACAGATTCATAATGAAGAATAGTACTATAATAACCCTCATGATGATACAGTTTTCTGACTTATAATATTTACATTTCGACGCACAGCCACAGTAAGTGGCACTCGTTTCTCAAACAGGTAATACTTACCTGATGAATGTATACTTTACTTTTACATAGCTAAACAATTTAAAGCTGTGGTTTTTAGAACCCATCAATGGATTCTATCACTGAATTGAAAACTCAAGAACAGCGACAATGTCACGAACAAAGGGTGATAATAATAGGTTGAATGGTTATGAAATAACACGAAATCAGATTACAGGTTTAAGTACCTATAAGACAGGACTTTGCTTATCAGCTTCCACTGACTATATGGTCTATAACCTTTTGAGCCATGCACAAAATCACTTTCAGATCTCAAAAGGTGTCCTTCATTCACAGTTTATTAGGCATGACAGTTGATCCTACCACCTACCTTTCAATTTTAAAAGCTCTAGAATTTCGTCTTCCTCCTGACCTGTGATAGCAGACCAGGCTGATAAAATAAGCCTACGTGCGAGCACTTCCTGCCAAAAGAAACTTAGAAAATTGACGTTCTTCTGTTGTAATCACACACAATACACAGCAAGGATTACGACAAGTCTGCACGTGTGAGGCTATCATCTTCAGCACACATTGAGGTGCCTGGCTCAGAAGATTGACAAGGGTCCTGATTTGTTCCTTTGAAACTGCTAAGAACGACTTTTGTGGGGATTGTATCTCTTCCAAGCAATTTAATTACTTCCGTCACATTGCAGTGCCCAGGGATCGTGCGACATTTACAGAAAACTCGCCAGTTTGAACGTTCAATGGCATCCCAAACATAGTGAATTCAATAATTTCCTTGAGAAGCGTATTTGTTTATTTATTACCAGCAACCCGGCCCGGCTTCGCCTGGGAACAGTTGTGAATGCATTACGTGATAAGTGCTCGTTTACGATGTCAATGAACTACGATCTATATCCGTTTTACGTCTCGGCATGATGGGTTAAAATCACTGAATGGACTATTAACTGTATTATCATGGAGATGCATGTGCAACAAATTCTTGTCACACGTAATTTAAGAATGGCGAGGTGCATGAAACACAAATCCCCCTTCCGTCCAATCTAAACACACTTATAGTGGACGATATATTGAATATAGAGATGTGCTCTCGCGTACGTTTTTGTAGAACTTTTCATACTGAACAATTCTTACACTCATTGTATGATAGTTTTAACGGTTTATCCAGCGAAAGCTTAAAAAGCGCACGGACGCCAGGATTTCTTTTCGACTTTTTCCCTGCTTGGCTTCCTTTGATCATAAATAAATAAATTTCTACAGAAACCTTCCTCGAGGTATCCTTTACAGGATGGTGAAAACCGCATCAAAATCCATGCAGTGTTTCTCGAGATTACCCGTGACATCCAAGAATCGGGGACTTTGTTTTAGACTAAGTAGAGATTATACGCCAATCGGTATAATTTAATATAATATAATCCCCCTTCCGTCCAATCTTAAATTGGCCGTGAATGTTGCGGAACGAAAGGTTCACAGGCAAAATGAGAGTTGCACTTTCAGGGAATGAAACTCAAATCCCCCTTCCGTCCAATCTTAACTTGACTGTGTTTCACAGGCGAAATGAAGAAACCCCGAGTTGCACTTCCAGGGAATCTCCAAACACAACCACCCTTCTCAGAAGTCTTAACTCAACACGACTCGACGGTTTGCTGCTGGCTGTATCTGGGGCAATAGGTTCGGCCGCTAGCTAAGCTGTAACAGGGATGATAGACTCGCCCTTAGCTAGCTCGTAAACTGTCGCCTCAGTAGTTGAATGGACATGGTTGGAAGAAATTAAAACGTAAAAACACTTATAGTGGGCGATATATTGAAGATAGACATATGCTCTCGCGGACTTTTTTGTAGAACTTTTCATGCTGAACAATTCTTACACTCAGAGTATTTAGATATTTTTAACGGTTTGCCCAGCGTAAGCTTACAAAGCACTCGGACGCTAGGTTTTATTTCGACTTTTCCACTGAAATCGTTATTGCTCGGCTTCCTTTGATCATAAATAAATTATTTTCTACAGAAATCATCCTCGAGATATCCTTTACAGAATGGTGAAACCCGCATCAAAATCCATCCAGTGGTTCTCGAGTTTACCCGGGGGACTTTGTTTTATACTAAGTAGAGATTTATTTATTTATTTATTTATTTATTTATTTATTTATTTATTTATTTATTTATTTATTTATTTATTTATTTATTTATTTATTTATTTATTTATTTTACGTCCCAATTACTTCAAAGGTTTCGGAGATACCAATGTCCCGGAACTCTATCCTGAAGGGGATGATTTTGTTCCCAGTATATCTATCACGATGACGATGGTGATGATGAAGACGATGACTCTAATAATAATGATAATCGAACTTAATTAAGAAATATTATTTCAGTTCCAGAAATTAATCACGGACTAGGTGGTTGCTTTTGGAATAGATCTGCAATCTTGGTACGATGTGGGAGATATCCCTACTGTAAGTAATCCTAAATGAACCTAAGAGAGAAATAGTGTATCGGTATAACTGCTTTATTCTTACTTTGGTGGATAATATTCAATTTCTGGCTAATGAATGAGAGAGATACGAAATTGAAAGTCACTTGTAGTGGTTCCGACTAATTGTAATAAGACAGTGTTCCTTTCATATGGTTTAGGGAGTGGTATCCGGCTCCCTGGGAAATTACAATGTAAGGAACTTGGAAGGACTCAATCATCGGCAGTGTTTAATTTGAAATTGAAATGCTTTTCTGTTGGTCAACATGACGGTACCCAAACTGTAGTTATTCTCTAAACCTGAAACATATTACATGCGATTAATTAATTATTGCCTCAGACGAGCCGAACATGTCCTCGGACACTCTCGGCACTAAAAGCCATACGCTTAATAAATACATAATTAATTATTATTATTAATCTTATGTAATCTCATGATTTTCTTTTCATGTTTAAGTAATAACAGCCATTACAATTTGGGTACAATCATGTTCACCGACTGAAAAGCATTTGAATTTTATTTACTAAGGCAAGACTGTGCAATGGCTTCCACACGATAATGAAAAAATTGCCGAAAAATCTGTAGGTTCTAGATTTAGTGACTTTAAAACATCCTTCAGTAAATAGAAATTTACCGATTTTTCTGAAACCCTTTAGTGCCAAAACATACATCTTTTCCTATTGACTATACAAGCAATAGTAGTCAAGATATTTTTCGGTGAACTTCGATGTTCTCCGTGAACGTTATTTGGTAACACTGATTAGCAGACTATATATTACTTTCATCAATTTCGTGGCTGATGAAAAATATGTAGGTGTAAAGTTAAGTAACTCCATGATACTAAGCTTTTTTTGTTATTATTTCTGAAGTTTTAGATTTCAGTTATTTCGATTTATTTCATGTTAAAGAGGAATACCCTACGGAACATTTCTGCATACATCTTACAAATATTCATAAGTTATTTCAAGGTATTAACTAACAAAATCCGGTAGTAGGAGTAGGTAACGCCGTGATATTCAAGTTACTCCGTGATAGTGTTCAAGTTACTCCGTGATAGCCAGGTGTTCACCATTCAGTGTACTATTTAACTAATGTTTAATGTAATAAAAGTATTCAAATCGTATGAAGACTATAAGTTTCTATTACCCCATATTGCCCATATTAAAACATTTCACTACACAGTTTTGTATAGAAAAAAAAAGACATTCTATTAAAAATATTCCATTTAACGTATTTTAAGTCTTCTTAGTCACTATCAGATTCCTCAAACCTATTACACATAAAATAGACATTTTAGGTACCAGACATCACAAAACTAATAATCAATCCTTTCGGCTCCATTCTTCCTCTTGGTGTCATCCGCCTGGGGAGCTACCTCACGCACCACAACCATCATCGTCATTGTTCTGGGGTCTGGAATTAGGCCAAGACCGATCAATTGTGTCTATCTTGACACCCTATCTTCACTTCAAATTCAGGTGGCACAACGAATGGCTTTCCAATTATTGCAAGGGTTGCACTTCCTGGATCGGCTGAATATTTTGTGCAATAACCCTTTGGTGTACTCCACGGGTTATTAAAACGTCTACTGGTCTTGTATACTGACCATCCTTCTTCCTTCATCGACCTCAATGCTTCTTTAAGTGTTTCAGCTGTGGAGGAGCGAGCTTCTTTATTCCATTTCAGTGCCCAACCTAAGAAAAACGTACTTATTGCTAAGCTCACAAACCTTGCATGCGTAACACTACATGCATATAATTAGCCTACTTTTCACATTTTGTAAAAATGAGGAAAAGTAGACTTATGAGATCGATCCGGGAAAATGTGTGTCTGTCTGTCTGTCTGTCTGTCTGGCTGTGTGTGTCCCCCCCCCCCCCCCCCTATCAACTCTTAAGCGGCTGCAGCAATCAAAACCAAATTTAGTTCGAGTAAAGATGTGCTCCGGAATATCTCACGTCCATATTTGAAAATGATGTCAGTGCTACCAACTGCTGAAAAAACGCACTAGAAATTTGCGCTCCATGTTGGATATCTTGCAAGGTATGCATAAGAGCTATTCCAAAGTTGGCACACATGTAGACAAGACTATTTCAGTTTAATTTCCAGGAGGCCAACCATGACAGTGTTGCAAAAATAATGTTAAGCCTTCTGATAGGTCCAATGTTTAAATGCATATAACTTCAACACTATCAATTGGATTTCAACCAAATTTTGTATGTAATATCTGTACATAAACAGATATGACTGAGCGTATTCTTAAGAGCCACCAGGGCTGCCAACTGTTAATAATTGCTCTCTCTATTTTTTTAATCCAAATACCAATACATCAGAAAGTATGCAAGCCAACAGCTTTAAACTATGCACACGTATATTCTGACATTTTAGATTAATTTGGAGTAACTTATATACGTCAGTTCTACCAACATGATTATAAGCCTGCTGATAGTACCAATTTTTAAATACATGTAACTTCTATACTATCAGTTGGATTTCAACCAAATTTCGTATGTACTATGTGTACGGTACCATAACAGATATGACTATAAGTATTGTTAAGAGCAATCAGGGCTGCCAACTGTTAATAAATGCTGTCAATATGTTTTTACCCTAACATCAATATATCAGAAAGTATGCAAGCCAACAGCTCTATACTTTGCACACGTATAGCACCTGACATTCTAGATTAATTTGGAATAATTAATACAAGGCAGTGCTGCCAACATGATTCTATGCCTGCTGATATGTCCAATTTTAAAATACATGTAACTTCTATACTAACAAATGGATTTCATCCAAAATTGGCACAACAAGATATCATAATATTTCAGATTCTTTCTGACCAGCACACGCATGACATGTTGCCAACATGCTTTTACGCGTGCTGATAGATCCAGTGTCTAACTGCATGTAACGTCCTTTGGACTTCAACCAAATTTTGTATTCTGTACCTTAAGAGATGGAACTAAGAATATATTCAGTCACCAGGGCTGCCAACTGTAGTGCTCTATTAGGCTACATTATACCAGGTATATTGTGAACTAATTAGATATTTCGATATTACCAACTTAATTTTGTCATTATTCTAGATAGGTTCATATTCTGTAGAATAATCATTGGCATGAAAAGTGGGCTGTATAGTTCTTCACGGAACTTCTTGGTTTTTTATGCGACTGGTCTGCATCTAACTTCTGACTGGTGTTAAAATGAAACTTATACAATGAAACAGCTGTTTATTAGAAATTACAATATTTACCACAGATTTCACTGGATGTTGAAATGTCAACTCTCTGTTAGTATATTTTTTAAACTTCATTTGGTTGGTCAAAGAAAGAACGCAAGGACTTCCTGGATTCTTTGTTTCTACTGCCATCTGTTAGTAAAAACTTAGAACTTTCGGAATTGAACCTACGTAGTGATAGAGGAAATATACTCTTTATCACGGTGTTACTTGATATCACGGAGTAGCTTGACTTTACCCTATCTAACTCCAAATACGAAACTCAACATCAGTCGAATGTGTACTGGTAAAAGAGAAACGCTCTTCACTGATATATTGGGAGGCATTAGTTCCGCAGTAAAACGCACCGACGGTTCTCTAAGATCTTCACTCATTGAACATTTTGATGTACTTTTGCTATTTTCACTAACGTCCGGAGAGTGTAGCGTAGCTCAGTCGGGAGAGACACTGTATTTTTGTTTTACCGCAAGTGAGTGGGTTGATTCCTACATAGGTAGTGCACTTACGAATGGAAAATAATAACTACCATTCAAATGAAATTCACTCAGAGCACCGTGGTAATTCCTGGCACCTAAGACGGCTGGATGTGGATCTGACTAGTCCATCTCATCTAGTATCGAAGTCACGAAAAGTGGAAGCCACTGAGCGCTACTACTCTAGGAGTATCAATGGCTTGGATGGAGTTAGTATTTTACTAGCGTCAGGTGGTGCGGCAATCGCTTCAACATCCACAGGGGCAGTTTTTGTTTCCTCATTCTTCCTCCTTCATTCCTATTATGAATGTTAAATCTAGACTTACTGTATGCCCACTTCTGTGATCTCGAGGTACGTAATGACACTCTAGATCCAGAGGTCCTTTGCTATGAAATTTAATTTTTCTCTGAATGTTGTCAAGGGTAAACTCATTCTCGCAAGGCAAAACTGATAAGAGATGGGTTCAATTCACCTCAACCATCCTAGAAGTGGTTTTCCGTGCCCCCCCCCCTTCTATTCCATGCAAATGTTGCTATGGTTCCTACTTACGGCCATATCCGGCTCGTTGCAAATCCTATCCTCCATTACAAACACATTCACTATTACAGCCATCACAATGTCGCAGGTTATCAGACGAATTCCTTACACACCAAAGTGGACGATTTCGCAAAGCCCCTAAATATGTCAAAAAACATCAACTGTCATTTTCTTTTAGTTTTTTTTAATATTTTCAATAAAATCACGGAGTATTCCTTTACATAATTAAGAAAGCACATTTAATGAAATTCTAGTAATAGGAGAGGGCAAGGTAAAAATAACGAGAGCTGTATTCTAAAACAAGGATGATCCTACATATTGACCTGTCCCCGTCATGATTCAAAATAAATCCGATCTTCCCGTGGTTTCGTTCCTGAAATAATCGCCGAATAATGCTTACTGCCGTGAGATTTATGGTCACATAAAACTACAAGATTGCTTGCTTTTTCAACCGTGCTAATCCTTCACCTTCAGAACGCTCACAGCAGGAAGGAATTTAATACATCAAGTACTGTGCCCGTTTAAATCCTAAGTATGGACGACCACATATGCATTTTCACCAAAAATCATTCAGCACGAGATTCTAAACGTCCCAGGGCGCCAAATGGGTTAAAGTGAGTACAAAAACACCAAAAAAATTGCTTTACTGATTTTCGGCTCGATGCAACAATAAGGATAGACGGAGATTTTCTGAAAATAACACAATCCGTAAAATTATCTCATTTTAATTGAAATGTTAAAGAGATAATGAAGAAATGTTAAACATAGCATAATGGATGTATGACGAATCATAAATTATATACACAAATTTACAGATTCACCAACACATGAACACTAGGCATTTGAAACGAAAGTCAAATTAATAGTCCTGTTGACTTCGCTCCAAAGAATTATTTACAATCGTAAGGTTTGTCAGTGCAAATTTAACTGTCCATCCTGATTCCTAACTTTAAGTATTCACACGTTGAAATGAAATATTATCACTGTTTTTGTTTGTCTTTCAAATAGTAGCAGAAAATTGACTAACACTTTTTCCAGGAATCAGTATCTCAAAACTGGTTCAGATATAAAGTTACAACAATGGAAATAACACAATATTAACTACATTGACATTCGAGCATGGATTCGAAGTACTTCGATAAACAGAAAAGAAAATTATTGTACAGTATCATCTGTTCTCGATCCAACAGTAATATTCTGAGTTCTTGACTAAATTAGAAATATTATGGTCAAAAATTTATTATTAACAAAATATCAACTCCTTTAAATCCGGATTTAACCATTCAAATATTTAAATATCAATTGGAAATATTATTTAGAAAAATTATCACAAAAATAATATTAGTTGTTGCTATTATCAAAATTACAATTCTTTTGACAAAATGTCAAAAATGTTAATCATCAAATTAATTTTCAGAATGTTTATATCCATAACAGGATCACAAATATCCTCTAAATTGCAGTGGTGTGTGTACTTTTACACGAGGAAGGATAAGGGTAGGAAATTGTTGTTGTTGTTGTTGTTTCATTTGAGAGGCTTAGATATCATGGCCATTTAGCCTCGTGTACTTGGGTGAGTGTTGAATTTTGTCTGAAAACCTGTGTTATTATGATGGATGTATTAGTGGTGAGGATTCATTCAATCAGCGTATAATATAGCACGTTGTATTTCAACAAGCTACTACAACCAACAATCAATGATACTCCTTGAAAAGAACAAAGAGTTAGAGCTATACCCATGGATTTAAGAGAAAGTAGGCTCTATGTTCTTGAATGAACATCTTGTTTTTATCGTAAGATAAGCTGCTTTCGATTTAAGAAACATGATGCGTTATGTAGCACGCGTATTTGCTGCATGCCACATGTAGCCCAAGCACTTCTCGACAAAATTTAGCGTGTCAAATGACGACGCCGTTATCAAACAGTCAAAGGATCAGTGTGACTTGTATCCTGCGACACGGAGTGGAATATTGAAAAAAGTACGTTCTTTATCGAAGATTCTTTGTAATTGAGGAAAAATAAAATTGCTGATTATAAAACCAACAGATTTAAAAATGATCAACTTGAAGCAGATAGCGACCAAATACAAATGCACTGTGATTGAGGTGAATAATTTATTGTACAAGTCATTCCGAGCTTCTTGACCACCAGCATATAATTCTCCAACACCTTGGCTTTCTTTTTCTTTCATATATTCAAAGCTATGCAGCCACCACGACCGTTTTTAAAGATGGCTAGCATTCTTATCTGTCACCGCGGAGGTCCAGGTTCGATGCCCGGCTCTGCCAAGAAATGTAAATCTGGTCTTAGGGCTGGAACGGGGTACACTAAGCCCCGTGAGGCAAAACTGAGAAAATGCGGGTTCGATTCCTATCTCAGTCATCCTGGAAGCGGTTTTCCGTGGTTTCCCACTTCTACTCCAGGAAAATGCCGAGATGGTACCTAACTTAAGGCCACGGCCGCTTCCTGCTCAAATCCTACCTCGATTGCAAATCCACACACTAGTACAGACATCACAGTGACACAGGTCATCAGACAAATTCTACTCACACCCAAGTATACGGAGCTACATGTCCACGATGTCGCAAAACCTCTAAAAGAATCAACAATAACGTTTGTAAAGACATGATGCCACAAAATGTTATCCACGTCCGCCCCGCTTCCGCACGACTGTTATCCGCATCCGCCGCATATCCGCACGACTGTTATCCGCATCCGCCGCGCATCCACACGACTGTTATCCGCATCCGCCGCTTATCCGCACGACTGTTATCCGCATCCGCCGCATATCCGCACGACTGTTATCCGCATCCGCCGCTTATCTGCACGACTGTTATCCGCATCCGCCGCACATCCGCACGACTGTTATCCGCATCCGCCGCTTATCCGCACGATTGTTATCCGCATCCGCTGCACATCCACACGACTGTTATCCGCATCCGCTGCACATCCACACGACTGTTATCCGCATCCGCCGCTTATCCGCACGACTGTTATCCGCATCCGCCGCTTATCCACACGACTGTTATCCGCATCCGCTGCACATCCACACGACTGTTATCCGCATCCGCCGCTTATCCGCACGACTGTTATCCGCATCCGACGCTTATCCGCACGATTGTTATCCGCATCCGCTGCACATCCACACGACTGTTATCCGCATCCGCTGCACATCCACACGACTGTTATCCGCATCCGCCGCTTATCCGCACGACTGTTATCCGCATCCGCCGCTTATCCGCACGACTGTTATCCGCATCCGCCGCTTATCCGCACGACTGTTATCCGCATCCGCCGCTTATCCGCACGACTGTTATCCGCATCCGACGCTTATCCGCACGATTGTTATCCGCATCCGCTGCACATCCACACGACTGTTATCCGCATCCGCCGCACATCCGCACGACTGTTATCCGCATCCGCCGCTTATCCGCACGACTGTTATCCGCATCCGACGCTTATCCGCACGACTGTTATCCGCATCCGCCCCGCATCCACACGACTGTTATCCGCATCCACCTCGCATCCGCACGACTGTTATCTGCATCCGCCGCGCATCCACACGACTGTTATCCGCATCCGCCGTTTATCCGCACGACTGTTATCCGCATCCGCCCCGCATCCACACGACTGTTATCCGCATCCACCGCGTGTCCGCACGACTGTTATCCGCATCCGCCACGCATCCACACGACTGTTATCCGCATCCGCCGCGCATCCACACGACTGTTATCCGCATCCGCCGCGCATCCACACGACTGTTATCCGCATCCGCCGCGCATCCGCACGACTGTTATCCGCATCCGCCACGCATCCACACGACTGTTTTCCGCATCCGCCGCGCATCCACACGACTGTTATCCGCATCCACTGCGCATCCACTCGACTGTTATCCGCATCCGCCGCGCATCCACACGACTGTTATCCGCATCCGCCGCACATCCACACGACTGTTATCCGCATCCACTGCGCATCCACTCGACTGTTATCCGCATCCGCCGCGCATCCACACGACTGTTATCCGCATCCGCCGCGCATCCACACGACTGTTATCCGCATCCACTGCGCATCCACTCGACTGTTATCCGCATCCGCCGCGCATCCACACGACTGTTATCCGCATCCGCCGCGCATCCACACG
Organism: Meconema thalassinum; assembly: GCA_946902985.2. Lineage (NCBI taxonomy): Eukaryota > Metazoa > Arthropoda > Insecta > Orthoptera > Tettigoniidae > Meconema > Meconema thalassinum. The sequence continues at coordinate 462,605,233 of OX336391.1, forward strand.
ACTGTTATCCGCATCCACTGCGCATCCACACGACTGTTATCCGCATCCGCCGCACATCCGCACGACTGTTATCCGCATCCACCTCGCATCCGCACGACTGTTATCCGCATCGGCCGCGCATCCACACGACTGTTATCCGCATCCACCGCGTGTCCGCACGACTGTTATCCGCATCCGCCACGCATCCACACGACTGTTATCCGCATCCGCCGCGCATCCACTCGACTGTTATCCGCATCCACCGCGCGTCCACACGACTGTTATCCGCAACCGCCGCGCATCCACACGACTGTTATCCGCATCCGCCGCGCATCCGCACGACTGTTATCCGCATCCACTGCGCATCCACTCGACTGTTATCCGTATCCGCCGCGCATCCACACGACTGTTATCCGCATCCGCCGCGCATCCACACGACTGTTATCCGCATCCACTGCGCATCCACACGACTGTTATCCGCATCCACCGCGCGTCCACACGACTGTTATCCGTATCCGCCGCGCATCCACACGACTGTTATCCGCATCCACCGCGCGTCCACACGACTGTTATCCGTATCCGCCGCGCATCCACACGACTGTTATCCGCATCCACTGCGCATCCACACGACTGTTATCCGCATCCACTGCGCATCCACTCGACTGTTATCCGTATCCGCCGCGCATCCACACGACTGTTATCCGCATCCACTGCGCATCCACACGACAGTTATCCGCATCCACCGCGCGTCCACACGACTGTTATCCGTATCCGCCGCGCATCCACACGACTGTTATCCGCATCCACCGCGCGTCCACACGACTGTTATCCGCATCCACCGCGCGTCCACACGACTGTTATCCGTATCCGCCGCGCATCCACACGACTGTTATCCGCATCCACCGCGCGTCCACACGACTGTTATCCGTATCCGCCGCGCATCCACACGACTGTTATCCGTATCCGCCGCGCATCCACACGACTGTTATCCGCATCCACCGCGCGTCCACACGACTGTTATCCGCATCCACCGCGCATCCACACGACTGTTATCCGTATCCGCCGCGCATCCACACGACTGTTATCCGTATCCGCTGCACATCCACACGACTGTTATCCGCATCCGCTGCACATCCACACGACTGTTATCCACATCCGCCGCATATCCGCACGACTGTTATCCGCATCCGCCGCATATCCGCACGACTGTTATCCGCATCCGCCGCGCATCCACACGACTGTTATCCGCATCCGCCGCTTATCCGCACGACTGTTATCCGCATCCGCCGCATATCCGCACGACTGTTATCCGCATCCGCCGCATATCCGCACGACTGTTATCCGCATCCGCCGCGCATCCACACGACTGTTATCCACATCCGCCGCTTATCCGCACGACTGTTATCCGCATCCGCCGCGCATCCACACGACTGTTATCCACATCCGCCGCTTATCCGCACGACTGTTATCCGCATCCGCCGCATATCCGCACGACTGTTATCCGCATCCGCCGCGCATCCACACGACTGTTATCCACATCCGCCGCTTATCCACACGACTGTTATCCGCATCCGCCGCGCATCCACACGACTGTTATACGCATCCGCCGCTTATCCGCACGACTGTTATCCGCATCCGCCGCACATCCGCACGACTGTTATCCGCATCCACCTCGCATCCACACGACTGTTATCCGCATCCGCCGCTTATCCGCACGACTGTTATCCGCATCCACCTCGCATCCACACGACTGTTATCCGCATCCGCCGCACATCCGCACGACTGTTATCCGCATCCACCTCGCATCCACACGACTGTTATCCGCATCCGCCGCTTATCCGCACGACTATTATCCGCACATCCACACGACTGTTATCCGCATCCACCTCGCATCCACACGTCTGTTATCCGCATCCGCCTCGCATCCACACGTCTGTTATCCGCATCCGCCGCTTATCTGCACGACTGTTATCCGCATCCACCTCGCATCCACACGACTGTTATCCGCATCCACCTCGCATCCACACGTCTGTTATCCGCATCCGCCTCGCATCCACACGTCTGTTATCCGCATCCGCCGCTTATCCGCACGACTGTTATCCGCATCCACCTCGCATCCACACGTCTGTTATCCGCATCCGCCGCGCATCCACACGACCGTTATCCGCATCCGCCGCTTATCCGCACGACTGTTATCCGCATCCGCCACTTATCCGCACGACTGTTATCCGCATCCGCTGCACATCCACACGACTGTTATCCGCATCCGCTGCACATCCACACGACTGTTATCCGCATCCGCCGCTTCTCCGCACGACTGTTATCCGCATCCGCCGCACATCCGCACGACTGTTATCCGCATCCACCTCGCATCCACACGACTGTTATCCGCATCCGCCGCTTATCCGCACGACTATTATCCGCATCCGCCGCTTATCCGCACGACTGTTATCCGCATCCGCCGCTTATCCGCACGACTGTTATCCGCATCCGACGCTTATCCGCACGATTGTTATCCGCATCCGCTGCACATCCACACGACTGTTATCCGCATCCGCTGCACATCCACACGACTGTTATCCGCATCCGCCGCTTATCCGCACGACTGTTATCCGCATCCGCCGCTTATCCGCACGACTGTTATCCGCATCCGCCGCTTATCCGCACGACTGTTATCCGCATCCGCCGCTTATCCGCACGACTGTTATCCGCATCCGACGCTTATCCGCACGATTGTTATCCGCATCCGCTGCACATCCACACGACTGTTATCCGCATCCGCCGCACATCCGCACGACTGTTATCCGCATCCGCCGCTTATCCGCACGACTGTTATCCGCATCCGACGCTTATCCGCACGACTGTTATCCGCATCCGCCGCTTATCCACACGACTGTTATCCGCATCCACCTCGCATCCGCACGACTGTTATCTGCATCCGCCGCGCATCCACACGACTGTTATCCGCATCCGCCGTTTATCCGCACGACTGTTATCCGCATCCGCCCCGCATCCACACGACTGTTATCCGCATCCACCGCGTGTCCGCACGACTGTTATCCGCATCCGCCACGCATCCACACGACTGTTATCCGCATCCGCCGCGCATCCACACGACTGTTATCCGCATCCGCCGCGCATCCACACGACTGTTATCCGCATCCGCCGCGCATCCGCACGACTGTTATCCGCATCCGCCACGCATCCACACGACTGTTTTCCGCATCCGCCGCGCATCCACACGACTGTTATCCGCATCCACTGCGCATCCACTCGACTGTTATCCGCATCCGCCGCGCATCCACACGACTGTTATCCGCATCCGCCGCACATCCACACGACTGTTATCCGCATCCACTGCGCATCCACTCGACTGTTATCCGCATCCGCCGCGCATCCACACGACTGTTATCCGCATCCGCCGCGCATCCACACGACTGTTATCCGCATCCACTGCGCATCCACTCGACTGTTATCCGCATCCGCCGCGCATCCACACGACTGTTATCCGCATCCGCCGCGCATCCACACGACTGTTATCCGCATCCACTGCGCATCCACACGACTGTTATCCGCATCCGCCGCACATCCGCACGACTGTTATCCGCATCCACCTCGCATCCGCACGACTGTTATCCGCATCGGCCGCGCATCCACACGACTGTTATCCGCATCCACCGCGTGTCCGCACGACTGTTATCCGCATCCGCCACGCATCCACACGACTGTTATCCGCATCCGCCGCGCATCCACTCGACTGTTATCCGCATCCACCGCGCGTCCACACGACTGTTATCCGCAACCGCCGCGCATCCACACGACTGTTATCCGCATCCGCCGCGCATCCGCACGACTGTTATCCGCATCCACTGCGCATCCACTCGACTGTTATCCGTATCCGCCGCGCATCCACACGACTGTTATCCGCATCCGCCGCGCATCCACACGACTGTTATCCGCATCCACTGCGCATCCACACGACTGTTATCCGCATCCACCGCGCGTCCACACGACTGTTATCCGTATCCGCCGCGCATCCACACGACTGTTATCCGCATCCACCGCGCGTCCACACGACTGTTATCCGTATCCGCCGCGCATCCACACGACTGTTATCCGCATCCACTGCGCATCCACACGACTGTTATCCGCATCCACTGCGCATCCACTCGACTGTTATCCGTATCCGCCGCGCATCCACACGACTGTTATCCGCATCCACTGCGCATCCACACGACTGTTATCCGCATCCACCGCGCGTCCACACGACTGTTATCCGTATCCGCCGCGCATCCACACGACTGTTATCCGCATCCACCGCGCGTCCACACGACTGTTATCCGCATCCACCGCGCGTCCACACGACTGTTATCCGTATCCGCCGCGCATCCACACGACTGTTATCCGCATCCACCGCGCGTCCACACGACTGTTATCCGTATCCGCCGCGCATCCACACGACTGTTATCCGTATCCGCCGCGCATCCACACGACTGTTATCCGCATCCACCGCGCGTCCACACGACTGTTATCCGCATCCACCGCGCATCCACACGACTGTTATCCGTATCCGCCGCGCATCCACACGACTGTTATTCGCATCCACCGCGCATCCACACGACTGTTATCCGCATCCACCGCGCGTCCACACGACTGTTATCCGTATCCGCCGCGCATCCACACGACTGTTATCCGTATCCGCCGCGCATCCACACGACTGTTATCCGCATCCACCGCGCGTCCACACGACTGTTATCCGCATCCACCGCGCATCCACACGACTGTTATCCGTATCCGCCGCGCATCCACACGACTGTTATCCGTATCCGCTGCACATCCACACGACTGTTATCCGCATCCGCTGCACATCCACACGACTGTTATCCACATCCGCCGCATATCCGCACGACTGTTATCCGCATCCGCCGCATATCCGCACGACTGTTATCCGCATCCGCCGCGCATCCACACGACTGTTATCCGCATCCGCCGCTTATCCGCACGACTGTTATCCGCATCCGCCGCATATCCGCACGACTGTTATCCGCATCCGCCGCATATCCGCACGACTGTTATCCGCATCCGCCGCGCATCCACACGACTGTTATCCACATCCGCCGCTTATCCGCACGACTGTTATCCGCATCCGCCGCGCATCCACACGACTGTTATCCACATCCGCCGCTTATCCGCACGACTGTTATCCGCATCCGCCGCATATCCGCACGACTGTTATCCGCATCCGCCGCGCATCCACACGACTGTTATCCACATCCGCCGCTTATCCACACGACTGTTATCCGCATCCGCCGCGCATCCACACGACTGTTATACGCATCCGCCGCTTATCCGCACGACTGTTATCCGCATCCGCCGCACATCCGCACGACTGTTATCCGCATCCACCTCGCATCCACACGACTGTTATCCGCATCCGCCGCTTATCCGCACGACTGTTATCCGCATCCACCTCGCATCCACACGACTGTTATCCGCATCCGCCGCACATCCGCACGACTGTTATCCGCATCCACCTCGCATCCACACGACTGTTATCCGCATCCGCCGCTTATCCGCACGACTATTATCCGCACATCCACACGACTGTTATCCGCATCCACCTCGCATCCACACGTCTGTTATCCGCATCCGCCTCGCATCCACACGTCTGTTATCCGCATCCGCCGCTTATCTGCACGACTGTTATCCGCATCCACCTCGCATCCACACGACTGTTATCCGCATCCACCTCGCATCCACACGTCTGTTATCCGCATCCGCCTCGCATCCACACGTCTGTTATCCGCATCCGCCGCTTATCCGCACGACTGTTATCCGCATCCACCTCGCATCCACACGTCTGTTATCCGCATCCGCCGCGCATCCACACGACCGTTATCCGCATCCGCCGCTTATCCGCACGACTGTTATCCGCATCCGCCACTTATCCGCACGACTGTTATCCGCATCCGCTGCACATCCACACAACTGTTATCCGCATCCGCTGCACATCCACACGACTGTTATCCGCATCCGCCGCTTCTCCGCACGACTGTTATCCGCATCCGCCGCACATCCGCACGACTGTTATCCGCATCCACCTCGCATCCACACGACTGTTATCCGCATCCGCCGCTTATCCGCACGACTATTATCCGCATCCGCCGCTTATCCGCACGACTGTTATCCGCATCCGCCGCTTATCCGCACGACTGTTATCCGCATCCGACGCTTATCCGCACGATTGTTATCCGCATCCGCTGCACATCCACACGACTGTTATCCGCATCCGCTGCACATCCACACGACTGTTATCCGCATCCGCCGCTTATCCGCACGACTGTTATCCGCATCCGCCGCTTATCCGCACGACTGTTATCCGCATCCGCCGCTTATCCGCACGACTGTTATCCGCATCCGCCGCTTATCCGCACGACTGTTATCCGCATCCGACGCTTATCCGCACGATTGTTATCCGCATCCGCTGCACATCCACACGACTGTTATCCGCATCCGCCGCACATCCGCACGACTGTTATCCGCATCCGCCGCTTATCCGCACGACTGTTATCCGCATCCGACGCTTATCCGCACGACTGTTATCCGCATCCGCCGCTTATCCACACGACTGTTATCCGCATCCACCTCGCATCCGCACGACTGTTATCTGCATCCGCCGCGCATCCACACGACTGTTATCCGCATCCGCCGTTTATCCGCACGACTGTTATCCGCATCCGCCCCGCATCCACACGACTGTTATCCGCATCCACCGCGTGTCCGCACGACTGTTATCCGCATCCGCCACGCATCCACACGACTGTTATCCGCATCCGCCGCGCATCCACACGACTGTTATCCGCATCCGCCGCGCATCCACACGACTGTTATCCGCATCCGCCGCGCATCCGCACGACTGTTATCCGCATCCGCCACGCATCCACACGACTGTTTTCCGCATCCGCCGCGCATCCACACGACTGTTATCCGCATCCACTGCGCATCCACTCGACTGTTATCCGCATCCGCCGCGCATCCACACGACTGTTATCCGCATCCGCCGCACATCCACACGACTGTTATCCGCATCCACTGCGCATCCACTCGACTGTTATCCGCATCCGCCGCGCATCCACACGACTGTTATCCGCATCCGCCGCGCATCCACACGACTGTTATCCGCATCCACTGTGCATCCACTCGACTGTTATCCGCATCCGCCGCGCATCCACACGACTGTTATCCGCATCCGCCGCGCATCCACACGACTGTTATCCGCATCCACTGCGCATCCACACGACTGTTATCCGCATCCGCCGCACATCCGCACGACTGTTATCCGCATCCAACTCGCATCCGCACGACTGTTATCCGCATCGGCCGCGCATCCACACGACTGTTATCCGCATCCACCGCGTGTCCGCACGACTGTTATCCGCATCCGCCACGCATCCACACGACTGTTATCCGCATCCGCCGCGCATCCACTCGACTGTTATCCGCATCCACCGCGCGTCCACACGACTGTTATCCGCAACCGCCGCGCATCCACACGACTGTTATCCGCATCCGCCGCGCATCCGCACGACTGTTATCCGCATCCACTGCGCATCCACTCGACTGTTATCCGTATCCGCCGCGCATCCACACGACTGTTATCCGCATCCGCCGCGCATCCGCACGACTGTTATCCGCATCCACTGCGCATCCACTCGACTGTTATCCGTATCCGCCGCGCATCCACACGACTGTTATCCGCATCCGCCGCGCATCCACACGACTGTTATCCGCATCCACTGCGCATCCACACGACTGTTATCCGCATCCACCGCGCGTCCACACGACTGTTATCCGTATCCGCCGCGCATCCACACGACTGTTATCCGCATCCACCGCGCGTCCACACGACTGTTATCCGTATCCGCCGCGCATCCACACGACTGTTATCCGCATCCACTGCGCATCCACACGACTGTTATCCGCATCCACTGCGCATCCACTCGACTGTTATCCGTATCCGCCGCGCATCCACACGACTGTTATCCGCATCCACTGCGCATCCACACGACTGTTATCCGCATCCACCGCGCGTCCACACGACTGTTATCCGTATCCGCCGCGCATCCACACGACTGTTATCCGCATCCACCGCGCGTCCACACGACTGTTATCCGCATCCACCGCGCGTCCACACGACTGTTATCCGTATCCGCCGCGCATCCACACGACTGTTATCCGCATCCACCGCGCGTCCACACGACTGTTATCCGTATCCGCCGCGCATCCACACGACTGTTATCCGTATCCGCCGCGCATCCACACGACTGTTATCCGCATCCACCGCGCGTCCACACGACTGTTATCCGCATCCACCGCGCATCCACACGACTGTTATCCGTATCCGCCGCGCATCCACACGACTGTTATTCGCATCCACCGCGCATCCACACGACTGTTATCCGCATCCACCGCGCATCCACACGACTGTTATCCGTATCCGCCGCGCATCCACACGACTGTTATCCGTATCCGCCGCGCATCCACACGACTGTTATCCGCATCCGACGCTTATCCGCACGACTGTTATCCGTATCCGCCGCGCATCCACACGACTGTTATCCGTATCCGCCGCGCATCCACACGACTGTTATCCGCATCCGACGCTTATCCGCACGACTGTTATCCGCATCCACCGCGCGTCCACACGACTGTTATCCGTATCCGCCGCGCATCCACACGACTGTTATCCGCATCCACTGCGCATCCACACGACTGTTATCCGCATCCGCCGCACATCCGCACGACTGTTATCCGCATCCACCTCGCATCCGCACGACTGTTATCCGCATCGGCCGCGCATCCACACGACTGTTATCCGCATCCACCGCGTGTCCGCACGACTGTTATCCGCATCCGCCACGCATCCACACGACTGTTATCCGCATCCGCCGCGCATCCACTCGACTGTTATCCGCATCCACTGCGCATCCACTCGACTGTTATCCGTATCCGCCGCGCATCCACACGACTGTTATCCGCATCCACTGCGCATCCACACGACTGTTATCCGCATCCGCCGCGCATCCACTCGACTGTTATCCGCATCCACTGCGCATCCACTCGACTGTTATCCGTATCCGCCGCGCATCCACACGACTGTTATCCGCATCCACCGCGCATCCACACGACTGTTATCCGTATCCACCGCGCATCCACACGACTGTTATCCGTATCCGCCGCGCATCCGCACGACTGTTATCCGCATCCGCCGCGCATCCACACGACTGTTATCCGCATCCGCCGCGCGTCCACACGACTGTTATCCGCATCCGCCGCTTATCCGCACGACTGTTATCCGCATCCACCTCGCATCCACACGTCTGTTATCCGCATCCGCCGCGCATCCACACGACCGTTATCCGCATCCGCCGCTTATCCGCACGACTGTTATCCGCATCCGCCACTTATCCGCACGACTGTTATCCGCATCCGCTGCACATCCACACAACTGTTATCCGCATCCGCTGCACATCCACACGACTGTTATCCGCATCCGCCGCTTCTCCGCACGACTGTTATCCGCATCCGCCGCACATCCGCACGACTGTTATCCGCATCCACCTCGCATCCACACGACTGTTATCCGCATCCGCCGCTTATCCGCACGACTATTATCCGCATCCGCCGCTTATCCGCACGACTGTTATCCGCATCCGCCGCTTATCCGCACGACTGTTATCCGCATCCGACGCTTATCCGCACGATTGTTATCCGCATCCGCTGCACATCCACACGACTGTTATCCGCATCCGCTGCACATCCACACGACTGTTATCCGCATCCGCCGCTTATCCGCACGACTGTTATCCGCATCCGCCGCTTATCCGCACGACTGTTATCCGCATCCGCCGCTTATCCGCACGACTGTTATCCGCATCCGCCGCTTATCCGCACGACTGTTATCCGCATCCGACGCTTATCCGCACGATTGTTATCCGCATCCGCTGCACATCCACACGACTGTTATCCGCATCCGCCGCACATCCGCACGACTGTTATCCGCATCCGCCGCTTATCCGCACGACTGTTATCCGCATCCGACGCTTATCCGCACGACTGTTATCCGCATCCGCCGCTTATCCACACGACTGTTATCCGCATCCACCTCGCATCCGCACGACTGTTATCTGCATCCGCCGCGCATCCACACGACTGTTATCCGCATCCGCCGTTTATCCGCACGACTGTTATCCGCATCCGCCCCGCATCCACACGACTGTTATCCGCATCCACCGCGTGTCCGCACGACTGTTATCCGCATCCGCCACGCATCCACACGACTGTTATCCGCATCCGCCGCGCATCCACACGACTGTTATCCGCATCCGCCGCGCATCCACACGACTGTTATCCGCATCCGCCGCGCATCCGCACGACTGTTATCCGCATCCGCCACGCATCCACACGACTGTTTTCCGCATCCGCCGCGCATCCACACGACTGTTATCCGCATCCACTGCGCATCCACTCGACTGTTATCCGCATCCGCCGCGCATCCACACGACTGTTATCCGCATCCGCCGCACATCCACACGACTGTTATCCGCATCCACTGCGCATCCACTCGACTGTTATCCGCATCCGCCGCGCATCCACACGACTGTTATCCGCATCCGCCGCGCATCCACACGACTGTTATCCGCATCCACTGTGCATCCACTCGACTGTTATCCGCATCCGCCGCGCATCCACACGACTGTTATCCGCATCCGCCGCGCATCCACACGACTGTTATCCGCATCCACTGCGCATCCACACGACTGTTATCCGCATCCGCCGCACATCCGCACGACTGTTATCCGCATCCAACTCGCATCCGCACGACTGTTATCCGCATCGGCCGCGCATCCACACGACTGTTATCCGCATCCACCGCGTGTCCGCACGACTGTTATCCGCATCCGCCACGCATCCACACGACTGTTATCCGCATCCGCCGCGCATCCACTCGACTGTTATCCGCATCCACCGCGCGTCCACACGACTGTTATCCGCAACCGCCGCGCATCCACACGACTGTTATCCGCATCCGCCGCGCATCCGCACGACTGTTATCCGCATCCACTGCGCATCCACTCGACTGTTATCCGTATCCGCCGCGCATCCACACGACTGTTATCCGCATCCGCCGCGCATCCACACGACTGTTATCCGCATCCACTGCGCATCCACACGACTGTTATCCGCATCCACCGCGCGTCCACACGACTGTTATCCGTATCCGCCGCGCATCCACACGACTGTTATCCGCATCCACCGCGCGTCCACACGACTGTTATCCGTATCCGCCGCGCATCCACACGACTGTTATCCGCATCCACTGCGCATCCACACGACTGTTATCCGCATCCACTGCGCATCCACTCGACTGTTATCCGTATCCGCCGCGCATCCACACGACTGTTATCCGCATCCACTGCGCATCCACACGACTGTTATCCGCATCCACCGCGCGTCCACACGACTGTTATCCGTATCCGCCGCGCATCCACACGACTGTTATCCGCATCCACCGCGCGTCCACACGACTGTTATCCGCATCCACCGCGCGTCCACACGACTGTTATCCGTATCCGCCGCGCATCCACACGACTGTTATCCGCATCCACCGCGCGTCCACACGACTGTTATCCGTATCCGCCGCGCATCCACACGACTGTTATCCGTATCCGCCGCGCATCCACACGACTGTTATTCGCATCCACCGCGCATCCACACGACTGTTATCCGCATCCACCGCGCATCCACACGACTGTTATCCGTATCCGCCGCGCATCCACACGACTGTTATCCGTATCCGCCGCGCATCCACACGACTGTTATCCGCATCCGACGCTTATCCGCACGACTGTTATCCGTATCCGCCGCGCATCCACACGACTGTTATCCGTATCCGCCGCGCATCCACACGACTGTTATCCGCATCCGCCGCTTATCCGCACGACTGTTATTCGCATCCGTTGACATTACAATAATATTTTTAATTTATTAAATAAACCATAAAGTATTAAAGCTACACTTTTAGACATTTGAGGAGAAATTCGTTCCCCTTATTTTGGCTTCAGTCAACACTAATTGAGGATATTTCCGTAATGGCTTCCCTTATTTCTCAATTATTCCCATACAATCCAATTGAAGGCAAATAGGGAAATAATAACAAACGTGAAAGAAGCACATCTTAGCCAAAAGTATTTTATTTTAAATCCAGTTCAACATTGTGTTCCAAAAAAAATCCGCAAATTACTCTAAACATTATCCGCAACTGATCCGCTATCCACACAGCCATGCAAACTATATCCGCATGGTGAAAATTGTTTGCCGTGGATATCCTTAACCACGACGTGTAACATGGTACATGTTGCCCCTGTGGAACTGCACCTTTAGATCCAAAGGAACGATGTTAATAACCACAGATACTGATGGAATTCCATGGACCTGATCAAACAAGGCACTGACACGTCACGGACATCACTTGTAAATGGATCTTTAATGTTTGGCAGTGTGCCGACAGTTTGTTAGCAATAACAATCTTCAAGCATAATTCATTGCCATAAAGCACAATAAACTGTCGACACATTTACTGCAGGAGGTTAATGAACCGTCCTATGTTCAATGTTTAATGAGAGCACCTCATTCAATAATTAGTGATTATTATTTTTAGCACTGTGCACGGTCGTTAGATCGCACACTCTGTTTGTAAAGCTTTATTTAAATGGGCTATTAGTGTCCAAAATTAAAGCACATACACAAATCCTTTCAAAAAGGTGGTATATTGGCTTTCACGGCCAGTGAATTAAAACTCAGCAATTCTTCTAGGTTTGTGCCGTGTCTTGTGTGGGTTTTCGCCTCGGACACCAAGCTGGCTCATCAGTGGGCTCTTGGAGTCCCCGCCCGGACCCCCACAGGCGTAGCAAACTGCGCGCTACCTCCCTTTTCATGAAGCGAACCTAGAAAAATTGCTGAGTTTTACAAATCCTTTCCTCTTGTGATTCCTTTTAAATCACAAACTACAGTGATGTCCTTCTCTATCGAACGGAACCTCGCTGGGGCCGTGTGGTGGCTGGATCGCGATAAGTTACGGCCAAATATCTAGCATGTACCAATTGCAAAACAGCGGGTCGTGAAGCACCGATTTCTGCGATAGCATTTATTACATACGCAGCTGGCAAGATACTTTATTTGAGATGATTAATACTTATGGTGAAGTGCTTCAGCCTATCTCCTGTCCCGTGAACATGGTTAGGTACAGAACAATACAATGAATTTTCCTAGTGAAAACTTACCTTCTCAAGTAGAAGACTTTTACTGAAGATTTTAAAATAATACTATATAACAAAATGGTAAAATTTCTTACTGTCAAAACTTGTAATGAAAACACTATTATTCTGAAACTCAGCAATTTTTGTAGGTTTGTGCCGTGTCTTGTGTGGGGTTCCTCTTAGGACACCAAACTGGCTCATCAGAAAATTGCTGAATTTTAATTCACAGGCCGTGAAAGCCATTATACCATATTTTTGGAAGCCTTCATAGGGAGGTTATGGCTGCTTGAGCTTTTAGTTCTCACAGTAAAGAGGCACAGGTGCGCTTCATAAAACGGGAGGTAGAGCGCAGTTCGCTACTCCTGTGGGGGTCCGGGTGGGGACACCAAGAGCCCGCTGTTGAGCCAGCTTGGTGTCCTAGGTGAAACCCCCACACAAGACACGTAACAAACCTAAAAAAGATTGCTGAGTTTTAATTCACTGGCCATGAACGCCAATATACCAACTATTATTCTGTTCGTGCAACAGAATTTGAATTGAAGAAAGGATCTCAGAGGAGACTTTGCTCGCGAGCACTTTTGGCTCATATGGCGAGAGTACCGAATGTCATTTAAAGAGCACCAGGTTGAGAACGCCTGGAGTAAGCGAAGGAACTTACGATGTCAACACATGTGAGGGAATAAGTCCACCCATCCATTGCTCACGTTTAATAATTTTCGCTTCATTCCAGTAACGGAGCTGTAAATTCATGTGATGTTTTATTTCTACATTCCTTGCCATACATACCACCCTCTGTCGGTCTCGCCCTCTCTATAAATTATTCGTCAGATCTGAAGAAATACCTCGCTCATGCCAATTACGTGAGCTATTCACACAATCCCTGGAATTTTGTACTTTGGTGCACTGCTAGTTTACAATGGTCCTATAGAAACCCGTACTCGGAGTTCCTCTGTTGATTTCAGCTTTGATGTAGGAGCAGGGAACACAATGCTTCATTCATCATCAGAAGCTCCAAACTAATAAACGAATTACAATAATAATTGTACTTGGCTTCTTAGTAATGGTAATTACGATTGCAAATGTGCTCATATTAGGACAATAAAATTTCCCAAACCAGTAACTTGTTGCAATCTTAATTAAGAATGTTGCATGTTATTTTATATAAATTTGTTTTTAATCACTCATGAATGTAAAATATCTATATTTTGAGCTAATTAATATTTAATGCAATTATTTTTATTGATGTGTAACATCTTTCCGCTCGGTTGCTGGATAGTTTTGTGGGAGTGATTTTGAAAATTGGGGACGGAAGTGAATCGGGCGGAAGTGGATCGGACTGAAGTGAAGACGCACTGCCAGAAAAATGGGACGGAAGTGAATCGGGCGGAAGTGGATCGGACGGAAGTGAAGACGCACTGCCAGCTGAATGTACAATTGAAAATGTGTGTATTGGAAACAAGGCAGTGTGTGCTCTGTAGCGCGAGAATGTTATTGGAATACAGTAGGCAGTGCATTTAGCAGGCACTGGTTTGACAAGCACAGTGGCAAAAGTTTCACAGACTTTCATTTGTCATTGAGCAGTTTATGAAGCTTCACGTTCAAGGTTGAATATCACATGGGGTAGGACAAAGACGACAAATGACATTTAAGTAAGCGGTATTATTGTCAAGCTGTGGGTGAGTAGTCAAATATTAAATGCATAACAGAATGTTGTTATATGAGTGGAATAAAAGCTGTATTTTCATCATATGTGAGACTAGGTCATTTCATGATTGTAGGAAGCCATGTTTTGATTATTTACGACGAACTGTATGAGAGCCTTGAGAATAATGAATGTTATAGTTACTGAGGAATGTGCTCACAGTATTTGAGAGTACTGTCGACGTTGTGTGTCACTTTGTTATTATGAATTATTAATGTAAAAGGAAGGAAGGAAGCTTGTAGTTTTGCGTGTCCGTTAATCTCACGATCATGATCCACGGCACCTCCCTTTTACGTGGAATGCGAACCACAGGACATGGCATTTCAATTCGAAAATCTCACATGTATTGACCGGGAATCAAACCCGGTCTACCTTGGTGAGAGACTAACAGCTTGACCGCTGCGCCACAAATGTGACAGTAGCATAGCTTCAATTCAATCTAAACATTCTTCATAGTACCAGTATGAAAATGGAGTGTAAATTAACATTTTAAGAATGTCCGAGCTGTGTACTATACGAGTAGGATAACATGTCAGATGTTACACATCATATGCGACTACTGTAAGGCTCGTATCTTATTTTACTGTATTCTTTTTTTGAAAAAATATCACACTTGTTCCTACATAATGTAAATATATTTTTATTCAGTAAACAATCATAAATATCACTGCCCTGAAATATGCTAATGTGTACCGTAATATATTTCAGTAACTAAATTTTTATATGCAACAATGCCTGTATATGCACAGTGAGGTCCTTCTTTATTGGACGGAACCTCACAGGCGCCGTGTGACGGCCGGGCCACTGTGTATTTCAGCGTGTCTACCAAGGCACTGCCTCTAGCAGCAGCGTAGCACCCAACTAGTTTAACACATTTACACTTTTTTACTAGCTGGCAGTCTGAGTGGACAAGAGCTCCTCCTCAAGGCGTCGTACAAGTTGGGAACCCAACTACAAAATTCGCTGGTTTCAACTTGCCGAGACTAGCCTGGAGTAGACTCAATCGTATTAGATGTAGTGTGGGAAGAAGTGCATCTGTACTACATACTTGGGGTTGGAAAGATTCGCCATACTATGACTGTGATGTCATTCCGCAGACATTGGAACACATAGCGTTTGATTGTCCATGCAGAGCGTTTCCGGGGAGTCTGGAGGATTTAAATTGTGCTACTCCAGAAGCAGTAGATTGGTTAAATTGACTGGATGTTGACCTATGATATTTTCAACTTTAATAGTCTTATGTCTGTTGTCATATTGTTCGGATGTTTGTGACTCTGTATTCATGTCTTTGCTTTCGTTATTGTGTTAGTATCATACGATAAGTAAATAAATACATAAATAAATAAATAAATAAATAAATACCAACCCCTGGCACTATACAGCCCATGAAGGGCCTAGGCCGACCAAGCGACTGCTGCCCTGCCATTTGGCCTGCATATATTGGGGTGACGCGTGATCAGCGCATTGGGTCCCCTCGGCCGTTAATCTTGGTTTTCGTGATCGGGGCGCTTCCTCACTGTCAGACAGCTACTCAATTGTCCTCACGAGGCTGAGTGCACCCCGTTCCAACCCTCACGTCAGTTTTAAAATCCCTGACGGAGCCGGGAATCGAACCCAGGGCCCTGGGTGAGAGGCAGGCGTGCTACCCCAACACCACGGGGCCGGCAAATAAATAAATAAATAAATAAATAACGTATATAATATTCATCGTTACGTACATGAATTTCAGAGTAGTTGCTAGAAATGCTGTCCTTCATTTTCTATACACACATTGCACCGAAGTAGGAAGTTATGGTACAATCGATGTAATTCATCCTCACTGATATTTCGTATCAGTGCAGTTATTTCGTTATCAAGAGTCTCCAGAGAACGCGCATTGTTTCTGTATACCATTTGTTCAAGGTTTCCCTATAAGTAAAAGTCGCACGGTGTTGAAACTTACGAACACATTACCAGTACTGTAATGCTTCTACTTGACAAGATAAGTTTCCACTAGGAAAATTCGATGGTATTTTCTATCTCATTAAATTGTTTGAAACCGGTTAATAATCAATATCCATAAGTTAATGTATTTGCCTCATATGTGTATTTCTATACCTAACCTTGTTCACGTGATACGATATAGGCTGCAGTACTTCACCACAAGTCTTACAGTAATTATCTCAACTAAGGCATCTTGCCAGTTGCATATGTGATCAATGCTATGACAGCATTCGGGGCTTCCCGACCGGTAAATGGTGGTTATCTCGCAGTGAATCATCACTATGCCCCGTCACACGATCCCGGTGTGGTTCCGTTTTGCAGAGAAGGATCTCACTTTCATACCTGTACATCTTGAAGGACTGTGTGCAGTATTATATTCCTGTTTTTTTTTTTATATTTCAGGTACAAATCAACCACAAACAATGGAAATAAATTAAACTATTTAAATTAGGAACTGAGGAGGCCCTCCCACATAATTGCTTACAAATATATAAGAGGTTATTGGATTATAAATATTTATACAGTGAGATCGACCGTTTGATCTCCTTTTCCACACGTGCATAAAGGACTGGCTTTAATTTTGAAACAATAGAAATACGAATTTTATTAAAGTCGTTATTTTCCCATTTAACGGCAAATTCAATTTCATTCCCTTCTTCCCACTTATTGTCGCAATAAAACCTGCTTCGCAGATCATTGAATGAAACTCATAAGTCTGGAGATAGCATCCTTGTCCAACATCCATAAGCGGGACAGCTCTTCTCCATTCAGATGTCGGGGTAGTTGCTGAACAGTATTTGTGAGAGTAGGCCTACTCTAAGTTATTGCTGAGGAGATGCCGCGCGCTGACATCGATCGTCTGGTCTATTAGATCCAGCGAGTATAAACAGCTTGATGTGTATATTACCATCAAGATTGAATGCTGTGTATTATTACTTCCCGTGATGGGACATTGGGATGAACGCACTCTCACCATCTCACAACTTGTAGGGTGGCTAAATAAAGAGGAACCAACACGGTATGCAGATTAAAACTGTGACTACCCTTTGCGGGTTCTCAGATTGGATACGGAAACAAAATGTATTATTATTATTATTATTATTATTATTATTATTATTATTATTATTATTATTAATAATAATGATAATAATAATAATAATATTTGGGATGATATATGTACGTAGAATATTTACTCATTCTACCTTCACTTTATCACACTTTTTTCTCTCTAAAATCTAAATGGTTGTACTTTTGTGTGATTAGGGAAAGTGAGTTTAGTTATTTTCTTAAGCCTTTGTACAACAGAAATGTTGTGTTTGAGTTAGATTTAATGTTTGTTTTAGGTTTTTTGTCTGTTTATCGTTTTCGTTTTTATTTTTGCTTTTGGAGTTTCGCTTCACTTCTTGTATTTTATTTTAATTTTTCTTTAATTTTGTGTTTGCTTATTCGATTTATTGTTTTGGATTTTGTTGTTATGTTTGTTTTTATTTTTAAATTTGACTTTTCTTTTAATTTGGTTTTGACATTTTTGGTTTGATTTTCTTTTGGCTTTAGTTCTTATGTTTGTTTTTGCTTTTGTTATTATATTTTTAATTTAATTTTCTGCTTATGTTTTGGTTTCTGATTTTTGGCTTTGGTTTTGTTTTCATCCAGTAGATGAAGGAGATCCACTAGTTTTCAGAAATGTGAACACTTTCATAAGAAAATTAGTTATTACAAGGTTGAAAGAATATACTGTACACTGTCCTATGATAATTGTTACGTGCAAGAGCCCGTCCCAACGTTTTCAAACATGTATCTACCCTTGGATGTGACTTCATGACATTTTGAAACGACCGCCTGGTCGCTTGGTTCCGTTTGTGAACACGAGATGACAGCTGCTGTCGGACTTCGGGGTTTCTTCACGTGGTTCCTTCTTCTCCACTAGAGTGTGTTGGTTGTGCCTTATAAAACTAATCGTATTCGTGTCATATTTTAAGGCATTTATTATATTCTACGTCATGAAACAAAGGACTGTGTATGCTTGATGCCGCCAAATTAATTGCTTAATAATGACATTGTTGCTTGATGTGTCAAGCTGTGATTGGACAATTAAATTAACATGTATGCAATGCTGTTTTTGACGCGCGATTCTCCGCCATCTTGTGGAGTTCATTGTCTGTCGTCTAAGAAGCAACTGGCCAGCTGGTGTGACAGAGTATCTCTTCGTGGGCTGGGGGGGGGCCTTGGCCCCCAGCTTATACAAAATATGAATACCAATTCTACTAAGAAATTGCCTGTGCTCTTCAGGATATTATTTCATCGTTTCGCAGTGAAGAAGTACGAAATTAAAAACGCATCTCGATACAGACCAGTGCTTGTGATACCAAAACGAAGCATGTGCTGGGTGGGCCATTTTCAGGCAATATAGTGCCGTATTACGTTATTTGGTTTGTGTGTGAATTATTTTATTTTTATTGTGTCTCCACTGTGAAGTTTTAAGGTACGTTTTTTATTTATTTTATTTTGGGAGCTCCAATATGGGCCTTGTATGAATGTTTGATCTTGTGTTTTGTTTCGCCTGGTAGGCCTAAAATTTTGTTATGATTTAATAATGTTTCCATAAATATATTAATTATTTTTTTCTTCGTACCTTCTGGAGACACATTTCTAAGTTTATTTTACGTTTTAAATTATTATTTATTTTCTTTTGGCAATCTTGGGATTGGCATATTATTAATCTATTTTACGATCCGATGCTCCACACTCATGTTAATAGTATTTAGATGTAATTGTTTTCCTCATTTCATTTCTTTCCGGTGATTTTAAAATTTAATTTAATGCTAATTCTTTGCCGTAATTTCGATTTGACATGCGGTCTCCTGTTTTTGTGGCCATGTTTGTTTTTGTTTTGCCGAAATGCATTCTTGTCTCGAGGTCAGTCTCTTGGCGCCGACCGCGAAACTCAAACGTGTTGTGGTGTTAACTTAATATGTTCTTTATTTAATCTTGTTGGTTTAACCTTATATTTTTGGTGAATGTTCTTGTGTTTTTCTTAGTCACGAATATCGGGAATTTCTTAATTGATCATATTTTATTTTATTAATTTAATTTTAAGTCTTTTGTTTTATGATGTGGCATGGATCCCTGCATGTCCGGTCGGTATTGCGTCTTACTAAATTATCAAGCCCGTTCTCATTTAATTATGCCTGTAATTTTATTTTTATCTTTGGGCTTTAACATTTTAATTTTAATTTAATTCTTTTCTTTTTTGCTTTGCAAGCAAGCATGTTAAGCCGTCTCTTGCCTATTTTTGTAATTTAATGCTGGCTGATTCATGTGCTGTTTCTGGTGGAGGTGCTCTTTTAACTTTTAACATTAAATTTTTATTTTAAATTTTTAAACAACTGTTGTGGCATTTTTTTCGTCGGCAGCAGTTCTGTTGGTTGTTGGGGGGTGTCTGTAGAATAGCCTGTGCGTTGTCCCCTTCTCCACCTTCCTTCTACCCCTTTGGAGCTCTTCTGTTGGGGCATGTCTTCTGGAGGTGATTTTGCTGTGGAAGCGAGGCGGACCTCTGAATAAACGGTAAGTTGGCCCATCCACCCTGGCCGTCCACGGGGTCATTTTGGTAGCAGACCGAGCTCGAGTTCGCTTCCGTAACTATCCCCTCTTCAATACCCGCAGGCTCGTTTTATGGACCCTTCTGATGCTGATGGAGCGGTTGTTGATGGGATCTGTCATAGCAGTGCACTTGATGTTATGTAAAGCTAATCCTTGTCGTTCGTTAAATTTCATGTTTGCCTCTGAATATCCATGTGATGAGATGTAAATGTCCTGTTCAAGCGAGGTGTTTGCGGCTGTATTTTATCCTGTTTGTATGCAGCGTTCCCACTGAAAAATCAAGCTTGGTAAGTGACTGGCATGTGTTCTTGGCATGGGAAATGGGGATTTGTTAATAATCTGATAGCCTACTTGCTACGAGTGAAGGCGTCCTGGAGCCCTGTCTGAAGCTGTTCGCCATGTGCTTTGTGGCAATTATTGTAATTTAGCTTCCTGTTCTCGAGCCAAGCAGGCGGTGACGTATGCAGTTCTGGGCAGCATTGTGCATGATCTTGTATAATATGGTGTTGGTAATTGGTAGTTATGGTATTGTTCTGAAAGTGTAAACTGTCCTCGTAATTCCAAAAATCTGTTTTCTTCTGTATTGTCTTGTCTTTATTCTGTGTTTTTTTAAATGGCCGACAATAATAGTGTTTTCGATTTAATTGACTTAAGAGATAACCTTGTGAATTTGGAGAGTTCTTCTGGGGTTGAACGTGAATCACCTCTGTTTACTAGGTCTGAGGTTTTGGGATCGATTTCTAGTAGTGGTTTGCCTGCCCCTCTATTGTCTGGCTCTGGCTCGTCCATACCACTTAACCCTACATACAGTCATTCTTCTCATGTTAGGTCACCTAATGATTTCCTGGGTCCTGCCGACCCATTGCATCCCAGTTCTTTCTCTAGCAATGTAAATGTTTTGTCTCCTGTAGAGGGTGTGCGAGCGGGCTACCCTGGTAACAATGTCTCTTTTCCAAATGCTACATTCTCGCCTACCGTTAATCATGGGTCGATTCCTCACCCTATTTCTGGTTTCTTAACTAAGTTAAAGAGTTTCAACCTAGATGACGTTACCCAAGTGGTCCTATTTTTAAAACAAGTGGTCGAATTGGGTAACCATGCCTCGATTTTTGGGATGTCGGAAATTCAGATTTTTCAACTTTTGTATCCTGTTGCATCCGGTATGCTGCGCGATAAGCTAATTGAAGCTATCCACCTCCGCATGTCCTTAGCCATGTTTATTAGGGAAGTGTTGTGGTTTTTTGTCCCTGCGAGTGCCCTTAGTGCTCTCGAGCAAAGGTTTATATATCTTGTCCAAAGGTTGGACGAGTCCCTTAGCGACTATGTCAGTGACATCAAGGTATATGCCCAGGTATTTGCATCCCCTTTAACTGAACGACAGTTGGTGTCATCGATTGTAAATGGGTTTTCGCCTCAATATAGGTCATACATGACTATGTGTACCAGGCCTTCGTCATTTGTCGAGCTAAAACAGGTCGTTATAGAGGCTATGGCTGTGAAACATGCAGATTCCCTTCGTGTAGCTAATGATCCTCCTCCTTCCTTGATGTCTCGTCCCTCTCCTTCCTTGATGTCTCGCCCCCCGCCTAAGGTTATGTTCCACCCAAGACCCAATATTAAGTGCCACACGTGCGGTGGCGTGGGACATGTCAAGAAGGTGTGTCCGAGTAACCAGTTTGTGTATCGCCAATGACGAAATGTTGTGGAGACCAATTCGGATGTTACTTCTAAGGATATTTCTGTGCATGAGAGTTTGGGAAACCCGTGTGAAGTTTCTGGTCGCCCTACTAATGAAAATCTTGATAACTCGTTGAAAACTAAATCTTCTCGTGCTAATTCTGCTTATGTCACTGACCTACCTAAAGTGTCGGTGAGCAATGTCGTGGCAAGTCAGCCTAATTCTAAACATAATATGAAACCTGTGATGAGGGTGTCCTCGTCATCTAATTGTAATCGTTTTAGAGGGAGTAATGATTTTGGAATTTCTCCTGTGGCTAAAGGAATATCCCCGTTTATTGAAATTTGTGTTAATGACGAGCCCGTTTCTGCATTGTTTGATTCTGGTAGTGTCGCATTCTTTATAAGCGAGGACTGGTTTTTATCTATGAAGAGTGTTTGCAAATTTCCTGAGTTAGAGCCTAACAATGAATCTTTTATTTCGGCAAATTGTTCAAACTTAAATATTTTGGGTAGTATGACAGTCAAAATCCATATTCTAAATTTTTCTTGGAAGTTTAAAATTTTTGTTGCCAGAAATCTTTCTTGTTCTGTGGTCATTGGAGCTAATTTCATGTCACACGTTGGTATGCTTCTTGATTTTGGTGCTCGCAACTTATGGTTAAAGTTTAATCCGCAGCGTAAATTATCATTTAACCCGGTTTTATCTTCTCCTGCTGTCAATTCTGTTAGTGAACCCATGACTATTGAGGATCTCGATCTGGAAAATTTAACGAGTCTTCAAAAGGATGCCATTAAGAGGTTATGTCAGGAGTATAGTGATGTATTTACTGACAATTTGGGTGTAACCCATTTAATGGAGTACAAGATTGAGCTAACCGATTCTGTGCCGGTGCGTTCCAGCCCGTATCGACTTGCCCCGCCCAAGATGGCTGAACTTCGTAAGATTATCGATAAGATGTTGGAAGAAGGTGTAATCCAACCCTCTATCTCTGCCCAATCATCCCCTGTATTTCTTGTGCCAAAACCTGACGGTGGTTTTCGGCCGGTGGTCGACTATAGGGCTCTTAATAAAAAAGTTGTTTTGCAATCCATCCCTTTGCCGGACCTTCATACATGCTTTAGTTGGATTCGCAACGCGAAGGTGTTCACGATCCTCGATTTAAATTCTTCTTACTTCCAAATTCCCCTCTCTCCGGAATCCAGGCATGTTACTCCTTTTTCCACTGACTGGAACCTTTTTGAGTATGCCCGTGTCCCGTTTGGCCTATCCACCGGAGCCGCTGTTTTGAGCAGACTTCTGGACAAGGTGTTTTCATAAATTAAATTCAAGTTTGTGTACCACTACCTTGACGATGTGGTGATCTATTCTGAGTCCTTCGAGGAACACGTTGATCATCTGAAAGTTGTGCTCGATCGGTTGCGTGACGCTGGCCTTAACGTCAAATTGTCCAAAGTTTCCTTTGCCAAGCCCAAAATTTCCTTTTTGGGCCATATTGTTTCCGAATCTGGTATCTCCGTGGACCAATCTCGTACTCAGGCCATCAGAGATTTTAAACCACCCAAGAACGCCATGGGTGTTGCTCGTTACATTGGTATGGTGAACTTCTTCCGTAAGTTCATCAGTAACTTTGCCGACCGTGCTGCTCCTCTAAATCAATTACGCAAAAAGGCTGTGAAGTTTGAGTGGGGTCCCTCTCAGCAGGCAGCCTTCGAAGATCTTAAGCTTGCGCTCTCTAACGCCCCTGTGTTAGCCATTCCGGATTTTGGGAAGCAGTTCATTGTACAGACTGATGCGTCTGGTCATGGTGTTGGTTGTGTCCTACTGCAAGAGTCTGATCTGGGTAGGCAACCCATTGCATACGCTTCTCGTACCTTAACGGACGCAGAGAGGAAGTATTCCATATACGAACTTGAGGGTTTAGCTGTATTGTTCGCTCTAGAAAAAAAACGTATGTATCTTGAGCACACTAAGTTTCTCCTTGAGACCGATAACCAAGCCTTGAGCTGGGTCTTAGGGAAACCCCGTAAAACTGGTAGGATTGCCCGATGGGCAACTAGGATTCTGTCATTCCAGTTCACTGTCCACCATATTCGTGGGTCCGAAAATGCGGTAGCTGATTCATTAAGCCGCATGTATGAGGAAACTGCCGAAGAGGATATTCAGGGATGTGAACCCGTAAACCTTGTATCACCCGTAAGTTATGTCAATGTCGTTCTCAGCAATTCCCCTGTGCTTTTTGAAGATGTGAGGAGATTCCAGAAAGAAGACCCCTCCTTATCTAGCCTAATTGACCGAATCAATTCTGGTGAAGTGATCAAGCCCTACTCTCTAAAGGATGGTGTATTGTGTTGTTCATCTCGTCATGACTGTCTACCTAAAATTGTCCTACCGTCGGTCCTCATTCCGGAAATCTTTCGTTACTACCACGAATCTCCTATTGGTGGCCACCTAGGAGTATTCAAGACCCGAGCTAAAATCAGACAATTTTTCATTTAGCAAAGTATGGATGGCGACATCAGGATGCTCATTAGAAATTGTGCTGCATGTAGTATTAGCAAACCTCCGGTTTCTACCAAGGTTGACCTGTTGTCATCTGAACCGGCATCTAGACCCATGGAGAGGCTTTTTATCGACCATGTTGGGCCGTTCCCTCGCTCTGGTCGGGGAAACCAATTTGCGCTTGTTTGCACTGACGGTTTCACCCGGTTTAGTTGGATTTCCCCACCAGACAGGCTACGACCAGTTCCGTCATAAAGTGTCTTAATTCCATCTTTTCATCTTTTGGGCCATGTCAGTACCTGGTATCTGATAATGCCAAGTGCTTTGTATCTCATCAGTTCCGTCAATTCTTGTTTGATTATGCTATTTCTCATGTAACCACCACTCCCTATTTTCCTAACCCGTCTCTCGCTGAGCGAGTCAATCGTAATCTCCGTTCTGCTCTGATTGCTTTCCACCACGACGACCATTCCAAGTGGGATTCTAATTTGCATTGGCTCAATTTTGCTTTCAACACCGCCGTGCATGAGAGCACGCAAGCCACCCCTTTTTCGTTAATGTTTTCCTTTATGGCTAATTCTCCATTGTCTAATCTGTGGAACCTGCACGATCTCCTTCCAGACAGTTTTACGCCCGAGGATATGAGAGCAAAATTCGTCAAGGCTAGAGAGAATATTAAGGTATCACATGACCAACTTGCCAAGCGACACAATGCCCGTCGCAAGCCGACTGATTTGGAAATTGGAGATGTTGTGTACGTCCGCAATTTCGAGCCCAAGGGCGTCAATAATCTAGTTTCAAGCAAGTTGACCCCTCGTTTCAAGGGCCCATGTTATGTAGAGGCATTCCTGACTCCCGTTACTCTGCTTATTAGAAACCCCAAGGCAAACAAAATTTCCAGAGTGCATCTGTCGCACATTAAACGAGGTGGAGAGGTTTCTAATGAGGAAATGCTACCATAAATTTTGTAAACTGATTTTGTATAATGTCGAGTATCCCTAACCTTCATTGAAGCCTTCAGGCGTCTGTTCCTTCTGGAATTTTCAACTGGATATGAAATCTCTGCTGGGATACAAACTGTAACTGTTGGGTAATTCCCATTTTATGGTAAATTGTAAAATTGAAACTAAATTTTAATGTTTTCATAAAAGATGCTAGCATGTAAGTTGGACTCGGTGGGAGACCTAACCCATGTAATCTTGAAAGGTACTTCTAGTCTGTAAAAATGTAAACTTGTTAATGAAATTTTGTAAGCACGGATCTAGGGCATGGTCAGAAATATTTTCTTCATTTAAATCCAACTTTGTTTCTCTTTTGTAAAATGTAGTAAGAAATTGTAATTTCTGTAAACTTTTTTTTTTAAATAAGATTAACTTCTGTTTTGTGAATGGCTGCCCACGCGTCGAATGATATCTGGCACATTGCTTCCACCTACTTCGTCTAAAGCGAACTACATTGGACTTATTGAAAATTTACCTAACGTGCCTCGGACTATGAAAGCACTGCTGGAGCTGGTGTTCTGCGTTTCTGAAGACTTATGGACACAGTGAAGCGGTTAACTAAGTGGTTTGCGAGGTGATCAATTATCCCTTCACTGATAATCTGACCCTGCACTCTTCCTAACCAAAACGATGCGGTTTCGTCCATCAATTGGAGTTAACTGGTGAACATTATCTTCTGGAAACATGCTTGTTGAATCGACTAGTTAAGGAGTACTGCCTATGCCTAGGCATATTCGTGAACGGTGTTCACGCTTAAGGGAGGGAGTTTGTTACGTGCATGAGCCCGTCCCAACGTTTTCAAACATGTAACTACCCTTGGATGTGACTTCATGGCATTTTGAAACGATCGCCTGGTCGCTTGGTTCCGTTTGTGAACACGAGATGGCAGCTGCTGTCGGACTTCAGGGTTTCTTCACGTGGTTCCTTCTTCTCCACTAGAGTGTGTTGGTTGTGCCTTATAAAACTAATCCTATTCGTGTCATATTTGAAGGCATTTATAATATTCTACGTCATGAAACAAAGGAC
Organism: Meconema thalassinum; assembly: GCA_946902985.2. Lineage (NCBI taxonomy): Eukaryota > Metazoa > Arthropoda > Insecta > Orthoptera > Tettigoniidae > Meconema > Meconema thalassinum. The sequence goes on from OX336391.1 coordinate 462,632,023, forward strand.
TGTGTATGCTTGATGCCGCCAAATTAATTGCTTAATAATGAAATTGTTGCTTGATGTGTCAAGCTGTGATTGGACAATTAAATTAACATGTATGCAATGCTGTTTTTGACGCGCGATTCTCCGCCATCTTGTGGAGTTCATTGTCTGTCGTCTAAGAAGCAACTGGCCAGCTGGTGTGACAGAGTATCTCTTCGTGGGCTGGGGGGGGCCTTGGCCCCCAGCTTATACAAAATATGAATACCAATTCTACTAAGAAATTGCCTGTGCTCTTCAGGATATTATTTCATCGTTTCGCAGTGAAGAAGTACGAAATGAAAAACGCATCTCGATACAGACCAGTGCTTGTGGTACCAAAACGAAGCATGTGCTGGGAGGGCCATTTTCAGGCAATATAGTGACGTATTACGTTATTTGGTCTGTGTGTGAATTATTTTATTTTTATTGTGTCTCCACTGTGAAGTTTTAAGGTACGTTTTTTATTTATTTTATTTTGGGAGCTCCAATATGGGCCTTGTATGAATGTTTGATCTTGTGTTTTGTTTCGCCTGGTAGGCCTAAAATTTTGTTATGTTTTAATAATGTTTCCATATATATATTAATTATTTTTTTCTTCGTACCTTCTGGAGACATTCACAGTTTATTTTACGTTTTAAATTATTATTTATTTTTCTTTTGGCAATCTTGGGATTGGCATATTATTAATCTATTTTACGATCCGATGCTCCACACTCATGTTTATAGTATTTAGATGTAATTGTTTTCCTCATTTCATTTCTTTCCGGTGATTTTAAAATTTAATTTAATGCTAATTCTTTGCCGTAATTTCGATTTGACATACGGTCTCCTGTTTTTGTGGCCATGTTTGTTTTTGTTTTGCCGAAATGCATTCTGGTCTCAAGGTCAGTCTCTTGGCGCCGACCGCGAAACTCAAACGTGTTGTGGTGTTAACTTAATATGTTTTTTATTTTTTATTTAATCTTGTTGGTTTAACTTTATATTTTTGGTGAATGTTCTTGTGCTTTTCTTAGTCACGAATATCGGGAATTTCTTAATTGATCATATTTTATTTTATAAATTTAATTTTAAGTTTTTTGTTTTATGACGTGGCATGGATCCCTGCATGTCCGGTCGGTATTGCGTCTTACTAAATTATCAAGCCCGTTCTCATTTAATTATGCCTGTAATTTTATTTTTATCTTTGGGCTTTAACATTTTTATTTTAATTTAATTCTTTTCTTTTTTTTGCTTTGCAAGCAAGCATGTTAAGCCGTCTCTTGCCTATTTTTGTAATTTAATGCTGGCAGATTCATGTGCTGTTTCTGGTGGATGTGCTCTTTTAACTTTTAACATTAAATTTTTATTTTAAATTTTTAAACAACTGTTGTGGCATTTTTTTCGTCGGCAGCAGTTCTGTTGGTTATTGGGGGGTGTCTGTCGAATAGCCTGTGCGTTGTCCCGCTTCTCCACCTTCCTTCTACCCCTTTGGAGCTCTTCTGTTGGGGCATGTCTTCTGGAGGTGATTTTGCTGTGGAAGCGAGGCGGACCTCTGAATAAACGGTAAGTTGGCCCATCCACCCTGGCCGTCCACGGTGTCAATAATGATGACAAACCCCATATCAATCTTTACAATTTCACCACAATCCATCGCATCTTAAGTTTAGAAACAACATATTCTAATGTTATATTTTAATCAAAGTATTGTAAGGATATCCGATTTTATTTTTTAATGTTAAACGCTATTAATGTTGAACGCTGAAGAAGATATCATTGAATATCAAAACATGTTCGTTTAAATAACAATTATTATTATGACCGCACCGAGTGCCGGAATAAGATCAAAAATGTTAAGTTTGAGCAAAGAACATCACGACAACCTAGGAATAAATGGACAGCTGAGCGGAAGATGGAGCATTCCGAGAGGATGAAGGGATTTTCGGAAGAAAAGAAGGAAAACGCCCGAAGATGAAATCGTGAATTCAAGTTCAATTGCTCTCCTAAAGAGGAACAATCGATTAAACAATATAATAATAATAATAATAATAATAATAATAATAATAATAAACTACATATTTTAGTATTGACAAGGCGGATTAAATATCATAAATATTTATTCAAACCACTAAGCGAAATGATCCTCTCTCGCTGTGATTTTCTTAGTGGTCGGTAGGTGTCAGAACATAAGCTTCGAAGAATATTGTATCTACAGAGAGTTTGTTTTACTGTATATGCGACGGGGACCCTCGCTTGCCCGCTCGCCCGCGTCTGTCTCCCGCCAGGCACTTTGCCGTTATGCGGCGCTCGCACGGCACTGAGTCATTGAGTATAGGACTGTCTCCCGCCAGGCACTTTGCCGTTATGCGGCGCTTGCGCAGCACTGAGTCATTGAGTATAGGAATGTTTACCTAAATGTGTACTTCAATGTGATCCTTGACCAATTTTTTGACGATCTGACTTACGGAGAGCGATTGTCAACTTATTTTCAACAAGATTCTGCAACTGCTCACACTGCCGAAGCATCCATGACAGAATTGCGTCGCATTTTCGGTACTAGAATTATAAGTCGGAACGTGTGGCCCCCGCGAAGATCAGACTTATCACCATGTGACTTTTAGCTGTGGGGGACGCTTAAAAATAGTGTTTGCGAGAAACCCTCACACTATAAATGAGCTTAAAGGCTATATTACAGCTGAAATACAGTCAATCTGTGCTGAGGATCTTCAGAAAGTAAATGACAACTTCATAAACAGTAGCAGTAAATGGCGAACATTTTCAGTCCCAGCTGTGAACTAGGTAAGTACAAATTCCTATACTCAATGACTCGGTGCCGCGCGAGCGCCGCATAACGGCAAAGAGCCTGGCGGGAGACAGACGCGCAACGCGGGCAAGCGGGCAAGCGAGTGTCCCCGTCGCATATAAAACAAACTCTCTGTATTTGTAGAGTCCTGCGCGGATAAACAAAACGTTATCTGAATCCAGCCCACATCAGTACCACTGTTATCCGCATCCGCCCCGCAACTGCACGTCGTATCCGCACGTTCGTTATCCAAATCCACTGACATTACAATAATATTTTTAATTTATTAGATAACGTATTAAAGCTACACATTTACAGTCCAGCCGCCAAGTGTCCGGCTCTGACATTTCTCATGAGGGAGGGAGACGGCGTTGCCGGTTATGTACCGCGAATTATAAAACAACGTGGAATACATAAAATATTTCATCGTTTTTAAATGAATTCTGACGAAAGGCTGACCATATTACCATGACGAAAAGAATTTATTTATATTCGTCATGATATTACTAAAGTAATATGCTTACACACAGTTAACCGGTAAGTGTGCACACACAAGGCAATAAAACAACAAACATCCACTAACGCACAGAGCTACTGGACTACAGAAGAGAGCCTTGGCAACATCGAGCTAAATTTAAAGACCGGCTTCCCGGGAAAACCGCTGATTGGTTCGGGTGACAGCGACTTTGCCAACATAGGCGCAATTCCAATGCCATCAAAGAATTTAGGTTTTGTAACCGCAAAATGTTGGAATAACAAAACGATGCATACATTTGCAAATGGGGCGTGGGACTTCCATGTTACATAGTGAAGATGCTAGAGAAGAATTAAAATGATGGCAAGTTTCGAGGTTCTATTAACAGCTTCACACTGCCGTAAGTTGACTATATTGTTCTCTTTACCCCCTCTTCTCCCACCATCGCCAAACGTCAGAGCCGGACTTTCAGCGGCTGGAGTGTAGACTTTTGAGAACAAATTCGTTCCCCTGGGCTATGTACAGTATGAATCGCAAGACAATGGTGACTGAGTTTTGTCCCTTTGAGTAGCGCCAAGTGAAACAGCACTTACTTACTTGTCAGATATACCAACACAGTCAAGCGCCGGTATAAAGGACTTTTTCTTGACACAAGTCAACACTTATTGAGGATATTTCCATGACTGGCTTCTCTGATTTCTCTATTATTCTCATACAATCCAAGCGAAAGCAAAGAGGTAAAGTGAAAGACGCACATCGTACCAAAAATTAAAATTATTATTTTTAAATCCGGTTCATCATTGTATTCTAAAAACTATCTGCAAATTTACTCTAAACCTTATCCGCTATCCGCAGTCATGCAAACTATATCCACAAGGCGAAATATTTTGCGCATATCCGCGGGTTTATACAATCGATTCTCTCAATGTTGTTGTTTGAGTCTTCAGTCTTTTGACTGGTTTGATGCAACTCTCCATGTCTCCCTGTCCTGAGCTAATCGTTTCATCTCTACATAGCTACCACACCCTACATCCGAGGCAATCTGTTTGACATATTCTAACCCTGGTCTACCGCTACAGTTCTTGTCCCCAACCCTTCCTTCCATAACTAAGCTTGCTATTCCTGGGTGTCTTAGTATGTGTCCTACCAACCTATCTCTTCTCTTCATTGGCAGTCGCCAGAAACATCTCTCCTCTCCCAATAGTCTTAATACATCTTTGTTTGTAACCCATCTGATCTTCATCATTCTCCTGTAACACCACATTTCAAATGCGTCAATTCTCCTCTTTTCTGCTGCACCAATATTCCAAGTTTCACTACAATAGAGTGCCACGCTCCAGACAAAGGCTTTCAAAAATGACTTCCTAATACCTAAATCTATATTCGATGTCAACAGATTCCTTTTTTGTAGAAATTCTTCCCTTGCCTGAGCCAACCTACTTTTTATATCCTCTTTGCTTCGTCCATCACTGGTTATTTTGCTTCCTAAGTAACAGAAGTCTCCTACTTCCTTTAGCTTTTCACCTGCCAATTTGATGTCCATAGAGGTTTCTGATTTATTTCGGCTGCATTCCAGTATTTTTGTTTTACATTTATTAATTTTCATCATGAATTCTTTCCGTAAGACTGAATCCATACCATTCAAAAACTCATTCAAATCATCAGGCGTGTTGCCCAAGATGACGATGTCATCAGCAAATCTCAGAGTTTAAATTATTTCTCCTTGAATCTTCACTCCCACCTTAAATTTTTCTCCAATTTCCTTCATTGCATTTTCAATGTAAAGATTGAAAATTATGGGTGATAAGTTGCAGCCTTGTCTTACACCTTTCTGAATACCAGCTTCTCTCTCATGTCCTTCATCTCGAATGTCTGGTTTCTGTATAGATTGTAGATCACCCTCCTATCCCTGTAGTTCATTCCAATAGATTTCCAAACGTCAAATAATTTAGTCCAATCAACGTTATCAAAAGCCTTTTCTAAGTCTAGAAATGCCATGAACGTTCTATTATCTTTCCTTATTATACCTTCCAAAATCAGCCTAAGACTTAGTACAGCTTCCCTTGTTCCTAAATTTCTCCTGAAACCAAACTGGTCTTCACACAACTCAGTTGTAAAATATTCTAGACAGGATCTTTGAAGCATGAGTAATCAAGCTCAATATAATTATCGAAACTAGATAGAACATGAGAATATAAAGAGTGTCCCTGTATTGGATGTTGCTGAGAATGTGTCATGAACCTTCACTTATATCAACGGAAAAAAACCTCTCCGCTTGCAATGTCCACTTGGTTGTGAACTCTAGGGTGTTAAATCGCAGGTAGAAGACATAATTAGAAAGGTGATGAATTGCCCAAGAGACAAAGAAGTGGCGAGGAATACTCGGAATAATTTAATTAGAGAGTTATCTGCCTTGTGTATTTATTGCGCGTTGGCTGGAGGTCAGCTGACAGTGACAGATTGCTTCGTGTCCTCATGATGGAGTGACATGCTCTCAACATACCGAGTGTTATGGGGTTAACAATTCTTGGACACAATTCTCAGTAAGTTATTGACGCATTCAACTCAAAACATTTTAATTCAAATTATTGCAGTTAATGAGAAGTTAATTTATACACATTCCTATATTTCACCCATTTATTTAACGTATGGCTTTTAGTGCCGGGAGTGCCCGAGGACATGATCGGCTCGCCTGAGTCTCTAGCTGCTTCCAGCGGACACCCTTAGGGTGAGCTACACGTTCCGTTTAATTTCAAGTAGTTCCAACTTTCGCCACCAGATACCAATGATACATACGTAGTTGTGAACGTTGTTCGACGAAATCTAACCTAACAATTTAGCCTCACACAAGTTTAGTCTGTGGAAGGATCTTTTACATGCCATAAATCTATGACATGGGACCGTCGGCTAGCATTCTTGCCTGACACCGCGGAGGCCCAGGTTCGATACCTGCCTCTGCCAAGAAATTTAATTCTCGTCTGGGGGCAGGAACGGGGTACACTCAGCGTCATGAGGCAAAACTACGAAGAGGCGGTTACTATGCCTACCTCAGCCATTCTGGACGTGCTTTTCCTTGGTTACCCAATTCTACTCCAGGCAAATGCCGGGATGGTTCCTAACTTAAGGCCATTGTCACCTCCTCCCCCAACCCTCACCTGCATTACAAATGCACACACTAATACAGCCATCACAATAACACAGATTTATCAGACAACTCCCGCACACACAGGGCTGTAAACAGATGTCGCAAAACCTTCAAATAAATCCACAACAAGTTGTGTACACGGCTCTGTCCGAAAGCCCAGCTTGCCACGGTGGGTGAGTGGCTAACTTGTCGGTCTACTAACCCCAAGCTTGCAGGTTCGCTCCTGCCCGTGGTAGTGATATTTTTTTGAAAGGCGGCAAAAAGCACGACATGCATGTCATACGTTGTTGGCATGTTAAAGAACCCATTTGAGTTCAGTAGGGCGTGCTCATAATGGCCAAATTAATCTCGGGATTTTCCGCCAACACGAAGTTCCTCATTTCTCTACTAGAAAGCGCTATAGTGTTCAAGGAGCTTAGATATCTAACCTCCTTGACTTTCATAGTGCTTCAAGGAACAAACAATTTCAACACGCAAGCTACCCTCCGGCACCCGAGGCCATACGATATTATTAAATTATTATTATTGTCTGAAAACCAATTTGGTAAAATAATATTCCACTTTTTACAATATTTAAGACGATATTTTGAAATTTGTATTTAACAACATGGAGTAAACTATTTCATTTTTTCAGAAACATGGAACGCAATTTTGAAAAACCTCTGCATCTGATCCCTAGTCATGAAGTTCCACCGTCTACACCAAGCGTTCTCAATCTGGTGCTCTTGAAATGAAATTTGGTGCCCTCGTCATACGAGCCTAGAAGTGCTCGCGAGCTCAAGCTCCCCTGAGATACATTATTCAATTCATTTTTTCTTTTTGCACGAACCGGAATAATAGTGTTTTCACTGCAAATTTTGACATTGAGAAAATGCATCACTTTGTGAAATCATCATCATCATCATCATCAATGTCCCACTCCAGTCGCCCGGGTGTGGTTAACAAGCCTCTTCCACTCGTTTCTGTCCTTCCACTTTTCCTGCTCCATTACTTCCTCCACATCCAATCCAGCTTCTCCGATGTCCTTCCGAATCTGATCCATCCATCTTCTTCTTGGTCTTCCAACTGATCGCTTACCCTTAACTTCTCTTTCCAAATCCCTTCTTGCCGCTCGTTCCTTTCCCATTCTCTTCACATGTCCGAACCATCTCAGTCTTGCTTTCCGTATCTTCTGTGCTAACGGTTCCACATTTAGCTCCTCTCTGATTTTAACATTTTGAATTCTATCTCTTCTTGTCTTTTTTACAGATGTTCTTAAAAATTTCATTTCTGTTGCTTGGATCTTACTATCTTGTCTCTTGTTAGTTACCAGCGTTTCCAGTCCGTATGTTACAATTGGTATGAAGTACTGTTTATATAGTGTTAATTTCGTTCTCCTGGGCACTTTGTCATCCCATAAAAGCTCTCTGACTTGATGATAGAATGTTGTGCTTTTACTTAGTCTGTTGTTAATTTCAGGGTTGATTTCATTACCTCCGTTAACAATGCTACCCAGATATGGGAACTGTTCCACATTCTCCAACCATTCTCCATCTATGTTCACTTGGCTTCTCTTTTCCTCTTTTCCACAGTGCAGGACTACAGTTTTCTTTTTACTAATTACCATTCCAAACTCCTTCAACTTTTCATTCCAAATGTCCAATCTCCTTTGTACTTCCTTTTCTCCCTCTCCCCAAATCACCACATCATCTGCAAATACCAAGGCCTTCACTTCATCACTACTGATACTCTGTTTTACACGTTTTATGATTTCATCCATCAATATAACAAATAATAATGGTGACAGTGCACTTCCTTGCTTGAGGCCTTTTTTTGTATAGAATGTTTCAGAATCACCACTACCCACTAGTACACTGCTCTTACTCTCATAATACAACATTTTTATCTTGTTAATTAGTGATTTTGGTACATTCCTTTTCAGTAGGCATTCCCATACATATTTTCTTTTAACTGTATCATAGGCTTTTTCCACATCCAAAAATATAAAGATGATTTCCTTGTTCATTTCTAGATGCTTTTCCATTATCATTCGCACTGCAAATATCAAGTCTATTGTTGATCTATTCGGTCTAAAGCCATACTGTTCTTCCTCTAACTGAGGTTCTATTATATCCCTCAGTCTCTTGCCTATGATTTTCTCCATTATTTTTAGCCCATGTGATAACCTCCTTGTGAAATAGTGTTTTTAAATATACAGTAGAAATAATTGGACATCCCTGTTTTATGAGTAACACAAAAGATGCTGGTTCGACTTGACTATCGACACGTAAATGTACTGTATGCAAGCAGTAGCAGTATGCCAGATGAGCGGTAAATCGCTAGCTACAGGGTGTATATCAGCACCGTCGCAGGGTTATATTTATATATCAGCACTGTCGCGTGTCCACTCGGCTGTTGCCCATGCATAGGCCGACCACGGATATTGTAATTCCCCTTGTTATCCTTATGCGCACTCCTCTCGTCAGCTGCATCTGTCACCGCGCGGCAATTACATCAGCCGCGGTCGGCCGAGACACGAGCAACAACCGAGTAGACGCCCGACGGTGCTGATATATAAATATAACCCTGTGATCCTTGGTGACACTCTAGAGCAAACGTGTGCCGATACTTCCTCCAAAATGCAAAGAAAATTGGGCTGGAGGTGAACGAGGACAAAACTAAATTTCTTGGAGTATCACGTCGTCGAGTTCTCCCTCCTTACATTGTTGTAGACGGACATACCTTCGAACGAGTTGAAGAGTTCAAGTACCTGGGCTCAATATTAACCAACAAAAGTGAAGTGACGAAAGAAGTACATCAACGCATAACAAGTGCTAATCGCATGTTCTTTAGTCTGAACAATATCTTCAAATCTCGTCTGATATCTCAGAAGAAAAAAGTCCATCTGTACACGACACTGGTGAGGCCAGTACTTTTATACGGTTGTGAAACTTGGGCGACATCAGCAACGACAGAAGAGTCAATATGTGCGTTTGAAAGAAAGGTACTTCTAAAAATAGCATGGATGGTAAATGGGAGAGAAGAAAGAAGAAAGAAAGAAAGAAAGAAAGAAAGAAAGAAAGAAAGAAAGAAAGAAGACCAGTACCAGAGGTTTAGAAAGCCACGCATTGGACGAATATTGGGACAGAGGCGACTACAATGGTTTGGACCATCTTCCGAGCAGACGGATCCCTTCCTAAGAGAGTCCTCCAAATCTCAACCCACGGGAAAACGCCCGAGAGGACGCCTAAGAACACGATGGAAGGATCGAGTGACGACGATCCTTGAAGAAGTGGAACCGACAGCCGTGGAGGATGAAGCTAGAGACCGGAAAAGATGGAGTGCCATCTGTAGCAAATGCCTCCTCTTGTGATTGACTGACTTTCCTTTTATTCGATTTTTTAGCCTATTTTCATTTCATGAAAAAATAGGCTTATGAGATCACCTTGTGTCCGTGTGTCTGTGTGTGCGTGTGTGTGTGCGTGTCCCCTAATAACTTCTAAATGGATGGAGCGATTTCAATGAAACTCAGTAAGATCATAGCACCATTCTGGCCGACCCCGACCGTGCCCTTCAAATGTTATTGTGTCTCGCCAATCCAACATGGCGGCTGTGCGAAAAATTTCACCAGCATTCAGTATCTCCGAAATTATTACAGATATCAGCCTTAAATTTTGTACGGAGATAAAGGGCTTTACTAGAAGTTCACCTATGTAATTTTTGAAAATCTGGTAACTACAAAACAAACATGGCTGCCAAGCGAAGTTGAGACATTTAAATATACTTTTCTCGCTATTTAACCATCCAAACGTAATGAAACTTGGTACAGCAAATGTTTATACACATTGTAATGCACTGGCGTCCAATATAGTTCAATTGTTTACATAACCTCAAAATGATGGCTGTGCAAATTATTTCACTGGCATTCTATATCTCCGAAACTATTACAGATATCACCGTGCAATTTTGTACGATGATAAAGGAGGCTGCTACAAGTTTATCTATGTAACTTTCAAATACCTGTGAAGTAAAAAACGAACATGGCGGCCAAGCGAAGTTGAAACATTTTAATAGACTTTTCTCGTGATTTAACCATCTGAGCGCAGTGAAATGTGGTACAGTAAATGATTATACGTATTGTAATGCACTGGCATCTAATTTAGTTCAATTGATTACATAACCTCAAGATGGAGGCAGTGCGAAATTTTGAAATAAAGTTTTTATTTCTTGTGTCGTAATCATGCGATCGAAGTGAAAATTTGAATAATGAAGCTACGCAATAATTGTCCTTTAATGGTATATAACTCTATGGCCTATACATATAACAATCCAAAATTGCGAGCATCCGAAATATTTTGACGGTTCTCAATATCTACGAATATATGACAACAATCAAACTGAAATTTTGTATGTTGCAAAGAGACAATTAACATGAGTAGGATATATGAAAATAGGCTGTATAGTTCTACACGGAAAAACTTGTTTTGTTATGTTTTTGTAATATTTATTCCTTTGTAATATTTTCTGGTTTTTGTAATCCCTATATATATTATAATTGTGAAAATCTGTGTGTCCGTGTGTGTGTTAGTTTGTTACCTCTTCACACTAAAACGGCTGGACGTATTTGGATGAAATTTGAAATGGAGACAGCTTATAACCTAGGATAACATATAGGCTGCCGTTCATTCGGAAATAAATCATTGTTCCCGTCGAACGGGCAACATAACTGAAAAGTCACCAAAAATACTCAGCCGGGACAAAATATCGAAGTTGTCGCATATGGACCGGACAAAGCTCATTTTACGCCCCTCAATGCGAGAAACAATACTCGGTAGGTCCCTACGGGACACCGAAAACCACATTTTAAGGCCCTAAAACCAACAGTTTCAAAGATATTCACAGAAAACTATCATCACCCTGGTAAACTGATGAACTAATGGCAAGTCCGTTTCCATGGCAACTGAACCTCAAGGTATGACATCCGATTTTCTATATATCCCTGTAGGAGGCAGTGCCAATCCATTTATTATCTTTTTCAAGAGATATATAAACACAAGAACAGGGTAACGTGCCTGCCTCCCATCCGGAGGCCCCGGGTTCGATTCCCGGCCCCGTCAGAGATTTTAGACACTAGCGTGAGGGCTGCAACGGAGTGCACTCAGCTTCGTGAGGACAATTGAGTAGCTGTCTGATAGAGAGGCAGCGCCCCGGTCACGAAGAACAAGATAAACGGCCAAGCGAACACGATGCACTGACCACGCGTCACCACAATATCTGCAGGCCAAATGGCTGGGAAGCGGTCGCATGATAGGCCTAGGCCCTTCGTGGTCTGTAGTGCCAGGGGTAAAAAAATTAGGGATAGCGCCTTCTAATACCACTTTTAAATTTTAAACACTACACTAGCGGCTATTCAATAAAGTTAGCGATATACCTGCGTTCAATTTCATAAACATTGGGCTTACAAATCCCGTATAGTTAAGTTCAAATATCAGTCTGGTCGTTATTTCAGTAGCAACGAAGCTCTGTGGCGGCTATTGCCGTTTCCGTAACACTTAAGGCATCTCGCCGTCACATACCTCAATGTGCACTTACAAAATTGTGAACCAGTCTATTTACTGAAAAGAATTTCTACGTGCGAATATCCACTCTGGCAAAAACCACACTCACCACCTTTTCCAAAATGTACACAAGACATGATTTTTAAAGCACTCTTCTGTATGTTGAGGTACAGAGATATACCACATGGAAAGATACAATAAAATGTTGGCAAATCTGAATTCAAGGAACTGCTGTCCAGAATAGGCTTTCGGTGCAGGTTATGCGGCCCATGTTCGTAACATGGAATGTTATCCTTTGACAATGCATCTACACCATGTGCGAGGACAACGCATTTCAAAGATCTCTAATACCACAATAATCACCGACAGTAGTGGCTAAGCGTTCTAAAAGCGCTGCGTTAGGTCAAGGGGCCAAGCTCTCTGCTGACTCGGTAGACGCGTGGGTTCGAGCCCCACCGTCGGCTGTCCTTGAAATGGTTTTCCGTGGTTTCCCATTTTCAACACCAGGCAAATGCTGGGACAGTACCTTCTGACAGGCCACGGCCGCTTCCTTCCACATCCTTGCCCAGTTTCATTCATCTTCATCCATTCCATCTCTCATCCCGACGCGCAGGTCGCCCACGGGCGTCGACTAGAAAGACCTGCACTCGGCCTCTCAGGAGGCTACACGACAAAAAAAACCACAATAATCAGGAAATTGGAGAAAAATTTAAAGTGGGAGCGAAGATTCAAGGATAAATAATTTCATCTTTGAGATTTTCTGATGACATCGTCGTCTTGGCCGATACGCCAGAGGATTTGAACGAGTTTTTGAATGGTATGGACTCCGTCTTGAGAAATGAATTCATGATGAAAATCAATAAATGTAAAACAAAATTATTGGAATGCAGCCGAAATAAATCAGAAACCTCTATGGACCTCAAATTGGCTGGTGAAACGCTACAGGAAGTAGGATACTTCTGTTACTTAGGAAGCAAAATATCCAGTGATGGACGAAGCAAAGAGGATATAAAAAGCAGGTTGGCTCAGGCAAGGAAAGCATTTCTACAGAAAAGGAATCTGTTGACATCGAATATATATTTAGGTATTAGGAAGTCATTTTTGAAAGCTTTTGTCTGGAACGTGACATTATAAGGAAGTCAAACTTGGACTAATGGTGCAGCAGAAAAGAGGAGAATTGAAGCGTTTGAAATGTGGTGTTACAGGAGAATGATGAAGATCAGATGGGTAGATAGGGTAACAAATGAAGAGGTATTAAGACGAGTGGGAGAGGAGAGTTGTTTCTGGCGACTGCTAATGAAGGGAAGATACAGGTTGGTAGGACACATAAATAAGACACCCAGGAATAGCAAGCTTAGTTATGGAAGGGAGGGTCGAGGAAAAGAACTGTAGGCGTAGACCAGGGTTAAACAGATTGCCTCGGATGTAGGGTGTGGTTGCTGTGTAGAGATGAAACGATTAGCTCAGGAGAGGGGGATTGGTGGGCTGCATCAAACCAGTAAAAAACTGAAGAATCAAGCAACAACAACAACAATGAGGAATTTTAATTATTTAGAGAGGTATGTGAGGCAAATGGGTTTTTGGAGAATTTCAATCCCTGGGACGTAACACTGGAAGAGACTGCATAATGTACGAGTACATCAGCGGCCAAGGTGAGATATATTTTACTATAGGTCTATTAATAGCGACATGTTGACGTTCAAATCATCAAACGTGTCACAAAATTACACCCAGAATAGCATAAGGAAAAATACTTTTAATTCCCCATATTCCGATAGATTTGCCATTCCAGTGTGCAAGAGTGCAGTTCCCTCTTCAAACTATATTCGCAATTTCTATTAACAAAGCGCAATGACACACACTTAACAGCAGCAGGTGTACATTTAGACAAAACCTTTTTTTCCCATGGGCAACTGTATGTGGCGTGCTCGCGAGTATCCGGACAACAAAATCGTTATGTCTCAGCAGAAGATGGCAAAACCAAAAACGTAATTTTAAAATGTGTTCATATAATGTAACATTGTACCCTGCAGATTTTGACAACTCTAAAAAAATCCCACTTTTCGGCTCATATCAATATACTGTACTGTATGTATCAGAATTTTCAGAATTAGAATTGACCCATCTGCAGCCGCGATTGCTGTAATAGAACAGACCAATTAATGCATCGTCCCCATTGTCTTGATCGCGAGCGAAGCCGCGGGTACCTGCTAGTATATTATAATTGTGAATATCTGTGTGTCCGTGTGTGTGTGTGTGTGTTAGTTTGTTACCTCTTGACACTAAAACGGCTGGATGGATTTGGATGAAATTTGAAATGGAGACAGCTTGTACCATGGGATAACATATAGGCTGCCTTTCGTCCGGAAATAAATTATTGTTCCCGTGGAACGGGCAACATAACTGAAAAGTCACCAAAAATACGCAACCAGGACAAAATATCGAAGTTGTCGCATAAAGACCGGACAAAGCTCATTTTACTCCCCTCGATGCAAGAAACAATACTCGGTACGTCCCTACGGGACACCGAAAACTACATTTTAAAGCCCTAAAACCAACAGTTTCAAAGATATTCGCAGAAAACTATCTTCGCTCTGATTGATGAACTAATCGCAAGTCCGTTTCCATGGCAACACTACCTCAAGGTATGGCATCCGATTTTCTATATATCCCTGTAGGAGGCAATGCCAATCCATTTATTATCTTTTTCAAGATATATATAAACACAATAAGAACAGTGTAGCGTGCCTGCCTCTCGTCCGGAGGCCCCGGGTTCGATTCCCGGCTCCGTCAGAGATTTTAACACTGACGTGAGGGCTGCAATGGGCTGCACTCAGATTCGTGAGGACAATTTAGTAGCTGTGAGGCAGCGCCCCGGTCACGAAGAACACGATTAACGGCTGAGGGGACACTATGCACTGACCACGCGTCACCACAATATCTGCAGGCCAAATGGCTGGGAAGCGGTCGCATGATGGGCCTAGGCCCTTCATGGGCTGTAGTGCCAGGGGTAAATAAATTAGGGGAAGCGCCTTCTAATACCACCTTTAATTTTTAAACACTACAGTAGCGGCTATTAAATAAAGGTAGCGATATAGCTACGTTCAATTTCATAAACACTGGGCTCACAAATCCCGTATAGGTAAGTACAAATATCAGTCTGGTCATTTTTTCAGTAGCAACTAAGCTCAGAGGCGGCTATTGCCATTTCCTTAACACTTAAGGCATCCCGCCGTCATATACCTCAATGTGCACTTACCAAATTGTGAACCAGTCTATTTTACTGAAAAGAATTTCTACTAGCGAGTATCCACTCCGGCAAAAACCACACTCACTACCTTTTCCAAAATTTACACAAGACATGATTTTTAAAGCACTCTTCTGTATGTTGAGGTACAGAGACATACCACATGGAATGATACAATAAAATGTTGGCAAATCTGAGTTCAAGGAACTGCTGTCCAGAACAGGCTTTCGGTACAGGTTATGCGGCCCATGTTCGTAACATGGAATGTTTTCCTTTGACAATGCACCTGCACCATGTGCGAGGGCAACGCATTTCAAAGATCTCTAAAAACACAATAATCAGGAAATTGGAGAACAATTTAAAGTCGGAGTGAAGATTCAAGGAGAAATAATTTCATCTCTGAGATTTGCTGATGACATCGTCATCTTGGCCAATACGCCAGAAGATTTGAACGAGTTTTTGAATGGTATGGACTCCGTTTTGACGAATGAATTCATGATGAAAATCAATAAATGTAAAACAAAATTATTGGAATGCAGCCGAAATAAATCAGAAACCTCTATGGACATCAAATTGGCAGGTGAAACGCTACGGGAAGTAGGAGACTTCTGTTACCGGTACTAAGGAAGCTAAATAACCAGTAATGGACGAAGCAAAGAGGATATAAAAAGCAGGTTGGCTCAGGCAAGGAAAGCATTTCTACAGAAAAGGAATCTCTTGACATCGAATATACATTTAGATATTATGATGTCATTTTAGAAAGTTTTTGTCTGGAGCATGACACTATAATGAAGTGAAACTTGGACTAATGGTGCTGCAGAAAAGAGGAGAAGTGAAGCGTTTGAAATGTGGTGTTACGGGAGAATGATGAAGATCAGATGGGTAGATAGGGTAACAAATGAAGAGCTATTAAGACGAGTGGGAGAGGAGAGATGTTTCTGGTGACTGCTAATGAAGAGAAGAGATAGGTTGGTACGACACATATTAAGACACCCAGGAATAGCAAGCTTAGTTATGGATGGGAGGGTCAAGGACAAGAACTGTAGGGGTAGACCAGGGTTATGCAGATTGCCTCAGATGTAGGGTGCGGTAGCTATGTAGAGATGAAACGATTAGCTCAGGAGAGTGAGGCATGGAGGGCTGCATCAAACCAGTCAAAAAACTGAAGACTCAAACAACAACAATCGGGAATTTCAATTACTTAGACAGGCATGTGAGACAAAAGGGTTGTTGGAGAATTTCAATCCCTGGGATGCAACACGTGAAGAGACTGCATAAGGCCAAGGTGAGAGATATTTTACTATAGGTCTATTAATAGCGACATACCGGGTGAGTTAGCCGAGGTCGTTGCGGCATGACTGTTGGCAGTCGCTTACATCCGGGAGGCGAGGAGGTTCGAATCCCCCCGCCGGCAACCTTGAAGATGGTCTTCTGTGGTTTCCCATCTTCCTTCCAGGCAAATGCCGGGGTTGGTCCTTAACTATAGGCCACAGCCGCTACCTTCCAACTCCTCGACCCTCCCTTCCAACTTTCCTCCCCAACGGTACTTGTAGCTCACCCACTGGGTGTCCGTCTCGAAGCAGCTACAAAACTGGCGAGCCGAACATGTCCTCGGACACTCCCGGCACTAAAAGCCATACGCTAAAAAAAAAAAAAAATAGCGACATGTTGACGTTCAAATCATCAATAAGTGTGGCAAAATTATATCCTGAATAGCTTAAGGAAATATACTTTTAATTCCCCATATTCCGATAGATTTGCCATTCCAGGTGTAAGTTTAGACAAAACCATTTTTTCCCACGCGCAACTATATGTGGCGTGCTCGCAATTATCCGGACTACAAAATCGTTATGTCTCAGCAGAAGATGGCAAAACCAAAACCAAAATTTTCAAATGTGTTCACATAATGTAACATCGTACCCTGCAGACTTTCACAACTCTATAAAATTCCCACTTTAGCTGCTCATATCAATATACTGTATTTATCAGAATTTTCAGAATTAGAATCGACCCACCTGTAGCCGCGATTGCTGTTATAGAATAAACCAATTATCAGCAATAATGCATCGTCCCCATTGTCTTGATCGCGAGCGAAGCCGCGGGTACCTGCTAGTATTTGTAATATTTTCTTTTCCTATTGTCCTTCTGCTGTAGGCCTCAAAGGCCCGTTTAATGCAACAAATAATGATGATGATGATGATGATGATATCAGCACTTCAGAGGGAGAGGGAGAGAGACAGGAAAAGGAAAGAGATGCGAATGTTTGTTGCATTAGCAGTATTATTATTCACATTCATAAATTCCTCATTTTACAATGGTACAATGATTCAAAATACGGACTATTGTCAGGCACTTTCAGAGTTAATTCTTCATTTAGGAAGCGTCGCACTGTATGACAAGTGTCCAAGATCACCGACTTATGGATCTGTCCCAGCTTGTGAGCCATTCCGAGAGCATGTACCGCTTGGGTCCAAGCTCTGTGAACTTGTGCGGTGATGTCAAGGGGCAGGCGGGAAGAGAAGGGCCTGTCAACTGCCCGCGGTATTATCTGAAATTCATGTATATTCCAATAATGCTAACATAGAGCCGTTCCTCAAACCACTGTGGTGTTGCGAATGAGTAAGTGGGTCACCGACCAATGTATTTGGTTCTGCTACTAGGCACGGACAAGGAACCCTCATCACTCGTCACCATCACTCCTCATAGGTCGAGATCCACATTCCTCTCAGGTTCACGGAGCTTGGACCCGAGCAGTAGTTGGTTCACCAGTCTTGAAGGTACAATTCCAGTTGCTGACAGAATGAGAGGCTGGATGTTCACCTGCTTTAGCTTCCACATTTGTTTTACTTCAATGGTCAGTTCGGAGTATTTGTTGACCTTTTGGGCATATGCTGTTTGAAGGTTGTGGTTGAGTGGTACGGATATATTGATTATCACAGCTTTCTTTCTTCTGTCGATCAAGGAGGAGAATATCAGGATGGTTGGCTTTGATGGTTTTATCAGTGCGGATTTCTCTGTCCCAGTATAATACAGGGCGCCCGAGAATGTTATCCGCAGTGGGTACGTGCAGCTGTGAGTGGTTGAGTAATGAGTTTTAGTTGGCTGCACTGCACTGTGTCCTTCAAAGCGGGACTTCCCCGTGTGAGCTGTAGATGTGCATCGCAATAAGCGCGCGAGCCTGCAGGTCTTCAGCGTGTATTACAGTCAGCGAGAGTTCGGATAGATTATTATTGGAAGAGTGCAACAGTATACAGGCGGTAATGTTTACTACTGAAGAGAGAGTTTTTTTTTTTTTTTTAATACTTTTTCGCGAAGGCGATCGGTTTACAGAAAATGTAAAATTAAGATTTCAGGCGCGGTTTCCTAATTCGAAGTGTCCAAACCGTGATACCATTCGGGATTTGGCAAGTAAATTTCGTGTGACTGGCTCAGTTCACGATGTGCCCGGAACAGGCAGGCCTACGCTTTTAACAGACGAAAAACTTGATGAAATCTCCCATATAATGCTGCGAAGCCCAAGTAAATCAACACGAAAATTAGCTCAACAAACTGGAATCTCCAAGTCGACAGCACATAAAGCTGTAAGAGACAAGCTTCAGTTGTTTCCTTATAGTGGGCAATGTATGGAAGATAGACATATGCTCTCGCGGACTTTTTTGTAGAACTTTTCATGCTGAACAATTCTTACACTCATAGTATTTAGATATTTTTAACGGTTTGCCCAGCGTAAGCTTACAAAGTGCTCGGAGGTCAGTTTTTTTTTATCGACTATTCCACTAAAATCGTTACTGCTCGGCTTCCTTTGATCATAAATAAATTATTTTCTACAGAAATCATACTCGATATATCCTTTACAGAATGGTGAAAACCGCATCAAAATATATCCAGTGGTTCTTGAGTTTACCAGTAACATCCAAGAAACGGGGACTTTGTTTTATAGAGATGATGCAAGCGGCAGCCGTGCTACCTACGTAACTGCTGTAGCTAGCTCTCGCAGACGCATGTAGGCGCTGCGGAGAATATTCCCGGACACACTGTAAAATGGGTTCCATTGTACGAAACATATTTTGGTTGGTACTTACAATACGGAAGCGAGGAGTCATCTAGTCTTGTAGTTTTAGCCATTATTATTATTAATATTATTATTATTAATAATAATAATAATAATAATTAATAATAATTAATAATTATTAATAATAATAATAATAATAATAATAATAATAATAATAAAATTTTAAAACTTGAAGTTCAACCAGCGTGGTTTACACAGACATTAAAGGATCTTAAGGAAGCAGACATTGACATTACAGATACATATAATAGGAATTTATTGCGGGACAAAATTCAAAAAGTGATCTTCAGGGAGGAACAAGAAAGATAACGAAAGCAGCCACGTAACATTGAACAGCTCCGAAAGCAGAGATCAGAGAGGATGAAGTGAATGTGGGCAGAGAGAAAAAAGACATGTGGCAAGATTTGAAGTATTGATTTTACGTGCTCTGTAATAGTGCTATTCGTTTGAATAATAAATATTATTATTATTATTATTATTATTATTATTACTATACCAACAGCAGTGGCTACGCTGGCTAAAGCGCAGCGTTAGGTCATGGGGCCAAGCTCTCTGCTGACTCGGTAGACGAGTGGGCTCGAGCCCCACCGTCGGCTGTCCTTGAAATGGTTTTCCGTGGTTTCCCATTTTCAACACCAGGCAAATGCTGGGACGGTACCTTCTTACAGGCCACGGCCGCTTCCTTCCACATCCTTGCCCAGATTACATTCATTCCATCTCTCATCCTGATGCGCACATCGCCCACGGGCGTCATCTAGAAAGACCTGCACTCGGCCTCTCAGAAGGCCACACGACGACAACAACAACAAATATTATTCTTATTCTTATTCTTATTATTATTATATTCGATTGAATGGTGCTCAGGTAGTTGGTATGGCATGAAGGTTGTGCTCATAGTTTCAAAATGGTTGAGAAGGTCTGGTTTACAGCTCTACACTGACCTCTCTCTGATGACCACTTGTTGAATTGCCTGATTACCTGCTGACAATGGAACTGTCAGTCACCATGGTTCTTATTGTTCGCACTGCACTCTGCAGCTGCAAAAATGTCCACAACTGCATTTCATCACCATTGGCGTAACAAATTGCATTGAGTCACTTTAAATAAGTTACTAACCATTTGTCCCTCAACACTACATGCATGGTGGTTTATTTATTCAGAATCATTGTTTTCACTGTCGACACACACACATTTCAAAGTCGCCATGTTCGCAGACAACTTGCAGGCACTAAAACTGGCACTTATAACGGAACAAGTTAGATCTGAACCTTCCGATGCGCATGTGCGTCCAGTTACATTACGTCATCCCCCCGCCTGGATTCTTTGTCAACCAGTGAGCACATACTTCATCACGCGCTGGTTAGATGTTGCCAAGTAGTCATTATTCCCACAACCTTGGCAGGGTACAGATGCTCTCAAGGCATGCGAAGCAAGACTGAGCCGCTCTGTTTTTTGACAAGCACGGCAACGAGTTTGCTGTCAGGAGTGTGTGAAGTGGGCGCGCTCTCAGTTCA
This sequence comes from Meconema thalassinum, assembly GCA_946902985.2. Classification (NCBI taxonomy): domain Eukaryota; kingdom Metazoa; phylum Arthropoda; class Insecta; order Orthoptera; family Tettigoniidae; genus Meconema; species Meconema thalassinum. Next base: position 462,652,807 of record OX336391.1, read on the forward strand.
TTACCACCAATACCAATGCTATGTCACTGAGAGTGCTCCTATTCGATACTTTATGCTTGCATAATATAACCACGACGAGCAGCGAGCAGCTCCAAACAGCTATTGCACCAAAGAGGGGAAATCGAATTTGCGCCTAGTGATCCCACCACTTCCCCTCCTAGACGAGACTCCGCCATGACAGGCCAGGTCTAACTTGCCACGCTATACTATGAAACATAGAGGTTGGCAGCATGACCTGATCGTCATCTGTTTAGTGTTCCGTCCTTCAGGGTCGCCTATCTTTAAATCGTTAGGCAGATGACATCACACAACATGACCTTCTATGCAGGTGTTCTGAACCTTTTAAAGACTGTGATCACCACCTTCATGCCATACCAAGTACCTGAGCACCCTTAAACCGAATATAATAATAATAATAATAATAATAATAATAATAATAATAATAATAATAATAATTGGAACAAGAAGTTTACAACAACCTGGGTACAAGAAATCAAAAAGGATTTGGAAAGAAACAATATCAGAGAAGAAGATACACCACAGAGATATATTTTTAGGCAAAAAGTGCTAAAAATGGAAGGATTACAAGGGAAAGAAAACCGGCTCAAAATGGGCCGAGGAAAGAAGAGGAAACATAGTGAGATGATGAAGGTACAGTATATTGGAGGAAGAAGAAGGAACAGCAAAGGACAAAGTATTGAAATTGGCTCGTGGTCTCTAGGCTACTGAAACGAAAATAAGAAGAAGAATACAACAAGCATGCGCCTCTCTTTCGTTCTCCTATTTGTCTCTCCATCAGAAGTGTTGAAATGGCTAGGGATGCACCTTTCACCGGGCATGCTGCAACTGCTTGCGTGACTCATATAGATTAGCCTACATTTACGTGTGCATAGTAGAGTCCAATCAGCATCATTCTAGTTACTCATAAATCAGGGATGTCCGATTATTAGCCTATTATCAATTTTGAAAAAATAGGCTTATTATTATTGGAATTAAACACAATGTGTATAGTTATTACATAACAGATATCATTGACATTCGTCCTTTGCATAGTACGAGATTGACATTGTTCTTTTTGTACATTCAAATAGGTGATACTGTGTGCAGCATTGGTTGCAGAGTTCACAGCTGCATTGACTGTCGGCGTTGTGGTAACCTTTCCTGTTGCAGATTTTATGGTGGAAGCCGTGTATTGCTCCTCGGGTGTAGAGGTGTCGTAGTTCATAGCCGGCTGATCTCCATTCCTTCTCCTTCATGGCTGGGGTGCGGTAGAATTCGGGGTCTATTTCTGTTGAATTCTGGGCTCTTTCTTCCAGGAACTTGATGCATGCTTGTGTTTGAATCAGGTTGTGTTTTAATATTAGGTCTTCTATAAATGTTTTTGTTCCCACCAGTTGATAAACTAATCTGGTTGGGGCGTACTTCGATACGCACAGTGTTTTCTTGAGGTATCTGGCTTTAACTCTATCCAGGTCTTTGATGTTTTTGTAGTTCAAGTGTGGCCAAATTATTTCAATTGCGTATGATGCTATTGGGGCGATTTTCAGATTGAACAGTGAAATTGATGTTTCTAGTGAGAGGCTATGAAGTTTTTTGATTACCATTGTGGCTTTTATTGCGGAGATTGATCTTTCCTCAACATGCCTTGTGAAGGTGAATCCGGTCACCTGCAGAGTTACCCCTAAATATTTGTACGCCTTCGCTATGCCTAAAGTGTGATCCCCACATCTGAAGACATCCTTCGAGGATATTCGTCCGCCTTTGCGAAACTTCATTACTTTTGTCTTGTTCTGGTTTATTTTAAGTTCGTTTTCTTTCGTCCATTCCTCTAACCTATTGATTGCTTGCTGCATCGCTTCCCTGTTTTTGCTTAGGATCACCATGTCATCTGCATAGAGCAGTATTTTTACCACTTCCGTTGTGATCTTTTGAACTACGTCGTTTGTGAGCATGTTGAAAAGTATCGGGCTTAGAGAGTCACCTTGTAGAACTCCGTTTGTCTGTTTTATGTTCCTTAATTCTAGCTGACCGTCACATATGCTTATTACGTTGCTGTGCAGTATGCTTGTTATGAGACTAAGGAAAGGGTCTTCTGGTCCTAGAACTGTCCTCAGTTTTTGGATGAGAATGTTCCTGTTCACTCCATCAAAAGCTTTTTGATAATCTACGAAGGTCGCGTATGCGCTGCCTTTGGGTTGACTTAGTGCTTCGCCTATGTATCCTAGTACTTTCTGTATTGCTTGGATTGTCGATCTTCCTGGTATGAATCCGTGTTGTTCCTCTGGTATCTCTTCCATTAATCGCTCGAAGATTCTATCTCGTATGATGTTGGATAACATCTTGAAGGCTGCACATTCAAGTGCAATCCCCCTGTATGAGTCGGGTGCATCATGTGGTACCCTGCCTTTGTATATTATCTTGATTGTTGATTTCCTCCAGGAGCTCGGTATATTTCGGAGTTTTATACATTTGTTGTATAGGGCTGTCCATATTCTTGTTGTGTATGGGAGTGATGCCTTGATAATTTCATTTGAAATGTTGTCCGTTCCTGCTGCTTTTCCAGGCTTGCTTCTCTGTATTACTGACCAGACTTCAGCTTCTGTTATGGTTGGTGGCATTTCCCCTTCCGTATGCTCTCTTGGTCCGTCCTATTGCTCGTAGACTGTCAGTTGTAGGAGTTCTGTTAAGTGGGCTTCCCATGTCTCCAGCGGGATGTCTGGTACCACGGTGCTTCTTCTTGCATCTAGGACTCAATACGGTTTATTTTCCGCTTCTCTCGGTAGCTGCTGCTCTTTACGGAGTGCGTATTCTTTCCGCTTTGCGCGAAGCAGGTTCACATAAGTCTTTCTTTCCTGATTATATTTTTCACGATTTTCCTGACTCTGTTTACACTTTAGGTTATGAAGTCTTCCTAGGACGTTATTTCTTATTTCATAGCATTCTGTGTCGAACCACGGCTTGCTTCTCCTTATTGGAGGTGGGCCTGGAGTTGCTTCCAATAGACAGTCCTGAAGTATTCGCATGGCGGTGTCCAGTTCTCCTTCTTCTATGAGTTTCATGACCTGGCCATGGTCAAGGGTCTGGCTGAGGGATTCTGTGTCTAATAGTCTGGGTGTCCATCTTCGCGTTTCCTTGGGCTCTCGTCCTGGGTTTCTTTTGGAGTTGGAAGGTTGCTCTTACTGGTAAGTGTTTCCTGATAGTATCCCAGGAATCCTTTCCCAGCACTGCGTGTCCCTTTAGCTTTATCTTTCTTCCGCGATAGAAAATTAAGTCGATGGTGCTGGTTCCGTTGTGTGCAATGTATGTGGGACTTTCTTCCTTGTTGATTAGTTGGAAGCCCTCTTCTTGCATCAGTTCCGTTAGGGCTCTTCCTTTTCTGTTTGGTATGTCCAGACGGCAGTTGAAGTCACCTGCCATTATGGTTGATTTTTCCTGGTCGATATGTCCTAAGATTCTGGTGATGCTTTCGACCGTTTCCTCGGTTGATATGTGGGGGCGAAGGTATACTCCTATTATTGTGATGTCCTTGAGGTGACCTGTAACTGAAACTTCGGTAACTTGGGTTTGTATAGACTGTCGTAGTGATGCCTTATGGAAGCAGGTGATCCCGCCTGAGGGGCGCCCGTTTCCGGGATGCTTTGCTAATGCGTGAGTCGCATAGTATCCCGTGATGTTCAAGGGTTCAGTTAAGAAAGTTTCACAAAATATTATTACGTCTTGCATAAATAGTGAGTTGTTTGGCAGTATGCTCAGGGTAGATTTAATTCCTTCTACATTCCATATTGTTAGTTCTATTGTTTGGATTTGTACTTCACTTTGTTTATTGAAAGAGATAGGGGCGAAAAGTGACCTCCTCTGGCCAGAAATCTTCCGAGTCTAGCTTGTTTGCCTCATCCTCTGTTACTCCTATTCTAAACGCCTTAGATAGGCTTATGAGATCACCTTTTGTCCGTGTGTGTGTGTGTGAGAGTGTGTGAGGTGGGTGTGTCCCTAATAATATCTAAATGGCTGGAGCGATTTCAATGAAACTCGGTAAGTTTATTGCACTATTCCGGACGACTCCGACCGTGTCCTTCAAAGTTTGTCACGTCTCACCAATCCAACATGGCGATTGTGCGAAATATTTCACCAGCATTCAATATCTCCCAAACTATTCCCGATATCACCCTGGAATTTTTAACGGTGATTAAGGGAACTACTAGAAGTTCACCTATGTGACTTTTGAAAAACTGGTAACTACAAAACCAACCTGGCGGCCAAGCAAATTTGCGACTTTTTAATAGACGTTACTCGCGATTAACCAACTAAACGCAACAAAACTTGGTACAGTATATGTTTATACACATTGTAATGCACCGACATCTAACTTGGTTCAATTGTTTACATTACCACAAGATGGCGGATGTGCGAAATATTTCACCGGCATTCTATATCTCTAAAACTATTAGCGGTATCACCCTGAAATTTTGTACGGAGATAAAGGGTACTACTATAAGTTCATCTATAAGACTTTTAAAACCCGTTTAGCTACAAAACGAACATGGTGGCCAAACTTTTTTGAAAATTTTAAATAGAACTTTCTCGCGATTTAATGTTCCAAACGTAATGACACTTGGTACAGCAAATGTTTATACCCATTGTAATGCAATGGTATTTAATTTAGTTCAATTGTTTACATAACCTCAAGATGGCGGCTGTGCGAATTTTAAAATGAAGTTTATATTTCTTGTGTCGTAATCATGCGATCGAAGTGAAAGTTTGAATAATGAACCTACGCAATAAATTTCCTTTAATGGTGCATGACTCTATGACCTATACATTTAACAATCCAACATGGCGACCATCCGGAATATTTAGACGGCTCTGAATATCTACGAATCTATAGCAATCAAACTGATTTTTTATGTTCATAGGGGCTATGAACTTAAGTTCACATATAGGACTTTAAGTAACCTGGTGATCACAAATCCAACATGGCGGCGACGCGAATTATAAATATTCACATGGTCGTTTCTCGCAATTTAACCATCCGAGTGCAGTGACACTTGGTACAGTAAATCCTTATGCAAATGTTAATCCACTGGCATCTAATTTTTTCAATTGTTTCCTTAACCACGAAATGGCAGTTGTGCGAAATTTTAAAATCTCATTTTTACCTCTTGTGTCCTAATTATGCGATTGAAGTTGGAATACTACACGTACACAATAATCTTCATGTAACAGTACATAACTCTAAGACCTACATTTATAAAAATCCAACATGGCGACCATCCGAAATATTTAGTCGGTTCTCAATATCTACGAATCTATGACAGCAATCAAACTGAAATTGTGTATGTTGATAGAGGCAATTAACATAAGTGGGATATATGAAAATAGGCCGTATAGTTCTTCGCGGAACTACTTATTTCATAAATAACAAGTAGTTCCGTGAAGAACTATACAGCCTATTTTCATATATCCTACTAATGTTAATTGCCCCTATCAACATACTAAATTTCAGTTTGATTGCTGTAATAGATTCGTAGATATTGAGAACCGTCTAAATATTTCGGGTGGTCACCATGTTGGACTTTTATATATGTAGGGCTTAGAGTTCCGTAGCGTAGCGGTCAGCACGGTTAGCTACCGCCCCGGAGGTCCTGGGTTTGATTCCCGGCTCTGCCACGAAATTTGAAAAGTGGTATGAGGACTGGAACGGGGTCTACTCAGCCTCGGGTGGTCCAAATGAGTAGAGGGGGTTCGATTCCCACCTCAGCCATCCTCGAAGTGGTTTTCCGTGGTTTCCCACTTCGTCTTCGGGCAAATGCCGGGATGGTACCTACTGTAAGGCCACGGCAGCCTCTTTCCCTCTTCATAGCCTTTCCATCCCAATCTTCCATCCCTTCCCATCCCTCATGAGGCCCCTGTTCGCTTTGCAGGTGAGGCCGCCTGGGCGAAGTGCTGATCACACCTCCCCAGTTGTATCCATCCTGACCAGATGTTCCAAGCTCCAGGACACTGCCCATAGAGGCGGTAGTGGTGAGTTCCCTCGCTGAGTCCGTGGGAACCACCAACCTAGAGGGTAAATTGACTAAATAAAAATAAAATAAAATAAATAAGGGCTTAGAGTTATGTACTGTTACATGAAGATTATTGTGTACGAGTAGTATTCAAACTTCAATCGCATGATTAGTATACAAGAAGTAAAAATGAGATTTTAAAATTTCGAACAAATGCCATCTTGTGGTTATGGAAACAATTGAAAAACATTAGATGCCAGTGGATTAACATTTGTATAAGGATTTACTGTACCAAGTGTCACTGCACTCGGATGGTTAAATTGCGAGAAACGACCATGTGAATATTTATAATTCGCTCCGCCGCCATGTTGGATTTGTGATCACCAGGTTATTGAAAGTCCTATAGGTGAACTTATGTCCATAGCCCCTATGAACATTAAAAAATTCAGTTTGATTGCTGTAATAGATTCGTAGATATTGAGATCCGTCTAAATATTTCGGATGGTCGCCTTGTTGGATTGTTATATGTACAGGCCTTTAGAGTCATGTACCTTTAGAGGAAAATTATTGCGTAGGTTCATTATTCAAACTTTCATTTCGATCGCATAATTACGACACAAGAAACAAAAACAGCCGCCATCTTGAGGTTATGTAAATAATTGAACTAAATTACATACCAGTGAATTACAATGTATATAAACATTTGCTGTACCAAGTTTCATTGCGTTTGGATCATTAAATCACGAGAAAAGTCTATTTAAAACTTCCAACTTCGCTTGGCCGCCATGTTCGTTTTGTAGTTAACTGGTTTTTGAAAGTCTCATAGATGAACTTCCAGTAGCGCCCTTTATCTCCGTGGAAAATTTCAGGGTGATACCGGTTATAGTTTCAGAGATATAGAATGCCGGTGAAATATTTCGCACAGCCGCCATATTGAGGTGATGTAAACAATTGAACGAAGTTAGATGTCGGTGCATTACAATGAGTATAAACATATACTGTACCAAGTTTCATTGCCTTTGGTTGGTTAACTCGCGAGAAACGCCTATTTAAAAGTCGCTAATTCGCTTGGCCGCCATGTTGGTTTTGTAGTTACCAGGTTTTCAAAGGTCACATAAGTGAACTTCTAGTAGCAGCCTCTGTCACCATACAAAATTCCAGGGTGATATCGTTAATAGTTTCGGAGATATTGAATGCTGGTGACATAATTCGCACAGCCGCCATGCTGAATTGGTGAGACGTAACAAAATTTGAAGGGCACGGTCGGGGTCGCCCGGAATAGTGCTATGAACTTACCAAGTTTCATTGAAATCGCTCTGTCGTTTAGATTTTATTAGGGGGACACGCACACACACACTCCTTACACACACACACACACACACACACACACACACACAAAAGGTGATCTGATGAGCCTATTTTTTCAAAATTGAAAATAGGCTAAAAATACGAGCCTTACAGTAGTCGCATATGATGTGTAACATCTGACATTGAAGAAACCTCACGTGAAATTGTTGATACACCGGTATTTTATACTATTATTGGCACAAATATTAATCTATTGTAAAAGGGAGAGTTTTACAGATATTGTAGTTTATAATACGGAACTCATTTTATTAGATGATTTGTAGCATCCACCAGAATACGATATGGATCAACTAGATTAATAGACGCGACACCGCTCATAATCTTAAATTCCTTATAAACAGGTCCTCTTCATTCACAGACCAACACGTAATTTCATATGGATTCTGTTAAAATGAGTGATATTGAAATGATAAATATCGTTTAAAATGATAAACTGGGAGCAAAAATACCTACCCCGTCTGGGATTCGAACCCTAGTTCTCTAGATTCACAGTCATAAGCACTAACCCCATGGCTATTTCGACTACGCAAACTTTGTGCACAAGATGGTAACTTATTTCCACGTTCCAATAATACTGCATTACGGAATTAAGTTTCTTTTATATTTTGCTTGTTTCGATAATGTTCCTGCGTGAAATTGAGTTTAAAATGCCTTATGAATAGGCTCTTGTGGGTAAAGAGAATGTATTCAGTAATAGTTCATGAAGGCTTGCTCAATTCTCGTATAACCACAACAATTATATTATATTGATGAATTTATTACCATTATGTGGATTAATATTTGAATAGCCATTGTGCAGAAACATAATACCGGCAATGCCGTCTACTTACAATGTTTGATATTAAAACATTTTACCATTTAAAATATACTGATACGAAGACTTCGAACATGTACCATGTCATTTGTTTCAATCACTTGACACCAGAGTTCGCATGAGCGTTTTCCGTTCAGTATGTCATATACATTCCACATGGCCGAGAGTATGTTATGGTATCAATTTCAGACACCGCGCGCTCATTGTTTCTCGTACCACTGCCAGCTGGGTCTTACCACTGCTCGCTGGATCGATCGAGCGAGTGGGCAGTGCATACTTCCGTTTTCCACCACTGCCAGCTAGTACACTTCCGTTCGATCGATCGAGCGGGCAGTGCATACTTCCTTTCGATCCACCACTGCCCGCTCGATTGTTCCGATCCACTTCCGTCCACAATTTTCAAAATCACTCCCACAAAACTATCCAGCAACCGAGCGGAAAGATGTTACACATCAATAAATAATAACGTAGTGTTCTAAGAGGCGATTACCGTTGAAAACCATCGTCGTTACACCAAAACCATACTTGGCGTTGATTCAAGATCAAATTATAAAATATATTACGTAAAATTGCGCCAAATTGGGTCAATATAATGTCCGAAGTGCATTATTCGAAGTTGATCTACAGCAATAATAACAAGTAGTTCCGTGAAGAACTATACAGCCTATTTTCATATATCCTACTTATGTTAATTGCCACTATCAACATACACAATTTCTGTTTGATTGCTGTAATAGATTCGTAGATATTAAGAACCGACTAAATATTTCGGATGGTCACCATGTTGGATTTTATATATGTAGGTCCTAGAGTTATGTACTGTTACATGCAGATTATTGTGAACGTGTAGTATTCAAACTTCAATCGCAAAATTAGGACACAAGAAAAAACAAGGAGATTTTAAAATTTTTCACAGCTGCCATCTTGAGGTTATGGAAACAATTGAAATAAATTAGATGCCAGTTGATTAACATTCGTATAAGGATTTACTGTACCAAGTTTCACTGCACTCGGATGGTTAAATTGCGAGAAACGTCCATGTGAATATTTATAATTCGCGTCACCGCCATGTTGGATTTGTGATCACCAGGTTATTTAAAGTCCTATAGGTGAACTTAAGTTCAGAGCCCCTATGAACATTAAAAAATGCAGTTTGATTGCTAAAATAGATTCGTAGATATTCAGTATCGTTTAAATATTTCGGATGGTCGCCATGTTGGATTGTTAAATGAATAGGCCATAGAGTCATGTACCATTAAAGGAAAATTATTGCGTAGGTTCATTATTCAAACTTTCACTTCGATCGCATGACTACATCACAAGAAATAAAAACTTAATTTTAAAATTCGCACTGCCGCCATCTTGAGGTTATGTAAACAATTGAACTAAATTAGATACCAGTGGATTACAATGTGTATAAATATTTCCTGTACCAGGTTTCAGTGCGCTTGGAACATTAAATCGCGAGAAAGGTCTATTTAAAATTTTCAAATTCGCTTGGCCGCCATGTTCGTTTTGTAGTTAACAGGTTTTTGAAAGTCTTATAGATGGACTTCAAGTAGTGCCCTTTATCTCCGTACAAAATTTTAGGGAGATACCGCTAATAGTTTCAGAGATATAGAATGCCGGTGAAATATTTCGCACATCCGCCATCTTGTGATTATGCAAACAATTGAACAAAGTTAGATGTCGGTGCATTACAATGTATATAAACATATACTGTACCAAGTTTCATTGCGTTTGGTTGGTCAAATCACGAGAAACGTCTATTTAAATGTCGCAAATTCGCTTGGCCTCCATGTTGGTTTTGTAGTTACCAGGTTTTCAAAAGTCACATAAGTGAACTTATAGCAGTTCCCTCTATCACCATAGAAAATGTCAGGGTAATATCGGTAATAGTTTCGGAGATATTGAATGCTGGTGAAATATTTCGCACAGCCGCCATGTTGGATTGGTGAGTCGTAACAAAATTTGAAGGGCACGGTCGAGGTCGCCGGGAATAGTGCTATGAACTTTCCGAGTTTCATTGAAATCGCTCCAGCCGTTTAGATTTTATTAGGGGGGGACACACACACGAATCACACACACACACACACACGGACAAAAGGTGATCTCATAAGCCTATTTTTTTCAAAATTGAAAATAGGCTAAAAATAGGCTACAAGTCAATCTCAATACTTAATTTACACTCTTCTTAGAAATAAATTTCTGGATAAAAGAAACAGTAGTAACGTAGTTAGAAGATAAAATGACATGGAATAGATTTGATGCGAGCGTCAGAAGTCATGTTGTTAATAAAGGTTGTGAATGATGATGCTTGGAAGTGGAAGTGCACAACAAACGAAGTCCAGGCGTACGATGTTAAAATAGCCTCCAAGCTGCTTAAATTGGATCTCATGATTGATGATGTACTACAGTGAAGTTACCATGACCTCAAGCATCATCAGATTTATAAATATGATCTCTGAAGAAGCTGTCGTGTCAAGGACTGAGCTGTTGCTACTCTGTGTCAGAAGTAAGAACGTGATGACCCTGCTAATTCAGTTCCTAGTTAACTTCCTAGTTTCAAAAAGACTGTCGACTGAATGTAGCTGAACAGTGGAACTGCTCTTTAGACAGTTAGGGCCGAGTTCACCAACGCAGCGTTAACAGGCCGTGAGTAAATGCGTTGTTAATTTTAACATCGGAATTAAGCTTGTTGGTGTATCACCAGCACATTCAAGGATTATCATTAACAAACGGATCTTTATTGTTAAGGGATGTGCAACACTCCTTGAAAGATAATGATTGTGTTGGTATTTGTATTGAACCCTTTTATCCTCTGTTGGATAAATGATTCTATGTTTTATTTCTCCAATTAATAATTATTTCAACCAGCATCATGAAAGTAGCCAGACGGAGATGAGGAAATTTCAAGCATTGGTTGGAGACAGCGGGGACATACCTGAAGCAGGTTGACAATAGGCTAAATATTTTAGCTGTGAAAGGAAATAGCATAGCGATGTGTCAGAAAGGACAGGTGTGGGCCGCCTCAAATAGAAGCGACGCGCAGTGAGACATGCTGCTGGTATGTTCATTGTGATATTCGCGCCTAGAAGAAATATGATGCAGTAATGTGAGTGGCTGATGAGCAGGCTGGACACTCCTACGACGCCAAGATCTGCTATGAACCGCCAAATTACAGAAAATGTTAGAACCAATGAGAGAAGAATGCCTAGTTAACGCGGCAGGTCTAGCGTGGGTACGCTCGGCTAGCATTCACGCGGGAAATCGCCTAGACAAAATCTCTACGATCGATTCTAGGATTAATGAGCATATTCTTGACCTGTGCAATATTACGAGTTCAGTGATATTTATTTCATGCCTGTACCACAATTATTTCGTGAAATTTTTACATAAATTCCCCCCATCGAGACCTAGGGCCAGTTCTTTTATAAGTGGCATGAAGAGCCAAGACAGGGACTTCTATTCTGTGCGTCTACGGACGTGGACTTCTATTCTGTTCGTCTGAGGACGTAGACTATTATTCTGTGCGTCTACGGGCGTAGTCGTCTTATTACTGTTCGTCTGCGGACAGAACGATTTCTATTTTGTGTGTCGTGGACACAGGTTGTTATTGTAAAGTGTTAAATTCAGTGATAGATAGCCACAGTACTATATTGTAGGGGCAGTATCGTCGATAATTCGCCAACGAACTGTGACAGGGAAAGTAGTACCTGAACAGCGAATTTAGTAGTCAGATATCAAGTGTATAATAATCTAATTTTTGAAGCAGCGCCGAGATGACACCGACGACTACAGAGGAAGTTTGGAATTCTCAACACTCCGTCCAGATGGCTGAGATGAGATAGAACCATTCAGTTGGGAAATGGCAGCAGACGTTCTTTGACGGGTGACTACAAGAGAGATGAGTACAAAATAATATTCTTTATTATTTGATAAATTAACTTATGGTTTATGGGACATATTTTTGTAAATACATTGCTTGTGTGATTAACGTAGTATATTTAGTTTTGGTCTGACACACTTTTGTATGGAAGCAGCTCGCACGAATGTAGTTAGTGGAAGGTTCTTGTTTTTGTATTGTGTTAACTAACGTAGCTATGTGAACGGCCGTGTTTGCATATGTTACGCAATGCGGTTAAAAACGTCTCTCGGAGATCAGTTGTGTTTCAGAAGTAGGACTGAATTAATGTAATTATACAGTAGATTGGAGGGTAATTAAAATTGTTTAAGATTTATTATTGATCAGATTCAGTGTGACTATTGCCGATTGGAGCAATGTAATTTGTGACGAAGAGTAATCAGCTCTATCGTAGGTTTTAAATATTGTGTTTAATGTTTGTGAGCACCTATTCAGCAGACCTGTGTGAAAAGCGTCATGTCGGTCCCAGATGTGTGTATGTGTGTATTTTTGTGGTATTACAAGCGGGAATTTCAGCTGAGACTGATTTCTGTCAGCTTGGTACCAGGTCCATATTGTATCCTTGCGAGGGCAATTGTGGATATGTGATTATGGCTGACCATATGTTGAGTTGGATGAGATTTTTGTTGCTGTTGATTCCGTGAGGTAACGGAACAGCTGGTCGGCTATTTATATACACTGGACTGGGACACGACAAGTATTTGAGGAAAGGGGGGAGATGTTTCACAAGGCTGTCTGAACGTGCAAAGCATGGTCATTAGTGAGGAGTGCTCGTTGGCTCCCTAATTACTTGAATTTCAGATAAGAACTGATCAATGGTAAAAAGAATTGTTGAAATAAATGGGAGTTGCCTACGAATCACGATAATCTCCGAAGCGTTACCTTAACATGCAGTTTCGTTCATATAAAGTAATCTTAGCCGGTCAGGCTTTTGTTGTTGTTGGTTTATTCCAGGTTTATTTTCATTTCAGTGACCCGTGAGTCACGTGTAAAGCTGTCTTTCCTTGTGTGTATTGAGCAATTGGCCAGTTGGTAGCTCATGTTGTTAAGTGCGTCTTCGCGCTAATGAGGATCTCTGAGAGATTCCTGTAAATAATAGATTTGTAGTGTGTGTGTGTCAGTCATTAGAGTTTTTAAGGGTTTTTATTAATGTCATGCCCATATCCATAAACGTTGATTTACGTGATGATTGTTCGTGAGCACCGTGGCTGTTAACCCGTTGTAAACGAACGGTCATCCAAGTACTCATTTTCTCGTAGTTAGTCATCACGCGCACATAAAACTCAAATGCAAGGTAGTGGAACTAGGATCCACAATTTTATTATAAAGGGGGAGATCCATCTGACTCCTCAAAGTGTTAGATATTCCTGTCAGGGAAAAATTCAGGGAGGATATTTTTTATTATTGTTTGTTTATTTTCTTTTATGCACAATTAGTTATTAAATCTTGTTATTATCTTACGTCTTGTCTCCTTACTTTCTTAATTACAGTTTTTATCCTATGACCCTTGCCTCAGTAAAGCATGTTGTTTGGCGGACGTAAACATCACACTATGAACTGAGCGCGACCCCTTGATCAAGATTCTTGCATAAAACACTGCTATTCTGAAGGGTTCAGTATATTCTTTGGTTTTATCAAGTAGGCCGTGAACTGCAAAAAGCTTAAAAGGTATGTACTCCTTTGTTAAAAACAAACATGGCTGATGAGGAAAAGAGGAAGAACAGCCGGGGACGAATTTTTATTTAGATGAAATAAACGTACTTATCCACCAGCAGCCAGGAAGACCTTATGTTGGCCACAGACCGAGGGATAAGAGCTACAGAGTTCTGGAAAGGAAGAATTTAGTGTGTCTCCAGGACACGGAAATATAAAATATAATATATATATACATGGTAGTCTTTTATTAAATTAACTACATGTGTTATTACACATAAATAAGATTTGTTACATATCTTACTAGCTAGCAAGAGAAGCAGAAGACGCCCCCGTCGAGATGGTCGGACGAATTTAGGTTCGAGGCAGGTGTTACGTGGACCAGAAATGCCAGGGATAGAGAGCTATGGAAGGAAATTAAGAACAGTGTAACAATGTAAGTACCGAGGTAAGGATGTGTGTTAATTTAATGTGTATTAATGTGTGCCACTATATATTCAGGAAAGGTATCTCTCAAGAACTGGCTCCTCTTGGGAGACTACTGTCCCCGCGCCAGCTTTGAGGACCTGGCAGGAATGTGGAGTAGAATGAGTAAGCCAGTGATGACGTAGCACTGTACTGTTGTTGTTTGAGTCATCAGTCTTTTGACTGGTTTGATGCAGCCCTCCATGCCTCCCTGTCCTGAGCCAATCGTTTCATCTCTACATAGCTACCACACCCTACATCCGAGGCTATCTGTTTAACATATTCTAACCTTGGTCTACCCCTACAGTTCTTGTCCTCGACCCTTCCTTCCATAACTAAGCTTGCTATTCCTGGGTGTCTTAGTATGTGTCCTACCAACCTATCTCTTCTCTTCATTAGCAGTCGCCAGAAACATCTCTCCTCTCCCACTCGCCTTAATACCTCTTCGTTTGTAACCCTATCTACCCATCTGATCTTCATCATTCTCCTGTAACACCACATTTCAAATGCTTCAATTCTCCTCTTTTCTGCTGCACCAATAGTCCAAGTTTCACTTCCATAGAGCGCTACGCTCCAGACAAAGGCTTCCAAAAATGACTTCCTAATACCTAAATCTATATTCGATGTCAACAGATTCCTTTTTTGTAGAAAGGCTTTCCTTGCCTGAGCCAACCTACTTTTTATATCCTCTTTGCTTCGTCCATCACTGGTTATTCTGCTTCCTAAGTAACAGAAGTCTCCTACTTCCTTCAGCTTTTCACCTGCCAATTTGATCTCCATAGAGGTTTCTGATTTATTTCGGCTGCATTCCAGTATTTTTGTTTTACATTTATTCATTTTCATCATGAATTCCTTCCGTAAGACAGAATCCATACCATTCAAAAACTCATTCAAATCCTCAGGCTTGTCGGCCAAGATGACGATGTCATCAGCAAATCTCAGAGTTGAAATTATTTCTCCTTGAATCTTCACTCCCACCTTAAATTTTTCTCCAATTTCCTTCATTGCTTGTTCAATGTAAAGATAGAAAAGTATGGGTGATAAGTTGCAGCCTTGCCTTACACCTTTCTGAATACCAGCTTCTCTCTCATGTCCTTCAGCTCGAATGACTGCTGTCTGGTTTCTGTATAGATTGTATATCACCCTCCTATCCCTGTACTTTATTCCAATAGATTTTAAAATGTCAAACAATTTAGTCCAATCAACGTTATCAAAAGCCTTTTCTAAGTCTACAAATGCCATGAACGTTCTCTTATCTTTCCTTATTCTACCTTCCAAAGCTTCCCTTGTTCCTACATTTCTCCTGAAACCAAACTGGTCTTCACCCAACTCCGTTTCTATCTGGCTTTCAATCCTCTTGTAAATTATTCTAGACAGGATCTTTGAAGCATGAGTAATCAAGCTGATTGTACGGTCATCTTCACACCTGTCAGCTCCCACTTTCTTTGGTATAGGGATGATAACATTCTTCTTGAAATCAGGGGGTACCTCACCTGTCTCATAAATCCTACACACCAAGTGAAATAACCTGATCAGACCTTCATCTCCTATGCAGCGTAGCAACTCAATCGGTATATCATCTATGCCTGGTGCTTTGTTCCTGCCTAAGTCCTCTAATGCTCTGTCAAATTCTGATCTCAATATTAAATCTCCTTTTGCATCCTCATCAATTTTCTCCTCCCTTTCCATTACATGATTCTCAATCTCCTTTCCCTTATACAAGCACTCTATGTAAGCTTTCCATCTCTCAACCTTTTCTTCCCTATCTGTTAGAGGCTTTCCTTTTGTGTCCTTAATATTACAGCACTTAGTCTTCTTTTCCCCAAAAGTATTCTAAATCCTTCGATAAGCTGTGTCTACTTTTCCAAATTTCAGACAATTTTCTATACCTGCACATTTCTCTTTCAACCATTCTTCTTTCGCTTCCTTGCACTTCTTGTTAACCTCATTTCTCAGACGTCTGTATTCTGCTTTCCCCTTTTCATCTCTTAGATTCTTGTGTTTCCGCCTTTCATCCATCAATTCTAGTATATCCTGAGTGATCCACGGTTTTCTACCTATTCTTTCTTTCCTACCAATGTTTTCTTCTGCGGATTTTGTTATTTCATTCTTCAAAAGTGCCCATTCGTCTGCAATTGAAGTTTGTTTAGGGGTTTTGATTAGTCCTTCCTTTATACTCTTCTTGAATCATTCGTTTACATCCTTCACTTTCAGTCTGTCTATTGCCCACCTTTTTGGCTTTTGATTTTTCTTCAGTTTCTTCAACTTTAATCTGCATTTCATTACAACCAGATTGTGGTCAGAGTGTATGTCAGCACCAGGATATGCTTTACAATCCAAAATCTGGTTTCGAAACCTCTGCTTGACCATAATGAAGTCGATTTGGTAACGCCCTGTATCTCCTGGTCTCATCCATGTGTATATTCTTCTATTGTGGTTATCGAACAAGGTGTTAGCTATGACCAACTCATGTTCGGTGCAGAATTCCATCAGCCTGCTTCCTCCATCATTCCTTTCACCTAATCCGAAATCTCCTACTATCTTCCCTTCTCTCCCTTTTCCTACCACAGCATTCCAATCTCCCATTACTATAACATTTTCATCACCTTTGATATACCTCAGAATGTCATCTACTTCTTCGTAGACCTTTTCAACATCCTCATCATCAGCTTGACTGGTAGGCATATAGACTTGTACCACTGTGGTGCACGTAGGTTTAGTATTGATTTTTGCTATAATAATCCGTTCACTGTATTGCTCATAATATTCCACCCGCTGTCCAAGTTTCCTACTCAATATGAGACCAACCCCTGCTTGGCCATTGTTTGATTTAGTGCTAATGACCCTATAGTCTCCTGACCAAAAGTCCTGCTCTTCCTGCCAGCGCATTTCACTAATGCCAACCAAATCCAACCTCAACCTATCCATTTCCCTTTCTAAGTTTTCTAACTTTCCACTTCCTAGCAGACTTCTAACATTCCACGCTCCGATCCGTAGAATGTCAGATTTCCTCTTTGTCACTTCTGTGATGTTAACCCCCTCTCGAGTAGTCCCCACCCGGAGATCCGAACGGGGGACTAGTTTACCTCCGGATTGAAATTTTACAAGGGAGGAGGCCATCCCACATGTAATTATGCATAGAGAGGTGCATATCCTCGGGAATAGCATTACGGCTGTAGTTTCCCGATGCTTTCAGCCGTGCAGCAGAACGCAGTGTAGCCATTAGTTGGCTTATATTATCAATATCTTAACCGTCTATTAGACTAGTAAAGAATTGATTTATTCTGAAAGGCTGCTACTCCCTTTCAGAATAAGTAAAGAGCAGTTCTACAACAAAATACTAACCTTCTACTATCAATTAAATACCAAAATTCTACTACTAACGAAAAAAATACTAAAGTTTCACCACTGTACTATACTATGCAAAAACATGTACTCACCTTAGAGTAGCGGTGTTGCTAATGGAGAATCCGGAAACCGATTTGTTTTACTACTTTTCGTAATGAAGTGTGTAACCAAGGAAAAGTTATTTTGCCTTGTATCACAGGCAGTAGTTTTGGAATGGTAGGAACACGTTTTTCTTCCACATAAAACGCTTGAATAGCACGACGAATTACACATTTATCAAAATCATCAATATTCACTACAGTGTGTGATGGCCTAGTATTTCGTCTGTTACCCGGAGTGGACCCTCGCCACTTTCAGTCAATTCCCTCGTTTCCTTCCGTATCTTTTTAATAAAAGATTCGGACACTCCAGCATAGTGAGAAGCTCTTCGTGTCGCCTGGTTTACTGTGAAAGCAAAACGTGTGTTTTCAGCCTCTTCGCCATATTTTACAATAATGTTACTTATGATACCACGACCCTCAGAATGCATAACTTTATTTTTCTTTCGCACCGACATAACACTATGAGAACCATACTGTCAGAATATATGTCTTCACTGAGGTAGTATAAGCTTAAGCATGGCCCGGAATTCCCTCGCTCACTCATCGTTCCCGCTCCCCTTACCACCCCCTTACCTCATACACTGCGTCCTCAGAGCTGGCGCGGGGACAGTACTTGAGCCACCCCGTACCACTCCGGTAGGAGGCCCTTGTCCATCAGGGATCTACGGGCTTATGTTATCTTACAATCTTACTGTCAGATGAGAATTCCAGGTTAGGTTCTATCGTCTGTAGAACATTCATCACAGAAGGTTTTGACAAACAAAATCTCATAATAAATTTTATTTCGTCGCATTCATCAATGTAATTCCTTCGTTCTTTATAAGTTCGTGGTCGACAAAAATCTAGTGTGTCTTTGAAAACATCGTCATCGTTCAGAATAAATTTTATGCACGCCCCATTTTGGATTTGAATGCTACGTAAATCGACCGTCAAGTCGTTAATTCTACGTTGACAGAGCAATTAGATTTAATGGCTTGTTAGGGAATCTAATGAATTGTTATAGTTTGGTGAACCACGACATTTCAGTAATCGCCCGTTAACGGCCGTAATTGGTATGTTAACATTTCGATGAACTATGGTGAAATGAGTAGAAATTAACCATATGCAGCACATGGTTTTCACCACAAGTCCTACCGACAGTAGTGGCTACGCGGGCTAAAGCGCAGCGTTAGGTCAAGGAGCCAAGCTCTCTGCTGACTCGGTAGACGCGTGGGTTAGAGCCCCACCGTCAGCTGTCCTTGAAATGGTTTTCCGTGGTTTCCCATTTTCAACACCAGGCAAATGCTGGGACAGTACCTTCTGACAGGCCACATCCTTGCCCAGTTTCATTCATCTTCCTCCATTCCATCTCTCATCCCGACGCGCAGGTCGCCCACGGGCGTCGACTAGAAAGACCTGCACTCGGCCTCTCAGGAGGCTACACGACAAAAAAAACACAAGTCCTGTCAAAATAAGAGATTCCACCACCCGTATGAGGACTGTCTATGTGAACTTTGCAGTAAATACTGTGACAGATATCATGCTAAGCATTGCAGAGAAAGACAAATGTCACTAACGCTTCAAGCATTAGAGTAACGTATTCAGTTTTCTGTATTTGCACATTGTGCGCATTTTCATTAATTAACCATTATGAAGATAGTAAAGCTGTTATCCGTGTTGACTGAATATTAATCTATGAATCGGTCATTGTTAGAAGGCACTAAGTCATTTTTGTAAGAATTGAGATAATTGACAAAAACCTTTCTCTCGCTTAATTGTAAAGCATAGTTGCTGTCATGAGTATCATTGCCCGCAATAATACTGTTCTAGAGATGTCCATTTGAATGGATTTATCCTTAAAAAAAAGGAGAAAATAGAAAAAGAAATGTATGACTTAGTTCCATTTAACAATGAATCAGATCTTTAAAAAGTAGTTAGTTCGTTTTTATGACAAATATACAGATTTATAGACCCCAGTATAGCATATTACTATATTTTCAATGCTAGCAAAGCAGTAGTGGGGAAATAGAAGCAAAAACGTCTGGAACTAAGACTTAGTTCTCTTTAACACAGAACGTTAAATTCAGCTAGTTGTGATACAGCATACTGAACGGGCAGACTTAGTTCCTTTTAACATAGCTAGATGCGTCGTCATTCATCATACTATACGTATCCATGGAAATCTCAATTTCGACGAAAATTGACTTAGTGCCTTCTGACAATGACCGATTCAATTCTAAGATCCTCCTTGTCAAACACTTGAAGGTAGTTTACTAATTAAAATATACGTACCGTACAAGTTTGTTATTACATTGATAACTTCATCAGCGTGAGAAAATCTTAGAAAACTATATCAACAAAGAACCGAAAAGAAGATGGTTATCCTTACAGAAATGCATTAATTTAAAATAATTGAACGTGCACAAAAAGGAATAATAATAATAACAACGTAATATTATAAAGCAATTAACCTTGAATTAAACGTATTGTATGAAGGAAACGTATATGTTGTTGAATTATATCATTCTTTGAGCTTGGCTGGAAGCATTAACCCGTGGCATTCAACAACATCCTATATACGTTTCCTTCAGACAATATGTTTAATTCAAGGTTAATTGATTTATAATATTATGTTATTATTATTCCTTTTTGTGTCCATTCAATTATTTTAAATTAATGAATTTCTGTAAGGATATCCATTTTCTTTTTGGTTCTTTGTTGATATAGTTTTCTAAGATTTTCTCACACTGAAGAAGTTATCAATGTAATAACGAAATATATACGTATATTTTAATTAGTAAACTACCTTCCAGTGTTTGATAAGGCGGATCTTATAATTATAGATTAATGAACTATGGTGAATCCTTGCGCATTGAAAGGAAGAGTTGGAAAAGGCACTGTGTTCCGTCGAGACTAGAAACCCGATTCGCTTACATTCTAGGAAAGTGTATGAACAGATTATGCCAAGAATAGTCCACCCACCAGCGTATCTCATTTGTCAACTCTTGTTGCAATATTGTGAAGCCATGGTCTTGCTTGGAAATGATTGCATGATTGTATTAACCAGGCAGTGTAAATGTGAGGTTTACGCTTGAAAGTACGCTACGTCCACCTGCTTCTTACCCGCAGGCCCCGGGTTCAATTCCCGGTGCCGTCAGGGATTTTAGAACTGAATGTGAGAGCTGGGTCGGGGGCACACAGCCTCGTGAGGACAAATGAATAGCTGTATGTCAGTCAGACAGCATCCAGGATTTACGGCTCAGGGGTACGGCACGCTTGGTAGGACAAGGCCCCATCATAGGCTGTGGTGTCACAGAGAAGGGGTGTTACTTTACAACAGTGGTGTCCAATTTGTGCACCGCAGCTTCCAGGGTCGCAGGGACAACACGTTTAGATTATCATTCGCGCTACTCCAGTAACTAGAAACTATAAAATTGCAGCCTCGCGGCGTAGCCAGTCTTGTTTATAAATCATGCACCACGGCCGCGATGGCAGCTGCAACAAGTCCTGAGATCGTAGGTTAGAATCCCGGCGCTAACAGTGGCTATCCTGAGTTTTGGCCTTTCCCGGATTTTCCCACACTCCCACCAGGATAGTACTTTATTTCTCATCCCGGGGCAGTTACCTAATTCTTGCCCCTAATAGTGTTACATACACTATTACAGTCATCACAACAATACAGGTTATAAGACGAATACTACGCTTACACCCAACTACACTGGGTTAATGACCAAGATGTCCCAAACCCCTAAAATGAATTTACAACAACAATAACAGATTGACTACATCCTCATCAGTTTAATGTCTTCTTTACGAGTTTTTGCAGGATAGTGATAATTTTGTTGCCATTCATTATTCTTACTAAGTTTCATTGCTATTTGATTGACGGTTACAGTCAGTAAAGGAAGGCAGTACATGAGGATAACGTCTAGGACATCTTCCTATCACGAAAGAAAAGACAGAGAAGTCCGGTGACGGAAAAGGGCAGCCTTTTGGAGGACAGCCTTGCCCTTGAAATCGCTAATAGTGGAGTAAATTGCGTATAACCGATGCTCCGTGAAGGATATAGTAGTCACATTGAAATCTACATATAACGAGACATCAATGATATCATATCCTTTGTCAAGAGAAATGAAACAGTGAGTTAGGTTGGAACAGCAAAAAACATAAAAATAGCTGTCAAAATATAATCGATCATTCCCTCTCCTGACAGAAGATGGAGTTTAAGTAGCGTGCGTATGGACACACTCCACGGCCCGTGCAATGTAATAATGACTCCATAAATACGTGGTTTAGACGCCTCCCTGATGTGCTTCCCGCCTTATCAAAACCTTTGGTGTTGAATGTTCTACAGAAGATATAACCTAACCTGGAATCCCTGACAAGTAAGATATGCAACAGCCCTCATTTATGTGCAATATCTTGTGACCCATTACGTTATAGCACGTGTACTGTAGTTAATTTAATAAAAGACCACCTAGAGGTCACGGGGGCTGCGTGGGCCAGTCGTTAGAGGCACTGAGCTTCTGACTGAAAGGGAGTGGGTTCGATCCACCCAGGTAGTGGATTTTAGAAACAAAACTACCACTTTCAGATACGCAAATAGCCCTGGGGTTCACTCAGCCTACACCAGAAATGACTACCAGGGTTATTTATTTATCGTATGGATTTTGGTGCCGGGAGTGTCCGAGGATATGTTCGGCTCGCCAGAGGCTGAAGCTGCTTCAAGCGGACACCCCTAGGGTGAGCTACAAGTTCCGTTCAGTTTCTAGTAGTTCCAACTTTCGCTACTAGATGCCAATGATAAATAGTAGTAAATGTTGGAACTTTGATAGAGAGTTACAACGAAATCTAACCTAGAAATTTAGCTCCACACAAGTTTAGTCTGTGGAAGGATCTTTTACATGCTATAAATCTATGACATGGGACCGCCGGCTTTACTTCCCCTCCGAAGGAAGGCAAACTGATGGATTTTAGCGCTCTTAAAAAAACCGACGACTTCGGCCGGGTTTGAACGCGCTATCTTGGGCACAGCAGTTCAGCTAGTACCAGAGTAACTCCAGGGAGCAAATGACAGCTGGGCATGGAGCTGACAACTCCATCTCATCTAGTGCCGATGTCACAAAGGGTGGAAGCATCTACCTTCCACTGCGGAGATGGCTCTGCTTTGCTTTACCTGGACGTCACAGCATCAGTTCTCTTTTTTTCAACGATTTCACGATACTTTTCCATCAAGTGGATAAGTGCATTTCTTTCAACCAAAGAAAAATTCAGTCCCCAGCTCTTCTTCCTCTTTTCCTCCTCAGCCATATTTGTCTTGAACCAAGGAATATAACAACGCAAGCACGGGCTTATTCAGGTCGCGCGCCATTGTTTTAATCTCTGTAGCTCGGCAACTATTACTTGCACATCAATTATGAATACATCAAATGAAAGCTCATTTTGTCGCCAACAACTTTTATAGAAAACTTGTCTGCGATATTCGTGACAGTTTGCCAACAAACGTCATAAAAAGAAAAACGTGGTACTTTTTTTTTTTAATTTTGCGGCATTTTTTCGTTTCCTGTTAGACTGGAAGTATCACTAACTTGCCAACCCATGAATTAACTTATAGATTATTTCTTCTCCTTTAATTTAAGCCATATTAGAGGACTGTAAGCCAAATCGTTCGCTTACAATGCGCATTCCAGCGACACCACCTACTTCTCCAGCATTCCAGGAGTTCAAACGGCTGGAAATCCATGAAGCCGGCACGGGAAGACCGGGGACTTTTAATATGTTGTTAAGAACATCAAATGGGAAAACAATACCAATTTTCAGCTTTACTAAAAATGTTTAAAGGTTAAAACCTAAAAGCCAAGATGATAAACTTGACACCGGCCGCGAAAGCCTACGATCTAAGTAAATAAAACCTAAAATGCCTGGCTCTTTGCAGCTCACGACCAAAGAATATACAATTACTGCCGCAATCATCATCTTTCAATGAGTATTGAGCAGCCTTAAATATAACGATTCGTTTGTTAATGCTAATCGGCGAATGTGCTTATGAAACGCCAACGAGTTTAATTCCGATGTTAAAATTAACGAGGCATTTACAGACGGTCTGTTAACGCTGCGTTAGTGAACCCAGCATTGAGATTCACTCATGGGCCATATATTTTAATCCTTCTTCCCTATAAATAGTATTTTATGTACAATACACCATCTAATAGCTGAAAGCTTCCAAGTGGGTGTGAACATACCTGGAATACCATACATGCAGCGGAGACCGCGGTAATGGCTCTCTGTTGACTTGGGGTAAGAGGAAAGCTATCGTGCCTGAACTCTATTTAAAACGAGCAGCTAATTGTTATGTATTGCTCTCTCTCCCCTTCTTCCTCTGAGACCCTGATGGTTGGCTGCTTTGAGGAGGGTGCGCCGGAACACTCTCCAAGCTATAAGCTCCGGGCTAAGCTCCCGGAGGCAATTCTCCTGGCGGAGGCTTCTAGGAGGTACAGTGAACACAGATTATTTTATCGTCGAAGTAAAGGAGGACTACAATAATAATAATAATAATAATAATAATAATAATAATAATAATAATAATAATAATAACGAAAACGAAGATTATAAGCTGTACTGGGATCACACTATTCGAACTGACAAAACAACTCCTCATAATAGACCAGGCATAACTTTAACTGATAAGAAGAAACATCACACGTACTTGATTGACATATCTGTTCCGAATGACCATAATATCCACCATAAATACAGAGAGAAGATTGATAAATATACTCCTCCAGCTATGGAGGTTCCTAGAATCTGGAGACAAAAAAGAATGTGACGATCCTCCCTTTCCTCCTTTCTCCCCTTGCCTGACACCTAAATTCTTTTCAGTAAATCTAGCCACACTAAATCTTCCCATATACACACACACTATTGCTCAAAAGGCTGCAATTCTGAAAACCTGCAGCATTGTTAGAGGGTTTTTGAATACACACTAGGATTTTCTTGGACCCTCTTGTGAAAAGGAGACGAGGAAGATAAGAAGAGAAAAGAAAATTAACTGTCAAACGTCTATGTTATACCGTGTAGTTTGAAAATGTATGTTATAGGCTTAAGTGTTACTTTACTCATTTTCTTGTACGCAATGTACCGATATGAGTCATGTTACCAACTGTAAGTTGAGTAAATAAAGATAATAACAATAATAATAATAATAATAATAATAATAATAATAATAATAATAATAATAATAATAATAATAATAATAATGGGTAATCAACCCTGAATGAGTGAGGGAAAAGTGTAAATCTATTACGGAATGCAGTCACCGAGAGTATGATGAATATCTGGGATTGTAAATATTTTCTTTCCAGCAAATATGCTAAGAATGTGTAGACGTATGTGCAAAATCAACACGAAGCAACAAAGAGGATATAAAAAGAAGGTTGGCTCAGGAAAGGAAAGCATTTCTACAGAAAAGGAATCTGTTGACATAGAATACAGATTTTGGTATTAGGACGTCATTTTTGTCTGGAGTGTGGCGCTCTATGGAAGTGAAACGTGGACTATTGGAGCAGGAGAAAAGAGGAGAATTGAAGCATTTGAAATGTGGTGTTACAGGAGAATGATGAAGATGAGATGGGTAGATAGGGTTACAAACGGAGAGGTATTAAGACGAGTGGGAGAGGAGAGATGTTTCTGGCGACTGCTAATGAAGAGAAGAGATAGGTTAGTAGGACACATACTAAAGACACCCAGGAATAGCAAGCTTAGTTATGGAAGGAAGGGTCGAGGACAAGAACTGTAGGAGTAGACCAAGGTTAGAATATGTTAAACTGATTGCCTCGGATGTAGGGTGTGGTAGCTATGTAGAGATGAAACGATTAGCTCAGGACAGGGAAGCATGGAAAGCTGCATCAAAAGACTGAAGACTCAAACACACACACACAATAATAATAACAAACACACATGGCTACTATCGTCGATGTTGCTGTTCCACTTGATGAAAACCTACAGGACACGGTGGCTGAGAAGAGGCGCAAATACCAGCCACTTGCCACTGAGCTCAGTCACAAATACGGCTTAAAGGAAGTTTTCGTCATCGGCGCTCTCGGTCACCGCGGCCGGTAAAATCAATGTAATAATAATAATAATAGGCTAATATATTTATTTTTATTTTCTTATTTATTTTATTTTTTTATTATTATTTTTTTTTTTTTTTTTTAGTTTTTCGGGGGAAACCGTGGGGAAATCTTCAAAAGACAGTTTGCAAGCTTCCGGACCTACAACTGTGCAGGATTCTTACCTACTAAAAACCCACAAACCCTATACTTGGCTTAAGGCCACCCCGGAACTGCCTGTTCAGCCTTACTTCAGGGTGGAGCCACTGTTACGACCAGAGGTCTCAGTCAATTTCATTTAACATGATGATAATGAAATTACTCACCATCATCTTCACTGTCTTGAGCAACCAATATTCTCGGTTCCTCCTCTTTGTTTTTGTTTTCAGCAGCTCAGAGATGTAGACAGCAATCTGTGCCCAACTTTCTCTGCTGCTGAGCATTTTATCCACCACATTGTCTGGTGTAATGACTCCAACTTTTGTCTCCAGAAGCCTTCGAAGATTTCTCCACCTCAAGCATGCAAAGAATGTGTGCTGAACATCGTCCCATTGATCATCACAATAACGACACCGTGAACTCGGTGAAATTCCCATTCGATGGAGGTATGCATCATAATAACCATGGCCAGAGAGAAACATGGTAATGTAATAATTAACCTCACCATGTTCCCTCGACAACCATGGCTTCAGTTGCTTGATGAGCCTAGCGGTCCACCTGCCACGATGTTCACGTTCCCATTCTTCCTGCCATTCCAGAAGAGATCTGTCTCTTTCCTCCATCTTCACGCGTATCTTAGAATGCTCGTCTTTGCGCAAGTATATACGGCGCCTTTCCTTGGCCAGGATGTAAATGGGTATCGCCCCAGCTATTACTAGCACTGCCGGTCCAGACACTGTAATAATAATAATAATAATAATAATAATAATAATAATAATAATAATAATAATAATAATAATAATCTCAAGTTGAAAGGGGATCTCAGATACATCAAGAAGGTGGAGAGAAAATTCATCCGGAAAATCTTGGTTCTTAAACTCTCAGCTGAAGGATAACGTCTACAGTCGCACACAATCACAGAGAGAAACTTCAACATCGAGACAGATTTCCGCAAACGACGACTGAGGTTTTGTGGCCACATCATGAGACTGAATGACGACCGTTTAACGAAGAGAATTCTGACATACTTAAGAAAACTTAAAGTTACAACAGTCTGGGTTACACAAGTCCAAATTGATCTTAGAAGTGCCAATATCATACCAACAGGCATCGAATATAGAATGACATTCAGACAAAAGATACACAGTTGGGAAGTTATACCTGAAGATCGACCAAAGAGATGGGGGCAACGATGGACGAAGAAAGAAGAAAACAAACTAAAATTAATGCAAAGGGTCGCGATTTAGGCTGTATAGTTCTTCAGGGAACTACTTGTTTACTTTGTGTCTGAAGGTGTCCCTTTCTGAAGCGTATGTTGAACTTAGTTTGCGTTTTCGAGGTCCTTTCAAAGTTCTTCTTGCACAGGTGTTGAGTTCTTGAGTGAGGTTTCATAATCTATTATTCTATTCGTCCATCGATTTTCTGGTAGTCTTTTTCTGTCACGTTCCCTTCTGAAACATAAAATATCTGTCACGTTCTCTCTTGTTCTTGTTCTTTATTAGGACTGAATATTCCCGGAGGAGGGCAAGCATTATCAGTTTCATGGGATCTCTTTTTACCACTGCTACGTTCAAGACATCCTCCTATCTACACAGCGGAGAATCTTTCAACCAACAAATTCAACCTGACTGAGAGATGGTCTTCTGATTGGAATTCGTTTGCCACTCTAGATAGTTCAGTAATGCCATGCATAATTGAGAAGGTGCCAGGGTTCATTCAGCCCAGAAAGACCTGGTCAAAATTAAATAGAATCCAGACTAATCACGGTGTATGCGGGGATCTCCTGTACAAGTGGAGGAAAAGATCTTCATCATGTTGCGAGTGCGGTGCTGAAAGACAGACTGTCCGACACCTAGTTCAAGACTGCCCACAAACATCTTATAGTGGTGAATTCAGCGACTTCTTCCTAGGGACAACACATGCACTTCATTATGTTGCTAACCTTGATGTCAACTTGTAAATAATTTTCATGTATGCCATACGATAAATAAATAAATAAATTACCACTGCTAGCCACTTCTCCATGGGCAATAGCGTTACTTGTATTAGCTAAAACGCTAAACACGGACTAGAATAAAATTCACCTGCTCCCTCACTGTCTTTGAACTGACTGAATTCGAGTCAAAAATGGCAGAAATAGACGAATCTATTCTTGTAAGGAAGTGGAGATCACATTGTTAAGCGGCCTATTGTCATTAGTGGTTGTTTGGGGGGTGACGGGTGAAAGGCTGATGTGTGGGAAATGTTACTCTACTACTTTTCCCAGAATTCCTGCTGGCAGGATCTATTGGTCAGTTATTGTGAAATAACACAGCAAAAGTACGAGTTTTTAAAATCTTGAATGGTCGAGGGAGCTTCCTGTCTTTGATAGGTTCATGGATATGACGATAGCAATATTTGTTATAGAATATGAAACACAAATATTTCAATCAGAGCCGGCGCCCCCCTTTACCACTTTCTGAGCGCCCCTTAGGGACGCACCCCCTCACTTTGGGGATCTCCGGTCTATGATGATGATGATAATTGCTGTTTTAAGGGGCCTAACATCTAGGTTATCGGCCCCTAATGGCTTGGGAGATAGAGAGAAATGATAATGTATTGTAAACTATACCTAAACCCACACTTATAGACTAGAAGAAGAAATGGAAAACAAAAGGAGAATAAGGTAAATAAAGGACAGGAGGAAAAGAAATGCCCTAAACCCTCGAAGATTGCGGATTGAGGGACTTGGAAGGAAGGAGCCATTAAAGGCAGATAGGAAAGGGAAAGAGGAGAGTGCCTGCCCCAGAGGCAATGGAAAGAGAGGGAGAAAACCAGAATCGGGGTCGCCATCTCCCGAACTCAACGGATGTGAGCCCTTGAGGGTGTAGCACTATCGAGAATGCACCCGAAGTGGTGGGGCTACACACACGCTACCTCCTTAAGGGTCTTGAGCAGAAGGCAGGAGATGTGAAGAGAACAGAAGAGGTCTGACTCCTCGATGAATGAGTGATCAGAAAAGATTAGACAAGGGCACATTAAGGCGGGAAAGTGAAAGGCTCCCTAGGTCTTGGATACCCTAATACCGTCGGGGTCGGAAAAGAACAAGAGTTGACCAGGGAAGGTTGGTAGGAAAGATGACAGTGAGGAGCCCGGTACAAGAAAGTGGATACAATGCCGGCCTCAGCTGGGGTCCCGTGGTTGCCAACCCTCGACCCACTAGTCGTGAGGCCCTTGGGGAACCTCTGGTCTAGTGAGATGACTAAAGAATTATTATTATTATTATTATTATTATTATTATTATTATTATTATTATTATTATTATTATTATTATTATTATTATTATTAGTATTCTTTCTTTCATTCATTCATTCACCGTATGAACTCGTCAAAGACGAGAAAAGCTAGAAATTTCTACATGTAGTATAACGCATGTATAAACATGATGAAAAAGAGTGTGTCACGTTTTGTTCTCCCATAGGCTATAGGCTACACCGGAAGTAATAATGTCCTGTGTTGTAGTGAGCCTACTGGCCACATGTTTTACTGGTCCTGTCAGGAGGAGACCAGCTCGGAAATGGGCTGCCAGAGAGACCTATAGCAATATACTATATTTTTGCTCATGTATAACCTTTTGTTTTCCTCTCGATATATATTCGCATATTTCCGGCGCCCACCAGGAGGGAGCACTTCATCATTTCATAGACTCCCTCCCCCGTTACGAACCGTGTTCATATTCACCCAGATTAGATACAGGGTTTCCCCTTCAATATACTGTGAGTTCACAGCACAAATCATATTCTAACAACCCCGTCTCAATTTATTCCACATGCACGCCTACTGGGAAAGGCTGAGCTCGGAAAGCGGTTAGATCTTTCACTCCATGGTTATAGTTAAAGCCTAGCGTGGATGCGGATATCCGCAACATTTTTCGCCATGTGGATATAGTTGCCATGGCTGTGCGGATAGCGGATAAACTGCAGATAATGTTTGGAGTAAATTTGCGGATAGTTTTTGAATTACAATCCGAACTTGTTGAATATCATTACTAACTTAGGACCTGGATGTTATGACACGTATTTTTCCGTGATGTTTTTTTTTTCATGACAAATGTAAGATGATGATTTAAGCTAATATCAAATTATATCACGAAGCACATTTAACACTCCGAACTGAAAAGGGTTGCAATTATGGCTGTAATAAAATTCATTTTAAGCATAGCACATTACGTACAAAGCCTACGGGAACGGCTCTCTCCTCAGTTGTCTAAATGTGTTGCTTTATGCTTTATGTTCGACGATCCCGAAATGTAAATATTATATGTCAGAAAACTGTATCATAATGTGGGTCATTATAACACCAATTAGAGCTCAAGAAACAGTTGTGTGACCAATTAGGTAAGGATAGCATCGCACCTGCGCTCACTTCCACCGCCTCCTATTTTAAATTTCACTGCGTGGCCTAGTGTCATAGTGGGGGTATTCGAGGAGGCCATGGTGGAATACAAGGTATTCCCTGCGTCCCATGCACGTTGTTCAGTACAGTACGTAACAATGGCGAAATCTCGACAGATATTTAAGAATATTTATATTCGAACATATAATAGTTATAAATATCGTCGAATATAAACAGCCGTATACAACCCGCCTATAATGGTAATTAAAACACTCTTAAGACATACTCGTGTCTTAATTATTGCCATGATGAGCTCGTTGCATAATGTACTATAATGTAATTAAAAATAGTATTGTAATGCCAGTGAAGCCTCCGTGGCTTAGGCGGCAGCACGCCGGCCTCTCACCGCTGGGTCCGTGGTTCAAATCCCGGTCACTCCATGTGAGATCTGTGCTGGACAAAACGGAGGTAGACAGGTTTTTCTCCGGGTACTCCGGTTTTCCCTGGCAAAATTTCATTCCAGCAACACTCTCCACTATCATTTCATTTCATCTGTCATTCATTTAATCATTGCTCCAGAGGAGTGCGTCAGGCCTCGGCAGCCGGCACAGTTCATATCTTCGCCGCTAGATGGGGACTCCATTCATTCCATTCCTGACCCGGTCGGAGACTGGAAGCAGGCTGTGGATTTTCATTTTCATTGTAATGCCAATAGATTCGGATAACAAAGTGCGGATGCTGGGCGGATGTGGAAAATGTCATGTGGCTGTAAGGCGGATGCACAGGGCTCTATTATGGATGGAAAGGAAGACAGGACGAGATATTTCATCTCTATCGTATTCTGTTATTTAATTGATCAGGTCACTCCTACAGGAAAATAAGTAAACCTAAGATATATGGAGAAAAACACCAACACTCAGATGTCGGAAAAAATATTCTAGAGAGGTTGTTGTTGTTTTTGTTCTCTCATTTGATGGGGTTGGATATCCCGTGAATTTGGGGGACGGGGGGGGGGGGGTCTGGTGACCTGTTTTATTGTGATGACAGCATTAATGTGTGTATTTGTAAGTCAGGTGAAGATTGGGAAGAAGGCGTGCGTGGTTTTAAGTTAGGAACCATCCTGGCATTCACCTGGAGTAGAAGTGGGTAAACCACGGAGAACCACTTCCAGAATTTCTTAGGAGGAAATCGAAACAACCTTTTCTCAGTTTCAGCTCACGAGGTTGAGTGTACCCACTTCTTAAGTCCAGAATTAATTATCTTGGCAGAGCCGGGAATCGAACCTGGACCTCCGGGGCGAGAGCCAATATTGCTAGCCACTACACACTACGATGTGGTATTTCAAGAGAAGACACAGAAGCTCGATCACATTAGAAAGAGCTGTTAACGTTGTTGTTGATTCGTTTAGGGACTTGACGACATCGTTGTATGTATCCCCGTGTACTTGTCTGTGTGTGAAATTTGCGTGGTACATGCGTCACTGTAATGGCTTTATTAGTGTGTGCATATTTGTAACTGAGGCTAGAATCTGGAAAGAGACGACCATGGCCTTAAGTTTGAAACCATCGCGTCATTTGCCTAGCGTAGAAGTGGAAATCCACAAATAAACCACCGAAAACCACTTCCAGGACAGCTCAGGTGAGAATCGAACCCATCTATTCTCAGATTTGCCTCGCGAGGCTGAGTGTACTCCGTTCCAACTCTAAGACTTGAATTAATTTCTTGGAAGAGCCGGGAAACGAACGTGGAATCTCAGAATGAGGTTAAGAGCAACTTGAATAGCTAGGACATAGGCTTCGGCTGGGTTCGCGAGAGGGTAAAATACCTGTAATACATACCTGAAGAAGGCCGAGAAAGACGTCTGTTATTACCTTGCTTGAAAGGACTACGGAGGGGCAGATGACCTCGTAGTACTACCCGATAAAACCTCAATAACTAACTTAAGGACTACGGAGATATCAAGAGGCACCAAAACACGCTGTTCAGGATCGTGCTAACTGGAGAATACTCATCGTAGAGTTAATTCAGTCATAGTAGGGCCTACTCATGATGACGACTCCTTCAGAAGACGTCGAATATAGTATGTGTGGAAGCGATTACAGGGATGGCACCGGGGGTGGGGGTGGGTGATTGATCACCTACCAGATGATATGCCCCAACCACCCACAATCAGGACTGATGACCGTGGCGTTTCTAGCTACTAATCCCTTTACAATATAAGGTATAAATTATGTACTTATTCTATGAGACCGGAAAGTGTGATGGCGCAGTGATCAAGCTGCTGCCTCCCTTCTAAGGTAGACCGGGTTCGATTCCTGGCTAATACATGTAGGATTATCGAGGTGAAATGTCACCTCCGATTGATACAAGGCCGGCATTCCTGGAGTTCATCTGATATAGAGAAATTAGTAGTGTAGGGTAATTCGAATATATACGGTTGGTAACTGGGCAGAGTTTCAGCCAGCCGCCACCTACAGCGCTATTTGTAGATAAGCAACTAATGGCGACTCTTTTGGAAAACTGGTCTCACGAAGAAATCCGCTCAGTTACAGGTATTCGATTTCTGTGGGCGAAACATGTAACCGCAGCCAGGACTTCTCACCGAGGGCGTCATCTTCCTTCATGATAACGCGCGACCTCAGACAGCCCAGAAGACCCACCACACTGTTGAAGTGGTTTCGCTGGGACATCATTGACCACCCTACCTACAACCCGGACCTCGCTCAAGCGACCTTCATCTCTTTCCTCACTTGATGGAGCACCTTGGAGGTCAACAATTCGCTTCAGACGAGGAGGTGAAACACTTCGTGGCTGAACATGCAACGACAGGATTGTTGAGGGAATATTCTAACTCATCCCACGAAGTGACAAGTGCCTAAACCGATATAACCTAATGTATGTACTATCAGTTGACTGTATTGGTTGTGTGAATAAAATGTGCACGCTTCACTCCAGGCTTTGTAACCTTAGTTTCTGATCAACCCCATACTTACAAAAAGGTGGTTCCATGGCTCATGATCGGGGGATTAACGTTCACGTAATAAACGATTCCTTCCTTCCTTCCTTCCTTCCATCCTTAATTCCTTCCTTCCTTGCTTGCTTCCTTCCTTCCTTCCTTCCATCCCTCATTCCTTCCTTCCTTCCTTCCTTCCTTCCTTGCTTCCTTGCTTCCTTCCTCCCTTGACTCCTTCCTTCCTTGCTTCCTTCCTTGCTTCCATCCTTCCTTCCTTCCTTGCTTCCTTCCTTGCTTCCATCCTTCCTTCCTTCCTTCCTTGCTTCCTTGCTTCCTTCCTCCCTTGCCTCCTTCCTTCCTTCCTTCCTTCCTTGCTTCCTTCCTTCCTTGCTTCCTTGCTTCCTTCCTTCCTTGCTTCCTTCCTTCCTTGCTTCCATCCTTCCTTGCTTCCTTCCTTGCTTCCTTGCTTCCTTCCTTCCTTCCTTCCTTCCTGCCTTGCTTCCTTCCTTGCTTCCTTCCTTGCTTCCTTCCTTGCTTCCTTCCTTGCTTCCTTCCTTCCTTGCTTCCTTCCTTGC
Source organism: Meconema thalassinum (assembly GCA_946902985.2). Taxonomy (NCBI): domain Eukaryota; kingdom Metazoa; phylum Arthropoda; class Insecta; order Orthoptera; family Tettigoniidae; genus Meconema; species Meconema thalassinum. The sequence continues at coordinate 462,686,631 of OX336391.1, forward strand.
TTCCTTGCTTCCTTGCTTCCTTCCTTCCTTGCTTCCTTGCTTCCATCCTTCCTTGCTTCCATCCTTCCTTGCTTCCTTCCTTGCTTCCTTGCTTCCTTCCTTCCTTCCTTCCTTCCTTCCTTGCTTCCATCCTTCCTTGCTTCCTTCCTTCCTTCCTTGCTTCCTTCCTTCCTTCCTTGCTTCCTTGCTTCCTTCATTCATTCCTTGCTTCCTTCCATCTATGTGAGCGCTAGAAACTCTCCTTTCGGGGCGACCCGTTATTCCTCTGCCACCCATCATCTGAAGTCTGGAGCTGCCCTTGGTAAGCGGTTCCTGCGGCATAGTCGTGTGTGTTAAATTGCTCATCACTACCGCAAAACGGATCTGCAGCAAGTCCGGAAATCGAAGGTTATAATCCCGGCGCTGTCTGTGGCTAAACTGAGTGTGGTTTTTCCTCGAGTTTTTCCACACTCCCTCCATGCAAATACCAAGAAACTACCTAATTTCAAGTCGTGGGACACCTGCCCTACTGAAGACTGCGATAAACACAGCTATACACACTATTTCAGAGTACAGTATCTCTTTGTATGGTTGTAAGTCCATTAATCAACACATCAATATCTAAATTCCATAGCTTACGAGGACATTGCAAACTGCAGGGATTGTACCGTAACCGTACGTCATTTCACGGAGCGCAGCCACTTCCTGCGTCATGTCCACTGCCGGGCGTTATTTTCCGACTGGGCTGATCAATCAATCAACAATGGACAAGTTGACAGTAGCAAACATAGCGACCCCAGATGGATGGGGTGACCTGAGCTTTATTGCTCTGCATCATATTACTGTAGATGTTGTTACAGCGCTCTGATTCTCAAGTCATCCACCAGAACATATTACCCTGCAGAATACGATTGGTTCTCAAAATATTATGATTCCTTTATGATCTGTCAGACGACCAGATCTGGTGAAACATAATTGAATTCTCCGTGAAATCCCGGCATCTCGCTAGAAATAGAGGTTGGTTATAATTTAACTTGCGCTACTTGCGAGGGGTCCCGGACAAACGAATGATCGTAGGACAATGAAACGGTGTGCCCGCGGAAGAGACATCTCTGAAAATGAAAATCCACAGCCTGCTTCCAGTCTCCGACCGGGTCAGGAATGGAATGAATGAAGCCCCCATCTAGCGGCGAGGATATGAACTGTGCCGGCTGCCGAGGCCTGACGCACTCCTCTGGGGCAATGATTAAATGAATGACAGATGAAATGAAATGATAGTAGAGAGTGTTGCTGGAATGAAAGGTTGACAGGGAAAACCGGAGTACCCGGAGAAAAACCTGTCTGCCTCCGTTTTGTCCAGCACAGATCTCACATGGAGTGACCGGGATTTGAACCACGGACCCAGCGGTGAGAGGCCGGCGTGCTGCCGCCGAAGCCACGGAGGCTTCACGGAAGAGACATCTCTACTTAGTATAAAACGAAGTCCCCGATATTATGATTCCTGTATGATCTGTCAGACGACCAGATCTGGTGAAACATAATTGAATTCTCCGTGAAATCCCGGCATCTCGCTAGAAATAGAGGGTGGTTATAATTTAACTTGCGCTACTTGCGAGGGGCCCCGGACAAACGAATGATCGTAGGACAATGAAACGGTGTTACCGCGGAAGAGACATCTCTGAAAATGGGTTATATCGAGAAGCACTAGATGGACTTTGATGCGGTTTTCACCATTCTGTAAAGGATATCTCGAGGAAGGTTTCTGTAGAAAATAATTTATGTATGATCAAAGGAAGCCAAGCAGTAACGATTTCAGTGAAAAGGTCGAAAATAAACCTGCCGTCCATGCGCTTTTTAAGCTTACGCTGGTTCCCGTTAAAAATATCAATATATTATGAGTGTAAGAATTGTTCAGCAAGAAAAGTTCTACAAAAAAGTCCGGGAGAGCATATCTCTATCTTCAATACATCGCCCACTATAAGTGTTTTTACTTGTTCATTTCTTCCAACAATCTCCATTCAATTACTGAGGCGACAGTTTATGAGCTAGCACGTAATGCATTCATAACTGTTCCCGGGTTGCTTATAACGAATAAACTATTTAAAGGAATACACTTCAATTTCTACATGAGCGGGTAAAGTTGTTAATGGCGTACCATATTGACAGTCCAGATTACAATAGTACATTATGCAACGAGCCTATAATGGCAATAATGAAGACACGAGTATGTTTATAAAACGAGCGAAGCTAATTTTGTAATTTCCATACGAGTGTCCTAATTGCCATTATAGGCGAGTTGCATACGACTGTTTATGTTCGACGATAATTATAACTTTATTATATGTTTTAACATAAATATTCATAAATATCTATGGGATTCAGTTACTTCAGTTAGTGAACAGGGCTTTGCTGACTGAACAGAGCGCATGCGTGGGTCAAAGAACTTCGAAAGCAGAGACCATTTACTTTGCTTGGCAATGCTATTGTTTACAGCCTGCATGATGACTAGTGCCGTCCAGCTCTAGCATTCACTAATATTGTCACCGAAGTCGTTTGAAAGCAATGAGCTGTGTAGAAATTGGAGTTGGGGATATTAAGGTACAGTGCTATTTCTTATCTCATATTCGCCAGTTTATTTACGCGAACATATGGACGGTGCATTTTCCATGTCGGTAATTTATTTAGAAGGATACTGTGTTGCTGAACGTAGATTCATAAATTTATTGCATATGTCATAGTATTTTCTTGTTACCGCAAAGGTTCGTGCTGATTTTGTCTTTGTGTTTGGGATTGTAACTAAAATGGTTGATCCAATATCCAATTTGAACTTTCAAATCATGTAATTTATGTCCAACATGTAGGATTTTGAGCGCATGCGCGAAGCTATCCTTACCTAATTGGTCAATGAATGAGCTCTGATTGGCTGGAGAAACTGTTTCATAGTGAAATCAGTGTTATAATGGCCCTTATTATGATACAATTTCCCGGCATATAATATTTACATTTCGACATCGTCGAACATAAACGATGCTATTAACGTGACGACCGTCTACATCCACGACAACCTGCAACCACACTAGCGAGTGCTTCACCACTGCCCGCAACATCTCAGGTGGGATGTTGACTACCTCCCTCGCGATGCTCACCTTCAAACGCCAGCACGTGTCATTGTCCCGTTGATACACCATGTCCTTAAAGTAACCCCACAGCAAGAAATCACACGGGTTCAAATCTGCGAATCTTGGTGGCCACGCCATGGGGAACGATCAGCCGATGTATACTGATCTGAATGTAGTAACGGGATACACTCAGCGTTGTGAGGCAAAACTGTGAAAAAGTGGGTTCGATTCCCACCTCAGCTGTCCTAGAAATGAGTTTGCGTTGTTTCCCACTTCTAATCCAGGTATATGACGAGATACCCCTTAACGTAAGGCCACATACGCCTTCCTTCTAATCAATGCTAGTCACAATTAGAAATACACCACACTGTATTCCGTCACCGCTGTTTTCCCCTCCTCGTCCTGGAAGTCTTCAGCTGCTACGATCAACAAACGCTATCGTAGCTAAGAATTGCGACTTGCGTCTCTCAAACACAAATTATCGTTCATATTCCACACACTTCCAAGAACACCGGTCTGATACCCACGATGTATGAAACATTACGAGAGATTTGCCAGAAAGAATAATGGTGTCTGGGAAAAGTCCTTCATAAATGGTGAAGCTAAATTAATGTGTAAGCTTTCACTACTGGTTGAATATGAAAGCAGCGGAAGTGCGGGGGTTGCTTTATTTCCGTACCAACGAGCTGCGATCGATGGCAGCGGACACCTCGTAGGTGGCTGTGGGCGGCCTTGTCTGCCTCATCTCACTGCCAGACATCGCGTCGCCAACACAGATCTACTGTACAGTAGAACTAGCGTGACCATTGTCTCGTAGTTCATTTCTCCGATGGGGCTTCCATTATCATCCCAAAGTGTAGATAAGGACACTCACCAAGACTGTACGTAGCGCTAATGGTCCGGAGATCAAAGATTCGAATCCTGGCTCTGGCCCAGGGATGTACAGTGGAACGTGGCTAATTCGAAATCTTCTTTAATTCGAAATTTTCTCTTGGTCCCTAGCATTTTATATACAAACAATGCTAAAAAATCGTGGTTAATTCGAATTATATTTTGGATAATTCGAAGGTTTTAGTGTAAAAAGCCGATCGGAAGCCAAACAGCTGGGTCAATTGGGTCAGTTCCCGAAAAGACTGTTCCGATTGCAGCCCAAGCAACAAACCACATCACAGAACTTGGCGTTTTTTTTTAGTGGAAATGACGTAAGAGATTCTGTTTTCCGTTCCTTAAATTTGTTAGATTCATTGTTTGAGAGACGTAATTGTAGGAATCATGTAAAAATCTCAAACGTTTTGGAAAACAGCAAATTTCTCTAGGACTTAACTTGATTGCTGAATTACTACTGTCGTTAAATAGGTGAATAGTACATTTTGGTTTTATTTTTCATTTGAACCTTTTGAAGTTATTCACGATGTAGTCAATATACAGTACCGATGTCTGATAATCTGCTTTGTTGAACGTAAATCATTATGTAAACGTAATAGAATATTGTCTACCCTTTTCAAAAACTTTCTTAATTCAAATTTTTGGATAATTCGAATTTTTTTTACTGGTCCCTTGAGGTTCGAATTATCCAAGTTCCACTGTATTTGGAAATGCTCCCCGATTTGAACCAGATAGCGCGATCATTCTCTGTCTTTTTTTTTTTCACACTTCTGGTTGATCCATGCTTAGTGGACGCTCTGGCGGGGTATTGACAGCAAGGTTGGCTGTCACGCACAAAGTTCGGGTTCGACTCCCGGCTGTGCCAAGAAAATTGATTCTGGACTGAGGCTGGAATGGGGTACACTCAGCCTCGAGAGGCAAAACTGAGAAAGTGTGGGTTCGATTCCCTCTTCACCCTTTCTAGAAGTGGCTTTCCGTGGTTTTCCACTTCTACTCCTGACAAATCCTGGGATAGTTTCTAACTTAAGGCCACGGCCGCCTCCTTCCCAATCCTTTTCACATGATACATTGCTACAGACACCACAATAGCACAGGTTATACGAAAAAGTAATATTTTAATTATATACATACATCAATTGTAAATTAAAAAACAAAATCCTCTCGGCACGCCGGAAGGCGGAGGTAGATTTCACCGGGCAAACTAGGGGATAGGCAAAATATGCAGGTTTTCGTAGGAGGATCAGACCTCATTGATTGCAAGAGAGTATTTTAGATTTAGAGGTTATTAACTTTTTTTTTCGTTTCTGTATGCATATTTTTATCATTTTACTGTCTTATGGGGATGGTAACCTTCTTGTCATTTGGGGTTCATTTTTATACTTGTGATCACACTGTCCTTATGCAAGGTTTGGAACTGATGTGTAACTATCTGACAGTCTGTTACTTCTTCACGCAAAATTTTATCTCCCGCAGAGATTTTTGTGGGATCCTCAGTTTAGGGGCTGCGACAACGTGATCATGTAACCCCGTGTACATTAGGTGTGTGTAGAATCTGATAAACGGTGTTAATTGTGATGACTGTATTAGTCTGTAATTCAGGTAAGGCCTGCAGACGGTCAATTTCAAGTAGTAGTTCCTAATTTTGTACCATATACTAACGTCAACGACACCTAGCTGTGAACTTGGCTACTAGATGCCACCGCAACCAGCAACTTGCAACGAACGTTGGAACTTCTCCTCCAAAGGAAAGCATGCTGAGGGATTTTTAGCGCTCTTAGAAAATCCGACGACTTTGGCCGGCTTTGAACCAGCGACCTTGGGCATATAAGTTCAGCATGCTACCAGTTAGCCGCTTCCCACAGTCAGATGGAAAAATGAATGTGATCTCGTGCAATGGCGTTGTCTTGGCAACCTCTGATAGCCCATCCCTCATCAATTTAGAAGCGTTGTCATGGTAACCTCTGATGGCACTTGGCATGTTCTTTAATTCCGAAATCATTTTTCTCATCCCTTGGCGTAATGGTAGGTCAGATCAAAAATTCTTTCAGACAAAGTTTTAGGTAATTATTAGGGGAATATTTTCCATTTTGTACGGTTTTGATATTGTGCCTATTAAGAGATATGATTAATGTTTCCCGAAAAAAACACTTTTTTCCACCCCTTTGGTCAATGTTTGGTGCCATCAAAAACTTTTCAAACATAAATTTTTGGCACTTATCCGACACATTTTATGAACTTTGAATGGATTCGATATTTCACGTATTAAGAGAGTTATAGCGATATTTCACTTTTTCGAACCCCCCCCCCCCCCCATTTTCACCCCCTTCAACCGATTTTGCCCATTAACGAACTCGACCGATATTTTAAGGGGTTACATATTATGTAAAACATTCAAAGTGATTGGTGAAAAATTACGGCATTCATCGTGTCCACAAGAAACTGATATATATATATATATATCTATATATATAAAGCACAAAGTTTGTCTGTCTGTCTGTCTGTCTGTCTGTCTGTCTGTCTGTTATGTATACAAATCTACACCGTTTCACCGATCTGAACCAAAATTTGTATACTTACCCTTTGGAACCCTGCGGGTAACCCTGTCAACATTAAATTTCGGACAGACCACCCCATGCCCTGCATTTAGGCCCTTTTGCACAAATCTACACCGTTTCACCGATCTGAACCAAAAGTTGTATATTTAACCTTTGGAACCCTGCGAGTAACACTGTCCACTTGAAATTTCGGACAGACCACCCCATTCCCTGCATTTAGGCCCTTTGGTCCAAATCCACACCGTTTCACCGATCTCAACCAAAATTTGTATATTTACCCTTTGGAACCCTGCGAGTAACACTGACCACTTAAAATTTCGGACAGACCACCCCATTCCCTGCATTTAGGCCCTTTGGTCCAAATCTACACCGTTTCACCGATCAGAACCAAAATTCGTATTCTTACACTTTGGTGCCCTGCGAGTAACACTGTCTGCTTGAAATTTCGGACAGACCACGCCATTCCCTGCATTTAGGCCCTTTATGCACAAATCTACACCGTTCCACCGATCTGAACCAAAATGTGTATACTTACCCTTTGGAACCCTGCGAGTAACACTGTCTGCTTGAAATTGCGGACAGACCACTCCATTCCCTGCATTTAGGCCCTTTGGCCCAAATCTACACCGTTCCACCGATCTCAACCAAAATTTGTATATTTACCCTTTGGAACACTGCGACTAACACTGTCTGCTTGAAATTGCGGAGAGGCTACTCCATCCCCTGCATTTAGGCCCTTTGGCACAAATCTACACCGTTTCACCGATCTGAACCAAACTTTGTATACTTACCCTTTGGAACCCTGCGAGTAACACTGTCCACTTAAAATTTCGGACAGACCACCCCATTCCCTGCATTTGGGCACTTTGGCACAAATCTACACCGTTTCACCGATAAGAACCAATATTCGGAAACTTACCCTTTGATACCCAGCGAGTAACACTGTCTGCTTGAAATTGCGGACAGACCACTCCATTCCCTGCATTTAGGCCCTTTGTCCCAAATCTACACCGTTTCACCGATCTCAACCAAAATTTGTATATTTACCCTTTGGAACACTGCGACTAACACTGTCTGCTTGAAATTGCGGCGAGGCCACTCCATCCCTTGCATTTAGGCTGTTTGGCACAAATCTACACCGTTTCACCGATCTGACCCCAATTTTATATACTTACCCGTAGAACCCGACAAGTAACACTGTTCACTTTAAATTTCGGACAGACCACACTATTCCCTGCTTTTTGGCCCTTTGGCAGAAAACTACACCGTTTCACCGATCTCAACCAGATTTTACATAATTACCCATTGGAACTCGACGAGTAACACTGTCCACTCGAAATTTCGGACAGACCACTCCATTTCACGCATTTAGGCCCTTTGGCACAAATCTACATCGTTCACCGATCGAAAACAAAATGTGTATACTTACCCTTTGGAACCCGATGAGTAACCCGATGTTCCAAACAGACCCAGCCTGGGGCTGGAAACTGTACAAGATGATGATGATGATGATGAGTAACACTGTCCACTTTAAAATTTGGACAGGCCACTCCATTCCCTGCATTTTGGCCCTTGGCACAAAACTACACAGTTTCACCGATCTCAACCAGATTTTACATAATTACCGTTTGGAACTCGACGAGTAACACTGTTCACTCGAAATTTCGGAGAGACCACTCCATTTCCCGCATTAAGGCCCTTTGGTACAAATCTACATCGTTCACCGATCGAAAACAAAGTGTGTATACTTACTTATCCTTTGGAACCCGATGCGTAACAGTGTCCACTTGAAATTTCTGGCATAGGCCTACCACTCCATTCCCTGCATGTAGCTCAGGAATTCCTCGGGGTTGCCAGCTTCCTAACTCACCAGTCATGAGCCCTTGAGGGTGTACCAGAAGTGGTGGGTCTACACACACCCTGCCTCTTTGAGGGCCTTGAGCAGAAGACAGGAGATATTATGAAAAGGAAAAGAAGACAGACCCCTCGAAGAATGAGGGTATCAGGAAAGATGAGACAAAGCCAATTAAGGCGGGAAATTGAAAGACTCCCTAGCCCTCGGATACCCTAATACAGTCTGGGTCGGACGAGAACAAGAGTTGACCAAGGGAGGCCGACAGGAAAGAGAACTGAAATGAGCCCGGCACCAGGAAGTAGAAGCGATGCCAGACTCAGCTGGGGTTCCGTGGTCGCCAACCCACGTCCCACAAGTTGTGAGACCCTGGGGGGGGGGTCCTTTGTGAGAATAGCTTGCTGATTCATCGCGAGGTGACTTGAGTGTACTTTCCAGAGCCCGCCGTGTTATCTCCTGCTGTCTATACTGATGCCAGCACAGGGCCGTTGCGAAACAGTGAGTGATTCCCGGTCAATCTGTATAGGACGGGGAACCCCGAACGTGTGTCATCATATTTCGTCATCATCTGCGATTATCTCAGGTTGGTGCAGCTTGGACCTATATTCTTTGTCTTAGCCGAGCAGTACGCTCTTTCACTAGACGCATCCAGTACAGGCCTAAGCCAGAAAATAAGGTTGAGACTTTGGAAGACATCGAAGCTAGACACCTGAATTACCTATATCAGTTTTAAAATAACACCATGTTCGTTTAGTAGTCATTTTTTCATTACCTTATTATTATCATCATAAGTGCAAATGACCTAGATGTTACGCGTATCATACCAATAATCACCGCCGCATAAAGTCTTTCTCGACTGTGATTTTTAAAATATTTATTTTTGGTTGGTTCTTAAGTTTAGGGGCTGCGACAACGCGGTCATGTAGCCCCGTGTACTTTGGGTGTGTGTAGAATCTGTCTGATAACCGGTGTTAATTGTGATGACTGTATTAGTGTGTGTTATCTGTTTTTTAATTTAAGTACAAACTGCAACTTAGAATTCTTCAAATAGTTCGTACTTTTGCCGCCAAGCGCCACCGTCAACGACTACTAGGCCAAGTTCGGAACGTAGCTACTAGACGCCACTGCAGTCGGCTCTTGGCAACGGACGTAGACATCTATGCGCGTTGTTTACCTATCCAATTTAGCTTCACACAGGTGTAATTAGTGGAAGGTTCTTTAACATGCCATAAATCTGACATGGGACCGCCGGCTTTACTTCCCCTCCGAAGAAAGGCATACTGACGGATTTTTAACGCTCTTAAAATATCCGACGGCTTCGGCCGGGTTTGAACCCGCTATCTTGGGCATAGAAGCTCAGCATGCTACCAAATACGCCACCGAAGCCGCCATATAGTTATTTTTATTACAGTACATTGTGTACATTATACGTTGAAGTGTCAATTCAATACCGGTAGTAGTTTCCCTTATCATCCTCATCATAAGAGCAAATGACCTACAGTAGATGTTACGCCCATTACACCATTAATCACCACACACAATAAGTCTTCCTCGCCTGTGAATTTTGAAATATGTATTTCTATTACGGTAGTTTGTAAGTTTGACGTGTCAATTCAACAGTAGTTTTTATTATCATCCTTATCAAAAGGGCAAATGGCCTAGATATTACTCCCTCATTGTCTTTGGGGGCAAATGACTTAGATTTTAAGTCCATTATATTTCTAAGGAGACCTTAAAACATTATCATCATTCCACCGGGCGAAGCCGGGTACTACTGCTAGTATCTTATATATAAAAGTGAAAGTCTGTATGTATGTATGTATGTGGGTATGTGGGTGGGTCTGTTCCGTATACAAATCTACACCGTTCCACCAATCTCAACCAAATTTTGCATACACATAGCTTAGGACCCAGAAGGAACCGCTGGCTACATGAATTTTCGATAGTCTTTCTCATTCTTCTGATTTCGACCCTTTTGCACTCCAGCACATGCTAATCAAATCATAAAATATACTCATGAAGGAATGGCAAGGCGGATAGTTTCCATGGCAACATAGCTCAAGTCGAGACACGGCCGACTGGATGCCATTTGCTCTCTGCACTACCGGTATAGAAAATGAGGATCTTTACTTGAAATCCCGTTAGTTACTCAACTACTCACACAGCACTGTCAACCGAGTTTAGCATAACAAAGACTTGACACTATCTTCTACTATATATTTGTCAAATACCACTCACTCACTCATTCATTCATCACGAAATCTCAGAAACCATCAAACGGATTGGAATGAAATTTGGTATGCAGCTTCCCCAAGCGCCGCAAATGCCCACTAAGAGAGGATTTTTGGATATTCTGGTTCTAAAGGGGTGTTAAGGGGGTAGACCTGCATTTAATTGAACAGCAATATCTCCCGATTGGTTTCATTGGGGGATGTGATACTTGGCACATAAACTCATCGTTAAAAATAAGAAGACACGAGTCGGAGGGTTTTTCGATGTGGTGTATATTATGAGGTGAAAGGGGAGAAAAGTGGGGATTGAAAGATTCCTAACGGAGCGTGTATGTCTTAAACGACATAGGCGAGGAGTTTGAAACTCAGCGGAAAAAAAATCAGCATAAAAATAAGTAAATATGTGTTTGACCGTTTTATCATAAATCCAATTTAAGAGGTCCATGGGGAGGGGTAAAATTCTGTGGGGGGGGGGACAGGAAATAAAATGTCCTAACTGATTGACTGACTGACTCACTCATCAAACTCAGGGAGAAAAACTGCTTTAAAGTAAGTAAATAGCTGTTCGACAGTTTTTTTTATCAATCAAATTGAAGGGGTTCATCGGGAGGGGTGAAATTCTGAAGGGAAAAAAATGAAATAAAATTTCCTGACTCATTCACTCACTCATCATCGCCCAGCCAAAAATATTGAAGTGGGAAACATGGCATTTTGGGGATATGTTCGTTGTACGTCAAAACCGTACACTAAGGGAGGATTTTTGGATATTCAGGCTCTAAAGGGGTCTTAAGGGGGTTAAACATGAATTTCATTGAATAACAATATCTCACGAGTGGTTTCATTTGTGGATGTGATACTCGGCATATAAACTAATCATTAAAAATAAGCAGACATGTGTCTAAGGGTTTTTCGATGTGGTGTATTATTATGAGGTGAAAGGGGTGAAAAGTGGGGGTTGAAGGATTCCTAACGGAGCGTGTAGGCCTATCTCTTAAACGACATAGGCGAGAAATTTGAAACGCAGCGAAAAAACATCAACTAAAAAGATAAGTAAATCGGTGTTCGACCGTTTTTTCATAAATTAATTTAAGGGGCCAATGGAGTGGGGTGAAATTCTGCGGGAAAGAAAGGAGAGAAAGTATCCTAACTGACTAACTCACTCACTCACCAAACTCAGGGGAAAAAGACAGCTTTAAAAATAAGTTAATAGGTGTTCAAGCGTTTTTTCATCAATCCAATTTAAGGGGCCCATGGGGAGGGGTGAAATTCTGGTAAAAATAATTGAAAGAAAATGCCCTGTCTGACTCACTCACTCATCACGCCCAACAAAATCTATTTAAGTTGGAAAAATGAAATTTTGGGAATATGTTCGCTGTATGTCGAAAACGTCAACTAAGGAATGATTTTTGTTTATTCGGGTTTTAAAGAGATGTTAAGGGGGTAAACGTGCATTTCATTGAATAACGATATGTCATGAGTTGTTTCTTAGGGGATGTGATATTCGGTATATATACTAATCATTAAAAATAATCAGACATATGTCTAAGGGTTTATCGATGTGGTGTATATTATGAGGTGATAGGGGTGAAAATTGGGGGTTGAGGGATTCTTGACGGAGCGTGTATCTCTTAAAGGACATAGGCGAGAAGTTTGAAATTCGTCGGAAAAAGAACAGCTTAAAATACAAGTAAATAGGTGTTCGACTGGTTTTTTTTTTCATAAATCCAATTTATGGGGCCCTTGGAGAGAGGTGAAATTCTGGGGGGAAAAAAACAGGAAAGAAAGTGTCCTAACTGATTGACTCACTTATCACTCATCAAACTCAGGGGGAAAACAGCTTTAAATAAGTAAATAGGTGTTCGACCGCTTGTTTCATAAATCCAATTTAAGGGGTTGATGGGGAGGGGTGAAATTATCAAAAATAAATGAAAGGAAATGTCCTGACTGACTCACTCACTCATCATAGCCCAGCCAAAATTATTAAAGTTAGAAACATGAAATTTTGGGGATATGTTCGTTGTATGTCGAAAACGTCCACTAAGGTAAGAGTTTTGAATATTCAGGTTCTAAATAGATGTTAAGGGGGGTAAACGTGCATTTCATTGAATAACAATATCTCACGAGTGGTTTCATTTGGGGATGTGATTTATTTATTTATTTATTTATCGTATGGCGTATACATGAGCTACAGATCTATATTCACACTATTTACATAGTTAATCGCTTGTGGCGTCCCCAGGAAAAATTCTCTTCTACCTCCGTCGAAACGGCTCAGTGGGCATTCTTGGGTTATGTGCTTCACAGTTTGCCTCTCAGCACCACAGTCACAACAAGATGATGACTTTTTCCTCCATTTGTATAGCAGATCTGCACACACACCATGGTTAGTTCGGATCCGCAGATGCAATGCTTTGATGAATGAATACAAGAAGATCCAGATTAATCAAAGACTGCCCATTCATGAGGATATCCACCATCTACATATAGATAGACTGAAGTCAAGACATCCACCCATCTGCACGGCGGAGAACCTGGCAATGAGTAATTTCAACCTTACTGAGAAATGGTCTAATGAATGGAGACAATTCGCCCCAGCAGAGTCTTTGGAAATGCCATGCATCTCACAGAAGGTACCTGGCTTTGAACAACCTCGGAAAGTATGGGGATGTGATACTTGGCATACATACTAATCATTAAAAATAAGCTGACACATGTCTAATGGTTTTTCGATGTAGTGTATATTATGAGGTGAAAGGGATGAAAAGTGGGGGTTGAAAGATTCTTAACGGAGCGTGTATCTCTTAAACGACATAGGCGAGGAGTTTGAAACTCGGAGGAAACCAATCAGCATAAAAATAAATAAATAAATAAATATATAAATAAATAAATAAAATAAATATGTGTTCGACTGTTTTTTCATAAATCCAATTTAAGGGGCCTATAGGGAGGGGTGAAATTTTGGAAGAAAAACGGCCCCTAAGGAAGGATTTTTGGATGTTCACTCTCATCGACCAACCCAAACGATTAAAGTTAGAAGAATGATATTTTGGGGATATGTTTGTTGTGTGTCGAAAACGTCTACCAAGGAGGGACTTTTGGATATTCAGGTTCTAAAGGGGTGTTAATGGGGTTAAACCTGCATTTCATTGAATAACAATATGACACGACTATGACGCGAGCGAAGCGAGGCTAAAAATGAGATGTTGTGCGTCTATGTATTACTCAATCACGCAAGTACCACTGGTCCGATTTACATGAATTTTACATGGAAGTAGCTGATTTACCTGGTTAACATATAGGTTACTTTTGATTTCAATATTTTGTACTATTTAAAGATGGCGACCATTTTAGTGACTTCACTACACCCTTTGGTTTAAAACTTTCATATTTCCATTTCAAATACAAAGAGAACGCTAAGAAATAGCAAACTTGATGGTATATACGAGGTTAAAAATTACATTTTCTATCCGAAAGGTATCTCCAACCGTTAGCGAGTTATACCTAAATTTGTGCTATAAAACACGGTCGACGCCGAGCGGTGTAGTTGGACAAAATGTTCCATCCTTAATCTCCCTCTGCGCAGCACTTCGCCTATCCCCTGTTTTAACTGTCACCTTCATATTTTAATTTATTTATGACGCGTAGCGAAGCACGGGTACTTCAGCTAGTATATATATATATGCATATAGATACACACAGATACATCTCTATCTCTATAAGAATGAAAGTTTGTCTGTTTATTCTGAATTTCTACGGAAATTTGCGTTATTTACGCGTTTCAGACTGTTTTATGACGGATGCGCGCGAAAATAAAATTTTTGTCTGTCTGTCTGTATGTCTGTCTGTTTGTCTGTGGACAAGTATGTTCCCTTATAACTCGAGAACGGCTGGGTGGATCAACGTAAAATTTGGTACAGATATCCTTCAGAGGCACGACACGAATCATTGATGTAACTCTTCTCCGTACCTCTCATATGAGGGGCATACCCCCTTAAAATGCATGCTGAAATAGGTGTAGAAGGACCAGACAAAGCTCATTTTCAGCCCCTCAATATCAGAAACAAAACTTGGAGGCCCGAAAGGCCCCGAAAACCACATTTTAAGGCCCTAAAACCAATAGTTTTTGAGTTATTCCCAGAAAACTAATTTGATTTAATAAAATAATGAAAGTATGCAACCCGGTAACTATGGCAACATAATCTCACAGGTCATTGTTAGACGCAATACAATTCCAATTATTACATTACTGTGAAAGTTTGTAAACGGCTATACGGTTATCACGGAACCAAATTACGGTGTAAAATGCATCAATACATACAGTATACTGCGCTTAAGGGGGTCAAGAGGTACTCTAGAATTTTTTCACGTGTGGGTGTGGTACGGAAGGTCTATTTAATCCCTATCTCTATTTAATTATACAATTATTATTATTATTATTATTATTATATAATGGCACACAACGACGAGACAAAGCTCAATTTCAGCCCCTCTGTGTCGGAAACAAAACACGGGGGCCCTAAAGTGTCCCCGAAAACTAAATTTTAAGGCTCTATAACCCACTGTTTCTGAGATAATCCCTGAAAACTAATTTCATTTAATGAACTAATCAAGGAATATAAGCCGGTAACCATGACAACAGTATCTCAAGAGATAACATCCAACTTTCCATCCCTTTCTGTAAGAAGCAATACCGCTCCATTTATTACATTTCTGTGAACGTTTGCAAATGGCTATAAGGTTATCACGGAACCAACTAAGACTGTAAAATTCGTCAATTCGCTTAAGGGGGTCAAGGGGCACTCCAGAATTCTTTCACCCGACATACACGTGCGATATGTTGTACAGAAGGTCTATTATATCTCCAAACAGCAATATTATTTTCAAAAATTCCTGAATTGAAATAGTATTTTTGCGGCTTTTTAGGAATTTGAGGTATTCAATTTTATTTTCACGTCAGGTAGTACACGTTAGGTGAATTTAGTTTGAGAGCACATTTTAACTAATCATTCTTTTTGTCAACAAACGGGTACATCGTAAGGATGATTTTGTTTGAGTTAGTTAGTTATTGTTGTTTTAAAGGGTGGAACTACGAGGTCATCAGCCCCTTGAATTTGTTTGATACTGTGTGGTTGATATATCCATATTTGGACATCTGGGTGATACGTTGTAGTCAATAGAGTTAGTTTGCCTCATGGCCACTAGCTGCCTTTGCTCCTGCATAAATACACCTATCTATAAACATATGATTGTTTGTTTATTAAAGTTTCAATTTTGTTTCTTTTACGCGTTTCGGTTTGTTTTTTGACGGATGCAAGCAAAACGTGGATTTGTGTGTCTGTACTTCTGTGTATCTTTATGTACACCTATAACTCGTGTTCGGATGCTTGGAGCATCGTAAAATTAGGTAGGTATCCATGAGGGTCAATACACTAATCATTTATATAACTCTTCACTGTACTTCTCATAGAAGGGTGGGTATAGGGAAATGAAGTTTCAAAATACATGCTAAAATAGGCGAAATATAAAAATTATTCTAGAAGGACGACCAAAGCATATGTTGCGCTTCTCAATGTGAGACACAAAATTCGGGGGACTATAAAGGGTCTCCGAAAACCACATTTTAAGGCCCCTAAATTAACAGTGTGTGTGATATTCCCAGAAAACTAACTTCGTTCTGATAAAACTTTTGAAGGAATGACAAACCGTTAACCATTGCAACAGTAGCTGAATTGATAACGTCTGGTCATTCATACCAAAGACCGTTCGAAGAACGGGTACTTCTGCTAGTATATATATATATATAAACTTTTGAACTGACGGTGGTTTGGGGGTCTGGGGGATGTGAAACGCGAAGATATGTCGAAATTTTTCGGAAGTCGAAACATGGCACCCATTGCAATAGTTAGCTTTCTGATGAAATCTACCTAAAATAGGGTACATAATTAAAAATACTACCATCAACGACACCTAGCTGTGAACTTGGCTACTAGATGCCACCGGATCCATCAACTCGCAACGAACGTTGGAACTTCCCCTCCGAAGGAAAGCATACTCAGGGGTTTTTAGCACTCTTAGTAAATCCGACGACTTCAGCCGGGTTTGAACCCGCGACCTTGGGCATAGAAGTTCAGCATGCTACCAGTTCCGATACCGAAGTCGCTTCCCACAGACATATGAAAACTGAATGTGATCTCGTGCAGTGGCGTTGTCATAGCAACTGCTGATGGCCCATCCCTTATCAATTAAAAGTAAAGTTGTCATGGCAACCTCTCTAGCACTTGGCATTTTCTTATAATTTAAATCATTTTGCTCACCCAGTGGCGTAATGGTGGGTCAAATTGAAAATTATTTCAGACAAAAGTTTTAGGTAATTATTGGAGGAATATTGTCCATTTTGTACGGTTTTGATATTGTGCCTATTAACAGAGATATGATTAATGTTTCCCGAAAAAAACACTTTTTCCCACCCCTTTGGTCAATGGTTGGTGCTATAAAAAAACTTTTCAAACATACATTTTAGGGCCTTATCCGACACATAGTATGAACTTGGAATGGATTCAATATTTCAGATATTAAGAGAGTTATAGCGATATTTCAATTTTTCGAAAAAAGCCTCCCATATTCACCCCCTTTGACCGATTTAGCCCATTAACGAACTCGACCGAGATGTTAAGGGGATACATATTATGTAAAAATTCAAAGTGATTGGTACAAAATTATGGCAGTTATCGTGTCCACAAGAAACTGATATCTATACATATATATAGGCCTATATATATATACATAAATTATATATAAACTTTTGAACTGACGGTGGTTTTGGGGTCTGGGGGATGTGAAACGCGAAGATATGTCGAAATTTTCCGGAAGTCGAAACATGGGACCCATTGCAATAGTTAGCTTTCTAATGAAATCTAGCTAATTAACGCCAGAAAGTATAGTGGAACTTACGGTGGTCCCTAGTTGGCCGATTAGCGAATAATAAATAAATATATATATAGTATATATAGACATAGTACTGAACTCTATCAAAACACCATTACAATAACAGGCGAAATTAGGAAACGCAGAGCCAAATTTTACACTCACATCCACAGGATGGCCACCTTCAGATTGCCAAAGAAACTACTCGGTATCATAACACAGAGCAAATGTGGCACATAATGGCTTAAAGAGGTACAGAGAGACTTACAAGTTATCAGTATACAAAATTTCGAAAACCGAACTGAGTGCCAGACGAAAATCGCGAATGTTAAGTACGAACCAAGATCATTACGACAACCTGGAAAAAAGTGGACGGATGAGAGGAAGCGGGAACATTCCGCGAGAATGAAGAGATTTTGGGAGGAGCGGAGGAGACACGCCTCCAAATGACATCATGTGATCCAAGTTTAATCGCTCTCCTGTAGGGGAATTTTCGCTTAAATAAATAAATAAATAAATAAATAATATAGCCTATGTATACACCCAAGTGCATGGGGCTAAATACCGCGATTTCCTAGCCCCCAAATTATTATTTTTTTTTAATTTTTTTTTTATCGTTTCGGTCGTCTATGGACCACGTTATTTCAACTGCCTTTTCCCTCGTTCTTTCACATTGGCCCAGTATTCGCGCATTCTTCTTCGGTGAGCTTCCCTTCGTTCTTCGGTCCACTTCTTGCCGGTTTTCAATATAGGTTTTGGCTGAAAACTCTGTATCTCCCCAAGTTTCTTCTTCAAAGAGTCACGTTCCAAGATATCCTCATGTGATATCCCCGGTTCTTGTAGGTCTTTTTCCACCTCTGTAAACCAGATCCCTTTGGTTTTCTTTCCCACAAAGTAGGCACAGATTCGATTGGACAATCTTCCGGAGTTCATTCGTGTTAAATGGCCATAAAAGGAGAGTCTTCTTTTGCGATTGGTGTCCGTTATTTTCTCCACATGTAGATAGAGTTCATCGTTGTGTCGTCTTCTATACTCTCCTCGTTCCTTGACCGGGCCCAAGATCTTTCTCAGAATCTTCCTCTCTTTGGCTTCGAGTTGTTCTGCCAGGCCTTTCTTATTCATCGCCAGGCATTCTGATGCATATAACGCCTCCGGGCGAATAACGGTAACGAAGTGCCTCAGTTTATTATGTATTTATGTATTTATTTATTTTACGTGTCCACAAAAAATTACAAATTAAAGGGAACAATACAAACAAACTTACAGACTATAATAACAAATGCCCTCAAATGAAACAACAATAATTTAAGAAATAATCTCGCGTAGCGCTAAAAATCACATTGCTAATATACTTCATTAAACCAGAATCACGTGATTAATACTGCCATTGTGCAAAGCACAAACAGTGGATTTAGGATTGATCTACGATCATGTCATTTTCTCGATTACTTTCTCATTTAAGAAAAACTCAACCTTCGTGTCCTTGATCTTAAGCAGGCTACAGTATCTTACTCATGATGTCTATCGTGGGATGGATTTCTGGCTGAGGATATCTAATTTTTCATAGTCCCCTTTACATTTAATTTCAACTTTAAATAATTACTTGCATTCGTATTCGGACCCCCCAGGGGCTCAAGACTAGTGGGATGTGGGTGGAGGTCACGGGGCCCCAGCTGAGTCCGGCAGTTTTTCCACTTGCTTGTGCTGGGCTCCTCACTGTCTCCTTTTCTTTCGGCCTCCCTTGGCCAACTCTTGTTCTCTTCCAACCCCGACGGTATTAGGGTATCTGAGACCTAGGGAGTCTTTCACTTTCTCGCCTTAATTGGCCCTTTTCTCATATTTCCTGATACCATCATTTTTCGAGGGGTCAGCTTTTTCTTTCATTTCATGTTATCTCCTGCCTTCTGCACAAGGCACTCGAGGTGGCAGGGTGTATGTAGCCCCACCACCTATGGTGCACCCTGGATAGTGCTACACCCTCAAGGGTTCACGGCTGGTGAGTTCGGGATTTGGCGACCCCGAGGGATTCCTGAGCTGGGTGAAGGTTTCCCCACTTTTTCCATTGCCTTTGGGGCAGGCCCTCTCCTCTTTCCCTGTCCTCGCTGCCTTTCTTGGTTCTCCTGCCTTCCATGTCCCTCACTTCTCATTTTTCGAGGGTTGAGGGCATTTCCTTTCCTCCAGTCTTTTATTTATATTCTTCTCCGTTTTGTTTCCCAATTTCTGTTCTAGTTTGTAAGTCGGTAGCCTAGTTAGTTTTAGTTGTAGGTTTCATTCGATTATCTTTCATTTTCATTATCATCCAAACAATTAGGGGCCGATAACCTCGATGTTAGGCCCCTTAAAACAACAATAATTATCATCATCATCATCATCGTATTCGGAAAGTACTTTAACCCACAGAAATTGCCCCACTTAAGACCTAGAACTAGCAGAGCTCAAGAAAGTGTGCGGCGTACTTACGCGCGTGAAAGCTGAACGTCGACCACCTCGTGGTGTAGCGGCAAGCATTCTTGGCTGTCACCCCGGAGGTTCAGGTTCGATTCCCGGCTGTGCCAAGAAATTTTAATTCTGATCGGAGGGCTGGCACGGGGTACACTCAGCCTCGTGAGACAGAACTGAGAAGAAGAAGGTTCGATTCCCATTATAGCCATCTTGGAAGTGGTTTTCCGTGATTTCGCACTTCTACTCCAGGCAAATAGTTCCTGACTAAAGCCACGGTCGTCTCCTTCCCAATACTCATCCGAATTACACACTTCATTCACATTCACTACCTTCTTTGTCACCCAGTTGCAGAACATTTTATAGAATGGAAGGGATTGGATGCTCTTCCAGTCAGCCCCAAAATGTTCCTCTAACAGCTTTGCAACATCTCTAAGTTTGAGTTGATTAGCAGTAATACCATCAGCAAAAATAACAGTTGGTGACACATTTTGCAAACTCTTTCCTCTCATATTGACACGTTCGAGGACCCCAAAATCTGACCTTTAATGCAGTTCCCCCGAATCTATAACACGACTTTTATGTCGTTGAAGTGAAAACCGTTTTGAAGGAGCGAACTGGAAATGTCATTGTCCAGATGGTTTTGTAACATTTTCAGCTTCTGATTTCCAGTCATAAACTGTACACTGTGTCCTCAGATGAATAGCAGTCACATGTTCAGAGAAGATGCCAAGATATTTCTGAGGTTCTGCAATGACTTCATGAGAGCGAATGACTTTCTCGATCCTAGCAAACACTATCCGGGATGAGGAATGAGTGACCGACCATGTTTGTAATAAACGTCATTTTACCATTGAAAGGCTTTAAAGTGTTGCTATACATCCATTTAGACGATCGAACGTTTATTGTTTATCATGTAGACAACAATAATTTCCAATAAGAACATCTAGCGACTTGCCATTAACTGGCAACACTGGTAATAATGGTGAGCTCCGCGTGGCAGGCTTAGGAACTAACACATGGCCGCTTTTGGAACTAACAACATAGAGCAAACAGCTGATTCTAGAAAAAACCTAAAATAATTATACTTCGCGATTTCTATTGAATCAGGCCGGATTAGACACTCGGTGATTTAATAATAGAAAGAGAATATCTGGGACTACCGCTTTTTTACAATAAAACGTATTTTCAATTTCTTTGCATATGACCGGTTTTGGAACTAGAGGACTCAACTACACACACTAATACAGCCATCACAATAACGCAGGTTATCGGACAAATTACACACACTCATATACATGGGTATACATGACCACGATGCCACAAACCCTCTAAATCAATCAACAACAACAAGGCTGAACCAATCAACGTTGGCATTTCACGGGAAAGCTAGGACAATCAATTGGCCTGGTAAGGTAGCAGACAGAGTGAAATGACGGAGATGATCTGAATATGCGACCCGGGATATCCTTTCATTCTCTCGCTCGTTTCTATTTAACTCTGTTTTATTTTTATAAGCCCTAATTTTATTGTATGTAGGGCGCTACTGTAAAGGAGCTCTTAAGCTCTAAGCGTAGCCGTGGAAATAAACCAATCAATCCTTCCAGGCAAGTACTGAATGATTACATTTACCCACACTTGTATAGTTACAGCACCACTGAATCACAGGCTAACAAACACTCAAGTACACGAGGATGATGACCAGTTTTTCCGAACTATAAAATGAATTTCCAACAATAGCCAAAAATGTTCCCGTACAAAGTTGCTATTATATTTAATTTAATGGTGATTTTCAGTGTGTCAACACGAATACATCTCTAATTCAATTGCGATATTGTGATTACACCTGAGAAGGATTTAAATGTGAATTAATATTATTGGCCAAGCTACCTGTGGACTCGGTAGACGTGGTTTCGATCCCCACCGTCAGCCGTCCTTGGAATGGTTTTGCGTGCTTTCCCATTCTCAACTCCAGGCAAATGCAGGGATGGTACCTTCCGACGGGCCACGGCCGCTTCCTTCCACATCATTGCCCACTTCCATGCATATTTATTCATGTCATCTCTCATTATTACTCATCTCACGAGGTTGGCGTCAGGAAAGGTATCCAGACGTAAAAGCCACCCGATGTTGTGGATTACGAAGCACCACGGCCTATCAACCAGTAGCATATGTCTAGTCTGGTAGCTTAATGGTGGGAGAGGATGGTTAGCACTACAAAACGATGCCTAAGGAAGGTGTTAGGCATGGCATTGACAACCGAGGACAGGCTAAATACCATCCTAGTGAATATTGAAGCCGCCATCACCTCACGACCCATCACTCAAAATGAAGACGGAGCAGAAGCTCTGACTTCCGCCCACTTCTTGACCGGACAAAGGCTAACTACCCTACAAACTGGACCAGAACCAACGTTAAGAAATAACCTGACAAAGGAGTTTACTGCACGTCAAAAGATCACTGACGACTTCTGGAAGCGCTGGACAAAGGAATACCTCATGGAGCTGAGGAGCTTTCATGAAGTCCGTTATCCTCGAGGCAACATTCCGCAACTGCGAGTTGGAGACGTAGCGCTTCTGCAAGAAGACAGCCAACCCCGACACATGTGGAGGAAGGTGCGCATAGAGGAGCTTCGAGCTGGGAGAGATGGAGTGACAAGAACTGCAATACTCAAGGACTCAAAGGGGACTATAATAACTCGTCCAGTGCAGCTGGTCTTCCCCCTGGAGATAGATCAGGGTGGGGAGGATGTTGTGGATTACGAAGCACCACGGCCTATCAACTAGTACCATATGTCTAGTCTGGTAGCTTAATATTACTCTATGCCAACCAGAGAGTGTAACAATAGAAAGACGGAAATAAAGAGTGTCGTGGAGAAAGACGTGTTGTCCATCACACCCACCACATCGCATTTCATCCCCGACACCGTTCAAAAACGGGAATATTAATGGATATATATTTATTTATTTACTTATTTATTTACTGATTTATTTATTTATTTATTTATTTATTTATTTATTTATTGCTTACTTATTTATTTACTTACTTATTTATTTCCATCAGACCTAAACCACCTAGGTACATCAAAAATTTGCCAAGAAAAAAGTTTAATACATCCAAACTTCAGGATGAATCCATCTACACACATCAAAAAAAGTTTTGCATCACCTCGGTTCCAAGAGTTCCGGAACCGTTAAATACAAAGGGAATAGAGATCAACACAAACAACATTTCAGCTCGTTTTATTGCTCATGAGACCCACACATTGCATGTTGTACCATCATACAGCTAGACTTTCAGCATTTGTGGTCCAGAATGCAGTACACACCACTACCTCTAATACCCAGTAGCACGTCATCTTGCATTGATGCATGCCTGTATTCGCCGTGGCATACTATCCACAAGTTCATCAAGACACTGTTGGTCCAAATTGTCCCACTCCTCAACGACAATTCGGCGTAAATCTCTCAGAGTGGTTGGTGGGTCAAGACGTCCATAAACAGCCCATTTCAACATATCCCAGGCATGTTCGATAGGGTTCATGTCTAGCGAACATGCTGGCCACTGTAGTCGAGCGATGTCGTTATCTTGAAGGAACGCATTCACAAGATGTGCACGATGAGGTCGAGAATTGTCGTCCATGAAGACAAATGCCTCTCCAATATTCTGCCGATATGGTTGCACTATGGGTCGGAGGATGTCATTCAGGTATCGTAAAGCCGTTTCGGAGCCTTCCATGACCACCAGTGGCGTACGTCGGCCCCACATAATGCCACCCCAAAACATCAGGGAACCACCACCTTGCTGCACTCGCTGGACAGTGTGTCTAAGACGTTCAGCCTGACCAGGGTGCCTCCAAACACGTCTCCGACGATTGTCTGGTTGAAGGCATATGCGACACTCATCGGTGAAGAGAACGTGATGCCAATTCCGTGGGGTCCATTCAGCATGTTGTTGGGCCCATCTGTACCGCGCTGCATGGTGTCGGGGTTGCAAAGCTGGACCTCGCCATGGACGTCGGGAGTGAAGTTGCGCATCATGCAGCCTATTGCGCACAGTTTGAGTTGAAACACGACGTCCTGTGGCTGAACGAAACGCATTATTCAACATGGTGGCATTGCTGTCAGGGTTCCTCCGAGCGGCAATCCGTAAGTAGCGGTCATCCACTACAGTAGTAGCCCTTGGGCGGCCTGAGCGAGGCCTGTCATCGACAGTTCCTGTATCTCTGTACCTCCTCCATGTCCGAACAACATCGCTTTGGTTCACTCTGAGACGCCTGGAAACTTCCCTTGTTGAGAGCCCTTCTTGACACAAAGTAACAATGCGGACGCGATCGAACTGCGGTATTGACCTTCTAGGCATGGTAGAACTACAGACAACATGAGCAACGTACCTTCGTCCTGGTGGAATGACTGGAACTGATCGGCTGTCGTACCCCCTCCGTCTAATAGGCCCTGCTCATGCATGGTTGTTTACATCTTTGAGCAGTTTTAGTGACATCTATGAACAGTCAAAGGGACTGTATCTTGGATACAATATACACAGTCAACGTCTATATGCCGGAGATCTGGGAACCGAGGTGATGCAAAACTTTTTTTGATGTGTGTATAAACATTTTGGAAACAGGATCGTCACGCAGTTATCAGAAAACCCTGTAACGAATGGCATTCAGCAAGAATGGGCCACACTACAGAGGAATATCACACAGTCAGCTGAGGAAACCATTGGTTTTATAGTGCGGAAACGACAAGACTGGTTTGATGACAACAATGAAGAAATTCTGTCTCTCATCAATGCCAAAAGGAATGCCTATCTTGCCCATTTTCAAGACCCAACTTCCAACACAAAGAGAGATAAACTACTGGAATTCAAGGGTAAATGTCAGACGCAGATAAGGCAGATTAAAAATACTTTGTGGCAACAGAAGGCTCAGGAACTGCAGAGACTATCGGATGCTCCAGACTTGAGGAACTTCTATGCATTACTCAAGGAAATATATGGACCACCTCGCTCATCATCAGGTACACTGAAAAGCGCTAATAATTCTACTACCTTTACTGACAGCCAAGAAATGTTGGAACGCTGGAAGGAGCACTTCTCCAATCTTCTAAATCGTCCATCAGCAGCGTCTGAAGACTTCCTTTGTGATGTGCCGCAACAACCTGAACAACTGTGGTTGGCAGTACCTCCTACTTATCATTAATTCAGTGCAGCTCTCAACCAATTGAAACCCAGAAAGGCACCTGGCCCAGATAACATTCCTCTGGAACTAATTGAAGCCGGAGGTCAGTCCCTCAAAACAAGGATTTTCACCCTTATCCTCAGAATATGAGAATCAAGAAAAGTAGGTTAGTAAGAGGGGTTTAAACCCACTCGGCGTTGCTCGGGCGGCGGTCATATTAAATAATTAATATCTGGTGAACCCAAGGTCGCATTTTAACATATGAGGTGTCGTTGGACTCTAGCTAATGGGGGCTTTGCTATGGACCACGTATTATATTTTTTTAAGAAATTTTGAAAATTTTTGTTTTCGAAAGTAGGTGTTAGTTTGAAAACCAAACATGGTATAACGTTGTGCCATGGTTCAAACGAAAGGTCTCTATGTCCTTTATGTTATGTAATAAAACTTTTTTATTTTTTATATTTTTTTGAAAACACTCGAAATTTGAATTTCTACTATTTTGGAAACTAGGAATTATAAAAAAAAGTTTGTTTGACATAAATGAAAGCCCCCTACCCTCTTTATCCCTAAAATAAATTCAAGTCTCTAGCACAAAAATTTGTGTTTTGTAAGTAGTGTGATGGGGAGAGAGCTGTCTCACCTAGGAAGTTGTTAGCCCCTGGCGACCTTGGGAAGGAAGGAGTAATGCTAGGAGGGCGTGCTTGGATTCTTTTTTTTTCGTCTCGTTGAGCTCAATACGGGAATGTAGGTGTTGAAAAGGTGAAATGCTGAAAACATGGTTATTTTTTGGGGTAAAAACGTGATTTTAGACTTTTTGTTATATCTCGCGAACCAATCATGCTAGAGGCGTGTTCGAGGGGTCCAAGGACTCGGTAAGACGTCCTCCTTGCTATGGACCACTCGTCATATATATTGTTTAAATTGGAAACTCGATTTTGGGGTAAACAATTGTATTTTGTGATTTTTGCTGATATCTCACGAACCAATAAGCCTAGAGACTTGTACGAGGTGTTATTTTTTTCGTCGCGTTGTCTTCTTTCCGAGGATGCTAGTGTTGAGCAGGAATGAAAAACCATTTTGAGGTAAAATCGTGATTTTAGACTTTTTGCTATATCTCGCAAACCAATAACGCTAGAGACGTGTACGAGGTGTCATAGGACTCGTGCTAACGACCCCTTTTTGAAACTATTTTTGAAATTTTGACAAAGGGCGTTTTGTTTTAAAAAAACTTTACCTCTTTAAAATGTTCATGAAGCGTGGTTGTTGAGAGAGACGATACTGCTGGGTGTGTGTCTGTTTCAACGAACCTGTCGCTGACCTGGGTGGCTGTGCTCAATAGAACAATCGATATTTCGACGGGTCGATTTATGACAGAGCGAGGGTTCGTTTTTTCTGATATTTTACCCCCCGAAGGGGATCTTTAACGTGTTAACGGTTATGAGAACTTGGTTCAATGTTGGTTGAAGCGAGTACAAAGAACAAACTTGCAGAGGAGCAGACTAGCAGGATGTGAATGTCATTTGAGATTATTGGAATGCGCTGATAAGACTTGATAGCAGGTGAAATGGAAAATTACAAAGACGCAGAGGACGCTTGAAGGTTAAATTATTTGACAACCGTGGGGGCAGGGAAGAGCGAAATGCATGTGAACACGTGTGAAACCACATGTAAGCTAAACAAGTTACATCCTGTTTTGCTTTGTATGTGACAAAATGCAAGTTGACGTGTAATATGACCTGGTACAGATGTTCACCTTGGCCGTTAGCTGTCCACGTGCACGACAACAGAATGTTCAAAGCGTGGGAATCGCTGAATCAGTAAAAATTATCATGCAACTTGTGGGAATGAATTCACAACCAATAGATAGGCAAGAGCTGCGAACAGCAGTGGTGGGAGGTGAACGGCGGAGAGGGGGAGGGATAATGTAAGAGAGAACACAGGTGGAAAGCGAAAGAAATATGTGGAGCCGAGGACTGTACACACATAGATGTGTGAATAAATAAATAAAAAGTGCACAGGTTAACACAACATGTAATTTATTGATCCAAGAACTAAACTTAGAGTTAAATCCTAACCATTTGACGTATAGTTTATTTCCTTTTTGTTTCAACACTTTTTCCTCAAGAAAATGTTTAGGAAATGCTGTTTTTTGAAGTTCATGGAGGTAAAATCCACCTTTTATGAGTTGATGGTTGAGGTCCTCGAGTAAATAGGTGACTGGGCTGTCCACGTTGACTTGACGAATTCGAAATAGTTCAGTCCCCCACTGTGGCGTGTAGCCCTTAATGAAGGCAGACTTAAATTTGCTCACACGAACAAAATCCCCAATTTTCAGTCGGTTACGTTTAGGTTTTATGGGCTGTTTTTATGGGGTTAAACAGTTTATCCAATCGCTGAATATTTTTGGTCACGAGCCGTGGCTTGGTCCCAATCGTTCAATGTTTAGTGTCATTGTAACGTGATACTAGCTCTGGTATCATGTCCAACCAGCGATACGTGCCCTGAGCGGTAAACGCTTTCCACATATGGGTTTTCAATGTTCGGTTGAACCGTTCAACCACGCTGGCTTTGAGATTGCTGTACGTGGTGTAATGGTGAATATCCTTAGATCTGAGAAAACTGGAGAAATCCTTGTTGAAAACTTCTTTCCCCTGGTCGGTTTGTAGCAACTGAGGTTGACGTTTGGAGTGTTGAATAATATGTTGAAAGGCCTTGGTAACTAGTGGACCAGACTTTCGACGCACAGGTTCAACAAAGGCCATTTTGGAATAGACATCAATGACGGTCAACATATGGCGTACACCGTCGTTAACGCTAGCATAGGGTATCATTTCAACCAAGTCAGCCTGCCAAAGTTCATCCACACCTCGTGAAATCACCTTGAGTCGCGGATAGTGACGCCAAGCTGGGCGATGCAACTCGTGAGCAATACCCATTTTAATTAGTGAGGGCTTAAACAATAATCTTGGCATTTCGAAGTTCTTGTTCAATTTCTTGAATTTCCCAATCACGACCGGTATGGCCGGCTTGACGTGAAGCAGGCAACAACTGTAGCCGCTAGACGAGCTTATAGGGATTGTGCCAGTAGGTAACATCCACATGGGGTTTTAATGGTTTAAATGTCACTCCCGAAGCGGATGCTTTACGACGACCACTTTGACTGGTGGGAAACATTTTTGCAATGATGGTTTTATATTTTTGAGATTTATTGGCATTCACTTGTTAAGTGGGATCATACTGTCTTTTGTGGGCATGGGTATCCAACAAAATGGATTAATATTTGCCAAGATCCTCTGGTGTATAATCAAGAGAAGAGGGTGTTCGAGAGAAGAGCAGCTTTAACAGTCCTGGCGTTAATTTATAATTGATGTTCTTAATGACAGCTTTAGTACGAGCAAATTTAATGGATGAATCACCGATTTTAAAACTATCATCCTCATAGCGAACACCATACGTGGTACCTGTGTTTCCAATAAATAGATTGGTGAAATAGGGTTACAGGGTTGATCCATAATATTTTACTAAAATGTTTTTCAGTTGAGCTTTATGTTGAGCGGTGGCCAAGCGTTGTGAAAACGAAAACGATCTGGAAGGGCAAGGTGTTTCGACCATGACCAAGGATTTCTTTGTTCTTAAAAACTCTGCTAGGGGTGAGGACTTTTTTTGAGGTGTAAACACTTGTTCCTCTTCATCCTCAACTTCGCTAACACTAGTCAAATCTTCCTGTTCCTGTTCCTCTTCCTCTTCCTCAGGGTCCTCGTGCAGCGTCTGTGTGGCTTGTGAAACGGTGGGTAGCGTTTCAGATGGCTTGAAAGAGGGTTTCAACATGGCTTTTAGCGGAGGGTATAAATGTTGAATAAACAAAACATGATCCGCACGTGATGGTTTCAATTGACGAAACTTTTGGTGAATAGTACTTTTGGCTCTAATAATATGCTTTTTCAATTGACTCTCTGCTAACGCCACGGTGTCTTGACAAATGACTTGAGAGGGAATGAGACAGGGCCTAAAATAGCAATAAAATGATCAAACCCTAAGCGATACCGTCCTTGGTTGAGTTCACTTTGTTGTCAATCACTAAACAGGCATGACGTTGAGTGTTCCAGAACTTGGCACACAAATCTGTAAACATTTGAAAGGTCATATCCGGATTCACAGGTTCATTATAAATGTGACGAATGTTCCTCTCGTCCTGGCGAAATAAAACAATGACATTGGCATTGCCACGAATCAACTGTTTAGACATTTTAGAATACGTTTGTCCAAGATAGAAGGAATCGATATGTTTGTGTCGACCCATGCTGAAATAGCTTTGAATGATGCCTTGATGTTCAGTGGATACATCATCGAAAATCATGAGTGAATCAGGCTTTATCTCATCCGGTGAAATAACATTCTCTTGCATGGAAAATGTGAAATAACCCATATTCTCTTTTTGTAATCCAGACATGACTTGATCCAGAAACACGTAGAGGGGTTGGTAGAGAGATTTTGCAAAAATATAAATATTTTGAAAACATTTGAAAGGTTTGAAACATTTGGCGCTGTGATGAGCGTTAGCAAAAGAATAGTCCTTCCACAGCCGGAAGGACCCACAATGATGCAGCGAATGGAGGATGGAAACAGTGAACCATGGCGTTGTTCACGTGATGTAGGACAGAGATGGGAAAATATGTCCCCCACGGGGAATGACTCTTGCTGCTTAATAATCTTCATTTCAACTAAGGCTTAGCCAGACTAGCAGGATGTCTAAATACATGACACCGAGCCTTGTCATAGAAGCAGTGGACTGGTACTACAGGTTGACGATGGCTGTCTTTGGACGTGAGTTCATGGCCAAAGCTAGGTCTGTCCCCATACATGATCCTAAACAAGAAACAGATCCCGCTAATAAACACTATGTGGATAGGTATGTAGTGCCACGCACAAAACAGGGAGGTTATGACTTTAAGGGAAAGCGGTTAACCCATGTAAAACATCCTCAAGTGTCTACAGACGTTACTACAAAAAAGTATGTGGATAACAAGGTGTAAGAGTTTTATGATAAAGTGCTTACAGTGAATGGCTATAGCGCTAATCACCATCGGATTATTCACGTGAAAGACCCACAAGACGAAGACGATGTCTGTACTAAGCATTACGTGACCTATGAAATGGAAAGGCTTTATAAATGTATCCCATCTGTATTTTTAGTGTATCTGACAAATGAAAAGCCTGTGAATGACAGAAACCATTTACTGCTAGTCCATGACCAACACTTGACCTATGTGCTTGCTTCGGGTTTAAGCCACTATCGATTACACTATGATGGAACCATTCACATGAAATACGCAATGCCTGATGAGAACCATTTACAAATACAGATAAATGGTCATAGGATGTTGGTCCATAACCATCAAATGGTCAATGCAGGAGACGAATTATCCTTTCACCTCATGTTGACATGGGATGAAAAGCAAGCGGGAAAAACCATTAACGATTTCCGACTGTACGTTGAATTGGAATATACAGCCATGAAATAACAATCTGACGTTAGTTGTGACTTAAACTTTCTTGTGAAAGGTTGTTGGTCATTATCATCATGGTAAAACAAAGATAAGTAGTGAGAAAGACTAAAAAGACTAAAAATAACACCCTGTCCTTGGCAAAGCCTGGGCTTAAGACATTCGTGGACAAGCCCTCGCGAAAGAAAAAATAATAATGTGTTGACCATAAGAAAAGTCCTTCGAGCAGCATAGGGACGTGTTATTCCAAAACGTCAGCGACAGGGTTCGAAACAAGGGTGAGTGATTCCCGTCCCCAAACGAGCGGGATTTTTACCTGCTTTATTTGCCGGTCTGGCTGCTCTGGGTTCACTTTTGGGCGGTGCCAGTGCAGTGGCGAAAACCATTAAAGCCGTGCAGCAGGGCAAGCAACAACTCAAAGAAAGTCAGCGACAAAATGAAACGATGGAATCGATTGCAATGGGGGCTAGAAATGCCAAATCGAAGCCAGCCTTTTTATCAACAAGGATTTGGGATTTCACCATTTCGAAATATGAAAAAAATGTTAACATCAGCCATAGCAAGACATGCCCTGACGCATCAACAAGTGGAAAGCTATGCTAAACAACTAAAGCTTTCTCATTTTCGAGGTGTGTTTATGCGAAACCAATTACCCCCACGACCCTGGAAACAGGAATGCGCTGTTGTCAATTTGGATGATCACCGAGGACCAGGAACGCGTTATGTAGCTTATGTGAAAGTGGGATCCATTGTATGGTACTTTGACAGTTTTGGGAATTTACCCCCGCCCATGGAACTAGTGACCTATTTTGGAAACAGAATCAAGATATATTATAATGGGAAACGTGAGCAAACGTTTAACCGCCAACTGTGTGGAAGTTTGTGTTTAATTTTTTTATATAAGACGCAGCATAAGCAAAAACGCCAACAGTATGTCGGCAGAAAGTAAAACGTTTACATTCCATGGACGTGGACCCGAAGTCAGCCTAGACTTTTACCCGCCGAACGAATTGAGTGAAAAACCCTATGGTTTAGGACTTGTTTCTCTTGAAACGTACAATCGAATATACTGTGCTCATTTCAACAATGAAATATGCAAATCACAGTTTGCCTGCAATGCTCAATCGGGAGTATCGGGGTTCATGGTTTGTTCTCCCACTCTGTGACGTACACACTTTGGATTAAGCAGAGGATACACTTCCAAAAATAAACAAAAATCAAATCCTACTATCAAAACATTTAATTATCCAAAAATATGGCGCTACAAAAATTAAACAAATAAAAATACTGACACTCCACTTCACACTTGTCCAAAGTTGAACAAGGAATTCATATTAAACAATTACAAAATCATAATGACTGGTTTTCCAAAAACCAACAAAACTTCAACTAAATTTCACTCCCATATGCTGTCACTTCAAATTCTTTAAAACAACGAGCTCCAAATGGCTCGGTAAAGTTTACATACACTGTGTTATCAATTTAATACACATCAATTACTATTTACATGAGTACATCTTTTTTTATCATAATATCAAAGTATGGCTAATCTCTAATTAATTTTGGGCTCTCACAATATTCATATGTTACCATCCATCTCTCTCAAGCTACCAACTCACTACCGTGATTGGGAAAAATTTGCGTATTCCCGAGCTATAGAAGACTACTGAGCAAGTCAAACTCAAGATTACTCCCGGAATCTAATGTCTTCAATAGAACTCGTGAATCACTGAATCATTGAATAATAAAGTTAGGGATTTATCATTTTGTCTTCAAAGACCATTATATTTTAAGAAAGCAACGATCTGAACTCTGCAAGCGGTAATAATGTATATGTATATAAAGGGACCTCAGTTCAACTACCGGGTCGTTAAATTCTCGTAAACACTTCCGTGTATTGGGACTCAGCCATCCCGTTCTCCAACATACCGCAATACCAGAGGGTAAGGTTCTGTCTTTCTACTTGGCTTGATTTATTGCAATGGAGAGGAGAGCCCACCGTCTCGCTTTCACAAGGGACTGGCCACTTCAGCTTTTAAACACAGCTGTTTCAAATGCAATTCTCTGAATGACAAGGCTTCCGATACAAATTAACCACAAAACAACATATTTAGGTTCTACAGACCTTATGCTCTTAGCTTCGGTATATTATAATTATGAAGTGTCCTCATTAGCGGGTAAGGAAATTCAATAATACAACCAATATTAAGGGGCTTCAAAACCGACGACTCTGAGTTCGATCCTTTCAAATGCCTCGGGAGCAGTATCCCAATTTTGAGGACTTATAACATTAGCAACTTAGGGTAGGCCTCGCCCATTACCAGCGCTCATAATACAACATAAATAGCACCCTCTTTTTTAACATACAACACACAATGCCTCGTGATCACTATCACAACTTTGAGGACTTATAACAGTTCATTCACCACGACTAACTGTCCCTCATAACTACTTTTACAGAGCATTTCAACGCATTCCTAGCGTGATAAATTACTTCAATGCGCGACATGGCGCTCATACATTAATTAGCCAAGTTGCCTTCAAAGAATCAAATAAATTCAAATCAACGTTTGATCTACATCACAAGTTATATATTACTCTCCCTCCATTAACAATAATCTTTTTTACCATAAAGAACATGTATGCATTACATGTATTAATTCATCTAAAGGAGCTCAGAAGTTACCACTTTCAATATAAAATTCACAACATTTATTAATTCATTTGTATCATTATTCTTATTATTACGCTTGCTTTACCATATTTATATCATTTACCATTAAACAGATATTTTTCTGAATATTTTCCACAAGGGATTCATTTATATTTCACATATTTATTATATTTCTATCAAATTAATCGTTCAGATCGCGCAATCTTTCTTTCATCTGTTATTAAATATCCCTACTCTCACTCATGAGGATTATAGGCAAATTCTCCCAAAACACATAATAATGAAATAGTTACTCACATGACTGTACGGTCAGCGACCGAATTCTCCAACGATGGAACATTTTTCACCCACCAAATTCTTAAGCCATTTTCATGGTTATATTTACGCTCAGTGACACTTTCCTAACAGCACCTAAAATATATACCCTAATCACTTGGAATATAACGAATGCCATTTTGTATTCGTTTTCACTTAACACAATACAATTTCTTTAAAAATATTACACTCAAAAAATTCACTATATTTACATCACATAAAAATTTTATCACTCTGGTGTTAATTATTCGCCTTACACACGTGATTTATTTTCTTTTCCCGTTTCCAAGGGTTGCACTATAGCACGTCGGCTTCCTAATCTGACGAGATGATGGAAAGTCTCGATTGAACTAAACCTCACTGGAACGGCTGATCTTCTAATTCTGGGTTTTACTATCGGCTTCTATAATTTTACCGCACGATGTCGTATCTTGCTAGACGCTAACTTGTTCGTCTAAATAAAAGTCTGTCCTTGATGTATTACTATTACGGTCGCCCGAACTGCTTATCGGTGACCTAGTAATTTCCTTGTATTTTCATTCGTGGCTATTTGGAGTACTCCCCAATGTTTGCTGTTCATTTGTCTACCTAGACAAAGCCTGGAACTACAATTCCTGATTTTTATCGTCCTTCGCTCTAGCCCCTTCGATTCAAGAACACTAGGCGTACTATTTCGTTCTACCCTGATCTGGTTCCTTAACGTAGATAGAACTGTCTATTTCACTTTCCTTGGGTACTTCGAAACCTTATGATGCATCGGTTCTTTAACTGAACTATTTATTCGAGTACCTATCGCCGGTTATTTCTTAAGTCCACAGCCTAAACTCTGACTGTACTAGTGAACTTTAAAAAGTCTGAAGCTTGCCGATATTATTCCTATAACAGGATTCAGATGTGTCTCCACACGGCGATACTAATGACGATACTGCACGGCCACTCCCATACGGGGTGCTCGTCTGTGATACAGCGTAACACGACCTCTCACGGTCTGGTAAAGACTGCATGCTCTTCCTGGCTCATCCAGGGTTTATATCGAAATCGGCGGCAAAAAGATCAAATCCGTTCCTTCTCCGGCACTAACTTCTGAAGTAATTGTCGTATAATTTTGAAAAATATATATCTGGAAAGCTCTTGTTTTAAACGTAAACTGGTTTCTTTCATCATGAAAATCGATCACACAATTCCAAGATATTAAATAATTTGGCTCCTCAGATATGTGGGTGGTGAGGTTTATTTTTCCCTCTCTACCAACTCTGGGCTCGGGGAATAACGAACTACGTCATGCCACGTCTGCAGTTCTTTCCTGTGCAAATATTATAAATTTTTTCCCCACACAAAAATCTCTGTTCCTGAATGATCAACAATGATGTGTTCCTTTTATTAATTAAATGCTTGCAAATGGCTTAATTTTAATTATTTATCTTCTTGCGCCATTGCAAGGTTGCCATTTTATAGCTGAGTAAGGTCTATTTCCGAAACTCATTCTCTCTTACTCGTCGTGGAAAGTTTTTCTCGTTCTATTAATAATCATGCGCCAGCTCCTTATCGATGCGTCAAGCGTGATCTCACGTCCGCATGACTCGTGGTCACTCGTTCTTGCGCCACATTATAACAGCCCACTTCTTAAAATCTTTCCAATACATTCTAAAGACTGTATTATTTCCTCTCTTCTTTTGCAAATAAAATATGGATTCGACGCTTGAACCAATTGCAGATGGGTTCAAATCTCCCCGACTTAGATAAATAAATTTTCGAAATTTTGAGGAAATTTATTTAAATATTTTTCATAAAAAATCCTTTTCTTTCAGTGTCGAAGTTATCATAACACTTCGCAGTACCTTCTGGTTTTCTTTTACAAGCACTTCCTTTCTCTGGCTTGTTTTGGTCTCAACAGGGTTTCACTTCATTCATTCCCTTTAAGCGGACGTCCACACTTAAGGTCATAAATCCCTTTTCTCGTTCGGGTATTTCTCTGCCTCCCCACAGTCTGGCGTGCACTCCAAAACTTGTGTCAGACGGTTTCCTTTTTCTCTTTCTTTCTTTCTTTCTTTCATGGGACTAGCGTTCTGCCTGTCTGTCTCCTTTCTTCTCTTCCAACCATTAACTTATTTACATTCCTTTAAGGCTCAACGGGTGCGATCTTGCCCTACCCCGTTATTCCTTTTCTGTTTTCTCGACTCAACGTCTGCAGAATTTCATTTTTCCTTACGGGTGAGGTCTATCCCTACCCGTCTCTTCTCTGTTTTCTTCCATTTTCCTTCATCTCGTATCGAGATGGCATTTTTCCAAAATTTCTTTTTTCTACTGTTCCAATTCCAGAGTTCTTTAAGATTCTCTCCTTTCCTCTTCTTTCTTTCATTCCATTTCTTCCTTCTAATCTTCCAGCTGTAAAACGCTTGTGAATTATCTTTCTCCAGGGGAATTTGCATTATTTCTAACCCTCTCATAATTTCAATCGGATTCTTATCATCCTGTAAACCTGCTACAATTAGCGGTTTTCCTCCTATTGTATCATTTCTCTCAAAGATATTTCCTCTCTTTTCCTCATTATCTCCAATGGTCTCATCCTTTTCTATGAGGTTTTCTTTACTCAGATTTGAGTCTGTTTCCATTTTTCATTTCTCGGCCCTCTTTCGTTGGCATTCCTGATATTTCATCATGAGTTCCAAAATTTGTGCCTTCAATTGTTCTTCTTCTATTTCCATTTTGTCTTCCTCAAACTTATGACTTTCTTCTGGAATTTCGTTTTCCTTTTCAATTTCTATTGGATCCTGAAATTCTACTTCCATTCGTGCCTCGACGACACTCTCTATTAGGGTTTCAGTTGTTCTATCCATTTCCCTAGGAATTATTATTTTAGTCTCCACGACTTCCACTTCTTCTGTTATCCCCACTTGATCTGGGTTTTTCTCTTTCTCTTCATGCTCAGTTTTGGCATAAGAATGGTCTTCTTTAATTTGAAACTCGTTTTCATTTCGGCATTCTTCCTGATTTTGAATTATCATTTCCTCTTGAATGTCTGTTATTAGCCTACTTTTCACATTTTGCAAAAATGAGGAAAAAGTAGACTTATGAGATCGATCCGGGAAAATGTGTGTCTGTCTGTCTGGCTGGCTGGCTGTGTGTGTGTGTCCCCCCTATCAACTCCTAAACGGCTGGAGCAATCGAAACAAAATTTGGTAGGAGTAAAGATCTATACCTGAATATCTCACAGCAATATTTGAAAATGAAGTCAGTGCTACCAACTGCTGAAAAAAACGCACTAGAAATTTGAGCTCCATGTTGGATATCTTGCAAGGTATGCATGGGAGCTATTCCAAAATTGGCACACATGTAGATAATACTATTTCAGTTTAATTTCCAGGAGGCCAACCATGACAGTGTTGCCAAAATAATTTTAAGACTTCTGATAGGTCCAATGTTTAAATGCATATAACTTCTACACTATCAATTGGATTTCAACCAAATCTTGTATGTAATATCTGAGCATAAACAGATATGACTGAGCGTATTCTTAAGAGCCAACTGTTAATAATTGCTCTCTCTATTTTTTATCCAAATACCAATATATCAGAAAGTATGCAAGCCAACAGCTTTAAACTATGCACACGTATATTCTGACATTTTAGATTAATTTGGAGTAACTTATATACGTCAGTTCTACCAACATGATTATAAACCTGCTGACAGTACCAATTTTTAAATACATGTAACTTCTATACTAACAGTTGGATTTCGACCAAATTTCGTATGTGCTATGTGTACCATAACAGATATGACTATAAGTATTGTTAAGAGCAATCAGGGATGCCAACTGTTAATAAATGCCGTCTATATAATTTTTACCCTAATATCAATATATCAGAAAGTATGCAAGCCAACAGCTCTATACTTCGTACACGTATAGCACCCGACATTCTAGATTAATGTGGAGTAATTAATACAAGGCAGTGCTGCCAACATGATTCTATGCCTGCTGATATGTCCAATTTTAAAATACATTTAACTTCTATACTAACAAATGGATTTCATCCAAAATTAGCACACCAAGGTATCATAACATTTCAGATTATTTCTGACCAGCACACGCGAGGTATTGTTGGCAACATGCTTTTACACGTGCTGATAGATCCAGTGTCTAACTGCATGTAACGTCCATTGGACTTCAACCAAATTTTGTATTCTGTACCTTAAGAGATGGAAATAAGAATATATTCAGTCACCAGGGCTGCCAACTGTAGTGCCCTATTAGGCTACATTATACCAGGTATATTTTGAACTAATTAGATATTTCGATATTACCAACTTAATTTCGTCATTATTTTAGATAAGTTCATATACTGTAGAGTAATCATTGGCATGAAAAGTAGGCTGTATAGTTCTTCACGGAACTTCTTGTTTTTTCTTGAGGTAGCTCAATAGTTTTCTCCGTTTCCATAGGAGTCACAACCATTTCTACTTCTTTTTTTTCTTGGGATTGTTTAAGGCAATTTTCGGGCTCTTCCGGCACCGTTATGTCCTTTCCCTTAATTTCTTCTATGTCACTTATGACTGGGATAACCATTTCTTTTGCTTTGAGGTCCTGCGCTAATGAATATTCATCATATATTTTCTGGCGGCCTCTAATATTTCTTTATATTCCTGAATTTTAACCTTCCTCACTTCGGCTAACTCCTGTATGGTTATTATCCCTTGTTCATCATACATGCTCAATATGAAGCGATGCATCTTATCCCTTTCTTCTCCTATATAATCCATCTGTTCCTGAATGTATTTCTTCCTGTCGTGCACTTTGTAATCGGTAATACACTTAATATGCCTCCAGTTCGTCCATATTTCCCATACTTGCTCCATTATTTCACTTTCTTCATTAATGAATGTCTTTATCTGTTCCCACGTAGATAATTCTATTTTCCCTTCTTCAACCATACGTTTCACAAATATCCTTTTCGTTTCTCTTAATGACCTTTTAACCTTAGGGATGTCAGTGTACAATTCTTCTAATTCTTGTTTGGGTATCTTATACCAATTTTTACTTGCCCTATCACGAAGTTCGGCTGTCTTATTAATTTCCTTAAAACTATCCCTTATTTGTTCTTCAATTCCCTCTGTCTTGTTTAGACCTTTAGACCACATTTCCCTTAGTTCATCGTTCATTTTATCGTGCTCTTTTCGCATTTCTTTAATTATATCCAAGAATTTTCTATTTCTTTCCATGTAGCCATTTCTACTTTTTCCTGATCCTGAATGCTAAAGCTATCATCCTTTTCCCCTTCGCTTTCCGAGCCTACTTGAACTTGCCTTACTAAATGAGACTTTGGATCATCCTTATTATCCTCATTATTGCTCTTACTATGTACGCATTCCCTTGGAACTGGTTTACATATTTCATTCTCAATTTGGAGCTCCATAGGCTCAATCTTTACCCTGTTTTCTAAAGACATGTTACCTTCTCTACGTGCAACTATGCCTCTAGATGCACGCATGCTTTCTAAGGAAATTTCTACATTTTCCTTAGTTGGGTACCCTTTTTCATTTTGTTGGAGGTTCACTTTACTGTATATAGATTCAGATCTATCTTTACTGTCTGCCTCCACGGCCTCCAAGAACCTCTGCCTCGCTTACTCAATGACATACTGTTATCTTAGAGAATACAGTGGGCTACTCTGTCCCATCATCAGTTCATGCGTGAGGGATGGTACTCTGAACTCTTGTGTCCCACTTACCAAAATTCAACCTCAGTACGGGTGTTTACTAAAACGTACCCGTCTGATATAATACTCATTATAATATCAACACCTTTATGGAAGTGTTTTTTTTAATTCAAAAATTTTTGAAAAACCATCTTAAAAAATGAAAATTTAGATTTTCAAGGAAAACTCGGGTTTTCCCTAGGAAAACTCAGCCCAACATACTGGACGCCATTATTTAATGTTTATTAGGGGGTGTTATTTAAGGGCTGCTCGGTGTGAGTTTCCAGGGTCCCAATGCGGTCAGTTAAATTTTATATTTTGTAGCTAATTCAATCACTATTTTACCTTTATGTGATATGACCGTCTTAAGTGTTCCTAAAAGCATTAATCCAAGCACATTATTTCTATGCCCCCATGTGTCCATTTCCACAATGAAATATGCAAATCACAGTTGGCCAGCAATGCTCAATCGGGAGAATCGGGGTTCATGGTTTGTTCTCCCACTCTGTGACTTACACACTTTGGATTAAGCAGAGGATACACTTTCAAAAATAAACAAAAATCAAATCCTACTATCAAAACATTTAATTATCCAAAAATATGGCGCTACAAAAATTAAACAAATAAAAATACCGACACTCCACTTCACACTTATTCAAAGTTGAACAAGGAATTCATATTAAATAATTACAAAATCATAATGACTGGTTTTCCAAAAACCAACAAAACTTCAACTAAGTTTCACTCCCATATGGTGTCACTTCAAATTCTTTAAAACAACGAGCTCCAAATGGCTCGGTAAAGTTTACATGCACTGTGTTATCAATTTAATACACATCAATTACTATTTACATGAGTATATCTTTTTTTAATCAGAACATCAAAGTATGTCTAATCTCTAATTAATTTTGGGCTCTCACAATGTTCATATGTTACCATCCATCTCTCTCAAGCCACCAACTCACTACCGTGATTGGGAAAAATTTGCGTATTCCCGACCTATAGAAGACTACTGAGCAAGTCAAACTTAAGATTACTCCCGGAAACTAAATGTCTTCAATAGAACTCGTGAATCACTGAATCATTGAATAATAAAGTTAGGGATTTATCATTTTGTCTTCAAAGACCATTATATTTTAAGAAAGCAACGATCTGAACTCTGCAAGCGGTAATAATGTATATGTATATAAAGGGACCTCAGTTCAACTACCGGGTCGTTAAATTCTCGTAAACACTTCCGTGTATTGGGACTCAGCCATCCCGTTCTCCAACCTACCGCAATACCAGAGGGTAAGGGTCTGTATTTCTACTTGGCTTGATTTATTGCGATGGAGAGGAGAGCCCACCGTCTCGCTTTCACAAGGGACTGGCCACTTCAGCTTTTAAACACAGCTGTTTCAAATGCAATTCTCTGAATGACAAGGCTTCCGATACAAATTAACCACAAAACAACATATTTAGGTTCTACAGACCTTATTCTCTTAGCTTCGGTATATTATAATTATGAAGTGTCCTCATTAGCGGGTAAGAAAATTCAATAATACAACCAATATTAAGGGGCTTCAACACGGATGATTCTGAGTTCGATCCTTTCAAATGCCTCGGGAGCAGTATCCCAATTTTGAGGACTTATAACATTAGCGACTTAGGGTAGGCCTCGCCCATTACCAGCGCTCATAATACAACATAAATAGCACCCTTTTTTAACATACAACACACAATGCCTCGTGATCACTATCACAACTTTGAGGACTTATAACAGTTCATTCATCACGACTAACTGTCCCTCATAACTACTTTTACCGAGCATTTCAACGCATTCCTAGCGTGACAAATTACTTCAATGCGCGACATGGCGCTCATACATTAATTATCCAAGTTGCCTTCAAAGAATCAAATAAATTCAAATCAACGTTTGATCTACATCACAAAATATATATTACTCTCCCTCCATTAACAATAATCATTTTTTTACCATAAAGAACAAGTATTCATAACATGTATTAATTCATCTAAAGGAGCTCGGAAGCTACCACTTTCAATATAAAATTCACAACATTTATTAATTCATTTGTATCATTATTCTTATTATTACGCTTGCTTTACCATATTTATATCATTTACCATTAAACTGATATTTTACTTATATTTTCCACAAGTGATTAATTTATATTTCACATATTTATTATATTTCTATCAAATTAATCGTTCAGATCGCGCAATCTTTCTTTCACCTTTTATTAAATATCCATACTCTCACTCATGAGGATTATAGGCAAATTCTCCCAAAACACATAATAATGAAATAGTTACTCACATGACTGTACGGTCAGCGACCAAATTCTCCAACGATGGAACATTTTTCACCCACCAACTTCTTCTTAAGCCA
Organism: Meconema thalassinum; assembly: GCA_946902985.2. Classification (NCBI taxonomy): domain Eukaryota; kingdom Metazoa; phylum Arthropoda; class Insecta; order Orthoptera; family Tettigoniidae; genus Meconema; species Meconema thalassinum. Next base: position 462,728,372 of record OX336391.1, read on the forward strand.
TTTTCATGGTTATATTTACGCTCAATGACACTTTCTTAACAGCACATAAAATATATACCCTAATCACTTGGAATATAACGAATGCCATTTTGTATTCGTTTTCACTTAACACAATACAATTTCTCTAAAAATATTACACTCAAAAAATTCACTATATTTACATTACATAAAATTTTTATCACTCTGGCGTTAATTATTCGCCTAACACACGTGATTTATTTTCTTTTCCCGTTTCCAAGGGTTGCACTATAGCACGTCGGCTTCCTAATCTGACGAGATGATGGAATGTCTCGATCGAACTAAATCTCACTGGAACGGCTGATCTTCTAATTCTGGGTTTTACTATCGGCTTCTATAATTTTACTGCACGATGTCGTATCTTGCTAGACGCTAACTTGTTCGCCTAAATAAAAGTCTGTCCTTGATGTATTTCTATTACGGTCGCTCGAACTGCTTATCGGTGACCTAGTAATTTCCTTGTATTTTCATTCGTGGCTATTTGGAGTACTACCCAATGTTTGCTGTTCATTTGTCTATCTAGACAAAGCCTGGAACTACAATTCCTAATTTTTATCGTCCTTCGCTCTAGCCCCTTCGATTCAAGAACACTAGGCGTACTATTTCGTTCTACCCTGATCTGGTTCCTTAACGTAGATAGAACTGTCTATTTCACTTTCCTTGTGTACTTCGAAACCTTATGATGCGTAGGTTCTTTAACTGAACTATTTTATTCGAGTACCTATCGCCGGTTATTTCTTAAGTCCACAACCTAAACTCTGACTGTACTAGTGAACTTTAAAAAGTCTGAAGCTTGCCGATATTATTCCTATAACAGGATTCAGATGTGTCTCCACACGGCGATACTAATGACGATACTGCACGGCCACTCCCATACGGGGTGCTCGTCTGTGATATAGCGTAACACGACCTCTCACGGTCTGGTAAAGACTGCATGCTCTTCCTGGCTCATCCAGGGTTTATATCGAAATCGGCGGCAAAAAGATCAAATGCGCTTCTTCTCCAGCACTAACTTCTGAACTAATTGTCGTATAATTTTGAAAAATATATCTCTGGAAAGCTCTTGTTTTAAACGTAAACTGGTTTCTTTGATCATGAAAATTTATGACACAATTCCAAGATATTAAATAATTTGGCTCCTCAGATATGTGGGTGGTGAGGTTTATTTTCCCCTCTCTACCAACTCTGGGCTCGGGGAATAACGAATTACGTCATGCCACGTCTGCAGTTCTTTCCTGTGCAAATATTATAAACTTTTTCCCCACACAAAATCTCTATTCCCGAATGATCAACAATGATGCGTTCCTTTTATTAATTAAATGCTTGCAAATGGCCTAATTTTAATTATTTATCTTCTTGCGCCATTGCAAGGTTGCCATTTTATAGCTGAGTAAGGTCTATTTCCGAAACTCATTCTCTCTTACTCGTCGTGGAAAGTTTTTCTCGTTCTATTAATAATCATGCGCCAGCTCCTTATCGACGCATCAAGCGTGATCTCACGTCCGCATGACTCGTGGTCACTCGTTCTTGCGCCACATTATAACAGCCCACTTCTTAAAATCTTTCCAATACATTCTAAAGAATATATTATTTCCTCTCTTCTTTTGCAAATAAAATATGGATTCGACGCTTGAACCAATTGCAGATGGGTTCAATACAACATACGTGAAAATGTGAACAACAAGTTTTACTATGATGATTCTGTGCTCAGCCTGAACTCTGGAGGATACACGATCGATGACATTTATGAACACATTTATGTGGTATTGATCAATGAATATGGTTTAAAGTCATTTCTCGATGGAACGTGCAAGTTTCAACATGTAGGAAATACCAACACTCATCGCTGCAGTATTTTCTCTACATTAAACATTGACTTTAAAACACGCCCCGATTCCATTGGTCCATTACTGGGATTTAAACCACGTGTGTTGGAGCCCAACATAAAACATGAATCAGACCATGAAGTGAAATTCATTGAGGACCATCATTTGTCGGTGACGTGTAATATTATTAGCCAAGTGTACACCAATCAAGAACCATCGCATTCGCTTTATGACTTTATTGTGACATCGCCCAATGGGTATATTATTCGTGAAAACTCTCCAGTGGTGCTTTTTCATTCTGTGGCTGTCGATAATATTAGTAATATAACATTAAGAATGATCAATATAGATATCAACAACTCATTGATCTAGATTCTACCACACCAGTGACTTACAAGTTGGTGCTAAAGCCACTATGAAGTTTGTGTATAAAGCAACAGCACCGTCTAGGAATGGTGTTAGTTGTTTGCCACGTGAATACACGTTAACATCTCAACACAAGCAGATTTTACTGCATTTGGGTTACCACGTCAACCCCCATGATGAATTCTACCCTAGATGTAGCGAACCGCATCGAGGAGCAACAAGGGGTGGTAAGAATTGATCTCCATTCCTATCAAGCTGAAATTCAATTTGTTATCAACAACCAAGATATTTACACCCTACCGCATGAATGTGTCATTCAGATTGAAGGTCGGCTCACCAAAGCCGATGGCTCTACACCCACCACATCCAAGTTGGCCAACGATGTTTGGACTTTCTGTTTTCTGAAGTGCAGTATGTCATTACCGATATCGTGGCGGATAGCACACGAAATGTGTGTATTTCCAGTGTCATGAAACTATATCCCTCTTATAGTGAGGAAGAAGGTAAAACACTTTGCATGGCAGGTTGGTGCCCTGACTCGACCAATGAATGGATGGTACACACCGATGGGACCTTTACTGGATATTTACCTCTTAAACTGATTTTAGGCTTTGCCGAAGATCATCAGCGCATTGTAGTCAACGCAAGGCAAGTGCATTGTTTGGTGAGAGACAGGAGTGATAATAATGCACTCAAGGGAGCTGACAATGCCCCCATAGATTCAAAAATTCAACTACAACGCTTGCTATGGAAAGTGCCCCATGTGACCCTTGACGATAGCAAAAAACTGGACATACTCAAGATGGTAAAGAGAGATATGCCTCTACCTATGGAATTTAGAAGCTGGGCACTCCATGAGTACCCGCTATTGCCCACCACCAACACACACAGTTGGTCTGTAAAATCAGCCCGCTATACAGAGAGACCTCTCTACATGATCGTGGGTTTTCAAACGAATCTCAAGTATCAACAAACCAAAGATGCCACGCAATTTGATCACCTGCAATTGAGAAATGCACCTCTTTTCCTCAACTGTGTTGTGTTTCCCTATGAAGGATTGGATTTGGATTTTTCAAAAAATAAGTTTGGCCCCCTGTTCGACTTGTTTTCTTAATTTCGATGGTCGTATTATCAAAAAGAGAACGGCCCCATGCTGCTACCTCAAGCGTTTAAGGCAAGAGCACCACTGATTGTCTTTGACTGTTCTTACCTGGAAGAGGCTGTCAAGCCATCCAATACTGGCATTCGACTATATTTTGAAACGCATGACAATGTACCAGCCAATACGACGGCCTACTGTTTGATTATTCATCACAAACAAGTCAACTATTATCCACTGTCCAACCAAGTGACGAGTGTATAAATAACAAGTCAACCCACGTCAAGCCGCTCAGTCATGTCTTGCTTTAAAGCCTCGAGAGACGTTACATCCATGAATGTAAACTCTGAGGAACAACGTTTCAAGACTTTTGCAACATGGCCAGTGTCTTTCATAAACCCTCAAGACTTGGCGGCCGCTGGATTCTACTATTTAAAAACAAGAGATTAAGTGAAATGTGCCTTTTGTCCCATCATCATAGACCAATGGCAAGAGAGCGATGAACCCAAGCAGGAACATCAGCGCTGGTCACTTGCCTGCCCCTACCTGTGCAGAATGGAGGTTGGAAATATACCCTGTCATTCAAGCTATCCCTCACTCGTGCCTCTGGATGATGGAAAAAAACAAGTTACGATACGTGTGGACCGTATGGTGTCAACGGTGCTTCGGCAAGCAGCTCACCATCAAAAACACCTAGTGTTGAAACATTGGGACATCATCGGTGTTATGGGACGTTATAAACGAGACTATATTGTTGTATCAGTTGGTATCGTCCTTATCCCAAAATGACAAAAGCCTGTAAGACGTGTTATGATAATAAAATGATGTAATTCTTAAATTCTTATTTTTTCATGTCCCCCTGTCCTACCCTAACCTCGATTTTTTTTCAAACTAGCATGGTAGGTAAGTCCATGTCATGGTCACACCTTAGTGGTCGATCGTCAGTCAGTCGTTAGTTGAACTCGGTCCAGGCAAGCGTCAACATGTTGCGCACACTCATTGTGGATTGACAAGGGTTTAAATTTGGTGACAACAAATTTATATTTAAACAAGTGGCCATTATCGATTGTACCACCTTTTGGATATCACAAGCTACACATTTGCTATTTAAACCACCCCATGCTTTTGATTTGTTGTGTGAAAAAGACTGTAATCAAACCCAGTGGATTGAAAATCATAGGCATTTAGACTGGAATCAAGAAACGATTTCCTATAAATATTTGGATGTGGTCATGAAAGCACACTTGTCCTCGGCCTATGTGGTATTTGTGAAAGGTAATGAAAAACGTCAATGGTTGCAACCATTTTGGCATCTTACTGTCAATGTATCGACCTCATGGACTTGGGCTGCCCATCCCTGCAAACGCTGATGGATACTTGTTCCTGTGGCAACATTACCCATACAGCCCTAGCCCTGTCGGGAGTTGTTGAACAAAATTTTAACTCAAGATTTACCTGTGAATGACGCCAGTGAGATTTCTACAAGCGAGGTGTAAACATCTACAGCACGTGATACCACGGAGAAAGGCAATGCTACGGACAAAGCCATCGGGAAGTTCTTTGTGTGCAAAAAGAAACTAGATAGTTTTACGAAAGAGGAACTCTTGGCGCTGCCCAAGTCGTTCATTTATAATGTGGCCGCCAACGCGGTGAAAGAAATCTGGCAACATGTACCAAAATCATGGACTCAAGACCCTGTGTTGAGTGAATTGCAACCCTGTACGGATTACGATCACCATTAGCAAGTGGCCATGGCAAAAAATACCGTCTATGCGTCAGAGTGCGACTTGTCAGCTCGTGAAACTGTATCACGGTCATAAAAGTCCGTGTAAAGACTTTGTTGAATCATTCCACGGGTGTCATGGCGAGAAAAAGCAACAGGAACAACAAACACAAACATCGTTCGCAGAAGAAGAGGAAGACCAAACCTTTTTACCATCGATGGAAAAGGATATGCCAGACCTGTACTGGCAATGGCGTCATTGACAAAGTGATTCAATACTTACCTTTCGAAATCCATCTTCCAGGTTATCGTTTTTGTGGCCCTGGAACTCATCTTGAAAAACGTTTGCAGCGTGGTGATGTACCCATTAATCTTTTGGATCAAGCATGCAAATAACATGACCTTTCTTATCGCCATAGTCACCCTGGTTTAAGACATGTGGCAGATAAATTGTTAATGAAGAAAGCTAAACAACATTTCACATCCTGTGATGCTTCAGTGGGTGAGAGGATGGCAGCCCTGATTGTCATGAGTGCTATGAAAGGAAAGTTGATGACGCATGGACATAAACATTGAGGAATTGAGGAGTGAGGAATTGGGATTTGTTTGTATTCTATTTTTCTTTTGTCAATTCACTATGACTATGAAATAAAAACAAAGGTTTACCAGAGCACGATGTTTTGTTTTTTAATTTTTTGAAATCATGATGTTGATGGCTGATTTTTCATTTTCAAATTTTCACACATTGCCATTTGCCAATTTGCAATTAAAGTTTTTAAAATGTCCGTTTCAAGTTTTGTGTTTTTGATGATATGGATTTTTCCATTTTGTTGATGACACTTTTTAAACAATGTGCGTTTGAAGTTTCTCTGAATTTACATATTTCACACATGGCCATTTCCAGCTTTTAAAAATGTTGGTTTTAAGTTTTGCGTTTTTGGTGATATCGAAACATGGATTTTCCATTTTGCTGTTTTGACATATTTCCATTTGGTGTATGTTTAAAGTTGAGATTTGTTAATGATGTTGATGCGAGTGCTTGACCAAGATGATGCTGCAATGTGTTTATGGGACTGTGGAAACGTCGAGGTCTACGACTACTGCAGGTAAGACTGTTTTTTACAAAAAATAATTACTATTGACTGCCACCTTCAAAGAAATCAAAACTATTGAAAACAAAATGACAATTGAGCATTTGATATAAAAGTAAAATGTCCCCCTCCCCACCCACCCTACCTCACCGTGTTTGCTCTGGACATACATACACACCAGCTTTCTCTCTCTACTCATACATTCACACCTGTCTTTGGGAACAAAGACAACCACTTTATTTATTCAAAAAAGCACCTTCTTGACATGCACACTCATCCCAAAAGAACTTTTTAGTTTACCATTTATAATTTACATTACCATAAATAATTAAAGTTACTAAAAAATACTATTACTCATTAAATATTTACACAAAAATAACACTTTTGTACAGCTTAAAAAATCCAACTATTTACCAATCAGTATTTTTTTTAAATAAGGTTGCATAGAACTTTTTTAAAGAGCAAAAGGTCCAGGTGGGTTGCCACTATTTACAAAATCTACTATTTACAATGTCAAAAAAACAATATTTACAAAATACTAAATCAACGAGTTACAAAAAGCCATGTCCCTAAACAAACAAACAAACAAACAAACAAACAAACAAACAGAGAAATCACACCTCCTCCTCCTTGCAGTCATAACCCCAGGGCAGGCTGGTGAGCAGGTCAGCAGCCCACACACATTTGTTATCCATGGAGGCGAGGGTGCGTTTTCTCTGTTCCACAAGATACAAATGATGGTTGCTGGATTGTATCCTGCACTGTGCATGAGACATAGCTTTGCCAGTGCGTAAAACCGCTAAGTAATCGTCTACACGTAGCCATTTTACCACTGCCCTACCTACACCTTTTGCTCTTTTGGCTTCCTTACAGTCTAGTGTGCGATAAGCTACATTTTGAGATCAAACGTACGAATTCCGTCATGATGGAATCACCGCATTCATCTTTTAAAACACCCATTTCCTTCTTGTTTTTTATGGGCAGCTGAAACATGTTGTCAGCGCTATAGGAAGAGTTGTCGAACCAGTCACTATGCTGTCTCATGACGTCATATGGGTTGAAGAGGCGCATGTGGTAAATGAATGAGTCCGTATCCATATACAAAAGAGAGACGTCCTCAAAATGGCGTTTGGCAAACTCATAGTGGAATCGATTACTTGAACGATTTGGAAAAGTCTAAAATGACTTGGCCCAAGTAAATGGGCTTATCCATGGTCACGCTGGTCTTACTCCATCCTCATTGATATTGTTGATCGATTTAAAATTCGGCTTGGCAATGTACCGCCGGGCACCCCAACGCCCCTCCCAGACATTGACCAATTTAATGTCACGGTATTTGCGGACATTCTCCATGGACTGCCATAGATGCAGTTGTTCATTAATTTTAAAAAATATCAAACTGCTGTGTTGCCATTTGTCGGTGCTCTGTGTTGAGTTGCATTTATGGCATGAGCCACGGGTTTTGAGCAAAAGAAATACCCCTATGGATTTTCTTCAACACCAAGCCTTGGGCGAGGCATTGCACCAACATTTGGATATGTAGCACATACCGATTTTTGTTGTAAAGTGTGCCCATGAGTTTTTCAATTTTCACTTTACTGTCAGGGGGAACCATTTGCTCAAGGCAGAATGGGACATTGGCTTGTTCATCATAAAAGGATGAGGGATATGCAATATCCACTTCTAAGACATATCCACGGCCTGTTTCTTGACTAGCCTTGATCACATCAAATTGTGACACTTGTTTCCTCTGTCAGCCAAGCAAAGTTCCCATAGGGCAAAGGCTGACTCATGGCGTAACCATACAAATTATTCACGTCATAGTACATTAAGTACGATTCTGGTTTGTCTGGTGAATAATCAGGCATGTAGACATTGTTCGCTTCGGCATGGCGTTGGTTAAGCGACACAAAGCCACCACGAATGCCCTTTTCAAAAAATAGAACCATGTCTACGTCAGTGAGTAAATCCAATTCCACTTGAGTGGATTTCAAAGCGGCATCGGGAGAGCCCAGGACTCGTATAATAGTGAGCCAGGTCAAAACCGTAAATGTGCTGACACAACTCTCGGAATTTTTGAAATACATCGGTGAGTAGCAATACATCCAGTGTTAGGTAATGCATAGCATATTCACCTAGCGTCTTGGTATCAAACACTCGCCAAACTTGACATGCATGTGCATAGTCTTCATCGGAAATGGTACTGCGTGTTAGTTTCGAGTAAAATTTCTCGGGTGGTGGGAGTTTTCTTTGCTTTAACGCGTCCCAGCTGTTGCAGAAATCATACGGGAATATACCTTTCCGAATGCACAATTGAAATTGCTCAGGATCATTGAAATGCATTCTAGCATTTTTAATTCCTCCTCATTCAAGCCATTCACAAGGCTGTCTAGCGTGGATGCCATAAACTTAAAGGAATCAAGAAATCGAATGCTTAAGTATCCCAACCACCATGTAAGGGCTGTAAAACGCTCATGGTTTCGGGGAATAATGGTAAACGAACCCTTGTTGACTTGACCCAATTCACGAATCCAAAACTGAATGTCATAATTCGACAGATTGTGGAAAAAGACACTGATAAAACGAGGAGCTGGAAAGTTCAAATTGCATTTACTATGCGCAGCTCCACGAAACTCCCCCGTAAAGTGCGAGTGGTCTCTGACATTTTCCTCTCCGCCTAAAATTGGCTTTTCACAAATATGGCATGTCGTGGCATGCTCATACTGCTGCTGCTGTTGTGGCGTTAGGCTCATGGGTACTGGGTGGTCCAGTAATCCCTGTACATGGTCGGCCAACTTAACAAGTTCATCCGAAAACCATCTGGCACAATCTGGCCCCTCACGGGATTTGTAAACGGATTGTGTGAGGTCATAGGAACACACCACATTAAATCCTATGGCAGAGGGGTCATGTTTCTGAATGGGTGTGGTAGAGCTCATGAAGGGATCTGGTTCACATCCCGCCATGGGTGTGGTAAGAGCTTCGAAATATGCATACACCACATAGGGGACAGTGTCACGCTTGTGAATTCCTTAAACTTTAACACAGCCTTCTCCCCTTGTGGCAATATCAATCTCACCACTTCCTGAGAAACACAATCTACCCTATGACGTTCTAAAAGCGTAAGAGTGGTAAAATATTGCAGACAACGATCAAAAATATGTTTTGCACACTTTCTCTTAGACATTTGACTGCTTAGCAATCTACTTAGGCTTTAAATCAGGCAATAGTGATTCACCTCTCCGTTAGACAGATATAAAAGATGAATGTGATGCCGTTTCGGTTCTTTTGTTCCATAAAGAGGACCCACAATTTCATCACCATCAAGGCCATATCAAGGTTATCTAGTTCAAACCTATGGATCTCGGTTAAGTCCATAGGGAACGATACTCGAGTTAAATTTAATGTTTGTTTCAATTCATCAATCTTGGCCTTGTACATTCCTGGACGACAACTGTCACGTTGTGCTGGCTGCAAATAGGCGGCCACAGACCACAGAAAGCAATCATTGTCATGGTTCTTTATATTCACCACAGCTCTCCGACAGGCAATCGCTGGTGGTGTTTTAATATAGCTAGATCCAGCATTCAACGGGTTGAAATAACAAATGTTGATTTGTAGATGATGAATTTTTTCTAATGCTAAACCACTCCGTCCTTGTTGCAGTTTTTCAAATTTTGATAGCAAGGCATTCACCACATGGCTTTGATACCACTCGTTCAGATTATCGGCTATCAAAAACTCTTTCATTTTACAGCCAATATAAAATGTTTTTTATGCTCACCGTCCTTGTTTTTATATATGAAATCGCACAAGAGTTTTGTATTGATCTTTAAAGCCGTATGCAACCTTTGCGCTATACAAATTTCATTTTTAAAAATGTCGAAACCAGATTCTAAAAAATCTTGGGAATCAAATTTTCCCTAACTTTCACTATGTGGCCAGAGCAGACACGTGACTTGAAACAAGACTCAAGGGGCTCCCAAGTTAACGTATCCGCAGCAGTAAAAGACATTATTTTGAAATAACACTCTCACCTGAGTTTTCAGCTGTAGACTGATTGACAATGGATCCACTCTAAAGCCACTTGGTTTTCAGCTGTTGTGGCTAAAGCAGTAGATTTTTTCTTCCTCCAAATATCTAAAAAAGAAATTAAAATAAATCACCATAAGTATATCAATTCCATATAGTTTATGCATTTCATAAACAAAACAAAATCAAACAGGTTATATATAAAAAAAACAAATCTCACCTGGACTTGTAATGCTTTGCTTTCACGTCTCATGGGCTAGTGTGGTAATGGTTTCCGTCTCTAGCTGTCCGTCTTTCACTTTCTTTAATATCTTTCCCACACACACAACAGGTATACACGTTATCGTCAAACAAATAAATAAAACATTTATTTATAACTTTAACAATCAATAAATATTTCCATGTAAATATATATATATATAAATTAATAAATACATAAATGAGTAAATATATAAATAAATACCTACCCCACAACAAGGTTAAGTATTTTCCACCAACACCAAAACTGTTAAACAAGACCATGTGTTTCACGCAACGCAGTGTGTTCCAGTGTAGTCACATAAGTGAGAGTGGAAATGATAACGACATGTCTTTATATATGTTACGTTGCATGTATAATCATTCTTATTTCTCACGCTTGAACATTCTGTTATCGTGCACGTGGACAGCTAACGTCCAAGGTGAACACCTGTGCCCGGTCATATTACACGTCAACTTGCATTTTGTCACATACAAAGCAAAACAGGATGTAACTTGTTTAGCTTACATATGGTTTCACACGTGTTCACATGCATTTCGCTCTTCCCTGCCACCACGGTTGTCAAATAATTTAACCTTCAAGCGTCCTCTGCGTCTTTGTAATTTTCCATTTCACCTGCTATCCAGTCTGATCAGCGCATTCCAATAAGCTCAAATGACATTCACATCCTGCTAGTCTGCTCCTCTGCAAGTTTGTTCTCTGTACTCGCTTCAACCAACATTGAACCAAGTTCTCATAACCGTTTACACGTTAAAGATCCCCTTCGGGGGTAAAATATCAGAAAAAACGAACCCTCGCTCTGTCATAAACCGACCCGTCGAAATATCGATTGTTCTATTGAGCACAGCCACCGTGGTCAGCGACAGGTTCGTTGAAACACACACACACCCAGCAGTATCGTCTCTCTCAACAACCACGCTTCATGAACATTATAAACAGGTAAAGATTTTCAACAAAAGTGTCGTTAGGCCCTTTGTCAAAATTTCATAAATAGTTTCAAAAAGGGGGCCTTAGCTCGAGTCCTATGACACCTCGTACACGTCTCTAGCGTTATTGGTTTGCGAGATATAGCAAAAAGTCTAAAATCACGGTTTTACCTCAAAATAGTTATTCATTCCTGCTCAACACTAACATCCTCGGCAAGAGGGCAACGCGACGAAAAAATTAACACCTCGTACAAGTCTCTAGGCTTATTGGTTCGTGAGATATCAGCAAAAATCACAAAAACAATTATTTACCCCAAAATCGAGTTTCCAAATTTTTTAAAAAATATAACAAGTTGTCCATAGCAAAGAGAACGTCACCTCGAGTCCTTGGACCCCTCTTACACGCCTCTGGTATGATTGGTTCGCGAGATATAACAAAAAGTCTAATATCACGTTTTTACCCCAAAAATTAACCATGTTTCCAGCATTTCACCTTTTCAACACCTACATTCCCGTATTGAGCACAACGAGACGATAAAAACGAATCCAAGCACGCCTTCCTAGCATTACTCCTTCCTTCCCAAGGCCGCCAGGGGCTCACAACTTCCTATGTGAGACAGCTTTCCCCTTATCACACTACTTACCAAACACAAATGTTTGTCCTAGAGACTTGAAATTCATTTTAGGGATAAAGGAGGTAAGGGACCTTTCATTTATGTCAAACAAACTTCTTGTATAGTTCCTAGTTTCCAAAATAGTAGAAATTCAAAATTCGAGTGTTTTCAAAAAAACATAAAAAATAAAAATGTGTTATTACAGAACATAAAGGACATACAGACCTTTCGTTTGAACCATGGCACAACGTTCTACCAAGTTTGGTTTTCAAACTATCACCTACTTTCGAAAAAAAATTCTTTAAAAAGTATAATACGTGGTCCATAGCAAATCCCCCGTTAGCTAGAGTCTAACGACACTTCATTTGTTAAAATCCGACCTTGGGTTCGCCAGATATTAATTATTTAATATGAACGCTGCCCGAGCAACGCCGAGTGGGTTTAAACCCCTCTTACTAACCTACTAAGAAAGGTACCTTGAGACCTAAAGAATGCCACTATCTATCTTTAGGAATGGTGATCGCAGTGTTTGTGGCAACTACCGTGGTATATCACTGCTATCAATTGTGGGGAAGATTCTTGCAAGAATTCTACTTAATCGCCTCAATGCTATCTCTGAGAAGATCCTCCCAGAGTCACAATGCGGATTTAGAGCTTCCAGAAGCACAATTGACTATATTTTCTGTGTGAGACAGCTACAAGAAAAATGTAGAGAACAACAGAATTCACTCTTCTTAGTCTTTTATGACTTGGAAAAGGCATTTGATTCAGTTCCAAGACCAGCCATGTGGGCGGTGCTGAAGCGGTTTGGTTGCCCTCAGCGCTTTGTAGATCTAATCAAGGCTCTCCATGATGGCATGACAGGCCAGGTTTGCCATCAGAATAAGATGTCCGATTAATTTCCTATCACCCATGGACTGAAACAAGGATGTGTACTGGCTCCAACGCTTTTCGCGCTGTACTTGGCTGCAATGCTTTATGATTCACCCACAAACATCCCAGGTGTGGAGGTCAAGTATCGTTTTGATGGAGGGCTTTTCAACCTAACTCGTCTCCGCTCATCGAGGAAAACTCAGGTTACTAATGTTACTTATATGTTGTATGTAGGTGATGCTGCGGCACCAACTCTCACACCAGAAGAGCTGCAAGAGTCAGTTAATTGTTACAAAAGTGCATGTGATCGCTTTGGTCTTACCATAAATGTCAATAAGACTAAAGTCTTGGCACAACCTTCCCCAGGCACACCTAGTACTCAGTTCAATATCTCCATCTCAAATTTGCCATTAGAGCAGGTAGACCACTTCTCGTACCTGGGCAATACCATTTTTGTGAGCTGTACCTGTGAGCAGGATGTAGATAAGAGAATTGGCGCAGCCCATGCAGCAAATGGACGATTGGCGCACCGGGTCTTCATGAATAAAGATCTGTCCATGAGTACAAAGCTTATGGTGTACAAAGCAGTAGTCATTTCTACATTGTTGTATGGCTGCGAAACGTGGACCCTTTACCGACGTGATCTTAGGAAGTTTCAGGGTTTCCACCTACAAAAACTTCGATCAATCCTGAGGATTAAATGGGAAGACCGCATTACCAATATTGCTGTTCTGGAAAAGACTCAACTCAACAGCATAGAATCATCCATAATAGGTCACCAATTTAGATGGATTGGTCATGTCCATCGGATGGGTGATGTGAGATTACCTCGTCAAATGCTATATGGTGAGTTATGCTACGGCACCAGACCTCATGGTGGTCCTAAGAGGCGCTACAAGGACCAATTTAAGCAGACCCTGAAATTGACAGGTCTTGATTCACAAACCTGGGACATGCTGGCTGAAGACCACTCAACTTGGCGCCGTACCATCTCGGATACTGTAAAAACGTTTGAAAGGGATCGACGCACACATGAAGAGGCCAAGCGTCAAGCTAGGAAACTTCGAGCAGCCCAACCACGTCCTCCTCCAGCAATACTATGTGACTTGTGTGGACGCTTGTTCCATGCCAGGATTGGACTCTTTAGTCACCGTAAGCACATCCACAAACTGGACTGAAGGAAGATTTATACTCGGATTCAATTTAAAGCCGATGATGATGATGACTTATTTATTTACTTACTTATTTATTTACTTACTTATTTATTTATTTACTTACTTACTTGTTTATTGCTTACTTATTTATTTACTTATTTATTTATTTGATTACTTACTTATGTATTTACTTATTTATTTACTTACTTATTTATTTATTTACTTACTTACTTGTTTATTGCTTACTTATTTATTTACTTATTTATTTATTTATTTATTTATTTATTTATTTATTTATTTATTTTACTTACTTATTTACTCATTAATTTGCTTATTTATTTATTGCTTACTTATTTATTTACTTATTTATTTATTTACTTATTTATTTATTTATTTTTTATTTATTTATTTTACTTACTTATTTACTCATTAATTTGCTTATTTATTTATTGCTTACTTATTTATTTACTTATTTATTTATTTGATTACTTACTTATGTATTTACTTATTTATTTATTTATTTATTTATTTATTTATTTATTTTACTTACTTATTTACTCATTAATTTGCTTATTTATTTATTACTTACTTATGTATTTACTTATTTATTTATTTGATTACTTACTTATGTATTTACTTATTTATTTATTTATTTATTTATTTATTTATTTATTTATTTTACTTACTTATTTACTCATTAATTTGCTTATTTATTTATTGCTTACTTATTTATTTACGTATTTATTTATTTACTTATTTATTTATTTATTTTTTATTTATTTATTTTACTTACTTATTTACTCATTAATTAGCTTATTTATTTATTGCTTACTTATTTATTTACTTATTTATTTATTTGATTACTTACTTATGTATTTACTTATTTATTTATTTATTTATTTATTTATTTATTTATTTATTTATTTATTTATTTATTTATTTATTTATTTATTTATTTATTTATTTATTTATTTATTTTACTTACTTATTTACTCATTAATTTGCTTATTTATTTATTACTTACTTATGTATTTACTTATTTATTTATTTGATTACTTACTTATGTATTTACTTACTTATGTATTTACTTATTTATTTATTTATTTATTTATTTATTTATTTATTTATTTATTTATTTATTTATTTATTTTACTTACTTATTTACTAATTAATTTGCTTATTTATTTATTGCTTACTTATTTATTTACTTATTTATTTATTTACTTATTTATTTATTTATTTTTTATTTATTTATTTTACTTACTTATTTACTCATTAATTTGCTTATTTATTTATTGCTTACTTATTTATTTACTTATTTATTTATTTGATTACTTACTTATGTATTTACTTATTTATTTATTTATTTATTTATTTATTTATTTATTTATTTATTTATTTATTTATTTATTTATTTATTTATTTATTTATTTATTTATTTTACTTACTTATTTACTCATTAATTTGCTTATTTATTTATTACTTACTTATGTATTTACTTATTTATTTATTTGATTACTTACTTATGTATTTACTTATTTATTTATTTATTTATTTATTTATTTATTTATTTATTTATTTATTTATTTATTTATTTATTTATTTTACTTACTTATTTACTCATTTATTTACTTATTTATTTATTTATTTTTTATTTGTTTACTTATTTATTTACGTATTTATTCATTTAGTTCTTTATCTTCTGGTCAATTCACGCCCCCTCCCCATTGTGTGTGGCTAAAACTACTCAATGATCTGCCCTACGATGGGCAAGGATTACCATGTTTATAATGTAACTCCACCCTGAGGTCAGGACGCTGGGATACAGCTTCATCCTCCGAGGGTTGATTACCTATGGGGAACCGCTTTATTAAGCTCCCGAGCTAATTAGATGGCTCGCCTTTAATCATGCACGTGTTTATGAAGTTTTTAATCTACTTTACGAGCAGATTTCGTTGATGTTACCTGAAATAATTACTTCTAAAGTATTGATTGTTAAGCACGGTGTTATTTACTGCAGATGGGACGATTTATGACAGTTTTAACGTAGTTTTCCTCTTATAAAAAAGAGATAAGGGTAGATTTATGATATCAATCATGGGTAATCTCTGTCAGTATGCCAGCTAATCCGGCTGTGTATCCTGAACCCCTCCACCGCTCATGACAAATCCCTCAAAATAGATATAGCCTAAATGAAGTCATGTTTACAGACAACTGTCATTTGCTATTTCCCATTACACAATAAGTACTAAATGCAAACGATTGTAAATTGGTCCCAACAACCTATGCAATTCCAAAACACTTATATGTCTGATAAAGCACGCAAACCAATAATCATCGTGGTCATTCAGCCCCTTGTAATTGCGTGTGGTGTCTGTGTTGGTGTGTACTTGCGATGTGGTTGGGATAGGGAAGGACACGTCCGTGGCCTTAAGTTAGGAGCCATCTTGGCATTTGCCTGTAGTAGAAGTGTGAAAACTACTTCCATAATGACTGATGAGGGAATCGAACCCACCTCATCTCAGTTTTATCTCTTGAGGCTGAGTTTACGCCGTTCCAACCCTAAGGCCAGAGTTAATTTTCTTTGGCTTAGCCGGGAATCAAACCCGGGCTTCCACGGTGACAACCAAGAATGCTAGCCGCTACACTGCCAGGTCTAGTGTATTTTCTGCAGCATAAATTCAGTGACATCAGTGTGACCAACCTGAATATTGTCAGCATTGAGCGTGAGTTTTGTGATAGTAACGTTAAGTCTATGAAATGTATTCTTCTACTTCGTCTTCAGCGTTTTGGCCCGCGTGACCTTGGGGTTCTTCTTTCTACATGGATCCGTTGTCTCCATTTTGCTATGTCTGAGGCCGCATCAGGATGGAGATTCACGCATTTTAGGTCTTTATGTAGCGTGTCATACCAACGTTGTAGAGATCGTCCTTTTGATGTTTTGCCGACGACTTCAAGTGTGTACCCCGCCTTGGCAATCTGTTCACCTCCTGCTCGTAAAACATGTCCAAACCAGCGCAGACGGCTCTCACACATTTTGTCTTGGATTGGTGCAACACCAAACCGTTTCCTGACGCTGTCATTGGAAACGCGATATAACTTAGTAAGGCCTGCTGTCCACCTTAGCATCTTCGTCTCCATAACACTTAAACTGGCATTGTGGGGTTTGAAGCCATTTTTCAGTGTTGCCTAAGTAAACAAAATTTTGGTGCTTTTTAGTCGGTCAACACGAATGTACCCAAAAAGAGCTGGGTTGTGCCCTAGTCCTGAAATAAATTACATGAGATTAATAAATACACTATTTGTGTTTACTTAAACTGCGTTGTGTTTCCGATTTAGCCTAGTCGGCCAACATTCGGAGCCGTAGAGTGCTTCTGGGCAGATGACAGTACGATAGATATTTGATTTTAGATGATCTTTCATCCTGCGGTAGCACACAACTCACGTTGGTGTTGGCCATGTCATCCACGCAGCATTAGTTCATTAGGTGAGACTCTTCGAAACGACAATCACCCCCATCGCTACATATGGGATTGAACTCATGTGGGATGAATTGAAAACCAGTGATTTAGAAAAGCTAGAAAACGTGAAAACACGCTTCATCAAACGGGCCATAGGAGCAAATATGCTCCAAATAGAATGGCATACATTCTAGCAAAAGAAACGTTTTTACTCGAGGATATTGCGCCTGGCGATCACTCATTTCTAGGAAATGGATTAACAGAGAAATTTGAAATGTCTGTACTTCAAGTGTCATTGTTCAATAGGCCACACTTCAGTGGTATCGGCCTTCGGTTAAATTTCGTTGAAACGCTCTAGCATAGTTCCAACGTTCACCATTAGGTGTCAGTGACATCTGTAAGCGAAAGTTAGAACTACAGTCTCTGGCGTCCTCGCACACTCCCGGCACTAAAAGCCATACGCTAAATAATAAATAATAATAATAATAGCATAGGAGTGTGGGTGCTATAAATGTAACTTATTTCATTGACTGCGGAGGCTCGAAATTTGTATGAAATAGAAGTGGGGAAACCACGGAAATCCACTTGTTGGATGACTTAGGCGAGAATCAAATCCTCCTCTACTCAGGTTTTCCTCACGAGGTTGAGTGCGACCCGTTCCAGCCCTCACACTAGAATTACAATTCTTGGCAGAGGCGGGAATCGAACCTGAATCGCCAGGGTGATAGCCAAGAATTCTAGCCTCTACAACATGAGGTGGTCTACGTTGATCGTAACCTCTGTTCCAATCTTTTTTATAATTGAACCGAAATCAATTTCTGCATTCCCGTTACCGTAAAATGTATTTAATTGCATCAACTTCATAACTCCACCTTCTAAATTTCTACCACATTTGAGGGCGTAACGTCAGGTTATTAAATAGTAAGAATACCCAGAAATAACAATAACTGCCATGAAATTCTCAGATTTTGTTCCTCCATTCAGATTTGGGAACATTCTTCACTCAACTGAATTGTGTTTAATAGCACAATGTATATAAACAGACGTCGGCACCATATCAATTAAAGCCCTGCGCGGATATCCGCAAAACGTTTCGCCATGTGGATATAGTTTGCAAGGCTGTGTGAATAGCGGATAAACTGCGGATAATGTTTGGAGTAAATTTGCGGATAGTTTCTGGATTACAATGAGAACTTGTTGAATATCATTACTAGGGCCCGGATATTATGACACATATTTTACAGTTGTTTTTTTTTTCATGACAATTATTGTAAGATAATGATTTATGCTAATATCATTCAAATTATGTCATTAAGCATATTTAACGCAATTATGGCTGTATAACATTCATTTTAAATAAAGCACTTGACATACATCCCCTAGGGAGACGACTTTCTCCTCAAATGTCTAAATGTGTTGCTTTAGGCTTTATCTAATTAAAACTATTATTTTAATGCCAGTAGATTCAGATGACAAACGTGCGGATGTGGATAAGAGTCGTGCGGATGCGGGGCGGATGCGGGGCGGATGCAGATAACGTTTTGTTTATCCGCGCAGGGCTCATGATATCAACAACCGGAATGTTGAAGTGGATCAGACAGCAGAAATGCAAGGGTGTGAATCAGTATGTGTCAAGGATGTCTAATGATTGGTGAAACGTCCGGCTAGCTATTACCTCATGGAGGACCAAGCAATACTATCAAGTACACTGGGATCACGAGAGTTCAAAATACAGAAGACTCATTGTCGGGAGAAACCAGTTCTAGGGCTGAGTCACGTGGTGATAATTCTTATTCTCAGTAGTATTCAGGAATACCAAAAGAGGTATTTCTTCGTACTAGTCATATTAAGTACAACAAGTAGTTCCGAGAAGAACTATATAGCCAACTAGCAGTAGTGCCCGGGTTCGACCGGTGGATTTATTTGTTTTATGGATGATAATGAATACTACCACAGAACTGGAGCGCTCAAGGATAAGGATCGGAAAGCACCAACGCGTATTGCAGCTGATAACCTCAGTATACTGCACCAACACCATCGCCCTTATACAGAGACATACTATTGTCATGATGATAACTGTTTTAAGGGGCCTAAGAAATCTTTTTGCACTAATTACTCCCCGTGACTGCAATTTATAATCAGCTCGCAATTCTGCACCAGAACACTGGTAGGGGCGACGTGATGCAGCCCGCATTGCCTGGCAACAATAGACTTAGGAATTATTGAAGCTGTTCGGGAGCGCTTGTTCTTCCGACTTACTGAACATAAATCAATCTTTAAGGTTACCTGAGAGGTGAAGCCTAATGCTACATAGCCTAAACTATTCCCCTTGAATCTGGCTATCATACACAAAAGGAACTTTTCGAATCCGATTGGTAGTTCCAGAGATTAGCACGTTTAAACACACAAACAAACACTTCAGCTTGATTATATTAGTATAGATTTTCATATATCCTATTGGTCTTCTGTATTAAAGATTCTCCCGCCTTTGAAAAGGATCGCCATGTTGGATTGTTCTGTAATGTAGGCCATAGAGTCATGTACCATTAGATAAAGATTACTGAGTAGATTCATTATTCAATCGTTGACTTCGACCACATGATTAGGACACAAGAAATAAAAACTCAATTTTAAAATTTCGCACAGTCGCCATCTTCAGGTTATAGAAAAAAAATTGAATTAAATTAGATGCCAGTGCATTAAAATGTGTATAGGCTATACATTTACGGTACCAAATTTCGCTGCGCTCGGTTGGTTAAATCGCGTGAAAAATCTATTCAAATGATTCAACTTCGCTTGGCAGACATCTTCGTTTTGTACTCAACAGGTTTTTGAAAGTCACCTATGTGAGCTTGTAGTAGTACCCTCTATTACTGTACAAAATGTCAGGGTGATATCTGTTACTGTTGCAAAGATATACAGTAAAATGCCAGTGAAATATTTCGCGTGGCCGCCATGTTGAATTGGTGAAACGTAACAAACTTTGAAAGGCACGGTCGGGGTCGGATGAGGTAGTAGTATGCAGTTATCGAGTTTCATTGAAATCTCTTCGGCCGTTTAGATTTTATTAGGGGACACACACACGAACAAAAGGTGATCTCATAAGCCTATTTCTTTTCATAAATGAAAATAGGCTAATGAGAAAAATGATCACATCTTTCCTCTCACTCCTTTCTTAAAAGACTGATAGTAGGCTATCTTCCCAATCCTACCCCGTAATATTGCAGCCTCGCGCTTTAACGCACACAACATTAAAACAGATCATAAGATATGAGAAATTATACATACACCGATATATAGGTAAAGGTACCCCCTAAATGAAGAAGCAACAACGACCCTAAAACCTCCCTTAAGTAGCGATTGTCTTACATTGGACCACACGTAATGGCAAGCTGAAATACAATTTTCATGGCTATGCAATTGGTTGTTGTTGATTTATTTTGGGACTTTGAGACAAAATGGTCAAGTAGCCATGTGTACTTGCGTGTGTGTGGAGGGAGGGGGGATTTGCCTGATAACCTGTGTTATTATACTTATCATCATGGAAGTAGTAGTGTGCGTATTTGTGATTGAGCCTAGGATCGGGAGAGGAGGCAGCCATGGTCTTAAGTTTGGTACCCTCCTGGTGTTTCCCTGGAGTAGAAGTGAGAAACCATGGAAAACCACTACTCGGATGGCTGAGGTGGGAATCGAACTCACTTCTACTCAGTACTCTGCTTTACCTTATGACGCTGAGTGTATACTACTCCATCAGCCGTCAGATCAGAATAAAATGTCTTGGCTTAGCCGCAAATTGAACCCGGACTTCCAGGCCGAGAGCCAGGAATGCTAGCCGCTATACCACGAGGTGGTTATTTCTAGCGCACGATGCACGCCTCCTTCCCAATCCTCACCTGAATTAAAAATACACATACAACTACAGAGACCACAATGACACAGGTATTCAGGCAAATTCTACACACACCCAAGTACATGGGGCTAAATGACTGTGACGTCCATGCCCCTCAAGTGAAACAACAACTACTTAAACGTAAACATACACTATATTCCCAGAGTTGGCGTGATTTCATACAGAGTTTGTCCATGTTTGGAAATGGAATTAAAGAAACCGCATTAGTGTGAATTTAAGAGGCGCGTTTTTTAACCCTCTTAGTGCCAAGCCACTTCCTGAAATACTTGCCAAGAATGCCAAGCCATTTTCAATGGTCATGCAGACTATTCGAAAAAAAATCATAAATACCACATTTCAAATAATAGAATAATTATTATTGCTTTGCATTATAACCAATACCTCATTCTTTCATACATTATGCTCTTAAGTGTAAATATGGCATCAAAACTTTTTTTAATTGAATTTATTCTGATAATTGTTCTTTTTTTTTTTTTTTTTTTTAAGAATAAGTTTTGGGTATAAATTAAGTATGCCTAAGAGTCGTATTCGAAGAAACACTTCGTTTCCTGCTGTAGAGAGTTCTTAGATACATCTGTAGGCAGAAAACTTGAACAAAAAGGAAACAAATGCACCGCAATTTTGACGGAAACGCGCGTGATTGGGAGAGCGCAAAGGGAGGGCGTAAATACAAACTCAAACCTATCGCGTAACGGACTTCGAAGGAAAAAAGTAAACACCGCACTGGTAAACTTGAAAGCTCGCCTTTCCAACCATATGAAATAATAACGGACATATGCCTACAGAAATCTACAAATATAATATAAACAGCGCGCCGATTCAATCGGCTTTGGCACTTTTGGTGCGAGCAGCGAGAGCCGATCTGATCGGCGCGTGGCACTGAGAGGATTCAGTAAGTATCGTTGTGATATTACGCCGTTGCAGCGCTGTGGTCGGCATTCCGTGCAAGCGCGCTGTGTACCTGCATCTATTGGCAAGGCTGAGACGCCATTACGGCAATAATCGCCCATGTGTACGTGTGTTGACAAGCGTTTGAAATGGCATCGCCGATCGAGAGTCCCGCCACTGATTAATCATCGTAGTAAAGAGAGAAAACTCCCCTGTAAGATATGCTGCCATTTGGCCACCACTATCAGGCAAATTGTGTGTGTGTAAGAGTTTAGGAGTTCTCCTCGTAATACAGAGTTGTGATTTTGTTTCCCATGTTTGAAATCCTCGATTTTATTTAATATTTTATATTTGCTTATTTATTTATCCCTCTGTATGTCTACCCCTTATTTTTCCCGTTTTCCAACGGGGTCGGGGATGAGATGCGATGGAAGACTTTGTGGCGATGGTTTTTACGGCCGGATGCCCTTCCTGACGCCAACCTCATGAGAGGAGTTAATGAGAGATGAAATGAATGATGGTGAATGAAACTGGGCAAGGATGTGGAAGGAAGCGGCCGTGGCCTGTCAGAAGGTACCGTCCCAGCATTTGCCTGGTGTTGAAAATGGGGAAACCACGGAAAACCATTTCAAGGACGGCCGACGGTGGGGCTCGAACCCACGCGTCTACCGAGTCAGCAGAGAGCATGGCCCCACGGCCTAATGCTGCGCTTTAGCCAGCGTAGCTACTACTGATCCCTCTAATTTATAATAATTCAGTTAATAGAGTCACTGTTGCACTTTGTGACCATATATCTTGCTCCATTTCATATTAATGCTAGAGTACATCAAGAATCATGTAAGAATTATAGTATTTTATAATATGCTGTGATTTGTTTTAACAATAGATGCAATGATCCATTAGTTAAATGTTAATATATTGCCATTATTATTATTATTATTATTATTATTATTAACCCTACCAACCTGGGCCCAATGTCTGGGAAGCCAGGCTCTGCCTGTCACAAGTCAGGACCAAAGGGGAGTGATAGAGGAGTAACACCTCTTCAAAAAACCTTGGTCCAGCTGGCCCGGCTGGTAGTACCTTGTAAGGGCCCCTTACCAGGGTTACGGTAAAGTCCTCAACGACAACTGTGGTGGAGAAGGTAGCCTTTGGTACAGCATAGGTGGCGGAAGAGGCATCCCAGTGCTCGGGATAAGTAGAGCTAAAGGTATCTGTTTTGACTAAACTGATATCAGCATTTACCCGATAACGTCTGTTCCCCATGTTAGGGGCGGTTATCAAAGGCGTCTGTTCCCATATTGGGCGGCCTATTATGATCCATCTGGCGATTCGATCACAGATGTAACATCGAAGGGGAGTAAACCTCCTTCCAAAATAATCTCAACTTAAGACATGATGGTAAACCACAACGGAAAATATACTCCAGGAGGTAAACAATCCTCCATCACAAGAAACTGTGATGCAACTGGGCCTGCGGAGTCTGGAGAGCCCAAAACATCATGTGAGGAAGAGTCGGAGCTTCCTAGAACTTCACGCATAAGACCTAAGCAAAAACATCTGCTAGGCACACTGAACATCAATACGCTCATGAAAACTGGTAAACTGAAACAACTGACAGATGTGCTGAATAGACGTAATATCCTCATTCTTGCTTTACAAGAAACTCGATACACCGACGAAGATGCTTTTGAGTCTGAGGGATATAGAATTTACAAAGGGAAAGCTGGCATCAAAACCAAACAAAACAGTACTATACTTGGAACAGCTTTTATGATTAAACAAAACTTAACAGAATCAATAACAAATTTTACATCTTCATCAGAACGAATTTCACTTCTCTCATTTCGATCAGGAAACAAAGGCTATACTATAATCAATGCTCATGCTCCTACCAATGAGTACAATAAGAAAAATCCAGAAAATGTTGAAGAGTTTTGGGAAATGTTGGAACATGAATCATCAAAGATACCTTATCATCACGTTAAAATCTTAGTTGGTGACTTTAATGCACAGATTGGAAGAGAGAGAAAATTTAGAAACATAGTGGGTGACTTCCCAGCTCACAACCGCACTAACAGAAATGGAGAGAGACTCATAAGTTTCTGCAGACTATTTGATCTTAAATTAATGTCAACCTTTTTTAGGAAATTACCGAGGAGAAAGAAAACATGGTGCTCTCCAAATCCACATTTAGGTTCATATCAATTGGATCATGTAGCAATTACAAAACAGAACTTTAGAGAAATCATGAATGTTAGAGTAAGGAGAGGATTAAATATTGACTCTGACCATTTTTTGTCTGAGATCAAAACTAAATTCCAACCAAATAAATCCAAGCCAAAAATTCCAAAAATTCCTAAAATAGACACAAAAGTTTTATCAGAAAATAAGACTGAATTTATCAATAAACTGCATACTAAAGATAAGAATAACTGGGAAGAGATCAGAGATGTAATGATAGAATCAGCCAAAGAATTGGGACAGCCTCCAAGGAAAAGGAAACACCGATGGTGGAATACAACATGTGATGCAGCGATCGAACGTAGATTAGCGGCTTGGCAGTTATGGAATTCCAGGAAACGAGAAGATGACTGGATTAATTTTGTAGAGATCAGAAAGCTAACATCCAAAATCATCAGGATAGAGAAACGTAATTATGATAAGAAGCGATTGGAAGAGATAGATATATATTTTAAAAAGAACAACACCAGACAATTCTACAAAGTATTTCGAGAGGAGATCCAAGGATACAAACCAATGAACCTCCATTTCAAGGATTCAACTGGTAGACTGGTCAATAATAATAAAGACAACTGCGAGTTACTAGCTAAATACTTTGAGGAACTTCTTAATTGCGAAGAACCTTTAGAAAGACTACAGTTTACATCACCACAAAAAGAGAACCCTCCGTCAGAACCACCAACTGTCCAACAAATAGAACAATATATTGACAATCTTAAAAATAATAAGGCACCTGGTGAGGATGGGATACTAACTGAAATGTTGAAACTCGGTGGTAAATTTGCAGCTGAAGCTTTACACAAAGTTATCAAGGAATGTTGGGAAAAAGGAACAATTCCAAATGATTGGAAACAGGCAATAATCCATCCTTTGCACAAGAAAGGAGATAAGACAAACCCCAACAATTATAGAGGTATTTCCTTACAGCCAATCGCATACAAAGTTCTTTCTAAAGCATTGCTACACAATCTGGAAGAACAAGCAGAACATACTATCGGCGAATACCAAGCCGGATTTAGAAAAGGGAGATCTTGTCCAGAGCAAATTTTCAATCTCAAAACAATCCTTAGAATCAGAACAATACGTAACCTCAACACAGTTGTATCTTTCATTGATTTCAGAAAGGCTTATGATTCAATAGACAGACAGTCTGTATTCCTAACGCTAGCAGAATTAGGGATAGATAAAAATACCAGACAACTGGTTGAACAAACACTAACAAATACAACCTCAAGAGTTAAATTTCTAAACGACATTTCAGAACCCTTCCAAATCAAAACCGGAGTTAGACAAGGTGATGGGCTTTCACCACTTCTATTTAATTTGATATTAAACAAAATCATGAAGGAATGGGAACTTAAATTATGCGAAAGAAACATT
Organism: Meconema thalassinum; assembly: GCA_946902985.2. NCBI lineage: Eukaryota > Metazoa > Arthropoda > Insecta > Orthoptera > Tettigoniidae > Meconema > Meconema thalassinum. The sequence continues at coordinate 462,754,236 of OX336391.1, forward strand.
GAAGGGGTCCATTTGGGGCAAGGAAAGGGAAGATTTGAGGTGAAATGTCTTGCCTTTGCTGATGACATAGCAATCATTTCAGAAAACAGATTTCAAGCACAAATAATGGTTGAAACCCTACATGAAATAGCAATAAAAACTGGTCTTCAGATTTCATATGAAAAAACCAAATATATTGAACACAGACACAATGGAGAAAAATATTTAACAACTCAACATGGACAGATTCAAAGAGTTGATAAATTTAAATATTTGGGAGAATGGATCCAGTCAAATGGACTTGATAACACATCCTGCAAGGAGAGATTAAGAAAGATGGAAAATGCCTATAAACTCACCCAACATAGATACAACAAACGATCAATTTCATTCCAGGCAAAAATCAGGCACTACACAACTGTAATTAAACCAGAGGTATTATACGGATCAGAATGTTTAACGTTGAACAAAAGAGGTGAACAAGAGGAACTGGAAAAGAAAGAAAGGAAAATACTGAGGAAAATTTTGGGTCCCCAAAAGAATAAAGATATTTGGATGAAGAGAAAAAATGAAGACCTTTACCGTAATGTGGAAAAAATTACAGACTCAATTAAAAGACGGAGACTACGATTTTATGGTCACCTTCATAGAATGGATAGCAGCAGGCTAACTAAGAAAATTTTTGACTACATCTCCAAATTAAAAAACACCACTAGATGGCTGGAAGAGATACGGTGTGATCTGCAAAAACTGAAGATCACAAACAACATCATTTCTAATAGGGTGGAATTCCGGCGACTGATCACTACTGCAGATTTTTCGATTCTGCAAGTTCCACATCAACCACGGAGAGTGTTATCAGCGGAACAGAGGCAGGCCATCAGCCAACGTATGAAGAAGTTTTGGGAAGAAAAGAAAAAACGAAACAATGTACCGTAGTCTTAGGTTCAAAGCGGTCTATAATTGGCCAAATTCTAAATATATATATATATATATTGAACCCATGTGCCATCAGGTCCATGGATGGTCGAATCCATGTATTTGGGGAAGAAATGAAATAAGCGTACAGTTTCTAATGTAACTTAGAGAAAGATCAAGCTAGGAGGCTAGTATAAGGTTGTGCAACCAGCGAGGACCAGGTGTTCGAGATATGAGATCACCCCTCTTAACATTCAGAAGGGAGCTAGTCATGAGTATTAATAACCGAGTGGAAATTTCCAAGGAATAGACAAGGAGGCCTGAATCGGAAATCGAGCTGACGTTGCTGGAAAACGACAACACTGCTTATGCGCCAGAAGAGGAATAATTAAAATTAAACCGTTTACGAGCATAAAAATAAGTAAACAAGTACAGTACAGTGAATCATTTCGAATGAGAGATTTTTGTGTTAAGAAAAACCATTTAAAAATTGCCCAGGAGAAAACTGCAAACGCAAGAAGACGTCATCGGGGAATTACCAAGGCGTGTGTAGTGGGGAGAGCACAAAAGAACAGCAACACCCACACAATTGAGGACGAGAAATTAATTAATATCTCCGAATTGCACGATCGATTCTTAGGCGCAATAAGATTATTTGACATTGAGAAGACGAGCTTTCGGAAGGTATAAGTTTTATAATTGTGCTACCATTATTTGAGAAGTTGGCCACGAAAAGGGCTAGAGTCTTATCTTTTTGTAGCGAAAAGGTATATAACTCCTGGCCTCACCAAGCCAATCATGCAGTCTCAAACAGCCCGAGGGGGTGTTACTACGCATCAGTACCAGCAGATCCGAATAGCCCGAGGGGGCGTTGCTACGTATCAGTATTCAGACAGCCGTGTGGGGCGTCACTCTGCGTTACATCGAAGACAGTTTACCAGTACTCCGTGAGGGGAGAAACGCTGTATTACACCGCAGAATTAATATCCGATAGCCAGAGGCGTCGCAGTATTAACAACTTGCTTACCTCCAGAGGGAGTAGTAAAGAAGAAAATTTAAAGTATCGCCGTGTTAAAGATTAGGAAAATCCTAGTTACAGGATTTAGGTCCGAAAGTACACAAGTTACAGTGAAAAAGTTCGTAAAATATAGTCAGAGCAGGCTGCGAACGTTGGACTTAAGGCGATAGGTCTTTAAAGAGACGAATGAATAAATCATAACGTACGGACGTACCGTAACAGAAAGATAAACAGTTATTTAAATTAAAGAACCCATAGAGGGAAAAACAGAGTAAGGTTCGGAACGTATCTCAGAAAGTAGGAGTACTAGAACCGATTAAATAAAGAAGAACGGAGACCTCGATCCGAACAGACTTTCGCTAGGATCGATAGACCAGATCTACAAGGGAAGCCGTTCAAGCTAGAGGAATAGCCGGTCATCCAGAATAGGATTTGAAGAATTGGGATTCCAGGGAACAGTAGATGTTTCGAGACTTTCGTATTCTGCAGGATAGGAAGCCGACATTGAATAAATTTCACCCTTGGAAACGGGAAATTAAGAGGTCACGTGTGGTAGGCTAAGAAATACGGCCTAGTGATCAAGAATTGTGAAAGTGTAGATTTATCAAGATTGTGTGTTAAATTAATATTTTTTAGTGTTTATTGTGTGTTATAAAGGAACACACTAGTGTATTAAAAATGTCGTCAATGTTAAGTGTATTAAATATGTGTCAAGAAGTGTTTGTAAATAAGATGAATTTAAATAAGATGGACTAAAAATTCAAAGTGGGCCAAAATGAGACACCGCACAAGAATAAAGGTCGTGGGACGACCTTAAAAGAAACATGTAAGTAATAAATTTCATTTTATTTTGGTGTCAGGAATAATTGTGTACAAATCCACCGGAGTTTTGAGTAAAAGGGATGTGTTTTAATAAATAAATGCTGAATAAACAAGAACGCGGTCTGAACAGAAATAGAAATTTGAGAAATTATAAATAATTGTATAGAGAATAATTCCAGTATAGAATAAAAAGCTTATAAAATGTTAATGTATTTGACAAATGTCATAAGAGCAAGCGAAATATCAGTAATTATCGTGAAAGATATTTAAATAAAGTAAACTTGAGATATGAAAGAAATAGCTTTTGAGCTTGTGTAAAGAATAAAGATATGAAATAATAATAATAATAATAACCAAGTAAGGAAATATTAAATAAAGATCAAATAAATTGATGTGAATATAAGGGCGTTAAAGCCTTAAATGAAAATCTAGACATGATGTGTAAATGCATGGTCTTAAAAAGAGAGAAAGTTATTGTAAAAGGAAAGAATAATATAAAATTGAAATGTGTATCAATTGTTAATATGATATTATCAGTTCTTTGGACGACGCTAGGCGTAAATGTATAGCGCAAAAGGAGCGCATTAAAGTAAAATGTCACGCTAGGAACGCGTAAAGTTAATGTACTTGGCAAATTACTTATGAGAGGTAGTTGATTGTCGTGAATTGAGATATGGTATAAGTCCTCTATTTGTGACGTAGTATCACGAGGCATTGTGTATGTATTTGAAAGGGAGCAAATGTATGGTATTGAGCGTAGGTCTATTAGCTATTTTGGCTGACCCTAAATCGCATTTTGTATAGTCCTCTATAAGGGAAAGGTTCCCGAGGCATGTGAAGAGATTCGAACTCAGAATCCTCTTATTTTGAAAGCCCCTTAATATTTCGTCGTTAATTACTCTTCCACAATCAATGAGGACCTTTCATAATTAATAAACGCCAAGATTACGAATGTGGTTTATAAACCCAATAATATTGTTGTATTATACACGAAGAATAAAAGGCCAGGTCTCCACAAGGAACTGAGAATGGAAAGTTTGTGTTTTGTGAAGGAAGTTAAAGAGAGCTCTAAGCTTGAGCCAGACGGGAAGGAACCCGCATAGTCATAAATAACTATCATGTTTCACGGCTAGACCCTTGGAGAAGGAGGGTGTCTCGAGGCCGTCTTGTCAGAAGTAAAAAATACACCAGGAGTGTTTAAAGTTGTTAACGACCCGGGCGTTGAACCGAGGTCCTTGTAGATTGATATTTCCGCTTGCCTGTTCAGATCGTAGTTTTTTTTATGTGATAATGGTCTTATAAGACGTAAGAGATAAATAATAATCCCTATTGTAATGTGTATGGAAGTAGGATTCCACGAGTTAATTGAAGACAACTAGGTTTCGGGAGTAACTATAGTTTTTTGACTGTGTCAAGTATCTTCATACTCTGGAGTACACAAGTAATTTCCTGATTACCTTAATGTATTTGTGAAACTGAGAGAGAGATGATAACATCTGAAAATGTGTGAAATGCCCAAATATTGAGTTAAATAATTAACATATAATTATAAAAATGTAATTATACCTTTATTTTTCAAGATTAAGAAAACATAAAAAGTAGTATTTGAGGTGTACAAAGAATGACACCATTATTATGTAAAGCATGGAGCCAAAAGAGCTCGGAGTTATATTGAAACTTACAGCTGAGGCTTTATGGAAGTAAAACTAAGTAGGAATTATTGGTTTATATGGAAACCATATGTTTTAATAAAATGTTTATTTTATTTTATTGTGATTCCTTGTTCATTTGGAACAAGTAGATGATTATGGGTCAGTAATTTAATTGTTAAAGTGTTTGTAGCGCCATAATTTTTATTAATTAAATGTGTTAAAATAGGAATTGATTTTGTTGTTATTTTTGCAAGTGTATCTTCTGAGTAATCCAAAATATGTGAGTCACAGAGTGGGGGAACTTACCGCTGCCCCGAAAATTCCGAATTGAGCTACGCTGGTATACTGTGATTGGCATATTTCTTGCTAAAAGGGCACAATATATATTATTATTATTATTATTATTATTATTATTATTATTTATAATGCTCATATCATTGGGTAGGTCTATAATATACCATTTCGTCGGCAATTGTTACAATGTGGTGTTGAGTTCTTTATGTTGGTAAGCTAAGGAACGAACGAACTATGGAGCAGGCCTCTAAGATGACTGCTATCTGCAGACTGATATGCAGATTATGGTGGAGCCGCAGTTTATCGAGGTTGGCCCTCAGTGATTTCGGTATGATCCCAGTGGAAGAGACTGTGAGAGGCAATACAGTAACAAATTCCTGCCACCACATCTGACCGATCGCTACAGACAGAGACATTTATTTCGTCACTTTCTCAGCATTAATGTATAGGATATTATGCGCGTAAGGGATTAGAAAGGTTCCCTTCTGCAGTTTATCAATAAGAAAAATGCCTGGCCTGTTTTCTCATATAGGTTTATCTGTGATCACTGACCTGTCCCAGAGTAACTTGTGTGTATCGTTCTCCAGAACAGCATCAAGAATACTGTATATTGATAGCAAGACAGTGCATTATTACTTAAGCAGGTTCAGGTGAATTAGTTTGGCTACTTTGTCATGCTTCTTCAAATAATAATAATAATAATAAGAAATTGTTGGACAGTCCCCTGTGATATGATGGATGGTATCTGATTTGCGATGGCATCTCCTACATTTGTCATCTGGCATGTCTGCCTTAATGATGTTTTTTAGGTGGTTCATTGTAGCCACCCCTTGATCTTAATCGCGACCATGAACCCTTCAGTCTCAGGAAATAGATTCGCATGCGTCAGCCAGCTGTTCGACGCAAATATGTCGACATATTCGTGACTGAGATCATACGGATGATGGCCGTGCAGTGATTTCTGAGTCCACTGTTGATGCTTGTTGGTTATATGCTCTTCTGACGTAGATAGGTGCATGGAGAAGGTCCAATGGCGTGTACTCGTCATCCACCTTAATGATAGACTGATGCAGGGGAGAGTTCGACTTGCCCAGAAATTAGTTACGAAGATTCTTCACATACTTGGCATGTAAGTGTATAACATCAGTAAGCGTGCGTAGACATCTGTGTTTTCTTAAGGTGGTGCGTGTCATAAGAGAATATTTTCTAGGTCCGTCTGTTTCCATTTTACTATACCGAAGGTGTAATTCAGTACTCAAATGGCGTATCTATTCATGGTTTTGAAGATGGTTTTTCCATTAAAGTAGGATTTGGAGCAGATGACCTCGTAGTTCCAGCTCTTAAAACAACAATAACTAATTAACAACTAGGATTTCAGAATTTTCTTGAGGCGTTCATTGTACATCGCTACTGCTTGATTCTTAATGATCTTGTGATGAATTGTCTTTGACTGTTGGAGACCAAGATACTTGTAACTCTCAGTTTCTTCAATGGGCTGAACGAGACGTTGATTTTCGATTACAAATCCTCGGACTTCTAACTTTCCCTGCCGTAGGGTAAGAGAACGACATTTATCCATCCCAAAGCACATACTGATATATGTTGAAAAGTAAGCTGTGATAGCTATCAGATTATCTTTATGCTTTGCACAGGGTGCGTATAGTTTTTTTCTGTCATCCATGTACATCAAATAGGAGAGATAATGGATTACTGTCTCAGAGTGCTTAACCGGAAAGCCACATCGTGTCGCATTCAACAACGATGATAACGGGTTCAACGCAAGGCAGAACCACAAAGGACTCTGAAAAATGCCTCTCTTGATTGGATTGAATCTTGATTCAATCGAAGTGCTACCATGTTGTTATATAAATTGATTTCCCAAGGTGTCATCAATGTTTTCAATGCTGTAATTATCACTGGATCAACTTAAGATCTTGACAACTCGGAGAAACCAGGAGTGTGGAACTGAATCATAATCTTTACTGTAATCGATATAGGTCTTATAAAGAGATCGCATCATTTTGTATCCTTGTACCATAATCACGGCATCGATTACCAGCTGTTATTTGCATCCTTGAGACTTTTTCAGGCATCTCTTCTGCTCCACGGCCAAGAAGTTGTTATACTCCAGGTGCTTGCAGTCTTTATGTGCAATTCATGATGTAAATACAGTAGTTTATAGAGATTGCTCAGACAAGTGATTAGCATACACTTTGCAGTGTCTACAGTTCTTTCACCAATCGGTATTCCTCGCATCAGGTAGGAGGGTATCAGTTGCGGATTTGTAAGGAAATTGTTGTAGTGGCGGGTTCGTGAGTGCAGGTGAAGCGTTTGATCCAGAAGTTATGGATAGTATTGTTATTGCTATTTAATTTTCGTATATGGTTAGGTAAAAATATCTTTCTTTAGCAATTGACATGTTGAGTTATAAGCGTCATTCTTATGCTGTTTTATTGGTTGATAAGCTAGGTTTTAGTTTCTTTCTTATTATGTTTTACTCAAGGACAATGTTTATGCTAGATGAAGGGGCTCCGTAGCCTCAGTGAGAGTTCATTGACGAATAAATGCAATTCAAATTCTCCCGTTTTCTTCTGATTTCACGGAGAAATTTATCTCTGGTGGAAGTGGTGCGATGTTGTCGTATCATTTACGGTTGGAATATCAATGTCCAAGTATTTCACACATCCTATAATTATTTATTTATTGTTTTTGTGACCTTTCATTTATTTAATTAATGACTTTTTGTAAGGATATCCATTTTCTTTTTTGTTTTTGTTAAGATAGTTTTTTAGATTTTATCACGCTGACGATGTTATCATTGATATAACGAAACATGTCCGTGTTAATTTAATTATTAAACTACTTTCTAGTGTTGGACAAGGCGGCTTTTATAGTTTGAGGTTAATTTGAGATTGATTTCACGGAGATCAAACATTCCGAAGAATACAGGCGTTTCACCTGTATTGCTGTAATGTACAGTCTGATTTAATTTCTCTTTAAAGATTCTTCTCATAGTGGGTATCCTTAGTAGGTTAGTATACTAGCTCCATCTTTTTATCTCTCACATTGGTTGCTTTCTTGTCTAGTCCATTAATATGAGCTATTTCACGTAGGTGTAGTTACTGGCTTGTTGGAATCTTGTTCTCTCGGCATCTGGCTTGGGCCCAAGATTAGCGGAAATACTGGTATTATAACTACTAACTCGTCCCTTACCTCATGGCGTCATCTAATGATAAACTGCAACGCCCACAGATCACTGTTAGAGCCGTCGCCAAGTCTCTAGAACTAGGGCAGTAAAGTCACGCTTGTCTCGAGTGGGGGATATTATAAGGCTCATTCAAATGAACACAATCCTTGTCCTAAAATCAAGATACCCTTCTGAGAAATAAATAAACTTACTTTTCACGTTTATTAGAAATTAATCTTAACTGTCGTGAATATTGTTCCTCAAAATTTTCTTGACAATAGATTCCAATCAAAGGAGATAACAGACAGACTAAAACTCATGTATTTTACCAAGTTAGGGTGAGGCAGAAAGAACTTTCACATTAAAAATGGGATATCCTGAACCGTTAAAGTTATATCTACATACTGTATTTAATCTGATCAATGGTGATAACGTATGGGAAGGTGGACCACAGTGAGACATGGGCCACAGTGAGACAAGCTCATTAAATCCTTTTTTTTAATTATTATTATTTTTTTAAGAGGGGCATTTTTTAATATTTCTTAGAGGTTGGCTCTCCTGGTAGCAGACATTTTGATCCTGTTTACTCTTTGAAAGAAGCATGTTATGTAGGAGATAAACAACATCTTCGTTTTTGAGGTAAGAAAAGTAAAATTTTCTTCCTTTGTCTTTTTTATAGTTATGTGTATCATTGTACATTAATGAATATAATATGGTCGAAATACATACATATCACTAAATTATTATTGAAATTGTCAGCTTGTAGGTGAGATAGTAGACATAATTGTGTTTATATGTCGCAAGTGGGCCACAGTGAGACACAGTAGGGTGGGCTACAGTGAGACAGTGAGAAAGATATACGGAGTTACCCCAAAGCTGAGGAGAGGGCAGAGTCAACTTCTAGGAGAGAAAAGGGGAGATCTTTCATTCCAACTCACACCCCAGAAAGAAATAAAAACTTGATTTTAAGTCCACAAATAAAAAATAAAAAATAAAAAATATAAAGAACTGCAAGAAGAATTTGTTCTGCCAAAGGCAGCCCTAGCTACAGACATTTACATGGATGATGATGTTGATGATTCTTCTAATTCAGACAGCTCATCAGATAATGAAGAAATCGAGCTCCTAACATTTCATCAACTTGCTCGCAAACCTAAGGAAGGTGACTTCGTTCTGATTGAGTTTTCAGGGAAACACTCAAGATTTTGCATCGGGGAAGTGAAATGAGATTTAGATGAAGAAAATTATTAAGTAAAATTCGTAAGAAAAAGAGCAAAAATGATACGCAGTTAGTTTTTTACCCATAGGGTGCAGATATTGCTTCAGTCCCCGCGAAAGGCAACAGATCACTGTGGCCGGTTTCCTGTGCATATGGCAAAACAAATAGACAAAAGTCATATCTCAAATTTTCTGTAAATTTTGGGAATCTGAATGTGCTGTAGTGTTTCCTGGCATTAATTATTTGTTTTAGTGTTTATCTATGTTTTTAACCAGTCAAAATAAATTCTTTTCATTGTGTCTCAGTGTGCACCATCATCTGTCTCAGTGTGGTCCACGGGTGGGCTACAGTGAGACGGCTGCAACATGTTCACAATTTATTATTTTTACAGAAACGTGTGGATGTTTTGGAAATTCTAAGGGTATGAAATTGATGAGCAACAATCAACTTATATTTCAGTATATAAAGACATTCTCATATATCAAACAAGTAGTTCCGTGAAGAACTATACAGCCTATTTTCATATATCCTGCTCATGTTAATTGTCTCTATCAACATACAAAATTTCAGTTTAATTGCTGTAACAGATTCGTAGATATTGAGAACTGTCTAAATATTTCATATGGTCGCCAGGATGGATTTTTATTTTTGTACTATTACATTAAGATTATTGTGTACGTGTGGTATTCAAACTTCAATCGCATGATTAGAACACAAGAAGTAAAAACGAGATTTTAAAAGTACGCACACCAGCCATCTTGTGATTATGCAAACAATTGAAATAAATTACATGCCAGTGGATCAACATTTGTATAAGCATTTAACGTGCAACGTTTCACGGCACTCGGATAGTTAATTCGCGAGAAACGTCCATTTAAATATGTATACTTCGCGTCGCCGCCATGTTGGATTTGTGCTCACCAGGTTACTGAAAGTCCTATAGGTGAACATATGTTCATAGTCTCTATGAACATAAAAAAATCAGTTTGGGTTGCTGTAAAACATTCAAAGATATTGAGAACCGTCTAAACATTTCGGAAGCTCGCCATTTAGGATTGCTATATGTATAGGCCATAGAGTATGTACCATTCAAGGACAATTATTGCCTAGCTTCATTATTCAAACTTTCACTTCGATCGCATGATTACGACACAAGAATAAAAATCTAATTTTAAAATTTCGCACAGCCGCCATCTTGAGGTTATGTAAACAATTGAATTAAATTAGATGGCAGTGCATTACAATCTGCAAAATCATTTACTGTACCACATTGCACTGCGCTCAGAGAGTTAAATCACGAGAAAAGCATATTAACATATTTCAAATTCGCTTGGTCGCCATGTTCGTTTTGTACTTTACAGGTTTATGAAATATAGATAGGTAAACTTGTATCAGTACCCTTTATCACCGTACAAAATTGCATGGTGATATCTGTAATAGTTTCGGAGATATAGAATGTCAGTGAAATATTTCGCACAGCCGCCATTTTGAGGTTATGTAAACAATTCAACTAAACTAGACTCCAGTGCATTACAATGTGTATAAACATTTGCTGTACCAAGTTTCATTACGTTTGGATAGTTAAATCGCGAGAAATGTCAATTTAAAAGTCTTAATTTCGCTTGACCGCCATGTTGGTTTTCTAGTCACCAGGTTTTTGAAAGTCTCATAGGTGAACTTCTAGTAGTGCCCTTTATCACCGTATATAATTTCAGGGCGATATCGGTAATAGTTTCGGAGATATTGAATGCTAGTGAAATATTTCGCACAGCAGCCATGTAGGATTGGTGAGACGTAACAAAATTTGAAGGGCACGGTCGAGGTCGCCGGGAATAGTGCTATGAACTTACCGAGTTTCATTGAAATTGCTCCAGCCGTTTAGATTTTATTAGGGACACACACACACACACACACACACACACACACACACACACGGACAAAAGTTGATCTCATAAGCCTATTTTCTCAAAATTGAAAATAGGCTAAAAATAAGACAGTACCGTATACTAAAATATATTTTTTCTGTCTCACTGTGGCCCACCTTACCCTACTCATAAAATTGTGTGCTTTGTTATACTTTGTACTTTGATACACTTTGAGATACTGATACAAACATTGGTTTTCAAATAGAACTATACTGATTTCTGTTAGTAGTATAGCAGTTCTTAATAGAAAACAAGATGTTCAGTAAAGAACATATAGCCTACTTTCTCCTAAATGTATGAGTATAGTTATAACTCGTTGTTATTATCAAAGAGTATAATAGAACTATTCTTTGTTGAAGACCTTAGAAACGATTTACCTCTACCAAACGCCACAACCTAGATAAAAACTGCTACCATCATTGAAGAAAGAAATATAAGAAGTATATCAAGAATGTTATGGATCTGGAGACATAATCGACCGGACAGGCTGCGTGGCTCAGCGGTAACGTTCTCGCTAGCTGGGCCCTAGGTTGCAGGTTCGTATCCTGGCTCAGTCAGCTGGCATTTGAGGGTGCACAAATGCGAGGGAGCCGTGTCAGTACATTTACTGGCACGTTAAAGATCCCCTTCGGGCCAAAATTCCGGCACCCCGGTGTCTCTAAAAGCAGCAGTAGTTAAAAGGGATGTAAAACCAATAACATTATTATTTCCGATTATTCCCCTTCAGGAGAGCGTGAGAACTTGAGCCAATCACAGCTTCACTTCCTTTTCCTCTCTTCTTTTCTTCCCAAAACCTCTTCATTAGTTCACTGTGCTTTTTCTTCCTTTCCTCTGTCCATTTTTTCCCCTGAAACTTGTACAATTTTCGTGTTTCTGATTTTATTTCTAAATTGTTCTCTGTCCTTAATGTCGTCTTCAGAGATTTTAAGTAATTCCATGTCTTCATGTACTTCTTTAATCCAACTGGTATTTAATTTACTTGCATTCACGATATTGAAAATCTTCTTAGTGAGTCTGTTCTCATCCATCCTATATATGTGTCCATAGAACTGCAGACGTCTCTTCCTAAATTTATCTACAATGGTGTCTGTATTTTCATAAAGTTCCTTTGTTGGTCTCCTGACCCAAATTCCATTACGGAAAACAGCGTCATGGATTTTCCTAAGAATTTTTCGTTCCTGTTTCTCAATATCATGAATTCTTGTCATTCCTCTAATGACGGTTGTTTCTGCCGCGTACAAGGCTTCAGGCAAGACAACTGTGTTATAATGGCGCAATTTTGCATTGCGAGATACTGCTCTTTTGTTATAATGATTCCATGTCAGCTTGTACGCCTTCTGCAATTTTACTATTCTATCTGCATTAGAAATTGTGTTCAATCCTGTGGGTTGGATGGCTTCTCCTAAATATTTGAAGTGAGTGACCTGCGAGATTTTTCCATATTGCGTTCGCAAGGTGATGTTTCCTGTTGATTTGGTATCCATATACTGTGTTTTTTCATAGGAAATATCAAGTCCCGTTTTACTGGAGATTTCATGTAGTTTCTCTAGCGCTAATATGGCTTCATCCTTGTTGTTTGTTAAGATGGCCAGATTATCTGCAAAGGCCAAGCATTTCACAGTGACTCTTTTCCCTTTCTCCTTTCCAATTTGGATACCTTTCACATGCTTTTCCCATTCTGTGATGATTTTGTCCAGTACGATGTTGAACAAGAGTGGTGATAAACCATCCTCTTGTCGAACTCCAGTATGTATTGCAAAAGAGTTAGAGATTTCTCCCATGAATTTCACCTTTGAGGTAGTTCCCAATAATGTTTCCTGGATGATGGCCCTCGTCTTCCTGTCAACTCCTAATTCTTCTAGCCTGTTAAACAAGGTTTGTCTGTCAACCGAATCGTAAGCCTTTTTGAAATCCACAAATGTGACTGTAGTGTTCCTGCATCGTCGGATGTGCAGTATGGTCTTGAGGTTCCAGATCTGCTCAATACAGGACCTTCCCTTCCTGAAACCTGCCTGATATTCTCCAATATGGTGGTCCACCTGTGGCTCGAGTCGATTCAGCAAAGCTTTAGAGAGAATTTTATAAGCGACTGGAAGAAGCGAAATTCCTCTATAATTATTCGGATCAGTTTTGCTTCCCTTCTTATGGAGTGGGTGTATCAAAGCACTCTTCCTTTCTTTTGGGATTTTCTCTGTTTTCCAGACATCTGATATTATTCTGTGAATTTTTGGTGTTATGTGTTCATGGTCCAATTTCCAAACTTCTGCAATAAGTCCATCTTCACCAGGGGCTCTATTGTTTTTAATGACTTGATTATGTCCACTATTTCTTCATGTGATGGTGGAAGTGAATCAAGGTTGGGCACTGGTTTTGCAAATTGAAGTTGTTCAGAAGGTGCTTCGCAATTAAGGAGTGTACTGAAATATTTAGCTAGAATTTCACAATTATTGCTCGTATTTGTTTCCAGAGATCCATCAGGTCGTTGGAAGCATAAACTAGGGGGTTGAAAGCCTGCTATATTTTCTCTAAAGGTCTTGTAAAAATTTCTGGTGTTGTTCTTAGTGAAGTCCTGTTCTATTTCATTTAGCCTATTATTATCATAATTGCGCTTTTATCGGCGAATAATTTTAGAAGTGTTTTTCCGAACCTGCACAAATTCTTGCCATTTTTCTGTTGTTTTATGGCTATTGAAATTATTCCATGCTTTAAACCTATATTCAATAGCATGATCGCATGTGATGTTCCACCACCTATGTTTTCTCTTTCTCGGAGGTTGACCGAATTTTATTGCTTGTTTCATTTTCTCTGCAAGTTCAGACCAGCTCGTGGTATCCATTTGACGGATTTCTTCAATGATGTTCATCTTGTTGAATTCAAGGTATTCTGGATCAGTTATTATTATTATTATTATTATTATTATTATTATTATTATTACATATACGACCTGCCGTGGGCAACATCCAACTTTGAGTTGAGGCATGTCTTTACACGTCTGGTTGTGCATGGCTTTCACAGCCCTAATTGAATTAACAAATCTTTCCATGACCCTACAGAGACGTGTGTATACAAACTATGTGGATATTTTCGATTGCTATTTGCCTGAAATAAAAGTAGTAATTAATAACCTGAACTAACACCAACGACTTGAATTCAGTTACTATGTGAAATCGTTTTGTTCTTTACTTCAAATAACATTTTCAAGTAACGCAAAATAGGCTGTTACAAACCCTTTAAAATAAAAAGTAAAAATGTATCGTAGTATCATCTTGTCATTCTTCAAATTCGATGCGCATAGAATGCCAATGGTATAGTAATCAATGGAGCCCCACGTAGACTAGTCGTGACATCTAGTGGTGAAATATCGAACAATATAATCCTAACAGAGCGAGTGCATTCTAGCGGCCAGAAGAAGAAACTTTTCAATAAAATCTGGAAGTTAATAAGTTACCTTTTTGGCAGCTAGATGTCTCGAGTAAATCTGCTGGCGAATTATGTTTTAATTAAATATATATTTTACACCATAATATGCACAATATAACGCTTAATTTTAAAACGTCTGAGTCATTACAAAACAATAAACATATAACATTTCAAGCAAAAAACCTAGCTCTGATCGGGTTTGAACCATAGGCATTTGAGCGATAGGCTAACGCTCTACCACTTACTTTTTTTTTATTAGCTCTTTACAGAATTACAGAATTTTCAGATATGATAAATACCATACTATTACATCACAAGAAAGTCCAGATAGTGTCCATAGTTATCGTACAATTGTCCACTTTCACTTAGCTTCCAACGCTCTTTCTGCAGGTGATACCTGAGATCCAGGAATGAGAAATGTTGATCATTGTCCATCACGAAGTGTACATATTGGCCCATTATCCACACAATGGCAGTCTGTTTAATTTGGGGGAAGGCGGTCACCGACAAGCGAATCAACTTCCTGTCATCAAGGTCATCCGTGGGCACATTTAATAGATGACATACTTTTCCCTTACACCACAGCCACGTGGAGGCAACTCGCGTGCATGATGTGAAGCGGTGTATCGCCGTATCAGTTTGACCACATATAGTACACCATGGGTAAGCTTCAAGACGGATGGTATATCGCCGTAGAGCGGTTGGGATGAGATCGTTGAGGAAGATAAAAACCCGGGAGTGTACAGCAGAAGAAATGGTCATAGCCCCAAAATTTTTCCAAACAGTGGGCCAATGGACGTAGAGGGTGGTGGCCTCGATTCGCGGTTTGGAGTGTACCACTTGCCGCAACATGTTATAAATACTTTTCGTCGTTGGAATAGTCCCTGAAGGCATTTGGCGAACAGTTTCCAGAAGGTGCTGTTGATGGTCCCTAAATATCTTCGGCAAAGCTCTCTCACAACCACGGGCTGTGTTTCGAATATCTTTGTATAGCGCTTTCGTAAAAGTGTCATGTTGGGAAAGAATGGTGATATCGTTCTTGCAGAGGAGTGCACGGCATTTCATGCCATGAGCGGTTAGCCCTAGCCCGCCTTGCCGGGATGGGAGATACAACTGTTCCCGTTGTACTCGGAACAAAAATCCTTGCCATAGAAACCAACCTGTATATTTTGACAATTGGCTCTCAAACATTTTGGGAAGTGGGAAAAGTTGTGCGACATACCATATTTTAGAGAGCGCAAATACGTTGAGGACTATGACCCGTTGCACTATATTGAGGTTTCTTTGACCAAATTGGATTAGCACTCCCCTAACTTTGGCAATGACCTTAGTCCAGTTTGCTTGCACCGTGTCCAGAAGCGATTGCTTCCAGGTAATGCCAAGAATTTTCACCTCATTTACTATCCGGAACCAGGGCTGTTGGGTAATCACTGAGTTATTATTGAGCGAAAGCAAAGCAGTTTTCTGGGGGTTCGATTGTGCTCCAGAGGCGATATGGTAGAGCTGAAGGGCGCTATCGATGTGGGAGATGTCTTCATTATTGCGGATCAATATGGATACGTCATCAGCATAGGCGCACATGCCAAAAACATGTGTGGACAGTTTGTAACCCTATAGCTTCACCTGGGTAGTCCGAATGAACGGTTCAAGGCCAATGACAAAAAGTAGCATGGAGAGGGGACATCCTTGCCTAACTGATCGTTGTATTGGAATCAGAGGGGAAAGAAACCCGTTGACGAGCACTCGAGACGTAGCATTACAATTTATCATACGAATGTAGTCAATAAGGATTGCAGGAAATTCAAATTGCTGCAAGACCATGTACAAGTATTCATGACTGATGCGATCGAAAGCTTTATCAAGATCCAAGGTGAGAAAACTCATTGGCTCAGTGGGGAGCATTTCGGCTTTTAGGTGTAGGTCCCGTAGTATCGCTAAGTTTGTTAACAGAGTTCTTCCAGGAATACTGCAACATTGTTCATCACCAATGATATCATGTAGAACAGTCTTCAATCGGCATGCAAGTACTTTGGTAAGGACTTTATAATCACTGCAGAGCAGAGTAACTGGTCGGAAGTCACCAACTGCCATGGGAGAGGATGTTTTTGGTATGAGGACTATGGTACCCTAGTGATGTGATTGACAAAGAGCACGACGTTGGAGAATGGTACGCAGGACATGACAAAATTATTTGCCAATGAGAGGCCAGAAGTGTTTATACATTTCATATGGCAGTCCATCAATGCCAGGTGAGCGGTTGTTTGGGAGGTGCTTAACCACAGAGTGAATCTCTTCATCCGTAATATCCGCGCTGAGCCGAGTTTTGTTTTCCGGAGATAGATGGGTACTGCTAGATGAAAGCAATAGGGTCACCTGCTGTGGATCAATTGGAGCCTGAGCGTAGAACCGGTGATAAAATAGTGATATTTCACTACGTATAGCGTCAGGGGAGGTGACGACACTTCCAGTACTGGTGCGGAGGCGGTGGATATATTTACGTTGCCGCTCACGCTGTCCTTTGGCGATATGGTATACACTTGCACTTTCGTCTGGGAGCACTGTACGATCTTTTAAAGCCACGTTTATATGAGCGAGCGTTCGTTGCTGTAGAGACAGGAGCTTGGTTTTAACTTCCCGAATCTGGTCATATATACGCTCCCCAGCATCAGATCTTTGCTGGAGCTGGCGAAGAACTCGATAGTAAAATTCAACTGTATCCCGTCTTTCCCGACCTCGTTGGTAGGATATGTTCTTAAAGACGCGGCGGATCCCTGGTTTAACCAAAATATCCCACCAGTCTGCGCAGTCGCGAAATTTGCATTTTTGTTGGACCCATCGAGTCCAGTGTTGTCTGAAAATATCTTGGCATTCCTCCTCCAATAACAGCGAGCAATTCAGTTTCCAATAACCTCTTCCTATGTGAAATATGGGATGGGGGTAAGAGATTGTACATACGACAGCATGATGGTTCGTGAAACTGGCAGGTATCACTTCATATCGTCTAGGCTGGATAAGTTCCTGTGAAAAGTAGATGCGGTCAATTCGTGATGAGGAGTTGTGACTTATACAGGTGTAATGGGGCAGGGGCACCCTTAAACTATCCACAGCATCAATGAGGTGTAGGGAGGTAAGGAGGGTCCTGAGAGCCGGGTTGACACCTTTGTATGGACTAGTGGAATCCTCTGGGCGTTGAATACAATTGAAATCCCCTGCAAGAAGAAGTTTTTCCTTAACGTCGTGCAGATGAGGCAGTATACTCTGTTGAAAGAACATTTTCCGTTCCACACGTTTATTGGACCCGGATGGGGCATATACATTTATCAGGGAGGTATTGTTTATGTGTCCAGATATTATGCGTCCTGATGGATGACATAGCACACCTTCGAGTGGGATATCATGTCTTATGAGGAATCCGGTCCCTCTATTCGTATTACCGGTATTGATGTATTGTTTGTAGAAGGCAGATATGGGTAAACACGGTATAGCAACTTCTTGAATGAAGACGATGTCAATGTCTGCATCTCGAAGGAATCTCTCCAACAGTGGAAATTTCAGAGGGCATTCTATTACATTGATATTCACAGTGGCCACAGTGAGAAATTGCGCCATTAAGAGAAGTATAAAAGCTGTGCTAGACATACTGGAAGGTGGACTCGAAAGAAGACACAGGTGAGAATTATCCTGGCGCACTATGTCAAATTAGGTTGAGATAGTTCCTTATGATTGCCATTCATAGGCCGGCTGTCAGCGTTTGAGAGCGTTCGTGGGTCCCTAGATGACGTAGAATGAAGATTTTGTTTCTTTTTCACAGCTGCGGGAACGTTTGTAGAGCCAGTTTGATTCTTCTGGGCTGGTACGGCAATCGAGGCATTTGTTTTAATCTTCTTAGATACGTTCTCGGATCCCCGATCAACCTGCTTAAGTGAGTCGGTAGGTACCAGAGAAGGTGGGGGCAGTGAAGACAGAATTTCTGTGGCAGCTTGTAGTGACGGCATAATTGGTTCTAAGGCTGCGATACAGGTTGCCGATAGCACAGGGGCACTCTGTGGCTCGCTGAGCTGGTCAGTGTAAGGTACCAGTTCTGCGTCGTGTGTATCCGAGGCCACTGCTGGTGTTGTCCCAGCTGACTGATCAATAAACATGTGTTCATGTGACGTTTGCTGTGTCACAACTTCCGAGTATTGGACACGTCGTTGTTGTGTAGGAGTTATACCGAGGGGAATCATTTTCTGTGGGCAGTTGATACGTAGATGTGTGTTAGCATTGCAAATTAAACAGGTCTGTTTCTGTCCATTATAAGATAGGTAGCCAGAATGGCCACCAAAATTCTCAGTGGAGGGGATATCTTGTTTGATTTCCATAGTGACTGCGCGTATTCCATTATACACCGGGAACTGATAAGCAGAAGACCATTGTTCTTTCCTGACTTCACTCACAGTGCCATATTTCGACAGGACGGATTTGAAAATTTCAGGGGGAACTTCAAGTGGGACATTAAATATACGCACTGTGCTAAAATTGGAATCCGCTGGGGAGAGCTTAACATTAGTCATTTCGCCTGAGTCATACTGAAATTTAATAGGATCTGCAAAATTATTTAACAATTTCTGATAAGTAGATATGCTGATTACCTTGATGTACATGGTTTTTTCTTGCGCATTTAACTGGATGGCTTCTACTTGGTCGACAGTCAACCGGAGAGTATCACTAATCCAGCGGTGAATTTCTCCTGGTGTGGCGCGAGAACTCTGCCTGTCCCATTGGCAGCGTACGGTGATTTTCCTCTGGTATCCGGACATGATTTTCAGCGGGGTTTTCTGGGTTTTCTGGTTTTGTTGTCCTATCTGGATCACTACTTGAAAAAGTATTGTCCGAATGACACACGGAAGGTCAGTTCACCCGTGGAACTATCGGAAGCACCGGTATTAGGAAACGTACACTCTTCCAATGCGGTCACACAGCGCGCTCACACGCACCTCACTCGGCCACGACTAGTGACCAACTATATACCACTGAGCTAATTGTGTCAACGAATATCGTTCTATATAAAATGACTTACATAGAACTTGTTAGCAAATAATGATTTATACTAAACGATTTCATCACTGGAGTATATTATTTATATATAAAGCATTTCATACAAAGTTTATTTATTTTGTATCAGTACGCTATATTGCATGCAATACTCAAATTAATGAAATATAAGTCAGGCACAAGATATCCGCTGCCATCTTGTCTTATTACTGAATCGGCTCAGCTTTTTAAAATCACGTCTGCACTATAGTATTACAAAATAAACTTTTAATTTCGAACGTGCCTCTTCCTTTAGAACAGTTAAAACGATTCTCGGCTCGATAATCGGAACTGGTGGGTCCCATGATATGGATTATTAAGTTTGCATAATTCGCACAGCCGCCATCCTGAAATGGTATGGCGGACGACCTTGTAGTTTGGTCACAAGACGCATCCTATACGAAGGTATTTTGTTACCAAATTTGGTAGAGATCGGATGATTTGGTTAGTCGTTATTTGATTTTACGTTTTGAACGTTTGAGTGGCCGCCATTACGTTTCCGTCAAGATGGCGGCGATACAAAACATGACACTGAGGTGTGTCCTTTGCTAGTGCTACCTTTGTACCAAATTTCGTTCAATTCGCATTCACCGTGTTCGAATTGATAGGGGGGTACAGACATTCAGAGTACACACACTCACACACACACAGACTCACACACACACATACACACACACACACACACACACAGACTCACACACACACATACACACACACAGACAGACACACTTTTTTCGCCCTGTGTTGATCTCATAAGTCTACTTTAATTTTTTGCAAAAATCGAAAGTAGGCTAAAAAATATCACAAATGTTGGTTTTTAAAAGAATTCTTGTCTTGGGACCAAATCGAAACTTTTCTGTTATTTTACTCCAATTTGTTTTTAGAGTGGCCATATCCCCTAAACCTTTACCAATAAAACGCGAAAGAAGCCAGTTTTACTTCGCTCATTGAATTGAAAAAAATCTATAAAAGAGCCTATAAGCTTCACAAAACTGTTAAAGGAAACTGTGCTTTTCGTTAAATTGAATGATAAAGTTGTACGGGAAGAACGTTAATTTCTCAAGGTAGGTTTGTTTTTCCAAATTTCAAACTGGTCAACAAGATATTCCATAAATTCAACCCCGTTGATTTCTGTGATCTTAAAACTGAAAAGCAAAAATAATTTTCTTTTTTGCTTTTGTTTGCACCAGTAAGATTTTTTTGAAATGTTATATCTTTTTCCACAAGAAAAGAACAGTTAAATTTACTTAGGGTTTCACAACTAGACTAAGCCAAACACATTTCATAATACAAATATGACTATTTAATAAGCACAACCCACAAATTATCAATTAGTTTACACAGCAAATGTGATCGACTTCTTGCCGTATTTTCATCCACTCTCCCAGATCAGTGACCAAATATACAGGAGTCACACATCGTATGCATTTTGCTCTGTCGACGTTTGTAACGCTCTCTCCCAAATATCCGGGTAGAATCATGCGTCAAGTGAAGGTCAAGAATCTACTTAAATTGGAAAATTTAACGTTTAAGCTAGACCAATGATATATACAAAAGAGCCGGTGACTATTTGCATGACTTTTTACCTTTTTACAGTTTTGTAACGATCTTTTCTGCTTGTTTTAGACTGTAAAAAAATAAACATTCATGGCCCGAGATTGCTTCCAGATGGAACCTACCGTTTGAAATCTAATTCTGACCTGTATCAACAGTTTGAATCAGCAAATACCAGTATGCGACGTAGGAGGCTAAAGTTCTACGGGCACCTACAACGAATGAACAGCAAAATGCGTACCAAGAAGATCTTCTCCTTGGTTAAAAACTACAAGACTAGATGCCTGTGGCTTAATGAAGTACTAAAGGACTTGGATTCGGCTGGAATTGCTGACCTTGATGTAGAAGATGGTTCTAAATTTTGTGCTATGGTAGAGTCTTGGACCTCACCACCTAGAGAGCCTAAATGCCGGAAGCCCCTTTCACAGGAGAGAAGGGAGAAATTAACAGCAGGGCTCAAGATATATTGGGAACGGAAAAGAGCATCGAATAAGAACTAACTTAGTCATAAACGCTCGGTAGTAGGCTTAAATCAACAATAATAATAATATAAAAATGGCGTAGGGACGTGGCGCACCCATCACCCAGTGGGAAACCTCCGCAGTCAGCCACCCGAGTACCGGTGGGAAAACCGAAGCGTTAGGCATGGAGGAAATGCCAGCCTACGCTGAACACCAGGCTTTCTCTGAGGCTCACAACCTTGGTAGTAATATTGTCGGTGTGAAACATCACTGGCCCCAATTTACAGTTTTTCAGCTGTTTAAAGGCATGGAGGAAAGTTCAGCAAATGCTACTACCCCAGGTGGTAATCAATCCACATTAACCTCGAGAGAGGTGCGCACGCCTTCGGATTCTGGGGAGCCTGCACCAACATGCTTGGAGGTATCAGAGACTCCCACAATCAAGATCAGACACAAACAAAGGAATGTCTTTGCAACCTTCAACGTTAACTCCCTACTGATGGTTGGTAAGCTAAAACAACTGGCAGACACAATGTCACATCATGAAATCAAAATAGCGGCAATTCAGGGAACAAGGTTTACTGACGAACAAGCGTTTGAATCCCAAGGTTACAGGATCTTCAAGGGGAAAACTGACAAACGCGTGATAAAATCTCTTCCACAACTTGGGACGGGTTTTATTGTCAGCAGAAAGATACTGGAATCCATTATAGACTTCAGCTCTCCCAGCAGCAGAGTATCAATGATTAGCTTCAGATGCACAAACAAAGTCTACACGATCGTAAACGTGCATGCGCCAATAAATCAGGCAAATAAAAGAGATCCAGAAGGAACTGATATATTCTGGGAAAACCTTGAAAATATCCTTTCAAAAATTCCCGAAAAACACACGATCATCCTGCTTGGGGACTTCAATGCTCAACTTGGCAAAGAAAGGAAATTCCAAAGAATTGTTGGTAATTACCCAGCTCACCGAAGAACAAATCGGAATGGAGAAAGACTAATAGATCTGTGTAAGGCATTTAACCTTGTCCTAAAATCAACAGCTTTTAAACATCTGTCAAGGGAGCAAAAGACTTGGGCATCCCCAAACCCTAATCTTGGAGAGTTTCAAATTGATCACGTCGCAATTGCGCGGAAAGCAACACGAGAAATTCAGAATGTAAAAGTCCTGGGAAGTGCAAACCTCGACTCAGATCACTATCTCTCAAAAATTAAAGTTAGGTTTATCCCGAGAAACACCAGAAGGGTTCTAGTGTCAAGGACTGGAAAATTTGACACTGAAAAGCTAAAAACAACTCAAGAATTCACACAGAAGTTGGAATCCATGGATCCAGAGAACTGGGAGCAACTTAGAGAAGCCATGGTTGAAACTGCAAAAGATACAGTTCCATTAGTAAAAGCAAGAAAACATCCTTGGTGGAATCAGGATTGCGATGAAGTTATAAAACAAAGAAGATTTTCATGGCACCGGTGGAACTCACAGAAGGATCAAAATAGCTACAATGACTTCTTGGCAGTGAGAAAACATGCAGCAAAAGTCATCCGTGATGTAAAGTGGATTTTTGACAAAAACCAGCTTATGCAGAGATTTTTAAGCCTGCCTTTGCCACTTGTATTCTGAGTTGGTTGACTTCATCAAAAAGAATACTCGGGATTTTTATAGAACTTTTAAGCGCAATCTGAGTAAATTTACACCCCCAAGCCTACACTTTTGAGATCATACAGGAAAACTAGCCTTCAATGACAAGGACAATTGCAATTTACTTTGAATCTCTTCTTAACTGTGATGCTTCAAAATCCCAATTCACCTTTGATGAAACTACCCACCCTAACCCAGACTCTTCTCTACCAACAAAAGAGGAAATCAAGCAGATAATTCATGCATTAAAGAACAACAAAGCACCAGTTGAGGATGGCATAATAGCTGAACTCTGGAAGTATGCAAGTGATAAGGCAATTAGTAAACTCACTGAAATTATCCAGGAGATATGGGAAACCGAGGAACTTCCTAGTGGCTGGACATCGGTTTTGATTCACCCTCTTCATTAGAAAGGTGACAAAACAGACGTTAACAACTATCGTGGCATTTCACTCCTCATAACAACGTACAAAATTCTCTCCAAAGCCCTTCAGACCCGGGCAGAAGAACAACTTGACTTTCACCTGGGAGAAAGGAAGGAAGGAAAGAAGGAAGCTTGTAGTTTAACGTGACCGTTAATCTTGAGATCATGAGCCACGGGACCTCTTTTTTACGTGGAATCCGAACCACAGGACATGGCATTTCACTTCGAAAATCTCACATGCATTGACTGGGAATCGCCTTGGTGAGAGGCATACTCAGCTGGGAGAATATCAAGGAGAGTTCAGGAAAGGTCGTTCATGTGCAGGGAAGATCATGAGTCTTAAATTTGTTCTTTCATATTTGAAGCTCAGAAACAGGAAGTTTCTTTGTCTTCGTCGACTTCAAGAAAGCCTATGACTCTATTGATCGAACCACACTCTTCCAAATCTTAAAAGAAATGGGTTTGGACGACAAAACAAGAGCAATTATCCAGAAGACCTTGGCTAACACGAACTCTAGAGTGAAATTTGGAGGAGAAATTTCGGACGCTTTCAAAATCAGGACGGGTGTGAGGCAGGGAGATGGACTGTCACCTTTACTTTTCAACTGTGTACTGGAGAAAGTAATTCGTGAATGCCGCAAGGAGATGGAGAAAGAAGTGTTAGAAAATGGTGTCAGAATGGGCTGCAGGAGCTTGGACTTGACAATTGACTGCCTAGCTTTCGCAGATGATATAACAATCTTTTCTGATTCCCTAGACACAGCCGCAAAACAAGTCAACCAACTCAGAATACAAGCGGCAAAGGCAGGCTTGCAAATTTCTTTTGAGAAGACCGACTTTATAACTAATATTAGCCCTACAGTCAAAGAATTAAATGTTGAACATGGAAAGATCCGTCAGGCAAAAAAAAGTTTAAGTACCTAGGGGAGTGGATCGAGCTCAACATATCAGAGAAGGAAGCCTTTACGTCAAGAATGAACAAGATGGAAGTGGCCTACCAGCTAACGAAAAGTGTACAACAAGCAAACAGTGTTCCGCAATGCCAAACTAAGACACTATCGTACAGTTATCCGACCTGAGACGCTGTACACAGCAGAATGCCTGGCAATGAATAGGAAGGGTCTGGTTGCGAAATTGGAAGCCAAGGGAAGGAATATCCGCAGGAAGATCTTAGGGCCGTTGAAAGACGATGGTGAATACAGGAGACGGCATAACAATGAGCTGTACCATCATGTAGAAAGGATAGCTCAAGTAATTCGGAAGAGAAGAATATATTTCTATGGCCACTTAACCCGTATGAAACCCGAGAGAATCACCAATCAGATATTTACCTATTTTCTTAACAAAAAATCCAAGGGCCCCTGGTTTTGTGAGGTAGACAAGGATTTACACGAAGTAGGGATCGCCCACGCAAACATTATGGAACGTGACCTTTTGAAGAAAAAGCTTGGAGCACACCACATATTCCAAGAAAAAGCGAAATTAAAAACCGGCAAGAAGTGGTCTGAAGAAAGAAAGGAGTCTCACAGGCAACGAATGCGTGAACACTGGGCTTAGATCAAGGCCCAAAGACGTAAGCAGTTGAAATGACGTGGTCCATAGCTGGCCTAAACGAAGAAAGAAGAAGAATATAAAAAAAGTGTTTTTTGTGATTTTTAACTCCAATAGCAACGTTTTCTGGGCTATGGCTGAACGTTTCCCTTTAATTTACATCCTGAATACAATAAAATATCATTTGAATACGAAATGCGGTTATACAGCTATACGGTCGTCTTCTGTAAATGAAGTACAAGCCATCAAGATGATTAACAGAGAGTTCTGACGCCACCAGAACTTGAGGTTGGGACCTTTGGGTTTTTGGGAAGGGTTTTGGGAAGGAAGTTGACCGTGCACCTGTTGAAAGGAATCGTCCTGGTATTTGCGTGGTGGTGAAAATGGGAAATCAAGAAAGCCATTTTCAGGACGGTTGAGGTGGAATTCGAACACACGCTCTGCCGATGCGAGTGAGGCATGAGCTAGCGCGTTGGCGGATGGGGAAGAAGGCTGCAGCATGTGTTTGTGATGGAATGACGTTGGGAACAGGATCATCTATCGTGAGCTGTGGAGTATGTGTGGGTGTAGACATAATATGCATATGTCATCAGATCTGCTCACTGGAGAGGATGTCAATATTTGTAACCTTGGGACAGTCTTACTCACCCATTCAATGGGGCTCAAGGTTTCTAGAGCTCCTGTGACCTTCAGTATCGGCGCTAAGTCATTCATTGACTGGCTTCAGAAGTGCTGAACACACACACCATCATTAAAGAGAAAGCTTCTTAAAACAGTAAGTATTGCGTGACGTTGTATGGATCATGATCATAAAGAGGTTGCTTGCTTCAAAGCTTGGAACATCTGGTCATCAGTCCTGTGTACTTCTGTCTGCTAAATCATCGGTCTGGAAACTGATCCGTTACTCAAAAAGCTATGTCGAAGGTTACGTGGGCAGGAATCCAACCTCCAAAATAAAATCAGCATTATAATGAGACATTCTAGGCAAAGTGAATAGTGAGATAGTTAGGCATTGCTTCCCTCTCTGCGACAGGTTGGTTGGTTGGATCCTCAGTTTAGGGGCTGCGACAACGCGTTCATGTAGCCCCGTGTACTTCGGGTGTGTGTAGAATCTGTCTGATAACCGGTGTTAATTGTGATGGCTGTATTAGTGTGTGTTATCTGCTTTTAATTCAAGTAAGGATTGCAGACGTTCGATTTTCAAGTAGTTCCAACTTTTGATACCTAATGCTAGTGTCAACGGCCATCTAGTTCTGAAC
Organism: Meconema thalassinum; assembly: GCA_946902985.2. Taxonomy (NCBI): domain Eukaryota; kingdom Metazoa; phylum Arthropoda; class Insecta; order Orthoptera; family Tettigoniidae; genus Meconema; species Meconema thalassinum. The sequence goes on from OX336391.1 coordinate 462,780,634, forward strand.
TTGGTTACTAGATGCCACCGCAGTCGACTCCTGGCAACGAACGTTGGAACCTAATGGCGTTAGTCCAATAGGCTTATAACCTATAATTTAGCTTCACACAAGTGTAATTAGTGGAAGGTTCTTTATCGTGCCATAAATCTATGACATGGGACCGCTGGCTTTACTTCTCCTCCGAAGGAAGGCATACTGAGGCAGTGTGATGACGATGGTGGGGATTGATATTTTAAGTGGCAAAACATTTGGGTTATCTGTCTCTAATGGTACGGATCTTTGGTATAAAAGCTATTCTTTTCCTGAGCTCTAGTAGCAGATAAATTTGTACTTACGCATTTTATACAGTAACTAATTAAACTAGACTCTGTTAATCTCAAAGTACCTAAAACAGCCCATTTCGTAATTAACGCCAATTTATGCATAATTTACCTTTCAAGGTCCTAAAAAGCACTTATTCCATATAATATAACATAAAATTCACAGTTTTAATTAAAAATTGACTGTGTGTTTTCAAAAGATTAGAATTCCCTGAAAAATCGACAGTGGAATAACTGAAGGCAATATTTTAAAAATTTCCAAAATCTGGCAATACGATAGCTCACAGAAATCCGACCAGCTACCTCTTTCCACAGAGCAAGATATTCGTAGAAATACTGTATGGTATATAACTGACCTTATGTACAAAGATAGTCTCAATACACACCACACATGTTTGATTAGTTATTTTGTGATAATTTGTCTATTTTTGATGAACAACGAACATTAATGTGCTATTTTAAAACATTATGTATTTCTCTTAGACTACATTTTGTTTACTGGTTTACTCCATACATTTTAGAAACGAATTCAGTTCTTATATAACTTGAATACGGTTCTGAAAGAGGTTTTAGTTTTTGAATATCAGCTCTCTTCACGATATGGCACATTAGACTACTCAATTAAGCCTAAATCATTAACAAACAAACAGCAGTACTTCATTAAGATAACGAGTGCTTTTGGTACAAAGATTGTAAATTTGAAGTTAGTCGCTATCCTTTCCTTGTTCACTATTACGTAATGCCTAGCAGAAAGGGAACAATACACGCACGACACCTTCAATTTGGCTCACCGCTGAATCTACGTTTCTGTCCGCCATCATATGCGTATCCCATCGTCCACAGTTCTCTCTTTCTGTCATCCTCATTTGTAAATTACTGTAATAAATTATCAAAAAAATATCAATATCTTAAAAAAGATCTAGAGCTGATAGAACAAGATGGACAGCAGTTTGGGAATCAGTAGCGCAAATATGCCCAGAACCTGTTCTTAAATTCCTGAAACCACTCAAAAAAGATACAGTCAGTCTGAGAGACTAGACTTTATATCATTTCAAATGACGCATGCTACAAATGCTACACATGTTAGAAAGGCTCAGGAGGGCTCTTTCAACACACTCCATTACCCATTAACTTAGGCTTCCCGTGCGGGGAACGGAGAGCGGGAGGTGCACTCTGCTGCATGACGTCACGCACTCGCCGTCTCCGTATCGCATAACGCAAGAACCTAGGAGTAAACTCAGACTCAACAGACTCCATTACCCTTTAACTTAAGCTTCCCGCGCGGGGAACGGAGAGTGGGAGGTGCACTCTTCTGCATGACGTCACGCACTCGCCGTCTCCGTATCGCATAACGCCAGACCCTAGGAGTAAACTCAGACTCGGTACACACGTTCTGAACAACATGATGACGTCATACACGCCGTAACCGTAACACATAACGGTAGACCAAAGCATAACGATGAAGTCGACAAGATCATTTGAAATGAAAAAATTCTTTTTGTTCCCCAGTGTAATCCTCGTGATGTATTTCTCAACAGGGCAATTTTTTTAGCTGCGGCTTTACGTTGGAAATAATGTTATTGGTTTTACGTCCCTTTTAACAACTGCCACTTTTAGAGACACCGGGGTGCCGGAATATTGCCCCAGGCGGGATCATTAACGAGCCAGTAAATATACTGACACGGCTCCCTCGCATTTGCGCACTCTCAAATACCAACTGCCTGCGCCAGAATTCGATCCTGCAAAAGCCACGCAGCCAGTCTGATACAATACTGTATTAATTCGTAGCAGAAGTATGTAAATTCAACATTGAATAAGATATGTAGCCTACTCCGTGTTATTATTTCTCAGTATGTCCATTATAATGCATGTCCATGGTATAATTATTTTATCTTAGATCTACCTCCGTTAACCGGAAACCTATTTTTAACGGAATTTTATTTATTTATCTATGGCTTTTGGTGCCGGGAGTGTCCGAGGACATGTTCGGCTCACTTGAGACTGTAGCTGCTTCCAGCGGACACCCTTAGGGTGAGCTACAGGTTCCGTTCAATTTCAAGTAGTTCCAACTTTCGCCACCAGATATCAATGATACCTAGTGGTGAACGTTGGAACTTTGATAGAGCGTTCTGACGAAATCTAACCTAACAATTTAGCTTCACACAAGTTTAGTCTGTGGAAGGATTTTTACATGCCATAAATCTATGACATGGGACCGCCGGCTTTACTTCCCCTCCGAAGGAAGGCATACTGAAGGATTTTTAACGCTCTTAAAAAATCCGATGACTTCGGCCGGGTTTGAACCCACTATCTTGGGCACAGCAGTTCAGCATGCTAGACCCGTTCGATTCCGTTCAAGGCAGGTTTTACACGATTACTATTTCTTGTTCAGGAAGTCATGTTAAGTACATAACTTAATAGGTTCACATTCTCATATGCTCATCATAGTGAATTGTACGCTCAGACAGATGTCACGTGGAGAAAGGATACGGAGAGCCATTTTACGAGCAGGAACACATTCTTATCAGCATCATAAACAGGAGGGCAATGGCACGGTACTCTACCATTACAGTAGATTCCTCTGCCATTGGAACTACTATAGAGCTCATAATAAGCGATATTTGGGTAATCGATTAATAATCGAACACGATTTATCAATGAATCGACTGACCGTCATTCCATTAATTGACTCACCGAAGCATCTATTAATTGATTAGTAATATTTATCGTGTGGCTTTTAGTGCCGGGAGTGTCCGAGGACATGTTCGCCTCGCCAGAGGATGTAACTGCTTCAAGTGGACACCCATAGGGTGAGCTACAAGTTCCGTTCAATTTCAAATAGTTCCAACTTTCGCTACCAGATGTCACTGACCTAGCGGTGAACGTTGGAACTTTGATGGAGCGTTCCAACGAAATCTAACCTAACAATATAGCTTCACACAAGTTTAGTCTGTGGAAGCATCATTTACGTGCCATAAATCTATGGCATGGGACCTCCGGCTTTACTTCCCCTCCGAAGGAAGGCATACTGAAGGATTTTAACGCTCTTATAAAATCCGACGGCTTCGGCCGGGTTTGAACTCGCGATCTTGGGCATAGAAACTCAGCATGCTACCAACTATGCCACTGAAGCCGCAATTGATTAGTAGATATGAGATAAGAAATGAAGTTTAAATGAGAGGTCATCGCATAAGTTGAGTTACGCTTATTTTCGAAATGAGCACAGAAATTTGTAAAAGTTATTTTTGCCTAAATATACAAAGTATCCTTCCTTGTTTATGTTAACAATAACCAAATAAGAGTCAGTGACAGTGGAAGGACAAACATCAATCAAACTGGGAAAACTTTCGAAAGAAGAAAACGATGAGTATTCAGCAAAGATTTTGAATTCTTGTTCAGTGTTTACAAATTAAGACTGGAACAGGTTTGTTTTACTCTGTTTTAGCCTAGTTTTCACAAGGAAGGTGCATCAATGAAAAATATATGATTGTAATAGGTTATATTTAATTAATTAAATGTATGTTTTGCTCCTGTGAGAGCGTAGTAAGGACCGAACAACATCGATTAATCAGCAAAACAATCAATTATTCGACAAAGGTGTTAATCGATCAATCGATTAAACGCATAATCAATTAATCGTTATTTATAGCAATTAATTGATTTTTCTGATTGAAAATGAAAATCCACAGCCAGCTTCCAGTCGACCAATTGGGTCAGGAATGGAATGAATGAAGCCCCCATCTAGCGGCGAGGATGTGAACTGTGCCGGCTGCCGTAGTCTGTCGCACTTCCCTGGGGCAATGATTAAATGAATGACAGATCAAATGAAATTACAGTGGAGAGTGTTGCTGGAATGAAATTAGTGACAGGGAAAACCGGAGTACCCGGAGATAAACCTGTCTGCCTCTGCTTTGTCCAGCACAAATCTCACATAGAGTGACCGGGATTTGAACTACGGACCCAGCGGTGAGAGGCCGGCGTGCTGCCTCGGAGGCTCATGATTTTGTTTCTGATTCAATTAATCAATTATTCGATAATTGAAATAAATCGATTAAAAGTACCAGCCCTAATTGGAAGCATGTTGCGATATCTGTGACTGAGCTAAATTATTAACGTTGTCTTGTGATTACCAACTTATATCGTACGAATCCAACCTCTAACAATCCTACTTTTTCAGGTGGGTATAACATGTTGTAACTCTGCACGCTTGTGCTTATTCTTGATATTATTAATTGAATTCAAGCCCAATTTGCTGGACAAGCTGTACACCCTTGCAGGTATCGCACCCCGTGACATCCGCCGACAGGTAGCCGCAAAAACTGAGGAAAAAAGGAAAGGGCAGAAACTTCTGAAGCCCATCTTCTGTTTGGGCATCGACCTGCAAAACCCCGACTAAAATCTAAGAATAGCTTCCTCAGAACAACATAAGCTCTTGACGGGACTTCACAACAATCCCGAACCAATTGGTGGCGTGCAAGGTTCTACAGCCCCGGACAACGGTTTCCACCCTCTGTAAAACTACAAGCCGGTCTCACAGAGAAATGGAGTTCATGGAGTTCACTCAACAGACTTCGGTCGGGTGTCACAAGATGCAAAAGCAACTTAATGAAATGGGGTTTCCATGTGGAATCACCGTTTTGTAAATGTGGAACAACGCAGACGTCCTACCATCTGCTTCGGTGCAGTCAGTGCCCAACAACATGTACACTAGACCCGTTACATGCAACACCTAATGCCATAGAGGTCGCCAACTTCTGGGCGGCTATAGTTTGAACAAATTGAAATTTAAAATGTTGTACATAATATTATGGGTCGCCTCCGTTGCGTAGTGGTCAGCGTGATTAGCTGCCACCCCGGAGGTACTGGGTTCGATTCCAGGCTCTGCCACGAAATTTTAAAAGTGGTATGAGAACTGGAACGGGGTCTACTCAGCCCCGGCTGGTCCAAATATGTAGACGGGGTTCAATTCCCACCTCAGCCATCCTTCTTCGGGCCAATGCCGGGATGGTTTCTACTGTAAGACCACGGCCGCCTCCTTCCCCCTTCCTTGCCTATCCCTCCCAACCTTCCCCTCCCTTCCCATCCCTCACGAGACCCTGTTCGCTTTGCAGGTGAGGCCGCCTGGGCGAGGTGCTGATCCCACCTCCCCAGTTATATCCCCCCGACCAGATGTTCCAAGCTCCAGGACACTGCCCGTAGAGGCGGTAATGGTGGGATCCCTCGCTGAGTCCGTGGGGAAACCCTACCTGGAGGGTAAAATCGACTAAAAAGAAATAAACAAGAAGTTCCATGACGAACTAAAGAGCCTACTTTTCTTAAAATGTAAGATTCATCCAATGATTAATCTATATGGATCTATCTAGAATAATGACGAAATTAAGTTGGTAATATCGAAATTCCTAACTAGTTCGAAATACTGTATACATGGCATAATGCAGTCTAATAGAGAACTACAGTTGGCAGCCCTGGTGACTGAATATATTCTTAGTTCCATCTCTTAAGGTGCAGAATACAAAATTTGGTTGAAGTCCAATGGATAGCATGGACGTTTCATGCAGTTAAACAATGGATCTAACAGCCCACGTAAAATCATCTTGGCAACAATGACATACATGTATTGGTCAGAAATAATCTAAAATAATATGATCTATTTTTGTGTCAATTTTGAATAAAATCCATTAGTTAGAATAGAAGATAGGTGCATTTTAAAATTGGACCTATCAGCAGGCTTAGAATCATGTTGGCAGCACTGGCGTAGGCCTATATTAGTTACTCCAAATTAATCTAGAATGCCAGGTAATATACGTGTGCAAAGTTTGGAGCTATTGGCTTGCATACTTTCTGATATATTGATATTAGGGTAACAAAAATAGAGGCAGTATTTATTAACAAATGGCAGCCCTGGTTACTCTTAAGAATCGGCATAGTCATATCTGTTATGATGTACATAGCACACACGAAATTTGGTTGAAATCCAAATGATAGTATAGAAGATACATGTATTTAAATTTGGACCTCTCAGCAGGTTTAGAATCATGTTGGTAGCACTGACGTATATTCTTTACTCCAAATTAATATAGAATGTCAGGTACTATACGTGTGCATAGTTTAAAGCTGTCGGCTTGCATGCTTTCTGATATATGGGTATTTGGATACAAAATATTGAGAGCATTTATGTACACATAGCACATACGAAATGTGGTTGAATTCCAATTGATAGTGTAGAAGTTATACGTATTTAAAAATTGGACCTATCAGCAGGCTTATAATCATTTTGGCAACACTGCTATGTATGGCCTCCTGGAAATTAAACTACAATAGTATTATCTATACGTGTGCCAATTTTAAGATAGCTCCCATTCATACCTTCCAGGATATCCAACTTGGAGCTCAAAATTCAATTGCGATTTTTCAGCAGTTGGTAGCACTGACATCATTTTCAAATATGGCCGTGAGATATTCAGGTATAGATCTTTACTCCTACCAAATTTTGTTTCGATTGCTGCAGCCGTTTAGAATTTGATAGGGTGGGACACACACACAGACAGACAGACAGACAGACAGACAGACAGAAGGACACACATTTGCCCGATCTCGTAAGTCTACTTTTTCCTCATTTTTGCAAAATGTGAAAAGTAGGCTAAAAATAATATTATGTAGCCTATTTATTGTATATTCAATTTCACACAGTAAGTGTTTCTGACTCGAATGAATGAATGAATTAATTGAATAGCTGCCTGACAGTGAGACAGTGCCGCAGTCAGAAAACCCAAGATTAACGGACGAGGAGACCCAACGCGCTGACCGCGCGTTACCTCACAATCTGAAGGCCTAATAGATGGGCAGTGGTCGTTCGGTAGTCCAAGGCCCTTCTAGTCTGAGGTGCCATGGGGTTTCGTTTCTTAACCTTAAACGACAGAACTCATTACCAGGGCCGTAGAGAGCGGACATGACCCCTGGGACGGAATTTTCTTATTATTATTCTTATGACGCCGTCTCCCTCCGAAGGTTGGCGATCGAATTGATTATGATTACACGCGAAACGGCAGCACGGAAGTTTATATCGACGTATGCCCATACCACCGCCGCAAGTCTTTCATCCAGGAATTTCTCCGTCTTCCCACAGATCATTTCCCATCAATCATCCCTTGAATGATCAGCCAGAGAAGTTCATATCGTTCACCTCTCATGATGTGCCCGAGGTAGCTGAGCTTACGCTCCTTGATGCTTGTGAGAAGCTCTTTCTTCTTGTTCAAGATGTTGAGGACTTCTTCATTATTTGTTTTCCTTTCTACCAAGATATTCGGAGTATTCTTCTGTATAAGTACATCTCAAAAGATTAAATCCGCTTCTCCAGTAATGGGCTGAGCGTCCATCCTTCGAAACCATACAAAAGGACAGGAAAAACATAGCGACGTAACATTCGAACTCTGAGATGAAGGTTGAGTTCTCGGCTGGTGAATAAGGTCCTCATGGTATTGAACATAGTTATGTTTTGCTTATCCAATCCTGGATAAGATTTCACTCTTTGAATCGCAATGCTGGTTCACCAAAGTTCCAAGATATTTGATGGAAGATACTTGGACGATGGTGTTGTGTGAAGGGAAGCCTGTTTTGGTGTTTTCGAGAATACAATCAGCATGGTCTTGTTAATATTCAAGGAAAACCCGTAGATTTCACTGGTCCTCACAATATTGTTTATAATAATTTGAAGATCACTAGGGTTGCTGGCTAGCACAATCGTGTCATCAGCAAATCGGATGTTATTAATGACATAGCCATTGATCTTGATGCCTAGATTAACATCTTCAATAGCCTCTCTGAACACAACTTCGGAGTAGATGTTAAAAAGGCGTGGGGACAGGACACATCCCTAGCTGACACCTCTTCTGGGTCCTCCATTTTTGTTCAGCCAGAGACAATATTTTGTAAATAGTAAGCTAACGTTCTTTTAACCCATAAAAACTCCATGGAATATAGCATGTTCGTATTGAATATCAGTCTACATGGTTTTCAGTTATTCAACCGCTCTTCTTTCTGTTTTACATTGCTTGTTGCTTTACTTCAAGATGTCGATCACCATGCATTTAATATTTCATTTCCATTGCATCTGACCGTGTTAGTCACCACAAGAATAAGCCATACTCCTTTCAAAACTGCGTCAAGTAATCAGTCGAACGTTTCAGATATTGAATTTGAACCTCTCCGCCCAATACAGAAATTTCGTACTTAATAAATTAAGTGGAGAATTCTGGTAACTGTGCATGGAAGCGAATGGATATTTATAAAATTTGTAATATATCATATTTGACATATATTATTATTATTATTATTATTATTATTATTATTATTATTATTATTATTATTATTAATCGTATGGCAGTACATCACTTACAATATAATGAACAAATGATACATAATGATACACAAAATAATATTTACAAGGTTATAGACATATTGTTGATGTAGTCTATTGCCTCCGAGGTAACATCCAGGAAGTCTGAGAAATCACCAGAGTAATAATAACAATAATAATAATATTATTATTGGTTTTACGTCCCTTTCAACTACTTCAGCTTTTAGAGACGCCGGGATGCTGGAATTTTTCCCCGAAGGTGATCTACTGATTTGCACACCCTCAAATGCCAGCTGACTGTACCAGGATTCGATCCTGCAACTTCAGACACAGCATACGAGAACGTTACCGCTGAGCCACGCAGCCAGTCCCATATCTCTGATATTTTTCGGTTACTATTCACTGGTTCGTTTACACTGAATAAAGTCGTATAAGAATATTTCAAAATGGAAGTGAAGTTGTCCACTCTAAACCCTTTTATCGCCCCGGACCCCGGTCGTCCCTCTCTCTCGTAAAGCCCGTTCATTACTTGTAGTTTCATCGCTCTTCTTGATGCACCCTTTACTTAGTTGCTGTCTCGACTCTGGACTGATAAGAGTAACTTTCTATCTTCTCGTAGCGTTTCCTGAAAGCAGTGCTATCAAGATTCTCTGTTTTATGGATGATGGACAGGCATGATGTTTATCACACAGACTCGCGTTCTCGTTTTCAACATGTGTGTGATTGCAATCGTACAGAGAAATTGTATTTGCACACGTAAGGCCTAATTGCATCATGTGTTTAGAACATTTACAAAGATCACGACCTTAAATTGACTTCTAACTAGTAGCAAATATTTTGTTGTTGCAGTTAATTAGTTTTAGGGGCTAGGAATATCTTGATCATCAGCCCGTGTATTTGGGTTAGTTTGCAATTTGTCTGATAACCTGTGTTTCTGTGATGACTGTAGTAGTGTGTGTAACTGTAGTTATTAGGGTCGGGAGTGGGGTAGGTGCCTCGGGACTTGAAATATGTTGTTGTTGTTTGATTTGACGGTTTGATTTGTGGTTATTTAGCATTTGGCCCAGAATACTTGGATATTTGTAGATTTTGTCTGTAGTGAATTTCCATTCGCCTAAATCAGCTAATGACCGAACTAACCATTAGATTCTTAGTAAATTAGAGTCTCACGTAAAATTCTATACGAGGAGTTGGGCGCCGAAGTTAAATAATTCTCGGATAATTCATTTCCATGCGTAATGTTGAAATGTCGTAAATTGATTTTTAAAGGAACCAATAGTTATCAAATTTGTCATTCAGAAAACTTCATTTATCAGACATAAGTTACATTAACAGAGTTACAACTTATTCATATTGAATATTAGGCGTATCCACTATTTTGAATATATAGTGTAAAATAATACCCGGTCATTCATAACCTAACTTAGAACTTTGCTCAATGGTAGTATTGAATAGGAGATTAACTCTGACGCAGGCACAAGTTCATCGACTTCATATATTCAAAATGGTGGTCATGTGTACTGTTCAATATTGTAGTCATTGAGTTAGATTTTAATGGAGTAATTTCTAGGAAAAGTTATGAAAAGTGGTATTTTATGCAGTAAATTACTATCACACTTAATACTCGTACAGTATTACAAGTATGCGCCATCTTGAATACATAAATCAGGTAAGTAGATTACTCACCAACTACCATAATAAACTTAGAATTTCGATACATGGTATGAAGTTAGTATTGTATAGAAAAACCATCAGGGTAAAAGTTTTGCCCAACTGTCACCGGGATTTGATCCCCAGCCGTAGCCGTCCGGGTGAAAGACGAGCAGCTAAGCCACTGTGCCATCACGCTCCCCAAATTTGACCACCCTAGTTGTAAACAATAATCGAAAGCAATGCTTTTCAGTCCGTCAACACGATTATACCTAATTGTCATGGGTGGATGACCAGTTCCCTGGGGATAAAAGATGTGATGACGATCGCTTGACGATTGAAACTAGTCATCCAAGTGAATGTCTCATGCACATTTTTTCTGGTTTAGGGAAACACCCATTAGAAATGGGTGCAATATTTCTGACCAACTGAATATCATTAATTTTGATTACAAAGGTGACACTGAAAATTAGCTGCCAACATGATGTAATAATATAATAACTTCACCAAGCTATCTTCTTTCATCCCCTACGTTGGGTGGCAATGTAATTATTTAAGAACTTCACCAAGCTATCTTCTTTCATCCCCTACGTTGGGCGACAATGTAATATATTAATATAACCAACCTGTTAGCCACCTCAGGTTGTGGGGCAACATTCTTGCTTGAATGCACACAAAGACTAGGACACCAACTTTACAAAATACACACAATTTATTTAATATAGGCAAGCTTCCAGTACATATGCCTTGGCATCATACACCCAATCAACGCTGTCACCATTTCACATTACATTTTCCAAAAAAAAACTTCAGCGTCTTGCCTCAAATTCCACTGCAAACAACCCATGTCCATACTCCATATGTCAAAACTCAGAGTTATTCCTTCTTTCATTTATCAAAACAAACAAAAACTATGTTTCAAACACAAATATTCACCAACTGGCCTCCATCTTGACACAAAATCACCTATCAACAACCCAACACCATGGCAACGTCCACATGCCATCTTGACCTCCTAGATCAAGGAAGCTAGCATATGCAATAGCCAAGGCCAGACCACCACCAAGAATCTCAAAGGCGCTGAACTCATAAGACTCTCCGTGGTGGTCCACCAAATAAATGTCCATGTCTGGCAACCCGATAAAAATAAAACAAACTAAAATACCTAAAAGAAACTCTGTAACTTACAATTGTTAGGTTACAGAGACGCCCCCTTTGAGAGAGAATTTCTAAATGAAGGTTAGAAATTCACTCTCAGCCCTCAAAACAAAAACATAAATGAAATACATGAAGCAAACACTAACAAAAAAAAAACACAAAGTTACAAATATACATCATCTTCTATACAACAAAATAACAGGATCATATTCGCCAATAGTGGCATCACCATCTTCCATTTCAATGGCGACATCATCTTGAGAAAGACCATTGGCACCATCATCGCCGCAACAACTATTTCTAAGTTCACCAGAACAACCAGCACAAATATTCTCCTCCGATAGAGCAGCCGAAGCCATCTCATCGAGTCCGTCAGACACTCCCGCTCCATTGGAAGAATCCATCAACAATATCGTTGTCAGAAGAAACGGTAGAATCGTCATCAGACCTGTCTGTGCCGTCATCATAATCATCTTCGTCTTCACCATCTGCTTCACTGTCTTCCGACTGTGTCTCGCCTGCTCCTTCAGTCTTCTTGGCTGCCTTCTTCTGCTCCAGTTTCTTCTGCTTCTCCCTTTCCTCCTTCTCTCTCTTCTTCTGCGCCGCAGATTTCATGTTACATCCTTCCACTTCCTCACCCTTCTTGTGTACCGTGCTGCCCTCTTACAGCAGGGGGACCTGATCCACAATCTCCACCTCAACCTTCCGTTCTTCTTGGTCAGCAGTAACTAGCTGGTTGGACCGTATCCTAGTTCCGGGTCGAGGAAACTTGCGGTCGTCCGCCACAGGCAGCTCCATGCCATGGCCCATGCGAGCCTGAGCACGCGCACGGTCTGTCTTCTGCTTGTGCGTCAGCCACTTGCCTTTAGGCTTCACTCTCTCCTTTCCCTTCTTTTTCTTCATCTGCCTTATCATGCGTAGCAATTCCTTTCTTCTCATCTTTTCTTTTCTCTTTGCTTTAATCCCTTTTATCTTCTCCTTTTTCTTCTGCTGATCCTTCAGTCTCTTATCTCGATCTGCCTGACACCTCTTCCTCTTCTTACTCCTCTTTGCCTTCCATCTGATCCAATTCTTCCTCCAACTTGTTCTCCTGCGTATCCTCATCTTTCTCCTCCTACGCTTCTTCATGTTATTTTCTATCTCATCTTCCTCCTTGTTTTCTGTTTTATTCCCTTCCTCCATTTGACATACTCTTCTTTTACGTCGGCGGCGACCTCTGTATCTACCTCCACAACTGCTCTCTCTTCTTCGCTTGCTATTGTCTCTCCAATATATACCTCTACAACCTCGTCTTATCTTTTCCACTTCTTGATTGTTTTTCTCACGCCCCCTATCATCAAGTACTTCATAAATCTTCACCTGTTCCTCTATAGACACACTCACAGATTCTACTATTTCAACTTTCTCTTCCAAAATGCATATGACCTCCACACTCTGTTCTTCCAACTTCCCTTTTTCTTCCTCCTGCTCCTACTTCTCATTCTTCTCCTCCACAACCACACTCACAGGTTCTACCATTTCAACTTTCTCTTCCACAATGCATATGCTAGCCACCTGCTCTTTGACCTTGTCAAGCTTCTCTGACATTTCCTCTTTTAAACTCGTCATCTGGGAGGTAATCCTCTCCTCCATCCCTTCGTACTTTTCATAGCGGAGCAGAAGCGTCTTCAGCATGGACATCATTAAAAGTTCCTTATATCAACCACCTTCGGCTATCCCCACTCCTGTCATTGTGTGATTCATCTTCTTCTGTCCCCACGTTGGGTGCCATTGTAAAAATATAATAACTTCACCAAGCTATCTTCTTTCATCCCCTACGTTGGGCGACAATGTAATTATTTAAGAACTTCACCAAGTTATCTTCGTTCAGCCCCTACGTTGGGCGACAATGTAATATGTTAATATAACCAACCTGTTAGCCACCTCAGGTTGTGGGGCAATATTCTTGCTTGAATGCACACAAAGACTAGGACACCAACTTTACAAAATACACACAATTTATTTAATATAGGCAAGCTTCCAGTACCTATGCCTTGGCATCATACACCCAATCAACACTGTCACCATTTCACATTACATTTTCAAAAAGAAAACCTTCAGCTCCCGTCTTGCCTCAAATTCCACTGCAAACAACCCATGTCCATACTCCATATTGTGATGGTCCCAATTTGTGACCAGAATGAAATTATTCTATATATTTTATTATTATTATTATTATTATTATTATTATCAATATTTTTTAATTTTTCATTTTTACCTTTAATTAGTTATTATGTTAACTAATATATTTATATCTATTATTATTCGGTAATGTAGAATATTATGGCAATTGAAAGGACTTGGAGCTACACGTATTATATTTGAAATAAGTTAGGTGCTTGACTGAATACTATTTCTGAAGAAAACACGTACAAGGGAAGAAAGAGGGTGATTCGCGGAAGGCCGGCTTATCCACGGCTTCTTGGAAATGACATAAATAAACACTTATGTCTTTCACATCAAGTATTCTACCAGTATACAAATCATACTAAGAAGGGATTCTATGAAGACTTGCCACTAACAATGCTGGGCCGATGAATGAGTCCTTTGCAACTTTATACAAAAGGTGGGCTGGACCTCACGAGAAATGCTACAAAGAAGTATTGTCATTATTGATATGTGAAAGGCGTGCAAATTGCCAAGTGACTTCAGAAGTGGGGGTGGGCGCGTGCCTGGGATCGTTATATATATGACGGCCGCCCAAATGGATGATGATTAATGAATTGCTGGAGGAGACGGAATGGTGCTGTGTGGAGCAGAAGAGTGGAACGTGTAGCGAGATGGACTGGGAAATTAACATTCATTTGTAACGCAGTGCTATATTATACATTTGACTATTTAAGTATATGAATTTGATAAGACATTCTGTCTCATCAAACTGTGACATGGTTGTGTACGAGGCTATTGTCACAGGGATGATTTTTGGAATTTATTCCGTCATCCACATATAAATTCATTACGTTGAGGAAGATCAGGGCCATCAGGAACTCTCTACGCAACAATCCAACTACAATGATCTTCAATGCGGTGAGCGATTTAAACAGTTTTACTCCAGTCAAATCAGAAGGCTCTCATGCTTATTAAATTCAATCTATATTTTACTCAATTAACTCAATATACTCAAATTTCCAATCAAGACCCATAATACAAGTAAATTCAGTAGATTCTTTAATTTAATTTATAATTATTATTATTATCTTTAGTATTTTATTCTTTTTGCACTTGTTGTTTTTATACATTAAATTCAATTTTAATTTCAAATGTTTGACTGGTTTCCTTTAGTAGCTAGAAATTCCTATAAGGCAACACCACACTCCTGAACTAATTATCGAAAGGTTAGATTACGTAAGTTTCACTACGGCTGGAGATAGGAATTTCGCTGCTCTACCTCTGTTTAACCGAGGATTAATATATTATTTTTATCATTATATATGAATGGTCTGGCGCCCTGGCAACACATAATACTACACATTATGTATTTTTAGTGATGCCGACACAATACAGATACACTATTAAATTAATACACAATTAAATGTTTCATATTGATCACCCAAAAGTGGGTGACTATTTAATTATTAACTTTTACATATTAACAGTAAAGAAGCTCATAAAACCATATTAATAACGCCCAACAGTGGAACGCTTTGCATATTAACATTTTCTTATAACAATAACCCATTACAAATGGCCCCCAACTATGCGGCACGAAAACCTAACGATATTTACGGAAGGAGTGAGTGTTAATTCAGTGCAAATTGTCAGTGATTTTGGGGGAAAGTGAAGTGAATTAGTGTATTATTAGTGATTGATTTTGGGGGAAAGTGAGGTGAATTTTGGAACGTTAAACTTTATACGGTGTACTTCGAGATGGCGGATGAGGAAAAAGGAAATTGAGGAGTAGGGGTAAAGGCAAGAAAGCTAATTATACGAAAGTTGATAGTGGTACTGAGGCTGAGAGTGTAGAGGATTATACCAAGATGTCGGAGGTAAATCTTGAGAGTAATTCTGAGAATAATCCCGAGATTAACCCTGAGACGAATATAGAGGTACATCCTGAAATAAATCCTGAGACTAGTGGAGGGCAGGAGAAACAAAAGCCTTTGGATATTTCGGAATACAAATTAGATGAGATCATAGGAATGTTTCTGGAGATGAATAGGCAAAATCAGGAGATGAATAGGCAAAATCAGGAGATGAGTAGGGAGATAAGTAAGGCGATAGACAAGAAGCTAGAAGATAGCAATAAAAATAATCAGGAGATGAGTAGGGAGTTGAGAGAGGAAATAAGTAAGCAAAATCAGGAGATGAGTAGGGAGATAAGAGAAGCGATATGTAAAGATAATAAAGAAATTAATCAGAAGCTAGATAAGGTGGAAAAGGTGAATGAGGAGTTAAATCAAAAGTATGAGAGGATTAAGGAGAATATGTCAGAATTCAAAGAAATAATAAGAAAGGAATTGCAAAGTGAGTTAAAGAAACCCATAGCTGAAGTTAGGATAGAAGTAGGGGAAAAGTTTGAAGTTATAGGCAAGAAAGTAGAAGTGATTAATCAAGAGGTAAGGGAAAGAGTAGAAGACGTGAAGGTAGAGATTATGGAACGTAGCAAGAAAGAAGAGATGAAGATTAAAGACAAGATAGGAATAGAAGTAGGAAAAATAAAGAAAGTGATAAGCACTCAAGAAATAAAAATTCAGATAATTATAGAGGAACAAAATA
The DNA here is from genome assembly GCA_946902985.2 of Meconema thalassinum. Lineage (NCBI taxonomy): Eukaryota > Metazoa > Arthropoda > Insecta > Orthoptera > Tettigoniidae > Meconema > Meconema thalassinum. The sequence goes on from OX336391.1 coordinate 462,796,864, forward strand.
GGCAGACAAGGGAAGAAGTCAGAGCCTATATAAAGGAAGTCAATATGAAGTTAACAGAGATAGAGAAGCGTGCGATAAGGCACAGTCAGAAATACATAATTATTGAACAAGGAAAGCAGAAAGCTGAGATAAGTAATTCAAAGCATAGGAAGAAAAAGCACAAGCAGAGCGCGATGGTGGAGGAAATGGTGGAGAGAGATAGTGTAGAAGACGAAAGAAGGACGGATATAGAAGAAAGCAGAAGCAAAAAGCAACAGTTAAAAAGGTCGTTAAGCTACAGTAGTGAGAAATGAAGGAAAGGCATGGAATTAGTAAGTCCAGAAGTAAAATGAAAGGGGAGAAAATGAAGTTGTTAGAGGAAATAGAGAATATAATAAAAGAGAGCGAGAAAGATTATGAAGTGCAGTGGCGTGCCATAGAAGATAGAATAGGGGAAGTAATAGGGGCAAAGGCGAAATACAGTGTTACTATTGATAAATATAATACGGAGGAGGAAGAAACTATTGTTATGAGGAGAGAAGAGAGTGTAACTATAAATAAATATAGAAGCGAAGAAGAAGGTTAAAAGAACTTAAAAATGCCAGATAGAGTTGTTATGTAAGTCGGTATAACTATTTTGAGCGAACCGTATGACCTAATACGTAATTATTTATTAACGAATTTATGAAGGTATCTAAAGAACCTACCGTTATAAATTTTTACTCAGTCGAAAAATTACAAGTGTTAGGGGCGTGTATCGATACACTTTTTGATAGTGGCTGTCAAGTTTTCTGCATCAGTGCAGCATTTTATAATAATAGGAAGGAACATGGTATAAAAAAGGAAATTCCAATTAGAACTACTATTGTGTTAACTGCGGCGGGAAAGATATCCCACAGAATTTCTAAACAAATGGTTGTAGAAATTTTAAAGGAAGGTAAGATTGGAACACAGGTATGTTTATTGATTCCAAATCTGGTATATTCATTAATTAGGGGTTCTTAGTGGATCTCGCAACATTCTGTCCAGCTAAGTTATAAGGAGGGTAGTGTAAAATTCAGATGAATGGGTGGTGATATGATCATGTCATTTAATAATTGAAATAAGTTATATGGTGGTTATAAGAATATATGTACGCTTGAGGAGGTATTAATGACTAAAGGAGTCGATATTTGTAGAGAGGTTAGTGGTGAGATTGTTGGGGTATCCTTGAGAGGGAACCTTGTTTTTTTTTACATTTTTAGGCAGTATGATGACGAAGGATTATCTAGAGGATTCCTTGCGTGATGCTGCATTACAGAGTGCTTTGGAGTGTGATCGTGTGGATCGATTGTTGAAGGTGTTGTAAGAGAATTAGTATATATTTGAGAATCGTATTGAATTAGCTAATTGCTACGAACATTCATTAAATGTACATGATCGCAGTATTTTTGAAGGTCATCGCTACCCCGTGCCTTACAAATTCCAGGAAGCTGTGAGAAGGCAGATCGAAAGCATGTTGCAGGATAAAATGATAGAACCCTATATTAGCCCATATATTAATTCGTTAAGGGTAGTTCCCAAATCAGAAAGGAAAGTAAAGCTATATTTTGATGCCCGTAATTTAATTAGGCAGATTTTTGTGAACAGTTAATATTTCAGTAGCTAGGATGTTTATGCAAGGATTTAAAGGTAAGTCATTTTTGTAGTGGAGAAATTTAATTTTATGGGTCATACGGATTCCGCGAAAGAAAGGTAATCTGAAGTAGAATGGAGTGTAATTTTGAGAAATAAGATGAATATCTACAGGTGATTAAGATGTGTAATCTTGAGTAGAAAGACGTGTAATTTTGAGAAATAAAGTAAGTGAATACGGATTCCGCGAAAGAAAGGTAATCATGAGTAGAAAGAAGTGTAATTTTGAGAAATAAAGTAAGTGAATACGGATTCCGCGAAAGAAAGCTAATTTTAAGTAGAAATAAGTGTAATTTTGAGAAATAAAGTGAGTGAATACGGATTCCGCGAAAGAAAGGTAATCTGAAGTAGAAAGAAGTGTAATTTTAAGAAATAAGGTGAGTAATTACGGGTGATAAAGAAAGGTAATCTGAAGTAGAAATAAATTTAATTTTGAGAAATAAGGTGAGTAATTACAGGTGATAAAGAAAGGTAATCTTAAGTAGAAAGAAGTGTAGTTTTGAGAAATAAGGTGAGTAACTACGGGCGATAAAGAGGTGTAATCTTGAATAGAAAGAAGAATAATTTTGAGAAATAAGGTGAGTATCTACAGGTGATTAAGAGATGTAATCTTAGGTAGAATGGAGTGTAATCGTGAAAAATAAGGGGATCTTGAGTAGAATGGACTGTAATTGTGAGAAATAAGGTGAGTAACTACGGTTAAAAAGGTGAGTAACTCAGGTCAAAAAGGTGATTAATTAGACGATGCAGTAAAACGATTATGCGGGACCTATAATGTGAGATCCTTAAGGAAATATGTTTCATGAGTAACTGATGGTAAGTAAGGAAAGTCGCTTAATATTAAGTGAATGATTGTGGTCTGAACGAGCAGGTAATGGCGAAGTGTTGCGCCGATCTATGATATTGTGTGTCTTGGAGAGCACAGAGAATATATAAAGCGTATTTTGTCGGCTATAAGCTTGTGTATTTGAGTGTGATATATATACATATGTGGGGTAAATTAGCGCACTACATTTGCACTGAACGATGTTGCCTTAGGTAATATAAGCTAATAAAGTTTCATTTTTTCTATAATATGCCTGTGTTACTAGATACATATAATTCCTGAGAGACTGGAGTAGATCTGGTTATTCGCATCACATACCGAGTGTTGTGAAGTGATTAAGTGAATTAATCAGTTGGCAATCCCACCAACTAGCCATAGTGTATTCACTTCGACACCAGGCTGAAAATTGAATTCTTCGTCCTCAAGATATAAAGCAAAGGTGTATGCCACCCAAATATACATAAGTGCAACGATAACTTATGTTAAAAACAAAATATAAAAGTGAAGGGTATTTTGATGTACATTGTTTACAGGTCGCTTTAATTACGTAAAGAAGAAAGAAACAGACGACGTGAACAGTGAAAGACTGGAATGATGAATTTTTTTAAAATATGTGAAACTGGAAGGGTATAATTTGTTGATGTTGATAATTGCTTTGAAGGGTATAATATTGTCGATGTTTGTAATTATTGTGTAGGGTATAATATTTCATATTTGTACAAGTGTTGAAGAGAAGTATGGCGATGTGATTGTTGACATATACCATAATTCTCTGGGGCGAATAGTGATGGTCCCAATTTGTGACCAGAATGAAATAATTTTATATATATTTTATTATTATTATTATTATTATTATTATTATTATTATTAATATTATTATTATTATTACTATCAATATTTTTTTAATTTTTCATTTTTACCTTTAATTAGTTATTATGTTAACTAATATATTTATACTTATTATTATGCGGTAATGTAGAATATTATGGCAATTGAAAGGACTTGGAGCTACACATATTATATTTGAAATAAGTTAGGTGCTTGACTGAATACTATTTCTGAAGAAAACACATACAAGGGAAGAAAGAGGGTGATTCGCGGAAGGCCGGCTTATCCACGGCTTCTTGGAAATGACATAAATAAACACTTATGTATTTCACATCAAGTATTCTACCAGTATACAAATCATACTAAGAAGGGATTCTATGAAGACTTGCCACTAACAATGCTGGGCCGATGAATGAGTCCTTTGCAACTTTATACAAAAGGTGGGCTGGACCTCACGAGAAATGCTACAAAGAAGTATTGTCATTATTGATATGTGAAAGGCGTGCAAATTGCCAAGTGACTTCAGAAGTGGGGGTGGGTGCGTGCCTGGGATCGTTATATATATGACGGCCGCCCAAATGGATGATGAATAATGAATTGCTGGAGGAGACGGAATGGTGCTGTGTGGAGCAGAAGAGTGGAACGTGTAGCGAGATGGACTGGGAAATTAACATTCATTTGTAACGCAGTGCTATATTATACATTTGACTATTTAAGTATATGAATTTGATAAGACATTCTGTCTCATCAAACTGTGACATGGTTGTGTACGAGGCTATTGTCACAGGGATGATTTTTGGAATTTATTCCGTCATCCACATATAAATTCATTACGTTGAGGAAGATCAGGGCCATCAGGAACTCTCTACGCAACAATCCAACTACAATGATCTTCAATGCGGTGAGCGATTTAAACAGTTTTACTCCAGTCAAATCAGAAGGCTCTCATGCTTATTAAATTCAATCTATATTTTACTCAATTAACTCAATATACTCAAATTTCCAATCAAGACCCATAATACAAGTAAATTCAGTAGATTCTTTAATTTAATTTATAATTATTATTATTATCTTTAGTATTTTATTCTTTTTGCACTTGTTGTTTTTATACATTAAATTCAATTTTAATTTCAAATGTTTGACTGGTTTCCTTTAGTAGCTAGAAATTCCTATAAGGCAACACCACACTCCTGAACTAATTATCGAAAGGTTAGATTACGTAAGTTTCACTACGGCTGGAGATAGGAATTTCGCTGCTCTACCTCTGTTTAACCGAGGATTAATATATTATTTTTATCATTATATATGAATGGTCTGGCGCCCTGGCAACACATAATACTACACATTATGTATTTTTTAGTGATGCCGACACAATACAGATACACTATTAAATTAATACACAATTAAATGTTTCATATTGATCACCCAATAGTGGGCGACTATTTAATTATTAACTTTTACATATTAACAGTAAAGAAGCTCATAAAACCATATTAATAATGCCCAACAGTGGAGCGCTTTGCATATTTACATTTTTCTTATAAAAATAACCCATTACAATATGTCAAAACTCAGAGTTATTCCTTCTTTCATTTATCAAAACAAACAAAAACTATGTTTCATACACAAATATTCACCAACTGGCCTCCATCTTGACACAAAATCACCTATCAACAACCCATCACCATGGCAACGTCCACATGGCATCTTGACCTCCTAGATCAAGGAAGCTATCATATGCAATAGCCAAGGCCAGACCAACACCAAGAATCTCAAAGGCGCTGAATAAGACTCTCTGTGGTGGTCTACCAAATAAATGTCCATGGCTGGCAACCCGATAAAAATAAAACAAACTAAAATACCTAAAAGAAACTCTGTAACCTACAATTGTTAGGTTACAATGATATTATAATGTAAACAATAAGATCAGAAGATTTTAAAAAATGAAATATGAATTTTAAATTAAGTAGGCTTATTGTCTTTTACTGGTCATATTACTTTATACACACTTCGAGGAATTGAATCCAAAATATGGATGAGAACAGAATGCGAGACTCAGCAGCAGTATTTTCAAACTCTTGCATCTCAACCATCATTTATTTATTCAAACAGATCCCAGATCCCACATTCTCTTTCCACTCCTCACAGTTATGACAGAAGGAAACAGTCTTATACAATAGCGGTATGAACGATGCTGCAGGTTATATTCATGCCTCAACAAAGCTGTATAGCCTTCTTTTTTACTGCAAAACATAAAGATTTTATTCCCCAGGCTCGCCTGCCTGGTTGGGGAAATTTGTGCTCTGTCTAGACTGCGATCATCGTGACCGTAAACGGTTAAGTGTTTGTGAAAGTCCTATTACGTTCCTCGTGTGCTCGTAACTGGGAACTTCCCAAATGGCTGCTTCATTTTAATTTCAATGCGCTCAGTTTTTATTGAAATATTGAGCTTTATATTATTACACGCCGGCCCCGTGGTGCAATAACAAGTATCCTTGGCTGTCACCCTTTAGGTCCGGGTTCAATTCCAAACGCTTCCAATGAATATATTTGTGGTCTGAAGGGTTGGAACGAAGTGCATCAAACCTCGCGAGCCAAAACTGAGATGAGGTGGGTACGATTTCAACCTCAGTCATCACAGAAGTGGTTTCATTTACTTCCACCTTCTTTACAGGCTCATGCCAGGATAATTTCAAAGGCCACGGTTCCCTTAACTTGACTGATCCTTATCTCTTCGGTGGCGTAGTCGGTAGCATGCTGAGCTTCTATGCCCAAGATAGCGGGTTCAAACCCGGCCGAAGCCGTCGGATATTTTAAGAGCGTTAAAAATCCCTCAGTATGCCTTCCTTCGGAGGGGAAGTAAAGCCAGCGGTCCCATGTTATAGAATTATGGCATGTTAAAAATCCTTCCACTAATTGCACCTGTGTTAAGCTAAATTGGATAGGTTAAGAATGTAAACAACGCTCTTAGGTTTCTACGTTCGTTGCCAAGAGCCGACTGCGGTGGCGTCTAGTAGCTAAGTTCTGAACTTGGCCTAGTAGTCGTTGACGGTGGGCTTGGCGGCAAAAGTAGGAACTATATGAAAAATTCTAAGTTGCAGTACTTAAATTTAAAAAAACAACAGATACACACACTAATACAGTCATCACAATTAACACCGGTTATCAGACAGATTCTACACACACCCAAAGTACACGGGGCTACATGACCGCGTTGTCGCAGCCCCTAAACTCAAGAACCAACCAAAACACTTCCATAAACACTGCAATGACATAGGTTATCAGATGTATTCTTCTTCCTCATCTTCATGCCCATTCAAAGAGCGTGTTTGTACTTGTTAGTTGGCCTGGTGGTTTTCGCTTTTTTGTTTCTCCCAAACTCTCTTCATGAATGCACTGTGTTGCACCTTGCGTTCTGTGGACATTCCCTAGCAGTTTTCGTTTTAATGTTTTCCATGCATCTGTGCTTTCGTACTGTTGTGCTGAAGGCTCCACGATTTTCTATGATGTCGTCTGTGATATTTATTTCTCGGAGGACCGCCTTGTTTCTTCTAGCCAGTTTATTTTGACCTCCTTTGAGTTGATTACCTTAAATAATATTTGGGTTAGTCTATCGCTGCCCATTATATAGATATGGCCATAGGATTTCAGACATCTCTTCGGACGGCACCAGTGAAACTGAAATGGAAGAATGGAGGTCCGCTGTTCTCCTCTTGATCAACATTTCATTTTCTCTTGTGGGACCATACATTTTCCAGAGAATTTTCCGTTCTTGTTTTTCAATTATATTTTTCAATTTATTTATTCGTTTATTATAATAATAATAATAATATCGTATGGCCTCGGTTGCCGGGTGCAAGCTTTGTAATTTGCACCCAGAGGGTAGCTTGCATGTCAAATTTTGTTGTTCCTTGAATCACTTTGAAAGTCAAGGAGGTTAGATATCTAAGCTCCTGGAACACTATAGCGCTTTCTAGCAGAGAAATGAGGAACTTTGTGTTGGTGGAAACTCCCGAGATTAATTTTGCCATTATTAACACGGCCTACTGAATTCAAATGGGTTCTTTGACATGCCAACATCGTATGACATGCGTGTCGTATTTTTGCCGCCTTTCAAAAATCACTTACCACGGCCAGGAGCGAACCTGCAATCTTGGGGTTAGTAGACCGACACGGTATCCACTCACCCACCGTGGCAAGCCATTCGTTTATTTATTTGCTTACTTATTTATTTATTTATTTATTTATTTATTTATTTATTTATTTGTAGCTACTGACACGGCTTCGGTGGCGTAGTTGGTAGCATGCTGAGCTTCTATGCCCAAGATCGCGGGTTCAAACCCGGCCGAAATCGTTGGATTTTTAAGAGCGTTAAAAATCCCTCGGCATGCCTTCCTTCGGAGGGGAGGGGATGTCATAGATTTATGGCATGTTAAAGAACCTTCCAATAATTACACTTGTGTGAAGCTAAATTATAGGTTAAAAATTTGAATAACGCTCTTAGGTTCCAACGTTCGTCGCCAGGAGCCGACTGCGGTGGCGTCTAGTAACCAAGGTCTGAACTAGTAGTCGTTGATGGTGGCGGCAAAAGTAGGAACTACTTGAAAATTCAATATCGACAGTCCTTACTTGAATTAAAAACAGATAACACACACTAATACAGCCATCATAATCAACACCGGTTATCAGACAGATTCTACACACAGCCAAGTACACGCGGCTCCATGACCGCGTTGTCGTAGCCCCTAAACTGACGAACCAACCAACCGTAGCTACTGATATTGTCTTAACAAATATCACATATAAGAAACCTGGCAATTTACGCAAGTTAACAATAAACTTCTGTAACGAAAATAATGTATGGTGTATATCTTAATCCAGACATACGTATGTATACATCGATAGCCTGAGTGTAAAGTATCTGATGACGATCATTTGACGAACGAAACTGATCATTCTAGTGCAATAACATAGGGGAACAATTTGTAACTTAAATTCTGTTGACTTCGATTTTTAGGCTGTTTTATAGGTAAATTGACACGCTGATTCCAAAACTGTAATTAGATTTTTTCCTATCACGTCAAGTTTTTTTTTTCTACAGTTGTTGCGCATGCGATTACGCGGATATACCAAGTATCCGTGTTTTCTGTGTATGTGGGACAGCAAAGCTCGTGAGAAGCATTGGGTGCAGTCAAAGTGGCTGCCAAGATCTGACCTGAAACCTGGTGATCCAAACATTGTAAGTCAGCCACTTGTCGACAGAAAAAAAGATTATATTTCCGCCTTTGCATATAAAACTAGGTCTCATGAAGCAATTTGTTAGAGCTTTGTCAACTGAAGGGGACGGTTTTAAGTATATCATTTCGGCATTTCCTACCTTGTCATGTGAGAAGGTAAAGGCTGGTGTCTTTGGTGGGCCACAGATTCGGCAACTTATTAAAGATGAACGTTTCATAGAAACAATGACCGAACTTGAAAAGAATGCTTGGTTGGCATTCAAAAGTATTGTCAAGGACTTTCCAGGAAATACACGAGCCCAGAATTACGTCGAAATTGTTCAACAACTCTTAGAGAGCTTTAAAAAGCTTAGCTGTAACATGAGTATCAAACTGCATTTCTTACATAGCCATCTTGCTAACTTTCCAGAAAATCTTGGTGCTGTTAGCGATGAACAGAGTGAGCGATTCCACCAAGATTCGAAGGTCATGGAGGGAAGGTATCAAGGTAGATGGGATGTCAGTATGATGGGTGACTACTGTTGGAGCATCAAGCGAGAATGTCCCCAGATTGAACATTGTAGGAAAAGTTATAAGCGAAAATTTGTACCCTAATATATTTTTTTTATTATTATTATTTGTATAAACACAATTTAACTTTTAATATTATAATAACCTTTGAATGAATGAATAAAATATTCTAATATTCTAATACGTTTGGTTTGTACCCACTTTATTTTCCTTTGTATGCCCAGTTTGTATGACTTATAGGGTAAAGAGAGAGTATCCTGTAGTTTAAAAACTTGACGTCATAGATAAAAACTGCTAACATTTTTGAATTCAGAGACCAAAAATTAGTTAAGAACAAGTCACAGATCTAAGACAACAAAATGGCTGTTCCCCAGTGTAATTAATCTCATCTATTGTTTTAATGTTTAGAGAATAACACCCTTTACACTTTGAGTACAATCGTGCTGACCGGCTGAAAGGCATTTAACTTTCATAGAACCACTACAATGAAACAACAACAACAACAACAACAACAAGAAACATAAATCCATCTCTGCATTGTAATGAAAACAGAAAAATTCCCTACTCGTAGAGAAATTTCCCAACTGTTGGCAACACAGCCCCCTCCGGCCGCCTATCTCCTGTTACTCCTGGAGCGAGTCTAACTTTTGTTTTATGACCGGATAAAAAGCAGATGGTATATTGATTCTATAGTAATCAGAGATAATTAAATCTCTACCGCCTTTGTTACCCTGCTCTGTTATCAGATCACGTGCCCTCGTGCTGAAGAACAATCCTTTGACGTCAGCATGGACGATATAGCTTCCATTTTAATTAGCCTCGCGTTACGACACCTCCTCCTGCTGTCACAACTGACAACTACACTTTACCACTGTCAGAAAACCTAATTATGCAAAAAGTGGTCCTAGTTTATACTGAAAGTTAATTCTAATACTCTGTATTAGTTTATTTTTTAGTGTTTATAAATCGCCGTACTTCGTCCTATGTTGTAGTATTTATTTGCGTATGAGCAAATCAGCAAACTATCGAGGATTTTTTTAAATAGCGAAATATACTAAGATAGATTGCTGATTTGTTCATATGCAAATAAAAACTTAAAAAATAAAAGGTTTTATTTGTGAATTAGCAAATCAGCAATCAATTTCAGATTTTTTTAAATAGCGAAATTTGGATTTAGAATTCTTATACAATACAGTAATTAATTAAAATGCTCCAATAATCAACACAAATTCTATTAACATATTAGTACATGTTTCGATCCAACAATGGGACTTTCTTCGGCAAATTGGAATCAAATCTTAAAAAACTAATCCAATAAAACTAAGTGTTGAGAAACAAATTTAACTAAAATATATACAGGTTGAAATAAAGAAACTGAAAAACATTGATTAAGAACGATGAAAATATCAACTTTTTTTTCTTTTACAACAACAATAAATATTTAAGTCTTCAGTCCTTCGACTGGTTTGATGCAGCTCTCCATGCTTCTCTGTCCTGAGCTAATCGTTTCATCTCTACATAGCAACAACACCCTACATCCGAGGCAATCTGTTTGACATATTCTAACCTTGGTCTACCCCTACTGTTCTCATCCTCGACCCTTCCTTCTATAACTAAGTTAGTTATTCCTGTGTGTCTTAGTATGTGTCCTACCATCCTATCTCTTCTCTTCATTAGCAGTTGCCAGAAACATATCTCCTCTCCCACTCGTCTTAATACCTCTTCATTCGTAACCCTATCTACCCATCTGATCTTCATGATTCTCCTGTAACACCACATTTCAAACGCTTCAATTCTCTTCTTTTCTGCCGCACCAATAGTCCAAGTTTCACTTCCATAGAGCACCACGCTCCATTAAGGCTTTCAACAATGACTTTCTAATACCTAAATGTATATTCGATGTCAACAGATTCCTTTTCTGTAGAAATGCTTTCCTTGCCTGAGCCAACCTACCTTTTATATCGTCTTTGCTTCGTCCTTCACAGATTATTTTGCTTCCCAAGTAACAGACGTCACCTACTTCCTTTAGCTTTTCACCTGCCAATTCGACATCCATAGGGCTTACTGATTTCTTTCGACTGCATTCCATTTTTTTTTTTTTTTTTACATTTATTAATTCTCATCATGAATTCTAAGATATAAATTAATAGAATCAATTTTATATCCGTTTTATTTTATTTCAAATTGATTCCAGCAATCTCACTCTCACATATAAAGCTCATGATGCGATCAGCAACCACCACATCCTCAGCTAATATAAAATTGAGCGTATTCTGCAAACCAAGGTATTTTACATATCAGCAAGATCCACACATACGGTAATAATGGGAGCCACGGTGTATGCGGCTTTACAGGTACAATGTGAGGGGGGGGGGCTTCCCTTCCCATTAGGTGTGAGTGGGTAAATCTTGCATGTCATGACGTATCCAAAGTCTGAACATCTATTGTAGGCCTACTATTTTTCATTGTATTATGTTGATTATTTCAGGGCCGGATCTGATACGCCCCATACAACAAACTAAACACCACTCAAGCCAGTAAAATTTGAATTATTCTTTCTATAGAACGATTTTTGAAAAAGAATTAATTTTTCACTTTCCCAGAATAAAAAATAATACATACCTAATCACAGAAGTGTAAATGACTGAGATATACATGCGCTTCAAGAAAATAAAGTGAAAAAGTCCCATAATTATGGGAGATAGGCTATGAGGAAAACAGCGAAGGATAACTAAAAGTAATGACAAATTTTGGAAACTGGATTATTAAAACTATAGTTATGATTTGAATTCTTAAAATTTTGGAGAGGTTTCTGACAGCAAGATGGCTTTATTTCCCGGTAAATATATTTTATGTTCGACCCTGACTATTATATATCTGAAAACTGTATCATAATGATGGTCATTATAACACTATTTTTCATTATGAAACAGTTTCTCCCACCAATCACAGCTCAAGAAACAGTTGTTTGACCAATTAGATAAGGATACCTTCGCGCATGCGCTCAAAATCCAACATGTCTATATAAATTACCGAAAGTGCACCGTCCATATGTTCGCGTAAATAAACTGGTGAATATGAGACAAGAAATAGCACTGTACCTTAATATCTCCAAATCCAATTTCTACACAGCGCGTTGTTTTCAAACGACTTCGGTAACAGTTTTACTGAATAGCCTACTGGTGCACAATCTGCACATTTGGCTTTGAAGCACACAGAGTGCATGCGTCGGTCGGCCAGAGAGCTTGGAGAACAGAGATATCCTACCCAGCGCAGCACCCGATCACAAAATTCTAGTGACTGAACAGATATTTATGAATATTTATGTTAAAACATATAATAAAGTTATAATTATCGTCGAACATAAACTCGCCTATAATGGTAATTAAGACACTCGTTTTATAAACATACTCGTGTCTTAATTATAGCCATTATAGGCTCGTAGCATAATGTACAATAATAATACTAAATTTGTGTCAAGCTCAGTCATAAATTTATTACAGTATTGCTGAAGATAACATTTAACGCTTACATACCAAAAACCCCACGGTGTAGCCATGCGCGTTATATTACCCACCACGACTGCGAGGCGGAGCTGTACAGTAGTAAGTCCGGAGACCTGATGTACGAATCCCGTCGCTGATTGTGGCTATCCAAAATCTGTTTTTTCCATATTTTCTCCAAGTCAATGCTGGGATAGTACATTATTTCATATCCCAGCCCTAATAGCTTTAGTTACACACCTTACCACAGTCATTAAAGGAACACAGGTTATCAGACAAATTCAACACACACTCAAGTACACAGTGCTGATGACCACAGAAGTCCAAATCCCCTAATGAGATTCATTTTGTCGTGGCTTCATTTCGTGGCATTGTGACATCGTAATCATGGAGCCCCGTGTACTTGGATGTATTAGTTAGTTGGTTAGTTAGATAGTTAGTTAGTTATTGTTGTTTTAAGGAGCGGAACTACGAGTTCATCTGCCCCTATACTTGGATGTGTGTGGAATTTGTCTCATAACCTTTGCTATTGTGATAATTGTACTACGGTAGTGTGTTTATTTGTAAGTGGGGCTGGGATTGGGTAGGAGGTGGCCGTGGCCTGACGTTAGGCACCATCTTAACATATGCCTCGGAATACCACTCTTAGGATGGCAGAGATAGGACTCAAACACATCTCTTCTCAGTTCTGCCTCACGAGGCTAAATTCACACCGTTCCAGTCCTCAGACCACAATAGAATTTCTTGCCACAACCGAGAATTGAGCCGGGACCTTACAGTGACAGCCAAGAGTGCTAGCCACTACGTTACGTGGCGGACAATAAGAATCAACAGCGACAAATGTAACCAAACACGTAAACTAATATTGTACCGCTATAATAATAATAATAATAATAATTATAATAATAATAATAATAATAATAATAATAATAATATCGTATGTTCTCGAATGCCGGGTGCAAGCTTGAATGTCGAATTTTGTTGTTCCTTGAAGCACTATGAAAGTGAAGGAGGTTAGATATCTAAGCTCCTCGACACTATAGCGCTTTCTAGTAGAGAAATGAGGAACTTTGTGTTGACGGCCTACTGAATTCAAATGGGTTCTTTACCATGCCAACTTCGTAAGACATGCGTGTCGTGATTTTTGCCGCCTGTGAAGAGTCACTTACCACGGCCAGGAGCGAACCTGCAAGCTGGGGGGGTTAGTAATCCGACACGATAACCACTCACCCACTGTGGCAAGCTATTTTACCGCTAAGGCAGAGATTGTTTTTCTTTCGCTACTTCCTAACAAAATTGCCAACTCCGTAGCAGTTTATAACATGATGTTCCCCAAGGTGAACAAACACATGCTTTATGGTCTTCATGTAGTACAAGACTGATGAGAATGATGCTACAAGGCCGTGCCTCTACTCAAGGACGCAACTAGTACATGTGACGTAAGTATGTTTTTATTTAACAGATGATTAATGTTCCCGCGACAATAACACCAGACTATTATTATCTCAGTTTAAAGAATAGAACATGAAATCACCTCTCGTCCGTGTATTCTTGCTCGCACGCACACAGGCATGAATAATCTTGCGTCAAAATATATACCAACCAGGTGAAAAAGCGACAACAAAAATTACATTAATTCAGTACGTCTTAAAATTCGTATAATTCATCATTCCCATATTAATGTATCCTAAAGTTTTAATTTCGCCTCCGTGGTGTAGTGGTCAGCGTGCTTAGCTGGCACCCCGGAGGTTTGAGGTTCGATTCCAGGCTCTACCACGAAATTTGAAAGCCTCGGATGGTCCAAATGAGTAGAGGCGGTTCCATTCCCACCTCAGACATCCTCGAAGTGGTTTTCCATGATTTCCCACTTCATCTTTGGGCAAATGCCGGGATGGAACCAACCGTCAGGCCACGGCCATCTCCTTCCCTCTTCCTTGCCTAACCCTTGCAATCTTTCCCTCCCTTCCCATCCCTCATGATGCCCCTGTTCGCTTTGCTTGTGAGGCCGCTTGGGCGAGGTGCTGATCTCACCTCCCCAGTTGTATCGCCCCGACCAGGTGTTCGTAGCTCCAGGACACTGCCCGTAGAGGCAGTAAAGGTGGGATCCCTCGCTGAGTCCGTGGGAAAAAGCCTACCTGGAGGGTAAACTGACTACTAAAAAAAAAAAAAGATTTCCAGTTGGTCAACACAATTGTATCCAAATTTGAATGGGTGATATTCCCTGCATCTGAAAAATGTACATGAAAATTTTTGTACAATCATGTCAACCGATTGAAAGGCATTTAAGTGTCTCTTACTAAGACAACACTTAAAAATGACTTCCAACACGATGACTAACTTGTGGTGTAGCGGCTAGCGTTCCATTCCCGGCTCTGGCAAGTAATGTTAATGTTGATGTGAGGACTGGTACGGGTACACTAAAACTCGTGAGGCAAAGCTGAGAAGAGGAAGGTTCGATTCCCACCTCAAACATCCTGGAAATGATTCTCCGTGGTTTTCCCAATTCTACTATAGGCAAATACCCGGCTGGTTCCTAAATTAAAGCCACAGCCGCCTGCTTCCCAATCCCATCCACAATTTACACATAACCATCACAATAACACAGGTTATCACACAAACTCCTCACATACAAAGTAAAGAAGGAAGGAAGATTGTAGTTTTACGTGACCGTGAATCTTGTGATTATGAGCCACGGGACCTCCTTTTTACGTGGAATCCGAACCACAGGACATGGCATTTCATTTCGAAAATCTCACATGCACTGACCGGGAATCGAACCCAGTCTACCTTGGTGAGAGGCTAACAGCTTGTTGTTCATTTATTCAGTGGCTTTGTTACATCGTAGTCATGTTACCATGGGTACTTGAGTGTGTGTAAGGGGGGTATTTGTCTGATAACCTGTGTTATTGTGATGTCTGTATTAGTGTGTGTATTTGTAACTGAAATTAGGATTGGGAAGGTGGTGGTCTTGGCCTTACGTTAGGAACCATCCGGGCATTTTCCAGGAATAGATGTGGGGAAACTGCGAAAAAACACTGCTACCATGACTGAGGTGAGTATCGAACCCACCACCTCACAGTTCTGCCTTTAGAGGCTGAGGGAACCCCGTTCCAAACCTCAAACAGGAATTAAATTTCTTGACTGAGCCGGGTATGGAACCAGGAAGAATGCTAGCCACATTACCTCGAACGATCCCTGCAGCGGCTTTGACACGTTCACCAAGAGCCCGCGGGGTCGTGGTGGTACAGTGGTCAAGCTGTTTTTCTCTCACCAAGGCTGACCAGGATCGATTCCCGGTCCACGCGTGTGAGATTTCCGAAGTGAAATGCCATGTCCTGTGGTTTGGATTCCACGTAAAAAGGAGGTCCCGCGACTCATGATCGCGAAATTAACGGTCACGTTATTCTAAATGGGTTCCTTCTTTCCTTCCATGATCACGCTGATGAGCCTATCTTGGTGTACCTAGGCGAAACAGATATGGCAATAACCTAGAAAAAAGCTGGATTTTACTTTCTTCTTCATGGAACATTGAGTAAGACCACTATTAGCAATTTAGAGGAAAAAGCTGTCCTCCATTTTTCTGTCACAGAACCTTTCATCGCTGCCGGGAATATGACAAAGATGTTTTTTGTTTCTTCGTCATGAACTGACTTCGTTTACTGTATGAACTCGTCAATGACGGAAAAAGATTGCTATATTGTCTCATTTCACCCCAGTCTCGGCACAAAGACAAGAGATACAGGACTACTGTTGGATTTATTACTATGGACACCCGAGTTTAGGCCTTACTAACCAACAAACCTATTGGAAACAGAGTAAATTAAAATGTTCCTTGTTTAATTCTGCGTTAGGCTATATAAGACAATTCTTCTCAAGTTCAATAATTATTTTTTTATTTGACTTGTATGAAATATTGTCCAGGATTTTGGCGTCTCTTCTAGGAACCGCTCACAAATACGTATATACATGGAAAACTACTTGTCTGGGGGTAATGAAATATTTAAATGTTATAGGCACAATTATTAGTAGTGTAGACCTCAAGTTTTATATTTTTTCAACTACCCAATAAGAAGAAGAGCGGCTTTGGTGGCGTAGTTGATAGCATGCTGAGCTTCTATGCCCAAGATCATGGGTTCAAACTCGGCCGAAGTCATCGGATTTTTTAAGAGGGTTAAAATCCCCTCTGTCTTCCTTCAAAGGGGAAGTGAAGTCGGCGATCACATGTCATAGATTTAAGGCGTGAAAAAGAACCTTCCACTAACTACACTTGTGGAAGCTAAAATGTTTAGGTTAGTTTGATAACGTTGTATTAGTTTCAACGTTCGAGACCCGGTGCTGGCTGCGATGGTATCTAGTAGCCAAGTCCGCGCTAGGTGTCGTGGACGGTAGCATTTGGTAGCAAAAGTAGGAAAAAGTTATCGTCTGCAGTCCTTCTACCTGAATCACAGATAACACACACTAATACAGCCATCACAATTAACACCGGTTATCAGACAAATTCTACACACGCCCAAAGTGCACGGGGCTATATGACCGCGTTGTCGCAGCCCCTAAACTAAGAAACCAACCAACCCAATACGAAGTTCTCATACTTTTTTTCTAAAGTAACTTTGTCTGTTGGCACAGGCTAGAGTATAACGTGGCTTTTCACCTATGTCTCAGTCTCACTCATGACTGTGATTATATGGAAGCTACTGAGGTATGTGTGGTGCTTAGTAATGACATTCAAGGCACAGCCAGTGCCTGTGGATGCTGTGAAAGGTTCTTCTCATAGGGTTAGTACTGCTAAACTGACTCAGTGAGGAAAGCAATGGCAAACTACCTCACTCCCCTTCTTGCCTAGTAAGCCTCAATATAGCGCTGCCTTGGGTTTTTGTGGGTATCTACCCACATAACCTCACGGCGGTGCTTTTTGAGGATCCATCCAGCCTTCGGGCTGACTACCTAACAGACAGACGGTAAACGTACAGCATGAAACTTGGCTTCTCTCATTCGTGATTATCAGAAAATACAACCACTTATTTTAGCTTATAGCCTAACCCAGAATTAAACAAGGAGAATTTTGTTATAACTCCGTTTTCAGTAGGTCTATCGGTTTGTTTATAATTAAAGCTTAAACTCGGGTATTAAATAAAGTAATAATAATCCGACAGTAGATGGAGATCGTGTGATTATCTTCTGCGTCAAGTCCACTGTGTTGCACTTGCGCTGCCTCGAGAAAGGTAGTAGTTACATGTTCCAGAGACGTTATCTTAGGTAGCAGAGCTGCATAATCTCTCTTCCTATATGAAGAGGTTTATCTGGCTTTAGGGTGTCCTTCCCATATTTACTTCCTTGGTAGTGACATGCACAAGGCTCGAAAATTCTATGAGAGTTTCGCTCATAGTTCGGGCGGCGTTATGTCGAGATCTCATGACTGGATACGTTTAGTTCCAAACAAGAAGGAACTGACTTTATCCAGCCTTAATCTCACCATGCTAAATGTTCCTTCTGCGGACTGAACATAACTCTCGATTACATAATGCAATATACTGTACTTTCTTTCCAAGTTGTTGTTGATTCGTTAGGGGCTATGTCACATCATAGTCATGTAGCCCCGTGTACTTGTGTGTGTGTGAAATTTGTCTGATAACCTGTGTTATTATGATGGCTGGCTTTATTAGTGTGTGTATTTGTAATTCAGATCAAGATTGGGAGAGAGGCGGCCGTGGCTTTAAGTTGAGAACCAGACCGGCATTTGCCTGGAGTAGAATTGGGGAAACCACGGAAAACAACTTCCAGGATGGCTGAGGTAGGAATCCATCCGACCTCTTCTCAGTTTTGTCTCACGAAACTGAGTGTATCCCGTTCCAACCCTCGCAAAAAAAACTTATCAAAGCCGGGAATCGAACCCGGACACCGGGGTGACAGCCAAGAGCGCTGCAGTATAGCGCGCTGTTACTATGTACTTTTACCGCTCAATACAATGCAGTCAGTTATGCATTTTGTTAAGTTTGCAATGAATATTAAATATTAATTGAATCCATCAATCAAACCGACAGCGGTAGCGACGCTCCCTAAAGCGCAGTGCTAGGCCATGGAGCCAAGCTCTCTGCTGACTCGGTAGACGTGGGTTGGAGCCCCACCGTCGGCCATCCTTGAAATGGTTTTCCGTGGTTTCCCATTTTCAACTCCAGGCAAATTCTGGGAAGGTACCTTTTAACAGCCACGGCCGTTTCCTTCCACATCCATGCCAAGTTTCATTCATCTTAATTCATTTCACTTAGTCTTGTCATGAGGTCGGCATCAGGAAGGGCATCTGGCCATAAAAACCATTCACCACATAGAATTTCATCGCATTTGAATCCCGATCCCGTTGGAAACGGGAATAATAAGGTTGAATCCAATTGAATCCATCAATTAATATATTATTTTAAAATACGAAAAACATTAAGGGAACCTTGCAGTGTATATAAGCCAACAATACAACTGCTTGGTAAAATTTTAATTCTTAGGGAACTGTAACACCCAAAAATTTCAATTTTCACAGAACGTTTATGGCTGAGAGTTTCTCAAGTATTGTTGAAATGTATAATTCATGTCAATAATTATGGTCATTCGAAGAAAGTTCAAATATTATGAATTCTTTTAAAAGTTTTTCTTTCTTATGTACCTTTTCCCTTGATGTTACTCTAGATAATATTGGTTGAAAGCTATAATTGGTAATCTGATAGGTCCTAATAAAGGTTAAGCTTGTAAAGCAAACTACAGTAGAGTCTCGATTATCTGGCCTAAACTGAACCTGGAGTACGTCGGATTACCGAAAATGTGGGATAATACAGAATATATTTGATAATGAACTAAAACAAATAGGTAACTATACTGAATTACTGAAACAATGACATGTTTTACGGTACTCTATTTACTGAATTATCAATTCAATTGTAGAAGCTGTATTGAACAAAAACGTTCCAAATGCCTTAAGAAACGAAACTTGTCAACAAAGTCTCCTTGCCTGCTGAATCACGTTTTCTTGCTGTGAGATCTCGTCATCGACGAACAATTGATACCTCCGTTGCGCTTGCTTCTGGCTGTTACTCTACGTACGTTAATGCCATATCCAATGCGCCTAATCCTCCACTGTGATCCGTCGTTATATCCTTTTGTTTTGCAATACCTTCTTCTTCTTCTTATTATTATTATTATTATTATTATTATTATTATTATTATTATTATTCTCCTTCTTCTTCCTCTTCTTAACCATCCTCATTTCCGTTAGCATTCACGAAATCATTGATATGAGGGCCAGTTAGTTCAAACAGCTGATCTTGTGCACACCACTTACTCACATCTATTATTATTATTATTATTATTATTATTATTATTATTATTATTATTATTCGTCATGCTGTAGTGCTGGGCGTTATTAAACTGAAGATTCTACAGTCAGAATACGGCCAAGGAACACTAATTTAGTACCATGTTATATTCAAAATCATTTCAGTTCACAAATGCCTATCACCGACAGATGCACACACAGGCAGATGCCCATATACTGTACAATTGAAAAAAGAGACCTCATGAATCTACTTCTAAATTTATAAAAGAAGGCTAAAAATGAAGTCAATATTGATGAGCTGCTTGGATTGCAGTGAAAAGGAAATTTATCTCTATCTGCCCGATATATTGCCATCAATGTTTCCTTCCAGTCTTCATATATTCCTCTCTATTTCTCCTTGACCGTAAACTCGGCGCGACGTTCGATCACTTGCTTGTCTGGAATAGAAGTCATTTAAATTGATTTTGCACTTAAAAGAGAATTTATTCTAGGATTCCATCTCGAATGTGCCACATCGATTGTTGGGGTGACGTCGCAGGCCTATGCCGCTGGGATATTAAAACACTATGCAGTCTTTAATATCCTATAAATACTCGCTCTTCGGGTCATGTCATAGGGGATCTGCGCGTAATGCTCCTATTAAATAAAGTGAGATATTGCCCCTAAAGTCTCCCTTTACCAAACACGAGCTTTCGTGCACGTCGCCAATGGGTTGATAGAGTAAAGGAAGGTTAATGGGGACAACTTCGAGGTCGAACGTCCTAGGACATATAGGCCTAAAAGGAGGACAGTGTTGAGCTGAGTCAATGATCAAATTATTCCTCATCAGTTTACCGCCGTTGCCCGAAAGTCAGGGTTTAGTTGGACCCCAGATCAGTAACGGTCTAGTTGGGTCTCTGATCAGTCTGGGTCTAGTTGGGGCCCTGATTAGTCTGGGTCTAGTTGGGTCCCTGGTCGGTTTGGGTCTAGTTGGGTCTCTGATCAGTCTTGGTCTAGTTGGGGCCCTGGTCAGTCTGGGTCAAGTTGGGTCTCTCATCAGTCTGGGTCTAGTTGGGGCTCTGATCAGTCTGGGTCTAGTTGGGGCCCTGATCAGTCTGGATCTAGTTGGGGCCGTGGTCAGTCTGGATCTAGTTGGGGCCCTGGTCAGTCTGGGTCTAGTTGGGGCCGTGGTCAGTCTGGATCTAGTTGGGGCCCTGGTCAGACTGGGTCTAGTTGGGTCTCTAATCAATCTGGGTCTTGTTGGGGCCCTAGTCAGTCTGGGCCTAGTTGGGTCTCTGATCAGTCTGGCTCTAGTTGGGTCTCTGGTCAATCTGGCTCTAGTTGGGTCTCTGGTCAGTCTGGCTCTAGTTGGGTCTCTGGTCAGTCTGGGTCTAGTTGGGTCTCTAATCAGTCTGGGTCTAGTTGGGGCCCTAGTCAGTCTGGGCCTAGTTGGGTCTCTGGTCAGTCTGGATCTAGTTGGGGCCCTGATCAGTCTGGATCTAGTTGGGGCCCTGGTCAGTCTGGGTCTAGTTGGGTCTCTGATCAGTCTGGCTCTAGTTGGGTCTCTGGTCAATCTGGCTCTAGTTGAGTCCCTGGTCAATCTGGCTCTAGTTGGATCTCTGGTCAGTCTGGCTCTAGTTGGGTCTCTGATCAGTCTGGGTCTAGTTGGGTCTATGATCAGTCTCGATTTAGTTGGGGCCCTGGTCAGTCTGGGTCTATTTGGGGCCCTAGTCAGTCTGGGTCTAGTTGGGTCTCTGGTCAGTCTGGGTCTAGTTGGGACTCTGATCAGTCTGGGTCTAGTTGGGGCCCTGGTCAATCTGGGTCTAGTTGGGGCCCTAGTCAGTCTGGATCTCGTTGGTGCCCTGGTCAGTCTGGGTCTGGTTGGGGCCCTAGTCAGTCTGGGTCTAGTTGGGTCTCTGATCAGTCTGGGTCTAGTTGGGGCCCTGATCAGTCGATATCTAGTTGGGGCCCTGATCAGTCTGGGTCCAGTTGGGTCCCTAGTCAGTCTGGGTCTAGTTGGGTCTCTGAATAGGCTGGGTCTAGTTGGGACCCTAGTCAGTCTGGGTCTAGTTGGGTCTCTGGTCAGTCTGGGTCTAGTTGGGTCTCTGAACATTCTGGGTCTAGTTGGGCCCTAGTCAGTCTGGGTCTAGTTGGGTCTCTGATCAGTCTGGGTATAGTTGGAGCCCTGGTCAATCTGGGTCTAGTTGGGGCCCTAGTCAGTCTGGATCTCGATGGTGCCCTGGTCAGTCTGGGTCTGGTTGGGGCCCTAGTCAGTCTGGGTCTAGTTGGGTCTCTGATCAGTCTGGGTCTAGTTGGGGCCCTGATCAGTCGAGATCTAGTTGGGGCCCTGATCAGTCTGGGTCCAGTTGGGTCCCTAGTCAGTCTGGGTCTAGTTGGGGCCCTGGTCAGTCTGGGTCTAGTTGGGGCCCTGGTCAGTCTGGGTCTAGTTGGGTCTCTGGTCAGTCTGGATCTAGTTGGGTCCCTGGTCAGTCTGGGTATAGTTGAGGCCCTAGTCGGCCTGGGTCTAGTTGGGTCTCTGTTCAATCTGGCTCCAGTAGGGTCTCTGGTCAGACTGGGTCTAGTTGGGGCCCTACTCAGTCTGGATTTAGTTAGATCTCTGATCGGTCTGGGTCTAGTTGGGTCTCTGGTCAATATGTCTCTAGTTGGATCTCTGGTCAGTCTGGCTCTAGTTGGGTCTCTGGTCAGTCTGGCTCTAGTTGGGGCCCTGGTCAGTCTGGGTCTAGTTGGGGCCCTTGTCAGTCGGGGTCTATTTGGGTCTCTGGTCAGTCTGGGTCTAGTTAGGTCCCTAGTCAGTCTGGGTCTAGGTGGGTCTCTGATCAGTCTGGGTCTAGTTGGGGCCCTAGTCAGTCTTGGTCTAGTTGGGTCTCTGGTCAGTCTAGGTCTAGTTGGGGCCCTGGTCAGTCTGGGTCTAGTTAGGGCCCTGGTCAGTTTGGGTCTAGTTGGGTCTCTGATCAGTCTGGGTCTAGTTGGGGCCCTGGTCAGTCTGGGTCTTGTTGGGTCTGTGATCAGTCTGGATCTAGTTGGGGCCCTGGTCAGTCTGGGTCTTGTTGGGGCCCTAGTCAGTCTGGGTCTAGTTGGGTCTCTGGTCAGTCTGGGTCTAGTTGGGTCCCCGGTCAGTCTGGGTCTAGTTGGGTCTCTGATCAGTCTGGGTCTAGTTTGGGCCCTGGTCAGTCCGGGTCTAGTTGGATCTGTGATCAGTCTGGGTCTAACTGGGGCCCTGGTTAGTCTGGGTCTAGTTGGGTGCCTGGTCATTCTGGGTCTAGTTGGGGCCCTGGTCAGTCTCGGTCTAGTTGTGGCCCTTGTCAGTCTGGGTCTAGTTGGGTCTCTGGTCAGTCCGGGTCTAGTTGGGTCTGTGATCAGTCTGGGTCTAGCTGGGGCCCTGGTTAATCTGGGTGTAGTTGGGTCCGTGGTCATTCTGGGTCTATTTGGGGCCCTGGTCACTCTGGGTCTAGTTGGGTCTCTGGTCAATCTGGCTCTAGTTGGGTCTCTGATCATTCTGGGTCCAGTTGGGGCCCTGATCAGTCTGGGTCTAGTTGGGTCTCTGGTCAGTCTGGGTCTATTTGTGTCTCTGATTAGTCTGGGTCTAGTTGGGGCCCTGATCAGTCTGGGTCTAGTTGGGGCCCTGATGAGTCTGGGTCTAGTTGGGTCTCTGTTCAGGCTGGGTCTAGTTGGGTCTCTGGTCATTATGGGTCTAGTTGGGGCCCTGGTCAGTCTGGGTCTAGTTGGGTCTCTGGTCAATGTGGCTCTAGTTAGATCATTGATTAGTCTGGGTCTATTTGGGGCCCTGGTCAGTCTGGGTCTAGTTGTGTCTCTGGTCCGTCTGGGTCTAGTTGGGTCTCTGATTAGTCTTGGTCTAGTTGGGTCCCTGGTCAGTCTTGTTCTAGTTGGGTCTCTGGTCGGTCTGGGTCTAGTTTGGCCCCTGGTCGGTCTGGGTATAGTTGGGTCTCTGATCAGTCTGTGTCTGGTTGGATCCCTGGTTTATCTGGGTCTAGTTGGGTGTCTGATCAGTCTGTGTCTAGTTGGGTCCCTGGTTTATCTGGATCTAGTTGGGTCTCAAATCAGTCTGGGTCTAGTTGGGTCATATCAATACAGTCTAAATAATATCTTATGTTAAAGCGGCTTCGGTGGCACAGTTGGTAGCGTGCTGAGCTTTTATGCCCAAGATCGTGGCTTCAAACCCGGCCGATGTCGTCGGAGTTTTTAAGAGCGCAAAATTTCCCTCAGTATGGCTTCCTTCGGAGGGGAAGCAAAGCCGGCGGTCCCATGTCATAGATTTATGGCATGTAAAAGAACCTTCCACTAATTACACCTGTATGAAGCTAAATTATAGAGGTTATGAATGCATACATCGTTCGTAGGTTAATGCGTTCGTTGCCAGGAGCCGACTGCGATGGCTTCTAGTGGCTAAGATATATATAATACGCTAAGGTGTATGTTTCACAAAACTCAAGCTCCTAAACCAGAGGGAGTTAGAAGGTGTGGTTTGTACCAAAATCTTCCAAATCGTCTCAATAGTATAGGAAAAATCTTGCATTTCTTGAAAAGTCAGGGGAAATATATTTATTTGTTTATAAGGTGTTTTAAAACACATAAACAAGACAATAGCCCCTGGCAGAACTGTTTCGCGTACAGCCCGCATAGCACTAGAGCTGGGCAAGTAATCAGTACACATGGGGCGCACACAACCCATTGTGTAACCAGCAGCAGTGATGAATCGCTCTCTGATTTCAAACCTCACTGAGAAAACAATTACAGTCACCACCAGTCTCGATATGATACAGCAATGGCTCAGCGCTCAAATTTAGAAATACCGCGAATTATTGAGCAAGATGTAGACCCACCACATTTCAACAGTGAAGTGAGAACATACGTTAATACACTGCTCCTAAAACTCTGGATTGGTCTCTCTGCGGAAAAAGATGGCAGTGCCCTTCTCGTGTGGCCTACACATTCAACTGATCTCACACCCTGTGACTTTAAAACAAAACAAAATTGAAGGACGAATTTTTCGTTGGGGCAGACACCTCAATGTTTCGTCTCTTAAAACATTAATTGTCATCGTATCCCACTGCCTTCAGACAGCAACGATCTGATGCAGTGAGTTTCACCTCACATGGTCAGCCACGTATGGCAGGAATTAGAATGGCATGCAGACGAGTGCCGTATGATGTAGCAACTGACGTTCTCACCGGAGGTTTTGGTTCTATTCTCGGCTTTGCCAAGACATTTTAATTTTGGTGTGAGTGCTTTAATGGGGTACACTCAGCCTTGTGAGGCGAAACTGGGAACAGGAGGGTTTGATTTCCACTTAAGACATCCTGGTTTCCCTCCACTTCTACTCCACTTCTAGCTTAAGGCCACGGTCGCCTCCTACCCAATTCTAACCCCAATTTACAAATATACACACAAGTACTGCCATCACAATAACAAAGGTTATCACACAAATTCCAAACAAGCCCAAATACACGGGGCTGTACGACCACGATGTCGCAGCCCAGATAGGCTATTAAGCAACAACAACAACAACAGACTTTCATGACCACCATTCATAGTCTCCTAACGGCTAGTTCAGTTTTCAACTAGTGTGGTTTGAGGGAAGTAGTCCATAACAACATTTCTATATGTTTAGGTCACTTTAGTTTTACCGACTGGAAATGAGTAAAGCCGCTCTTGTAAACAAATTAAGTGCTGTTGCAATGTTTGTCGAGCATAGTCCTTAGAATCATATGGTTCGATGCTTGCCACGGTGGGTGGTTAACGTGTCGGACTACCAACCCCAAGCTTGCAGGTTCGCTCCTGGCCATGGTAAGTGATAATATTTTTTTAAAGGCGGCAAAAATTACGACACCATGTCATACGATATTGGCATGTCAAAGAACGAACCCATTTGACTTCAGTAGGCTGTGTTCATAATGGCAAAATTAATCTCGGGAGTTTCCGCCAACACACAGTTCCTCATTTCTCTACTAGAAAGCGCTAAAGTGTTCAAGGAGCTCAGATATCTAACCTCCTTGACTTTCATAGTACTTCAAGGAACAACGAAATTCGACATGCAAGCTACCCTCTGGGTGTCAATTAACAATGCTTGCACCCAGCACCTGAGGCCATACGATATTATTATTATTATTATTATTATATTATACTTTTGATGAGTTTAGATTTAGCGATTGTGAATGAGTTGATATACCAACTATAATGGCACTATCAAACTACCCGTAAAGAGATAATACAATTGAATAGGCCATCTGGGAAAGTACACATGTCTATAAAAGTAAATTGTGCAGAAGAAACAATAAAACTGCCTTTAGGCATTGTCTACAACAAGTATTCCTAAACAAATATCAGATTCCAACCCTGAAGGGAAAAACAATCATCCTTGTTTTCTATTGATGTGTTCTATTACAAGTGAATTAAACTTTGTTTGGATCTAAACAAATATGTATATTCTACTCTACTTAACATTACATTCTGCAGAAAGAGCCTGAGAAACAATCCCAACCCCAAGTACCTAGGAGTAACTCTGGACCGTTCTCTGACCTACAGTAAACACCTTGAGAATACTGCACGAAAACTTAAGTCCAGGATTAATAATAATAATAATAATAATAATAATAATAATAATAATAATAATAATAATAATAACCCCTTGAACTTTAGCCCATGAAGGGCCTAGGCCAACCAAGCAACCGCTGCCCAGCCATTTGGCCTGCATATATTGGGGTGACGCGTGGTCTGCGCGTCGTGTCCCCTCGGCCGTTAATCTTCGTTATCGTGACCGGAGCGCTGTCACACTGTCAGACATCTACTCAATTGTCCTCATGAGGCTGAGGGGTGCAAGCCTTCGTATGCAAGCCTAGCGCTAGTCTACTCTGTTGCCGAATATTGTGCACCGGTATGATATAGAAGTGCTCATGTTCACAGAGTGGATGCTCAGCTCAATGGGTCCTTAAGGATTAAGATCAACCCCTGTGCCTTGATTGCACGTCCTGGCCGGCATTCCTCCTCCACAATTGAGACGACAACAAGCAGCTGCCCACGCTTGGAAAACTTACATATGTTCTGACTTCAAGCATCTCCCGGTTCACTCAGCACTGAGTAAACCTCCGCCCATGCCCCTGAAATCCAGGAATCCTATTTGGGGTGATGACATTATTAGGCAGCCAGGGCCTTTCAACATCAACCAAATCTGGAAGGAAAGTTGGAGAGATTTCTCTTCACCTCGCCAAATCCACTTAGATGATCCTTCCCAGCATATCCCAGGAACTGATCTACCAAGAGCTACGTGGTGCCAATTAAATCGTGCTCGAACTGGTCATGGAAGGTGTAAAGCAATGCTACACAAATGGGGATGGCTAGAATCACCAGCTTGTGACTGCGGAGCTCAAGAACAGACGATGAACCACATCAATCGGGAGTGCCCACAGCGTAGCTTTGCAGGCGAATGGGAAGAGTTTATGAAAGCATCAGCTCCAGCGCTTTCCTGGTTGAAGAGCCTTGATGTTCATTTCGGATTATTATGTACATATTTGTTTATGTTGCCGAATATTACTCTTATTAATCTTAATAATACTGACAAAAAATCAGAGACACACTGCGTGTTTTGTAAAAAAGACGAGGCCGCAATCAGATTGGCGGAGAAAATTTTTCCCTTCGAGAAAATGAGGTTACTTTATTACTTCCGGGGGCGCGATTCAAATTGAAGAGCTCGCCGTATTTGCTGAGCCTGAGTGCAAGCCGCTGACCACTGCCGTGCTCGAGGCAAGGGAAGGGATGATTGACGGAGACAGAGATATGCTGGTGCGACTGACGCACTCGCTACTCGGCCCCAGTGGGCATTGTGCAGTTTGTTCTACACACATTGGCTACTACTTTTGTGGCACAAATTGGTGAGAATGGCACCGTTTCGGTACACTAACGAAGAAATTGCTGATATGCACCTACTGTAGCTTATGGCGCAGCAAATGGCAGCGGGAGAGAAACCACACGGATTTATAGCGTCGGGCACCCTAATCGCCGCCAACCTCATCATTCAACCTTCGTGTCAATTGACAGGTGACTGCCATAGGAAAATAATCAGAGCACTTTGGGAAACTTCGGCTGTCCCGAGCTCCTGAATTAGCAATAGTGTCATTTATCGCCACATAACGCTCAAGGATAAGGATCTGAAAAAATGAAAGTAAATTTGAAAGCACCAACGCTTATTGCAGCTGATTACCTCTATATACTGTACGAACACTATCGCACTTATAGAGAGGCATAATATTTTCATGATGATAACTGTTTTACGGGGCCTAAGAAATCTTCTTGCAATAATTACTCCCAGTGACTCCAATTTATAAGCAGCGCAAGTTGTAACTATTTTCGCAATTCTGGTAGGGGCGACGTGATGCAGCTCGCATTGCCAGCCAACAATTGACTTATTAAAATATTCTTACAGTTACACTAAACGGACATGAATGGTTCTAGGACCTTAAAACGTAGTTTTCAAGTTCATTTTGTCTGTTGTTCCAAATGTAGGGAAGGGAGAGAGTTGCTCAAAATATCAATTGGATAGTGTTACCCGCAGGGTTTCGAAGGGTAAGTACATTAAGTGTGAAACGGTGAAACGATGTAGACTTGAGCCAAAGGGCCTAAATGCAGGGAATGGAGTGATCTGTCCGAAATTTCACGTAGACAGTGTTACTCGCAGGTTTCCAAAGGGTAAGAATACTCATTTTGGTTCAGATCGGTGAAACGGTGTAGATTTGTGCCAAAGGGCCTAAATGCACGGATTGGAGTGGTCTGTCCGAAATTTCATGTAAACAGTGTTACTCGCAGGTTTCCAAAGGGTATTTATACGAATGTTGGTTCAGATCGGTGAAACGGTGTAGATTTGTACAAATAACAGACAAACCAACATTGAGCTTTATACCGTATTTACACATGCTAGTGCAACAATCACAATAACACAGGTTATCACACAAATTCTGCACACACACACCCATGTACACGGGGCAAAATGACCACGATGTCTAAGCCCCGCAAATGAAATATTAACTGTGCTTACGATAGCATAGAGAATACTACAGTCCAATACAATCCTTGATTGACAATCGGTCAGTTTTCTCATGTGTCCTTTAGCAAATTTTACCGTACTATCATGATACAGAGTAGATCGTTGTTGCCTAGTGACAACCTGTCCATCAATGGTGCGGCGTTAACTATCATGATATAGTGTTAGTCGTTGTCGCCTAGCGACAATATGTCCGTCAAGTTATTAGATCGGTGAAACGGTGTGGACTTGCGCAAAAGGGCCTAAATGTGGGGAATGGACTGGTCTGTCCGAAATTTAACATAGCCTAAACTTTTCCTCTTGAATCAGGCTATCATATACAAAAATATTTTTTCAAATCCGACAGGTAGTTCCAGAGATTAGCGCGTTTAAACACATAAACACACAAACACACAAACACACAAACTCTTCAGCTTTATTATATTAGTATAGATTAGTATAGATTTACTGTAATCAAACTATTGGATGTATTGTTTCTTTCGTTCAGTATTTCATTCCATTTACTATGTTGTGAGTAAATGAATACACGATCGTACAACGGCATATTTGCGTGTGTCAAATAATAAAGTTACTGAGACGAATAGACGAGAAGAGAAACTATCAGGTTCAATTCATTACTGACAAGTGTGTCGTTATTAATGTGCGTCCTTGTACCGTGGGTGCGATTATGGCTGCTTAGTAAACAAATTTGGATATTGCCTGAAAGGGACAAGGACAATTCTGCGCGAAGCGAACGAGGAAACTTGCGCATTCCCGCCAGCATAACTCTGTCTCGTTCTATCACAGTCCCTTCCCTCGCTTGCAGCACAGCAGTGGCCAGCAACTTGCGCTCCGGCTCAGCAAATATGGCGAGTTCGTCGATTTGAATCGCGCGCCCAAAAGTAACAAAGTAACCTCATTTTCTCGAAGGGAAAAATTTTCTCCGCCAATCCGATTGCGTCATCTTCTCTTAGATAACATGCAGAGCGTCCCTGATTTTTTGTCGGTATAATTAAAATACACCCTGTATTGTGCCCTTTCAGTAAGAAATATGCAAATCACAGTATGCCAGCAATGCTCAAATCGGGATTTTCGGGGTTTTGGTACGTTCTCCCATTCTGTGACTTACACATTTTGGATTAAATAGAGGATACACTTCCAAAAATAAAAACAAAATCAACTCCTATTTTAAAACATTTAATTAACCAAAATTATGGCGCTACAAACAAATAAAACAATTAAACTATTGGCCAATCCTTCTAAACTTGCTCAAAGTGAACAAGGAATATATAAAAATCAAACAAATATTACGAGTATATTAAAATACATGGTTTCTTTCAAACCAACAACTTATAATTCTTTTCACTTCCATAAAGTATCCCTTTTAAAAATTCAATATAATCACGAGCTCCAATGGCTCGATACATTCCCATATGAACGGTGTCATTCTTTTACACACCTCAATATTTATTTTATGAGTTTCTTATAATCAA
This sequence comes from Meconema thalassinum, assembly GCA_946902985.2. Lineage (NCBI taxonomy): Eukaryota > Metazoa > Arthropoda > Insecta > Orthoptera > Tettigoniidae > Meconema > Meconema thalassinum. Next base: position 462,827,263 of record OX336391.1, read on the forward strand.
ACAATATATAATTGTATTTAAAGTACATGTTATTCCTTTACTTAAATCTTTGGGCATTCCACAATGTTCTCAACGTTACCACCTCTCTCAAGATAACAAATTCACTACAGTGATCGGGAAAATACTTGTGTACTCCAGAGTTACCGAAGACTACTTGAACAAAGTCAAAAATTATGATTACTCCCGGAATCTAATTGTCCTCAGTGAACTCGTGAAATCCTACATCAATACAACATTACAGTAGGGATTTTTATTTATTTGTCTTAAAAGACCATTATCACATAAGAAAGCTACGATCTGAACTGGCAAGCGGCACTTTCATCTACAAGGACCTCGGTTCAAATCCCGGGTCATTAACAACTTCTAACACTCACGGTGTATTATTACTTCTCCCAGACGGTCTTCTCCGACCTACCACACTTACAAAGACGAGGGGTCGGACCGTAACCACTTGGAGCAATTTATTGCCTAGAGGGGAGGTCTCCAGCCTTGCCCACGCGTGACAGCTACATTCATGCTTTTAAAACAGCTATTTCTTACACACAGTTCTCCGGACAGACCTGGCGTTTCTTTCATTCATTTTTAACAACATTATTTAGGTTCATAAACCACTTTCGTAACCTTGGCATTTATTAATTATGAAGTGTCATCATTGATGGGTAAGAATAATTCAATACAACAACAATATTTAGGGTTTCACACAAACGAACCTTGGTTCGAATCTTCCACTGCCTCGGGAACTACATCCCATACTGGAGGACTTTAAAACAAATTAGCGGCTTAGGGAGACCTCGGTCTTACCTGCGCTCATCAATACAATAAATTCACGCCCTTTATACAATTCCTCGTGATCCACATCACAAATGGAGGACTTATCATAGCTCAATTACCGCAATCAACTGTCCCTCACAATTAATTTACCAAGTGCATTTAGATTCAACGCCTTCCTAGCGTGACAATTTACGTTAATGCGCTACAGGGCGCTATACATTACTTTAAGGCCAAACGTCTTCCAAAGAACTGATTAATTCAACATCAACAATTGATCTATATCTCAAATTTTTATATTAATCCTCTCCCCTGACAAAAATCGCTATACTTTAAGAACATGTATTCATATCATGTCTTGATACTTTTACTAGAGCTCCAAAGCTATTACTTTCATATAATCCAACTTAATTTTCATTTATATATTTTTTTATTATTATTATTATTATTACGCTTGCTTTTATAACATTTATCAAATACGCTGATATTTTATCTCATACATTTCCTCTAAAGGATTTATTCATTTCACATAATTATTTTATAATTTCTCAATTTTTATTTGTTCAGACCGCGCTCTTATTCTGTTATTTGTTGTTCAAAAACATCCCTATTTCTCAAACTCCGGTGGATTGTACACAAACACTTTCCCAACACAAAACATAATGAAAATATCCACTTACATGCTCAGACGGTCCAATACCGTGCTTTCCAACGATGTTTCATCTCGCCCACAATGTGTAATTAATCCATATTACACAAATTCATTTCATACACTGACATATCTTGATACGCATATAACTCATATACATTAAACACTGATAACATTTTAAATTACACTGGTGTATTCTTCTATGATACACAATAAAATCACTGAAAATATTACTCTTTAACACAAATTTGATATATTTACACTACACAGATTCTAATCACTAAGGCTTTATTATGCCTTCCACACGTGATTTCTTTACTTCCCGTCTCCAAGGGTGAAACTCGTAAATGTCGGCTTCCTCTCTAACCAATATGAAAGTCTCGAACCATCTACCTCCTCCTGGACTGGTACTTCTTCGAATCCGGTTTCCTGACGATCGGCTATTATTTTTACCTCGAACTGCCTCTTTCTAGACCCTATTAGTTGTCTAGTGAAAGTCTGTCTTATTTCCACTGTCTCCCAGATAATCTATCGGTGACTTTTTATTTTCTCGCATCTAATACTCCTCGTAACTTAGTGCTTTTTATAGTTCGTTTGTTTCCTTGAAACAATGTCTAGAATTTACTTCTCTTTTCTGCTTATTCTGTTCTCGAATTCCTATTTTTAAGAACCCTATGCGAACCTTATTTTTTTCGACCCTGATCGGATTCTTATACGTTGATAGAATGTTTATCTCGCTGTTATGGTACTTCAAAACGTTACGATATTTTCGGTCGTCTAATTGGACTGTATTTTTGAAGACCTATCGCCTGTTCGCAGCCTACTGTACAGGCCCCCAGGGGGCTGCACCCCCTGGAAGCCACCCTCCATCATCTATTAAAACCACCCCTAACTGGCAAACCTCATAAGTCCAGAACAACATCTTTCACACAGCAAGGGCAGCTAACCAGCCTGGAAGGCTTGCCAAACACTTGCATCACACCATAAACAGCTACACTATAACTAACTGGGGCATCTATGCCAATGGAATGCTGACAGTACAACACCAAAGCCTATAAGAGGAAGGCCTTAAGGAGGACAGCTCTCTCTCGATTATCAGTCATACAGTGTGTCAGCCGGAGGCCCTAGCTGTTATCATCAGGTGAGTCAGCAGTGTTCAGAGATCCTATATTTTGTAACCTACTCCACAAAATTTGTACACTTAAACTTATAACATTTGTTACATTCCCCTAAAAGGGACATACAATTTCATACATCACTGACCAATAAATACTTGGTCAGTACACTACACTTGTCTTACTAATTACACGCCTCTTTACGTCCTAACACCTTTCCTGATTCCCGCCACGAGTAAGCGTGACAACAGTAGCTTGTAATCGCCGGCTCAAGTTCTATTGTGTCTCTCACACGCGACCGCTGGCTGCAAACCGCCAGCATAGCTGACACAAGCAGGATTGTTATATAATTCCTTTCGACCAGCTGGGAGTCCAGTACATTAACCTGGCTCAAAGGAGCATCCCCTGGAATACACTTACGTCTTTATAGGAGCATCCCCTAGCATCCTAGCACTAAACAACACTCTACACTGGTCAGCTTACCCAGCTACGGGAAGCTGCCCCCCTCTGGGAATTACTCTCCAGATCAGCACAATAACACATCCGTTTTAGATCTAACTACCCCCCAACTAAGGGATCTAAAACAGATTGGTGGAGGCGCCTCTACTACGCACAGTAAGGGTGGGTCTCACACAACGAGCCCTCGTAGTAGAAACGACCCCTACCGCACCGCACACAGCCAAGCGAGACTGGGAAGATTTTTTTTAATCCCATATTACGTCCCACATTTTTTTCCTGTTACATAGGAGCTTGTATTATCACACCCACCCCTATTGGCCCCACAGTGCAAAGTCAGTGGAAATTAAATATCCACATTTAGAACCACACTAAGAGACTTTGCGCACCATTTGTCGGCTAGTACAACTCCACTCCTGCCGAAGCTAAAAATTAAGAACAGTGACTTAATAACTGACCAGACTGCAGTACAACTTCTTAGGGAACTCGAATTCAAGACATCAGAGATCCGCGCTCAACACCCTGCAGCGGCAGCACAAGTTATACACTTTACACGATCCCAGGCCAGTGAACACAGAAAAGAGTCACCAATACACAGCGCTAGTGAAGTAGATTGCTTGCCAACACTCCACCCCCTATTGTTGCAGCAACTGCAAATCACAGAGCAGAAAACTGGTAATCTGCTCGAGCGCATTACACACTTACTAGAGACAGACACGGTTAAGTCAGATAATCACACGACAGAGGCAGTTCTAGACATCCACACTATTCTGGAAACTGTGAAACAGGATTTAGACAGGACTGTACACGTAGTCAAATCCACACAGTACGACAACACACCATCAATCAGTACCGACATATCAGGTGACGAGCCACCTGGTAACATAACACAAGTGTCGTACACGGGAAGCGAGGCTAATTCCCCTCTGAATAGCCCAAACACCTCGGCACACGATAGCGGTGCGAACAACATAGACAGACCAGAATCACTACACAGCCAACGAGACACAGCCGAACACGAAATGAACAGACAAGCAGAGTACCCCATGATCCACCCCACAAAGTTCACGGGGGAAGGCCAGGATCCCGAGGAATACCTCAAGGCCTTCAATAGAACGGCTCGGATCAATGGTTGGAGCGAGGAAGTTAGAAAACGGCTCCTTCCTGCATACCTCACAAAGGCGGCCATGACATGGTATGAGCTCCATGAGGACACACTAGAAGCTGCCACATGGGAGGAAATCACTTTATTGTTGAAAAGTGAATTCAAGCTCATACCAGATGATGACGACCTGTACGACCAAATTAGACAGAGGTCACAGGGACCTAAGGAAAGCGCCCAAGCATACATCAACGTAAAGTTGATAATCTGCGACAAATATAACGCAGCTATGACGAACAAACAGAAAGTCAAGCTGTTAATGCAGGGCCTCAGACCATCCATAGTGGACAAGTTGTGTATTATGAACAACCCCACGGTCCAACACATGTTGAACAACATAAAGACCATTGAGGAAGGAAAAAAGATCACGGAAAAAGCTACGGAGAAAGCCGTGGATCAACACTTCCAGACACAAAAAGACGACACTAATCATAAAATGGACGAATTAGTGGACAGGATGGAGAAATTGACCATAGCTGCCATCCAAGCAGGCGGGAGACCGCTAAGGGATGAACAAGTGGACACACAAGAGCGCTACTATCCTGAAAGGGATAGGGGGTACACTGAGAGGAGACACTACGGGAGGGAGGAAAATTACTACCCTCCACAGCGGCCAACAACACCTCACCCACAGGATAGGCCACACTACCCTCCTCGGTATTCACCGGTATCGTACACGGACATAGAGCCGACATACCCCTCACGGCGGCCACCATCCCCGTACACACAGGAATACTACCTTGAGGAGTACGAGAACACCATCCCCCGACGAAACAGCCCGCCACCAAGTAGACAGGCCTACGCTGCCCCACAATACAGGGCAGACAGGGAGTACCGGGAAAATTCACCCCCAAACAGGCAAGGCTATGCAGCCCCGCAGTACAGGGGAAATGGGGAATATCGGGAGAACCCGCCCCCACGCAGGCAAAGCTATGCACCCCCACAGTACAGGGGAAATGGGGACCGTCGAGGAAACCCACCCCCGACCAGACAGGGGTATGCAGCCTCCCGGTACAGGGAAAAGGGGAATCGACGGGAAAACCCGCCCCCGCAGCAGCAGACATACACCCCACCCTGGCGGAGTCAGGAAAACGGACCACCGGGCAATAACCGGCAGACTAGAAAACCTACAAGAGGACGGGACAATACAGACACATACACAAAGGGCCCGGAACACTACCCCCTCCCCGACGAACACCCAAGGGAGTTCAGGGATGAGGCACCCCGCCGGACAGACAGGGTGGCAATACTCCCCACACCTAGCCACACACCGCAGGCGGGGAGCTGGCGCAGCCACCCCGAGGGGGGGGGCGCACATACGGTACAGGCAGGCGCACTCCTACGTTTCAAAAAAACGCCTAGACGGGGAGGTTCGGCCAGCTGATGAAGCGGCTGAGGTTCCTCCCCCAACACAACACCAGAGAGGCCCTTCCCCCAAGCAAACTCATAAGAGTAAGGCGAAGAAGCACCCAGCCAAAGCTAAGGCTGACGATCCGCACCCGGGCCGTTTCCAAACACACCCCGTACAAGGAGACGGCAACTGTCTGTTTAGGGCCATGAGCTTCCTAGTCCGGAACACCGAGGATTATCATGGGGACTACAGACAGAAAACGGTCCAACATATCCTGGCCAACTGGAAAGAGTACCGAGACTTTGTCTCGGACGAGCGGGAAAACCCATTCCAGACCGGGGCGGATTACAAGGAATACATGGGTAGGGACGGCACATATGCTAGCGCCGTAGAGGTGACCGCTCTCGGCAAGGTGCTTAAAGCCAATATCCACGTATACACTAATGTGCACTCGCCCCCGCTATTTTCAACTGCGGGATTTGACAGGGACCTGCATATACTTTTTACAGGGAACCCTAAGGCGGGACATTATACACTCCTCATAATTACGCACAAACAGGCTGAGAATAAACCCACACCCTCCAAACAGAAAACCATATCCCCTACACCACAATGCAGGATGGGAAGTGACCACACACAGGCGCAGGACGCGAGCTCACTCGGCACTGGGAAGCCAGCAACAGGAGTCGAACTCGCGACCGCCTGGAACAAAAAACGGGGTAACAAGGGCGAGCGCAGGGTCACATTCGCAGACACACCTTCCCAAGAGGAAGGAAACAACAGTACGCCTACACAAAAGCTGGGGACGGTCAGTGCATTAAACGTTCGCCAGCAGACTTCTATTTCCACAGCGCGAGCGATTAAGAGAGCTGGCAATGTACTTGGTGAGCGCACTTTGCTGACCGAGGCAAAGCACTCGGGACAGGAAGCAAGCCTAGAGGCCAAGCGTGCCAGGTACGATAAGCGGCCAGCTCCATGCCTTCCCAGTACAGATGTTACGCCGGTAGCAACAACAACAACATACATCCTTCATAACACATCGGTGCAGGGCAATGGATTTCAGGTATCGGCCCTCACGATACACGCCACCATAAATGGCCACAGAGTGCAGGCCCTAATTGACACTGGGGCAGTGGTAAGTTGTGTAAATAGAAGACACGTTACCGAAGCCCAAATACACGATGTCACGGGTGACATCCGGCTGGTAGCGGCCAATGCTCAGACGCTAGAAAACGCGGGGGTGGCAAACATACATCTTAGGCTAGACCATTTTGCCACAACACACCCCATGTTCGTTATAGAACATCTTTCTGCGTCAGCCATAATTGGATGGATTTCCTCGCTAAGTATGAAGCTAGCATAAATTTCCCTAGCGGTCAGATGCTTTTAAAGCATGACCAGAGGCTCACCACACATCCCATGATATACACCAGGAACACAGATGGGATTCGAGCGGAGCGAGAAAATCACGAGCACCAGGCCTCTGCACTGCACACTATCAGCCAACACACGGACACACACACAGATAAGGCGGCCAACCAGAACCACAGACATGACCTGACTCCGGAGCAAAATAAGAGGCTCACGGAGCTCCTGGAGGCCAACAGGGATATTTTTGCCCATTCGATGAAGGATCTCGCTGTGACAGACCTCATCGAACACCACGTCACACTCACCAGTGACCGGCCAGTACACCAGCCTCCCTTCAGGGTGAGTCAGAAGGAGAGACACGCCATCGACGCTCAGATCACGGAGATGCTCGAGGCAGGGGTCATTGTCCCCGTTATTTCAAGCTACAGCTCTCCAGTTCTGCTGACCAAAAAACGGGACGGATCCCACAGATTTTGTACTGATTACCGTAGGCTCAATAAGTTAGTCGAAAATGATAGTTATCCACTACCAAAGGCCGACACCTATTTGGACGCCCTTGGCGGAGCTAGCTGGTTCAGTTCGATGGATTGTTATAGTGGATTCTATTCAATCCCCGTCTATGAACCAGACAGGCACAAGCTGGCGTTCGTTACAGAGAACGGGCTATATACCTACACAAGGTTACTGATGGGCCTCCGTAACGCCAGCCAAACCTTCCAAAAGCTAGTGGATAAGACATTTTCGGGCCTAAAATGGCGTTCCGTATTAGTCTACGTGGACGACTTAACGGTCTTCTCCAACACCTTTGACGAGCATATCGTACATTTGGAGGAGGCTTTCGCAAGGATCAGAGAAGCCAAACTAAGGCTTAAACCTGCGAAATGTCAATTTGCCAGACAGCAGATTAACATATTGCGCCACATTGTAAACAGAGAGGGCATTATTCCCGACCCAGCGAAAACTGACGCAATAACGGGCATCCCAATGCCCACAAATTTGAAACAATTGCGCAGTTTTATTGGGCTGGCCTCGTATTATCGTAAGTATATCCACAGGTTTGCGCACATCGCCCACCCCCTAACTGAGCTCACACGGGAAAAGACGCCCTTCAGCATTAAACAGGAACATATAGATGCCTTCAACACACTGAAGCAACTATTGACCTCACCACCATTACTGCAACACTTCCATAGTGATAGGCCCACCTTCTTACACGTGGATGCCAGTCAGTACGGGCTCGGGGCGGCCCTATTGCAGGAAGACGCAGAAGGGCGCATACGGCCCGTTGCTTTCACTAGCAGGAAACTAACGGCCGTTGAGACTAGATACTCTACCACAGAGCGGGAAATGCTGGCATTTTCATGGGGAGTGAACTACTTTCGGGTATACCTCTATGGTATCCAGTTCACGGTAGTGACTGACCACGCGAGCTTGCTTTTTTTGGGACAAATTTAAAAACCCAAATTCGCGGCTCAACAGGTTTATATTCCGCCTGTATGAATATAACTTCGTGGTCAAACACAAGAAAGGCGCTACACACCTAGACGCAGATGGGTTGTCTAGGCTGCCAGTAGCCGATCCCCCGGATGACAGTAAGGACCACGACTGGGACGACATGCCCACTTTTGCCCTGACGGTGATTAACATCAAACAGGAGCAAGAAAGTGATCCGTACTTGAAACAGATTCTATTGGCACTAGAAAACTTGGATAAAGTGGACTCCAAGACAGCACGGCTGTCTATGCGATTTTTCCTAGACAAAGACGGGGTACTGAAATTTAAGCCCACAGCCATGCACGATAACGCACCTATAGCGGTTCCGGAGTCATTGAAAGAGAATATCATGATCGGACACCACAATAGCCCACTGGCAGGGGCACATTTAGGTACGCATAAAACATACCTTAGAATCCGTGACAAGTACTATTGGGTAAACATGAAGGCCGACATAGACACCTTCGTAAAGACATGTCACACTTGCCAGCGATTCAAAACAAGGCCTGGCAAGCCTCATGGATTACTCAACCCAATTCCCGTAGGAGAGTTATTTCACAGAGTCGGAATAGATGTTAAAGGCCATATTACGACATCTCAGAAAGGCAATAAATATATCCTGGTTGCCACCGAGTATCTCACCCGATACATGATTACGAAGGCTGTTCCCAAAGCAGACACGAACAGCATAGCCGAATTCTTATTTGACATAGTTACACGATATGGCCTATTCCCAACCTTACTATCCGACCGAGGTACTATTTTCACCTCGAGAGTGCTCCAACAGTTTTTGGAGATACTCAGGATTAAGGCATACACTACCACGAGTTTTTCCCCGCAAACCAACGGACTCACGGAGAGTATGAATAAAATACTTGGAATAGCCCTGGCTAAATTCACAGGGGACGCAGGGACAGACTGGGATGATTATCTGCAGCCCATAACTTTTAGTTATAACACCTCCATATCCACGGCTACAAAACACTCTCCACACTTCCTACTGCACGGATACACGCCCAGAAGTCCCATTGAAAATATATGCATCCCACAGGACACTCACACGGACAATGCCGCCCGGCTAGAGCACTTGCAGATAGCTCGCATGAACGCTAGAAAGAACATAGCCGCGGCGCAGAAGAAACAAAAAGAACGGTACGATCGGCATAGAAAGACCGTGGAATACACACCCGGGCAATTGGTTATGGTTTCCAATTCCGCCCTTAAGAAAAATGTGTCTGAGTTCCTCCTGCCACGTTGGTCAGGTCCCTTCAAAGTCTGCAGGAAGGTATCTGACCTAAACTATATCGTTAACGTGCGCCATGGACGCAAGCTCATTAAAGACACTATTCACGCCCGCCGTATGAAGGCATATAATACACGCAAAGCTCCCACACCCACACGTAAAGGCGGAAACACTGCCAAGAGGAAGGGAAGTGATCCCACTGGCAGGCGTGGAAAGAAGGCCAAGAAATAGCCTTCGGACCTCGCTGACCGCACCGGGATACGACCCCAACACTTGGCAGAACTGTCCCGGAGACACAGCCTAGAATGGCACCAGAAACAATTACTCTGGTTAAAGACGGTCTCAAACCCGCAACCTTCTGAATACCAGGAATGTAAGGTCGGGTAGCTATCCAGTTGCAGGATAGGAAAGTAAGGGACAGTTCCACTAACAGATATTCATAAGCGGAAAACAACAAAATCACCTCCGACACCTAGTCACCAAACACGCGACTAGCGGCCCGGAGACACTCGTGCATAACGACATTTAGTACCATTAACAGGGAAATACTCGACCCACGCTTACAGTTAACACGAAACTTGGGAACACAAATGTACTTAGCGGAGGGTTCTTTTACATTACGGAAAGCCCCACTCGCAACTACAGAGATAGCACTCAGGCGCAGACACACACACGTGCCGGACACGGAGCATTGTCAAAACAAGTAACAAGTGAGTGCGCACGCCATTGTAATTCATTACTATCGCCGTCAGCGGTAAGACACTCGTGACTGGGCGACCTTCACACATACAGACAGACTAAGACCACTCCAAGTTGAACTGGAACAAACGCCATCATTCACGTCAGATCCAAAACCTTATAACTCCCCAAATTACACTACGAGGAGAATTCAAAAACACACAAACTATTCACAGGAATGCGTATTCTCATCTGCGCATTTCAAATACACGATACATGTGCCATGGTATATAAGGCATAGATATCGTCATACCAGGTCCTTACAGGAAGCCGGGTCCGAACTCATAACCACACACCACACTCGTACCAAAAACTAACTAACCAATGGTATTTTTGGTACGAAAGACACAATCCAAAAACCACACTGGGGACACCTAAATCCCAAAAACACAACGCAGACATAGAACACGGAGAATTATATGATCACGGGTCCGAACCCCAGCAAAAATTGGACGCCATGGGAAACAAAAATCCAGACGCCCAATTACACTGAAGTTGGCCACAGATAAGTAAATAACTGGGTCAGACACATGCCTATAGACACAGGAGGTTTTTTATCGGTAACCTCCAAGGGGATCACAATAGACTTCCCAGACATGGATTACACATGGTTACACAAAACAAAGTCTTGCGAAAGCAGTGTACACATAACATCGATTAACAAAAGCGGGACAGATTAGCACACTGGCACTCCCGGAATCTCAAGCAATAACAACATGCCGACGTTCGCAAAAATTCACGTTCCGACAGCCGACCTACGCAATGTCAGAGACTTCATGCACACAAACAAATGTAAACATAACATGACGAAATACTGACTTGCAGAGACCACCGCATTGCAACACTGCTGCCGACAGACACTATTGTTATATCAGCAGTGACCATGAAATCACAAACACAGACCAATTATAATGCCATACATTTTTCAGCACTGTTACAACGGTGGTGACATTTAGCAACGTACAGACATAATAAGCCGGACTTACCTTAGGGCCACAGGGACATATCTAAAAAGATGTTGACAAGGTGCACGCGCCATCTGACACTCAGACACGCGATACACGATAGGACTTAGCCGATAACAGGCCTCCCGCCAGCATGGGGTAGCGGAACATAGTCCCACACATACGCGCTCGCTAATCAGGGGCAAATACAGACAGGGGCTCTGAGGAAACAAGACCTCCCCCCTAATAACTTCTTTTCTCGATTTTATTTCTAAAAAATCATTACAGGCTATCAGGACATGGCCAGGCACACTACGATCACTTGCTACATTAACACTACAAATGGGAGACCAGATTAGGCCGTGACGTCACAGCGTCACCACACTTTACTATCCCAAGAAGCGGATAGAAAGCAGACATGGAACAAGGGAGGATGACAGGGGCATAGGTGGACAATCCCAGCGGGATTACCAATATACCACCCACAGGCTACCATCTTACCACACTACTCCCCTTCCATAACCTTCCCAATTACAACATTAACCAACACAGACATACAGACACGATAAAAACAGCTACACTACATGACAAAATATACATCGGGGTTAATAGACTTCATGCGTTTAAAGAGAGGGCTTCCTACGCCCTGGATCTCAATGCTAACACCTGAATATTAGGGGTGTGTCGGAAAACGACAATTAAGCGTAATGCGCATCTCCAAGTAAGAGATGAGGCCAAAATCATATACTAACCATTTTTTTAAATTAAATAATCCCGCATGAAAGGGGCATAATATTATTTTACACTGACCGATACCTATCCTTAGATGAGTGCGGATACGCCTCATATCCAGATACATGCATGGAATATCCCACCCACACACCTGGGTTATCATTAGTATTACTCCTGCATGGAATTTTTATATTTTTGCAATCCCGGGAAATACCTACCCCCGTCCACTCATTGTAGAAGCATCCCAGCAGCATCACCGGCTTTAGGCCACCATTTACATGAAGCCCAAAGATTCGCAACCCCCTCCTACCTTGCTTCAAGCCTATTCAACGGATAATACCCCCGGATCCTAATAACAGGGAACCTAGCGCCATAAACCCTACTAACGCCTCCGTGAAAATTAACAAGGCATTACAGCTGGAAATCCGACATAGCACAGTAGACCTGAAGTAGTCTATGCACTTAGAAGTTCCTACAACCCCAAAACACTTGAAAAATTTTACATTTTATAAACAATAAATTATTTACACAGTACACTTATATTTTTTACATAAAAAGGAATCTGATAACACGCTGATTGGTGACAACGACACAAGCAGAAGGCCAGAGGCACCACACTGGAGCAGAGCGGGTAAGGCGATGATGAGCCTTACCCTAGTTAACTTAACGACTAGACCAAAAAGACGAACCACGTAAGGTTGAGGCATTCATGGCCCGGCACGGGAAAACTTCGGAATCCTAGGTGTGCCTAGCCTGCCCCCAGGACGAAGAGATGTTACACCCACTATGTGCCACGGTCGTCGAAGCCAAGACCTGCAGGGGAGACTTTCTGAGGATGGTGGGAGAAATAGCCAGCTCCACGCCGGACTCAGGAGTTGACCCTAGGGACGACCAAACTAGGACTAGACTTTTAGTTAAATATAAGTAAGTAGGGCTTCTACAGCGAGAAGCGAGACTCCTATGCGCGGGAGTGAAGCATTATTGTTGCCAATCAGGGCGAAGAGAATATTATTACTGCCAACAAAGGCGAAGAGAATACTATCACTGCCAATAAAGGCGAAGAGAATACTATTACTGCCAATAAGGGCGAAGATGATACTATGCCATTGGACGATGTCCAATGCCCACATAAATGGTGACGCAGCGGGCAGCCAAGGGCATTAAATGAAGAGCATGGCGAGCCCTCAAAGGGGTCAAAGTGGGCAGATCCAACAACAACAACATATGCAAAGGCAACGGCAATGAGCAGATAAATACAGCGGGTGAGACGGTTTGCTTAGAGGCACCGTAAGCCGCCTGCGACTATATTAATACTAGTTAGTAATCATTAGCATAAACGTCGACAACTAGTATTAAGGGGGCGGAATCCGGCGGTTCTAGAGACAACCGGTGTTTCTAGAATACGTACGGGTGGTGATCTGAGGAAGTAAATTGCCTCAGACGATCGCCCTGGTCAAAATTTTAGCTGTAAGACAGTTGCATTTGACACGCAACTTAGGATTGAGCAAATTTACTAACCGCTGTTGCTAAATAATAGCACAGCATATTTCGGCAATAGAGTAAGGCCACCCATTCGGCTTAATAAAAGCAACAATTTTTTTTTACTTACCATAATTAAGGTAACGATCTCGGCACCTGATGGCGACGCAAATCCGTCATCAGGGTCAGCCCGATAACACACTAGAATAAGTTAGATTAAGAGAATATCTCGGCACCGGATGACTGACAAACCCGTCATCAGGGTAAGCCCGATCATACATCAAATAACACAATAACATCAAATAACTAATCATGCTATTTTTTTTCAGGGGAAAAAGAGCTTCAGCCAGTGAACACACTGACACAGTAGCTGATATGCAATATTCATATGTTTTCTTAACCTCTCCATTTTTCAGGCGTCGTCACCAGGAATATGGCACTGGTGACTATGATTTCACTGCCATACAGCAGCAGCATGTTATTTGTGCCATGATATTATTGTGTACCACCTCTACGCACTAATTTGTATTTACAATTCGTATTCATCCTCACACACAACCCAACACATACACCTCCATTTTTTTACAGCTACACTCCAGAAATCTGAACAGCAGGGTTGATACCTGTGGGGTATCAGGCTTGCTGACAGATCAACATATACAAAGAACACAAGGCGTCAAAGATGCGACGCAAAATACGGCAATGAGGGCGCAACCGATCTGTGGTGGCGACTCTCACTGTCAAGTGTGAAAGCATTCGCCCACAGAGAATGGTTCACAAAGTAAGGGTATATATCAGCGGCACGACCACTAAGCTACACCGGGAAACGGCCGGACAGGATTAGCCGTGGGACGGCACTTAAATACTAAAGGTAGCGTGCACGCAAGTTATAATATACACGGCCGTCTAGGTATAGCATAATTAATAATTAACATAGTTAGATTTAAGTATATAATGTAATATAATGTAATACAAAATACGGCAACATTGTTCAAAGGCACTACACACAAAATTATGATGCCACACATTGTGAACACACATATTCTTGTCAAACATATGTACACCATGATTATGATTTGTTTCTTTCATTTTCTTTCTTCTAACGTCCCAATCTGTAAAGGTGTTCCGTTTTATCCCAACACAATAAACATATTTTAAATATTTCCTTTAACTTATACCTTGGACACCTATTTTTTCTACTTCTTCCATCTTTCACATTGCAGGGAGCATTTTTTTTCCCAAGACAGAGGCGGCCGGCACAATCACCCGTCCAGCCCTGGGTTTTTTCCTCCCTGCGCAACAATATATTACATAATGTTTAAAACCATATATTTATTTTTGTGGAACTTTTTATATATTGCAAAATGCCATTTTTTCCCCTCATGCACTGTTTTAAAATGTCAAATGTATATGTATATCCCAAAACCCACCCCTCTGAACACGAACTGCTCTCACATCTACACGACATCCCCACATCAACACGACATCACCGCCTCTACACGGAACAGAAGAAACGAAGATCAGACACAAGGAAGATTCCACTGCGACCTACTACGACGACACCCCAACTTCACGTTCCGTTCCCGTTCGCGGGGACGCGAACTAAACAAAGGAAGAGGCTTGTACAGGCCCCCAGGGGGCTGCACCCCCTGGAAGCCACCCTCCATCATCTATTAAAACCACCCCTAACTGGCAAACCTCATAAGTCCAGAACAACATCTTTCACACAGCAAGGGCAGCTAAACAGCCTGGAAGGCTTGCCAAACACTTGCATCACACTATAAACAGCTACACTATAACTAACTGGGGCATCTATGCCAATGGAATGCTGACAGTACAACACCAAAGCCTATAAGAGGAAGGCCTTAAGGAGGACAGCTCTCTCTCGATTATCAGTCATACAGTGTGTCAGCCGGAGGCCCTAGCTGTTATCATCAGGTGAGTCAGCAGTGTTCAGAGATCCTATATTTTGTAACCTACTCCACAAACTTGTACACTTAAACTTATAACATTTGTTACATTCCCCTAAAAGGGACATACAATTTCATACATCACTGACCAATAAATACTTGGTCAGTACACTACACTTGTCTTACTAATTACACGCCTCTTTACGTCCTAACACCTTTCCTGATTCCCGCCACGAGTAAGCGTGACAACAGTAGCTTGTAATCGCCGGCTCAAGTTCTATTGTGTCTCTCACACGCGACCGCTGGCTGCAAACCGCCAGCATAGCTGACACAAGCAGGATTGTTATATAATTCCTTTCGACCAGCTGGGAGTCCAGTACATTAACCTGGCTCAAAGGATCATCCCCTGGAATACACTTACGTCTTTATAGGAGCATCCCCTAGCATCCTAACACTAAACAACACTCTACACTGGTCAGCTTACCCAGCTACGGGAAGCTGCCCCCCTCTGGGAATTACTCTCCAGATCAGCACAATAACACATCCGTTTTAGATCTAACTACCCCCAACTAAGGGATCTAAAACACTACTCTGACTGTAATTACTGAACTTTTCACTGTAAAATTTATACTGGCGGAACTAGATCCTGTATTTAGGATTTTCCTAATTCTCCATACGGCGATACTATAATAATACTTATCGGCCACCCCTTACGGGTGCACGTTGGTTGTCGATACAGCGACGCCCTCGGGCTGTCGGATACAGTCTATACGCTGTGATACAGCGTTTCCCCTCAAGGGATGCTCGTTGACTGCATTCGGTGATGTAGCGTCTCCCCTCAACGAGTCTTAGTAAACTGCATTCGATATGATGCTTCAACGTCACGCCCCCTGGACGGACTAATACTGCATGATTGGCTTGGTTCTGCCAGGAGTTTTATACTCTTTAGCTAAAAAAGATAAAATCCTAGTCCTTTTCGTGACCAACTTTTGAAGTAATTGTCGCACACTTATAAAAATTATATCTCTAGAAAGCTCGTTTCCTAAACGTAAAGTGACTTCTTTGCACATGAAAATCGATCGTGCAGTTCTGAGATATTAAATAAAATTTAGTCTTCAGCTGTGTGGGTGTTACAGTTGATTTTTAATTCCCCACTCCTCGGGTCTCGGGGAACTTTTAATTACGTCATGCTGCATTTGCACTTCTTTTCTAAGCAATTATTAAAAGCTTTTTCTCCACACAAAAATCTCTAATCCGAAATGATTCACACTGATGTATTTCTTTAGTTAATATTATTCTTGTAAAGGGGTTAAATCTAATTATTCTCCTTCTGGCATCGCTGCGCAGTTGCCATTTTAATGCAATCGTAAGCTTAATTTCCGAAACAAAGTCTCCGTCTAACCGACGGAAACTTCCACTCGTTCTAAATATAACTATGATAGGCTACGAGCGATGCGTCAGGCGTGATCTCATCTCCTAGCCATCTGGCCTCTGTTTATTTCACAACGTTATGCCTGCTCTCTTGTATAAAATTTTTCTATGTTCCTTTGAAGCCTGTATATTTCTTTCCTTCCTTTCACCAATAATACATGGATTCGACCCCTTTGACCCCATGGTACATGGGTTCAGTATACTGTATGTAGATCATTTGTACCATACGAAAATATATAAATAAATAAATAAATAATAATTATGTTAACTGTGGCAGTTATAAATGAAAGAGTTACTTAAGAATCCCAAACATTGCTTATCATAATCAGATGATAATTCTTTTACTTTACTACAAGATTTATTATAGAAAGCTTTTCAGTCGGTCAACATAAATTGTGTCCAATTACATTAGGCGGGAAAAAAGTATTTAAATACACTAACCTGAGAGAAAAATAACAACTAGAACCAGACTGATCAGGAGCCGAACTAGACCGTTACTGATCCAGGCCAAACTACACCCAGACTGACCAGAGACCCAACTAGACCCAGACTGACCAGAGACCCAACTAGACCCAGACTGACCAGAGACCCAACTAGATCCAGACGGACCAGGGACCCAACTAGACCCAGACTGATCAGAGATCCAACTAGACCGTTACTGAACCAGGCCCAACCAGACCCACACTGACCAGTGACCCAACTAGACCCAGACTGATCAGAGACCCAACTAGACCCAGACTGACCAGAGACCCAACTAGATCCAGACTGACCAGGGATCCAACTAGACCCAGACTGATCAGAGATCCAACTAGACCGTTACTGAACCACGCCCAACCAGACCCACACTGACCAGTGACCCAACTAGACCCAGACTGATCAGAGACCCAACTAGACCCAGACTGACCAGAGACCCAAATAGATCCAGACTGGCCAGGGACCAAACTAGACCCAGACTGATCAGAGACCCAACTAGACCGTTACTGACCAGGGACCCAACTAGACCCATACTGATCAGAGTAGGGTGTGGTAGCAATGCTGAGATGAAACGATTAGCTCAGGACAGGGAAGCATGGAGGTCTATATCAAACCAGTCAAAAGACTAATGACTCAAACAACAACATAATTAAATCTGCGCTACTTGCCGGGTCCCCAGAAAAACGAGTGATAGTAGGAGAATTAAACGGTATTGAAACTTTGGCAGGACATACGGAAGAGACATAACGAATAAACCATTGAAGGAAAAACATATTAATTTCCACATGAGTGGGTAACAGATATAAATGGCGTACCATGTTCACAGTTCAGGTTGCAAACGATGCTCAATGTGACCACCATCTGCATTCACAACAGCCTGGAAACGGTACTGAACTGTATTATTTTCCCCCCAATGAGACTACAGACTATTACGAGGGGAAAAAAGAAGTTCTGTGACGAACTAAAGAGCCTACTTCTCTTAAAATTTAAGATTCATGCCAATCTATATAGACCTATTTGGCATAATGACTAAATTAAGTTGGTGATATCGAAATTTCTAATTAGTTCGAAATATACCTGGTATAATGTAGCCTAATAGAGCACCAGAGTTGGCAGCCCTGGTGACTGAATATATTCTTAGTTCCATCTCTTAAGGTACAGAATACAAAATTTGGTTGAAGTCCAATTGATAGTATGGACGTTACATGCAGTTAGACATTGGATCTATCAGCGCGCGTAAAATCATGTTGACAACAATGGCATGCATGTGTTGGTCCGAAATAATCTGAAATATTATGATCTCTTGTTGTGCCAATTTTGGATGAAATCCATTTGTTAGTATAGAAGTTAGGCCTACATGTATTTTAAAATTGGTCCTATCAGCAGGCTTAGAGTCATGTTGGCAGCACTGTCGTATATTAGCTTCTCCAAATTAATCTAGAATGTCAGGTAGTAAACGTGTGCACATTTTAAAGCTGTTGGCTTACATACTTTCTGATATATTGAACCCGAGGGGGTTTTGCTGACTGATATCGAACGTGGATCTCAGAGACTGTGATTTCAGTATAAAGGTTCCACCAGGGAACGAACCCGAGGTCTGTTGAGGGAGTTTCATTGTAAAAACTCCTAGAGAAAAGTGTATATTTAATCACTGGTGTGATTTCAGTTGATAATTACATTATCTATTAAAATAATGCAGGGAAATTGACCGGAATACAGCATTATTGGACTACTTGGAGTAGGCTATGCTGGACTTGGAGCACAGAAAGTGCAGAGTTTGACGTTTTACTAATAGGCCCAGAATTGTGGGAGGTGCCACTTGGAGTCACGTCAATCTTGCTGACCTCGTTATGTCGTCTGGAAGAGGTTGGGGGCTTGAATAATGACCCAGTTTTTCCCCGACTGAGAATAGGACGAAGAAGAGTGGGGAGAGATCCCAAGGAAAATCATTGATTACTCGTGATTGGAGTAACGCAATGACATGAGAGTGGCACACAGGTGAATCTTTAGCCAGGAGGCTAATTTTAGAACCTTTAATCTGCGAAATTGACGCATATTTAATGAAGTGCGGAAGAACATAGACTATAGTTGTTCGCGGCTGGGTTTGACGAGGTCGCCAGGGATTCCCAGTGAAACAGCGTCCCCACGCTATGGAGAAAGGAATTAATATTAATTAATTGGCCGAGCGATTCTTCAGCACGAGGATAGTTCTGGGATCAGTGAAGAAAAAGGAACCCGATGAGCATGGTTTCGAGACCAGAATCATGCTGGGAGAGGAGTCGAGATAGCGCGGGAAAATTTAGCTCTACTTTTTGTGTGAAACCAATAAAAGGGGGTCGACCCTTGGCAGAGCACCCCAGTCTTACGCAGTTTACCCAGTTGGACCCAGTTTGTCAGAGAGTCGCAGACAGTCGTGCTGCATGTGTAGTCAGCAGTACGAACAATGGTGGGTTCACTTAGGAAACAACGTGTGAGATAAGTTGCGGAACCATTGTAAATA
Organism: Meconema thalassinum; assembly: GCA_946902985.2. NCBI lineage: Eukaryota > Metazoa > Arthropoda > Insecta > Orthoptera > Tettigoniidae > Meconema > Meconema thalassinum. Next base: position 462,847,080 of record OX336391.1, read on the forward strand.
ATAATCTATGTATAGTTATGTACAGTGTTAAGCGCAATGTATAAAATATTGACTGATCATACATGTCTAATTACGCTGGAATGCGCGGGGAGAAACTTTACGAAGCATTTGGTAATGTCTTAAGAATACCAAATAGTAACGCTCAGGACGGAAGTAAGCATATTTATGCGAATCAGGAAGCTTACCGTAGGATTATTGGATAAACTGTTGGTGAATTCCGGGGGCAGATGAACCAGACTTTCAATCAGGAGTTGGTAGGAGCACGGGAGATGCCGTCGACACCTGCAATTTTGATATCTTTGCTAGGGAATTTCAACCAATGAAAAGTGTACAGAGTGACGTGTGTTATGTATAAATCATATGTGAAATATCTTTTAAATTAACGGTTTAATAAGTGTTATAAAGTGTCATGTGTTTTGGAAGCAATAGCTTCTTTATAGAAATGCAAAGTGTCGTGTGGTTAACGGAAGATATGTATCATAAAATGTGTGTATTCAAGATGCAAATGTCGCACTAAATCTGCATATGGCAGGCGACCCGGAAGGATATGAGTGGTTGGAACCACCATGATGAGCCGATATGTAAGTACCCCACAAATTATGTTTAAGTAGAGGTATAGGCCACTGCATGTAATGTGATTTCAGAGTTATAAAGATGCCAGTAAGAATCAGATTAGGAGATAGACCCTCCAGGTTTAATCATTATTGTGTTGATTTTAATAGAGTTGAGATGTTTTTGCATCAGTGAATGGATTAATCGTTACCACTATTATTAAAAATGGCAAATCAGTTATGTAAATGAAACGAACACGGTTGTTCGATTTTTAAGACGTTTAGTTGTGTCGGATGTTGGTAATTTATGTCAGTGAGAATAATAATAATAATAATAATAATAATAACAATGAATAAAATAAAGGTATGAATGAACGCATCAGGTAAAAATGTTGTAAGCAAGAAATATTTACGCTAACGGCAAGACTTATCGATCTAAGCAGTAAGATTATACAGTAAGATTACGTTACGGGATTAAGAAAAGAGTTTTATATCAATATATTGTATTAATGGGAATATAATTATGCCAGGAAATGGAAGGGCTTTTTAGTGAATTGAATTTGCAGCTTATATAAAAGCTTACAGAGTAATTGATAGATTTCTCTAAATAATTATAGGACGAAGATCATAGCATTAGGTAAGGGACCAGGTAATCTATTCTTCGTATGAAATCTCGTATGCCGTGGGCATAATTGGAGATGTGCTTTGTACCAGAGTGTATTTAGTGAATTGGACCCTAACTCTGATGATGGATATGGAATGTTCCGGGTTTGAATCCCGTGATAGGTGAGAGGAAAACGATGGACATCTCTGCACTCTATCTGATCGCCCGAGAACTTATTATTGAGTGATTCGGCTCGTTGAAGCGAATCGTATTACGGCAGCATGTTATGACTGACCGCAGCATTTATTAAAGATACCGGTTACCTACTAGACCAATGTTTTATGAATCTCGTGCCTTCATGTTGAAATGGGCCTATTTGGTGCCAATTATTATTATCCTCAGGGTAGGAGTAAATGTTACGCTCGACCAGTACCTGTTTGCATAATATTCAGTTTGAATCCATTGGGATATGTGTGTCACTAGGACTACGGTATTTGTCTGTTAAAATCTTATACTGCTTAGGGGAGGTAAGACATATGGCATGAAACGAGGGTCGAGGCACTGTAGGACCTCACTCCACTGCTATTGTGTACAGGCCGCTCAGAGAAGGGTCTGGGACAGTTAAGCGAACAGTGAAAGCAAGTTTGAAAAGAACAGATTTTAGACCCTGTTAATGACATAAGATGAAACATTATTATATTGAGTAATGAAGTCATGTGGTTGGAGAACACATTGATAATTATAGATCATCCTGATGGTTCATAATTTTAGCAATCTAACGAAGGGTTGGACGTTGCATTTTTACTGTCACTGACATCTTTTTCAGAAGTTGGCTACTGGATGCCACAGGCTACGCGCGCAAGGGTAGTTTAATTGTACCATCCGACACAGCAATAATTAACGTTTTTAAGATGAAATCACAAACGGCATGCAGTGGAACTATATAAATAGAGGAAGTGTAGGGGTAGCTTACATAATTATGGAGTTGCATGTAGACTGCTGTGCAACACCTGAATAGGCTAATGCATGTAAAGCATTTGGTGGGAAGAGAAAGATAAAAAACACACTCACGATACACATTATTGTCAAATTAAGACAAGGTTTAAGGAATAAATAATTTTCTAGAATTAATGAAGTCACATTGGATGACAGAAGAATTAAAGTACAGTTTGTTTCTGAAGTTGTATGTGCATCAGCGCACTAGCGTATATTGTGAAGTTGATATAAGGGTAAAGGTTTGAGTTATGATATGATTTTATTGTGATAATATTATGTTGATATTAGTGGATTGTGGAAGTAAATTTTATTTGATTTTGGTTTATGTTTGTGGGGATTGTTTTGTTTGTTTGAAGCCATGAATTTTATTACTGAATTAAAATTTTAGAATAGAGTTGTGCCTTATCATTGTAGAGTTGATACCTTTTAGCCTCAAATCCAAAATATGCAACTGCTCAATGGGGAGACGGTACACGCCCGAGTCCTGACGCTAGCTGGAGGCGGAAGCATATTTTCCATCGAGATTACTCACATGGTTACAATATTAATATTAGGGTAAAAAATAGAGACAGCATTTATTAACAGTTGGCAGCCCTGGTTGCTCTTAAGAATAGGCATAGTCATATCTGTTATGGTACACATATAACATATGCAATTTGGTTGAAACCCAATTTATAGTATAGATGTTACATGTATTTAAAAAATAGTCCTGTCAGAAGGCTTAGAATCATGTTGGTAGCACTGACGTACATAAGTTACTCCAAATTAATCTATAAGGTCAGGTATTATACAAGTGCATAGTTTAAAGCTTTCGGTTTGCATACTTTCTGATATATAATGGTATTTGGATAAGAAAATAGAGAGAGAGCATTTATTAACAGTTAGCAGGCCTGGTGGATTTTAAGAATACGCTCAGTCATATCTGTTTATGTACACATAGTACATACGAAAATTGGTTGAAATCCAATTGATAGTGTAGAAGTTATATGAATTTAAAAATTGGACCTATCAGCAGGCTTAGAAATTTTTGGCAACACTGACATGCATGGCCTCCTGGAAATTAAACTGAAATATTATTATCTATATGTGTGCCAATTTTGGAATAGCACCCATGCATACCTTCCATGATATCCAACCTGGAGCTCAAATTTCAATTGCGGTTTTTCAGCAGTTGGTAGCACTGACATCATTTTCAAATATTTTTACTCATACCAAAATTGGTTTCGATTGCTGCAGCCGTTTAGGAGTTGATAGGGGGCACACAGACAGACATTTGCCCGGATCGATCTCATAAGTCTACTTTTTCCTCATTTTTCATAATGTGAAAAGTAGGCTAATAATAGAGTTCAGTATCGTTTGCAGGTTATGTTTGCAGTGCATTAGTACCATGCGGGATGCAGGCAGGGAAATATCGACCTTCCTGATAACAACGCTAGTTGGGCTGCATAAAACGATATTATTAGGGGCATCTTATTCACCTGGTATAGGTAACCTGCCTAATCTTATTGTGCAAAACGTGTGTTGATCGACTGAAAATAATTCTAAATTGATAGATTGAAAGTCAACAATATATTTTCCAAAAGGTCTCGCGTTCGATTCCTTGTCGGATCGTGGTATTTTAACTTCGCATGTTTAATTCCTCTCGTTCTGGATTTTCTTTTATTGTGAAGCCTTCATCATTCACCCCCGTAGCTATATGCAGTTTGATGCATTTTTTTAAGCGTATGGCTTTTAGTGCCAGGAGTGTCCGAGGACATGTTCGGCTCGCCAGTTTTGTAGCTGCTTCGAGACGGACACCCAATGGGTGAGCTACAAGTACCGTTGGGGAGGAAAGTTGGAAGGGAAGGGCTAGGAGTTGGAAGGTAGTGGCTGTGGCCTATAGTGAGGGACCAACCCCGGCATTTGCCTGGAAGGAAGATGGGAAACCACAGAAGACCATCTTCAAGGTTGCCGACGGGGGGATTCAAACCTCCTCGCCTCCCGGATGTGAGCGACTGCTATTAGTCATGCCGTAACCACCACGGCTAACTCACCCGGTGTTTGATGCAGTTTTTCAATAATATTCGAATAACCGGTGGTTGCAAAAGTGCATCAAACTTTTCTTTATTTATACTAGCAGACCCGTGCTGCTCCGCAGCATTCACTTCAACAATTCTACAGCACTTCTGTCCATATGACATTTGCATGTCTTCATGCTAGTGACCTGAACAGACATTTACGGTACCGTCGCTTTTGGGTAAATAATGAAGTAGACTTAGGAGATAAAATGTGTGCGTGTCTGCCTGTCCTCTGTGTGTGTGTCCCACTATTTACCCTGCGTAAGCTTAAAAGGCGCACGGACGTCAGGCCGAGGTGAACAGCTAACTCCAAACACATAAGCTATACTCTTCTCTGAAGAATTAACTCGACACGACTCGGCAGTTTGATGCTGGCTGAAGCTAGGGTGATAGGTCGCTCGCAAGCTCGTAAACTCACTCTGAAGCTAGTAATTTAAATTTCCACTGAATGGAGATTGCTGGAAGAAATGAAAACGTAAGAACACTTACAGTGGTCGATGTGGGAGCTGTCGCGGACTTTCTTGCAGAACTTTTCATGCTGAACAATTATCAGAGAATATCGATTTTTTTAAGACACATGGACGATAGGTTTTTCTTCAACTCAATTCACTGAAATCGTAAATGTTCGGCTTCTTTTGGTCATAAATAAATGTTTTTTTACCTAATCCTTCTTCGAGAAATCCTTTACAGAATGGTGAAAATCGCATCAAAATCCATCAAGTTGCTCTCGAGGTTACCCGTTGCAACCAAGAATTGGGAACTTTGTTTTATACTAAATAGTTAGAGATATCCACACAATTTAAGGCTACAGCGGTACAAATTGGTGTTTTGTCTACTTATGACAATGGTATAAATTTAAAATAAAAGATGGGTCTCTTATATTTGAATTTAGAGATGTAACCCTTGGTTAACATATAGAGGTGTGCAAATTAATAGAATTAAATAAATAATTTTAATTAGTCGTAATTACTTTTATTCAAAATCATTTTATTGACCAACTTCTTTTGTTGTCCTACTTAGTAGTGTTTCCTCTCCCGTGGAATTACACCTTTTCCCATAAGGAATTGCGTCTGGAAATTTTCAGATTATTGGATTCCGAGGAATATCTGAGCTGGGTCCATTTTCAATTTTTCATTGACTTTAGAATTCAAGTCAGGTGATTTCAATGCATAGTTCATCATGAATCTTTGAATAGTTCAATAGCGTTCATCAGTTAAAAGACCCCAAATCCATCCGCTCTAAATTCACACGTAAAGTAGAGTGAAGTAATAAAAACGAAACGTGTGGCATTTTGCATTTACAAGGCTCCACTGTTAGTGGAAATTCTAAAAAATCATTTTAATTTGAGTTTCTTAAATGAAAATATAATTAGGAGTCTTGGTTAAACATTTGAAGTAATTTCATCGCCTTGTAAACATACTTAGTGCATTAAACCGTGAAAAGTAAAAATGCAATTTTGGAAAACTGACATCGAATCTAATAATTTGTACATCTCTGTAAAGACAGCTATCGCCTCCACCCCTACAGATAGAATAGTAAGTAAAGGCGATTGATGAGAAATGAAAAGATAACTCACACAGAAGGAATTAATATTTTTTAAGCTGTAAATTTGATTGAGTATATCTTTGTTGTAGAACTGAGGGAATGAAATAACAGGATGTAGGATAGTAATCACTGATGTAGGACAATAGTTTTTTTTTACCATTACCACAGGACAGGTATCGTATTAGGGATGCGGACGTCCTTGTATAATTGTTATTTAATCTGTGCCCCGTTTGCTGAAGTCTGTGCTCCTCCGCAACATTAGTTTCAAAATTCTAATAGTACTTCTTTCCATTCGACATTTGTTGTTCGCTTGCCTTTTGGTTCTATTTGAACTTTGACGTCATGAAAGGATTTTGCTCGGGATAGTGCGGCATACAGTAAAGTTGTCCGTGGCTAAACACCGGTTGAGGTAAATTAATGCCTACTTGATCTAGTGTTTGACCTTGAGCTTTATTGATAGTTATACAAAAAGCCAAACGTGCTGGAAACTGCCTCCTTTTGAAGGAAAATGGCATAGAAGTATCTGATGGCGTAAGGTCAAGGCGAGGAAGTAGGACATTGTTTCCAATATTTACGCCAGTAATAATTTCCAGGTGTAAGCAATTGTCATGCATCTTCCAAACCAACTGTCTAGTACCGTTCAACAGACCTTGGGTAACATTAATATTTCTCAACAAAATCACAATTGAGCCTTATTTTAGTCGAAGGATATGAGGTGTCAATCCACTTATGCCTATGCTGTCTAAAAATTATATTGGGAATTGTAGAAGTTCACTCTCATCTTCAGTAATCAAATTATTCACACTGATGTAAGTTCTCGATGATCCTGGGATTAGCTCTAAAACTTTGTCATTGATTTCTTTACAATGTTCATTTTTAGGTGCTAAAATCGCTTTTTTTGAAAAGCGTGAAATATTTTTCAGCGAGGGACTAATTCTGAATTTTCTCCATCGACGTGAGGGTATTCACCGTTACCAATTTGTATGAAGAAGTTTGCAAAGTCACGTTGATCTATATCCACTCGCATATTTTTGTTGAGTTTAATAATTTTGAATAATGGCCACAAAGGAGAGAACCTTACTGACATTTGGACTGATGCTGCTTTAGATGCGTGAGGCACAACAGGCAATACCTGCCTAAAATCTCCACCTAATATAATAATGTTTCCTCCGAAAGGCACGTCGTTATTCATGATGTCCTTGATCAACCGATTTACACACATCAACGCGTGCTTATTAGCCATAGAGGCTTCATCCCAGATGATACGTTTTGCTGAACGAATATAAAAAGCTTCCTTGCTGTTAACTGTTATTCCTGATACAGAACTTTCAGGTAAATGTAGAGGTAACTTGAACTGGTTGTGTACAGTGCGCCCCTGAGGTAGTAACATTGCTGCAATACCAGTCCATGCAACAGAAACTACATTTAACCCCAAATTTGTGCAACTGTGAATCAAGCATTGGTAAAGAAATGTTTTCCCGGTGCCCCCTGGACCGTCAATGAAATATGCATTACTCATCCTTTCATTGCTGTTTTGTACTAACCCCAAAATTTCTGTAATTAAAGCCGTTTGGTTTCCATTTGCTTGGTTTATCATCCGACTTAATTGATCCTTATTAAGTTTTGGATAATTCATTGGTAAATTTGTCTGAGGGAAATTATCAATAATAACTGGCAATTCGAGAGAAGTAATGGGAAGACCACGGAGCTTTAATGTATTAGAAATATGTATAAGAGTGAACTGATATGCAATGTTAGGTTCGTGAAACTGCAGATAATATTCTGATAATGAATTCTTGAAAATGTCCCATAACTATCTTACATTTGAACGGGTCTGAAAGATACATATGTAAGAAAACAGTTGTCGTAACTGAGAAGGCATCTGAAATTGTGACGCTTCTGCCAAACTATGCTCCCTTTCAGAATCGTCAATCAGCAAACCTCGCTCCTTAGCTGTTTCTTTAAAAGTAGAATAGACAATTGCTTTGTATGTTCGTAGATCCTGGAAGTTGGTAGCACCTATGACGTGAAGCAATAACAGGCGTAAATAATACCTTTCTGTTTCTGTAGGCGAAACATTATACATTCTGCCTATAGTTTTTGAAACATTTTTTCTTTTTTGCCACTGGAAGTTGCTCTTATTCCAGACGTAATGTACTGGTGTTTCAGGATATATATACGGACTTCTGGCTTGCGAATCTTGATTTAACTTGAACCACGCTTGTAATTCCGTGTTGCGCAACTGTGCTTGAAGTAAAATAACAGGAGTGTTGTCATTTTTAAAATAGATATTTTGCAAGTTTGGCAAGTGAACTGGTAATCGCACGATAGAATGTGACTGTTCATGCATGTGAAATGAAAATATCCTGAATGCGGCTTCTGTTGGACCAACATATCTAGCATTTAGGAAAGAAGTAATTTCATCGTAGTTCACCGTTTCGCCTTCAGGACATATTTTAACAATGCAGCAGTCATGACCTTTATACACATACTTGTGGATTTTAATATATAAGATATTTGTGGATGTATTTAACACTCCGAACACTTGAGCATATTTCAACATTAATATGAGCTTGCACGTAAAGTAAAAGAAATGGATTGTAGGGAACAATTAATCGACTATCGACTTCAATGTCAATGCCTCGAATTGTTTTTATAATAATCCGTCCATTATTTCTTCTCCTATACGAAGGATAACCGTTGGCATTATCTTTGGTCTCTTCCTGAGACTGTTTAGGGAAATCTTTCTTACATACGCCATCTTTCATACAGACTGAAGCAGGATTCAAAGATCCGCGAAGGCCATGCACCATATGACGCCTTACCAACTCGTATAGCGCTTCATCCTCGAGATCTGGTATTTCGGCTGACACCACACTGTCAATGTCAGAAATTTCTCGAAACTTACAATCTTCCGTTAATGTTAAGAGTAAATGGATGTGCGGGAGACCTCGTTTTTGAAATTCCACTGTTGTAGATATGCTTTTACCGAAAATGTCCTTAACATTAATCAATCGTAGCAATTCCTTTACTTTGCAATGGAAAACTCTCACTTCAATATCAGGCCTATTATTAGCCGTTTCCCAGAGATGAAGGCTGTTAAGTATTTCTGGCCAGCCCGCATTATAGGTGAACGCAATGCATAAATCTGGCTTCCCAAATTTCCTCACTATCGCCATCGTATCCTGATAATTGTGCAATATTTTCCTTGGGCTACCTGTAAAAGAAGATGGCAGAACTACAATTCGACCGACTTTGAGATTTTCATTTTCTGCTCGTACATGCAAGGCGTCTGCTAAACCGGCATATGTATGAACTCGTAACTTCGTTTGTTGATGACGTATATATTTTAACCGGTCACCTTCCATACGACAGTAGTAATCCACGAATAAATATCCATTTTGCAAACTTGAGCAGCGACAACTAACTCAGCATGACCTCCATGAACACCATTCATAGACATATATATTTTGTAATCATCGCTCGTATTGATAGCAGTTTCGTACGTATCGCTGTTGCAAACAATAATGGAAGAATAATTATTCCACTTGTCTGTAACATGTTTCACAATTCGCTTTCTAACCTGTGTAAATAAACTCTGATTGTTGTACTCACAATATGCCCATGACCTGAACAGACAATTACCGTCACCTTTAATCTTTATAACATTTGTAATTGAGTGTCGCCTCTCAGTCATCATAATATGATTCATTGTATTGTTTGAGCACACAACCTATAAGGACGAATGATGAAACGAAAAGAAGAGAGTGTGTAGCTGGTAAGACCAAAGACTATATAACAGAAATATCGGATACACAATACAAAATGGCGGTTCCAACATTCGACTGTAGCAGCATCATCGTGAAATTAGTTGTCTTTCGTATACAGTATTTGTTGTCATTCAAACAGATGTTGACATGGCAGTGTCATTAGCAAAATGACTGCTGATTGTGCTTGAGCATTTCAGTCTCAAAGTAATCCATTTTTTTGAGAAGTTTAGGTAAAATTATGTGCACAGAATCCCCTTCTACTTATTGTATGGATACTTGCGACATTAGCGCCCGAGTGGAACAGGTAGAAGTTAACGATATCATGTATGGATACATGCGACATTAGCGCCCGAGTGGAGCAGGTAGAAGTTAACGATATCATGACGAAATTAGGGAACTCTCTGTTAATATCAAGTTAGATTTATTATTGAGGCGGCGTTGAATATCATGATACAGTGTTAGTCGTTGTCGCCTAGCGACAATATGTCCATCAAGTCATTCGATATTCTATTTTCGTGAGACATTGAAGGAAGAAATATTCGCAATTATTTTAATACTCGAATGATATAATCAAGTAAGGTGGGTATCAATCGACGGTACTTGACGGGCATTACATTTTAAGACAGCAAACGTCGTCGTAGCGCAAATACTTCCCGAGATATTTCAGTTTTAGTAAAGGGTGAAATTTTTTGAAAACTATTTTAATATATAAGACTAGCTGACCCGGCAGACGTTGTACTGCCAATCAAAGAAAGTGTTGTAACTTTGTATCTTGAAGTGCTTTTGGATACACAATATTTTTTTTCAATTTCTGTTAACTGCCTCTAAACTATCGTGAAATGAATTAACTAATTTAGAAACATTCGTGGGAGCGTGCACAACAACTCTCCAAAGTTTCATCGCAATCGGATAAGTGGCATATATCGCATACGGGATTTGGTTTAAATGATTCGTGCGCTGTCACTCATTTGTTGAATCTACTCGTGCTCTACCAACTGTGAAGTGTATTTACTAAGTTAGAAAGCTTCACGTAAGTGTACACAACAACTCATCAAAGTTTCATCGCAATCGATGAATAGTATATGAACGCATACAGGATTTTGTTGGAATACTTCGCGCGTCGTCACTCATTTGTTACATCTACTCGTGCGCTACCAATATTGTAAAATGGATTTACCAAGTTGAAAGCCTTCCCTGGCGTGTACACAACAACTCATCAAAGTTTCATCGGAATCGGATGAATGACATATGAACGCATAAGTGATTTTCTTTAAACGATTCCCGTGCCATCACTCATTTGTTGAATCTACTCATATTCTACCTGTTGTAAAATAGATTTACTAAGCCTGAAACCTTCTCTGGCGTGTACTCAATGATTCACCAAGGTTTGATCGCAATCGGATGAATTATATATGACCGCATACGGGACATTGTGGAAACGATTCGCGCGCTGTCGCTCATTTGTTGAATCTACTCGTGCGCTACTTATTAAAAACTGGATTTACTAAGACAGAAACATTTCCTGGAGTGTACACAACAATTCACCAAAGTTTCATCGCAATCGGATAAATGGTATATGGACGCATACGGTACTTTGTTGAAATGATTCGCGTTCCGTCACACATTTGTTGAATCTACTCGTGCGCTACCTATTGTAAAATGGATTTATTAAGCCAGAAACCTTCCGTAGGGTGTACACAACATCTCGCCCAAGTTTCATCGTAATCGGACGAATGGTATTTGAACGCATACGGGACCTTATTGAAACGCTTCGCGCGTCGTCGCTCATTTGTTGAATCTACTCGTGCGAAACCTCATGTGAAATGGATTTACTAAGTTAGAAACCCTCACGTAAGTGTACACAACATCTCACCCAAGTTTCATTGCAATCGGATGAATGGTATATGAACGCATACGGGACTTTGATTAAAAGTTCGCGCGTCGTTGCTCATTTGTTGAATCTACTCGTGAGCTACCTATTGCAAAATGGATTTACTAAGTTAGAAACCCTCACGTAAGTGTAAACAACATCTCATCCAAGTTTCATCGCTATCGGACGAATGGTATTTGAACGCATACGGGACTTTGTTGAAACGCTTCGCACGTCGCCGCTCATTTGTTGAATCTACTCGTGCGCAATATCCTGTGAAATGAATTACTAAGTTAGAAGCCTTCACTTAAGTGTACACAACAACTCATCAAAGTTTAATCTCAATCTATGAATGGAATATAAACTTATACGGGATTTTGTTGAAACGCTTCGCGCGTCGTCACTCATTTGTTGAATCTAGTCGTGCGCTACCTAATGTGAAATTGATTTACTAGAAGCCTTCCCTGGAGTGTACACAACATCTCACCCAAGTTTCATCGCTATCGGACGAATGGTATTTGAACGCATACGGGACCTTTTGAAACCCTTCGCGCGTCGTCGATCATCTGTTGAATCTATTCGTGCGCTATCTATTGTAAAATGGATTTACTAAGCCAAACACCTTCCCTGGAGCTCACTCAACATATCACCCAAGTTTCATGGCAATCGGATGAATGGTATATGAACGCATACGGGACTTTGAAACGCTCTAACGTGCAGAGACAAACAGTAGAATTCGACATCACTGCCACCTTTGGTATAAAACGAAACTTTGCGCCACGGGCGGAATGTAGGTATGTGATGGCGGTAGTTGCACAGGTTGCGACCAGGTGGCTCTAACGTGCAGAGACAAACCGTCCAAAGATATCAGCTTTCACGAAGGCCAAGGCTAGTGGTTTCCATGACGACTGTTTTTGACTGTATATTGTGGTTCTAAAATTGTGTGTAATTTTGTGGTTCTAAAATTGTGTTCATTCCACCTACCGGGTCAGATTGTGAATCTAAACCATACATGGACCCACCCTAATATACATACCAAATTCCATCAAAATCGGTTCAGTCGTTTAGGAGGAGTTCAGTCACATACACACGTGTCGAAGAAATATATATATAAAGATATGAATCGCAGCCAATGGCCATAGTTGGGTATTTTTGTTTGAACGCCCAAGGGTTCCCAACAAGTTCAACTTCAAGTAGTTCCAACTTTGGTTACCAGATACTACTGTCACTAACGCCTAGCGGCGAACGTTAGAACTTGGTAGAGCGTTGCTAACAAGCCAAATATCATACTAATATATAAAAATGAGATGGTGTCTGTCTGTCTTTCTGTCTGTCTGTCTGTCTGTGTGTTACTCAATAACGCAAGAACCACTGGTCCGATTTAAATGAAATTTTGCATGGATGTAGCTGATTTACCAGGTTTACATATAGGTTACTTTTGATTTCGAAATTTTGTACTGTTAAAAAATGGCGACCATTTAAGTGACGTCCCTACACCCTTTGGTTTCAAAATTTCATATTTCCATTTCAAATAAAAAGAGAACACTAAGAAATAGAAAACTTTTGTTGGCACGTAACAGCTTTGAAATTTAATTTCCTATCCGAAAGGTCCTTATCACATTTCGTGTATCTCCAACGGTTAGCGAGTAAACCCGACATTTGTGACGTCACTACACCCTTCGGTTTCAAAATTTCATATTTCCATTTCAAATAAAAAGAGAACGCTAAGAAATAGCAAACTTTTGATGGCAAACACGAGCTTTAACATATAATTTTCTATCCGAAAGGTCCTTATCACTTTTCGTATATCTCCAACGGTTAGCGAGTAGAACCTAAATTTGTGCAATAAAATACGGTCAACACAGGGCGGTGCAGTATATCTCTCTCTATATATAAATGAAAGTTTATCTGTTTTTCTCTGAATTTCTACGGAAATTTGAGTTGTTTACGCGTTTCCGACTGTTTTATGATGGATGCGCGCGAAAATAATGTTTTTGTCGGTCTGTCTGTCTGTGTCTGTTTGTTTGTTTTTCTGTGGACAACTTTGTTCCCTTATAACTCGAGACCGGCTGGGTGTACCAACGTAACATTTGGTACAGGTATCCATCAGAGGCACGACACTTATCAGTGATGTAACTCTTCTCCGTACCTCTCATAAAAGGGGGCCTACCCCCTTAAAATACATGCTGAAATAGGCGTAGAAGGACGAGACAAAGCTCATTTTCAGCCTATCAATGTGAGAGACAAAAGTCGGGTCCCCGAAACCCACATTTTAAGGCCCTAAGACCAACCGTTTTTGAGATATTCCCAGAAAACTAATTTCATTTAATAAACTAATGAACGAATACAAGCCAGTAACCATGGCAACAGATTCTCAGAGGTCCATCTATTGCTGTAAGACGCAATGCAATTCCATTAATTACATTAGTGTGAAAGTTTGCAAACGGCTAGAAGGTTATCACGGAACCAAATTAAGCCGTAAAATTCATCAATACTTATAATGCGCTTAAGGGGATCAAGGGGTACTCTAGAATTTTTTCACGCGATTTACACCTGCGGGTGTGGTACGGCAGGTCTATTATATTCCTATCCCCATATTATTCATTCATTCATTTCGTATAGGCCATCTATGGATCGCGTCATTCCAACTGTCTCCTACTGGCTTTGATGTTTGCTCGGTACGCCCGCATTCGTTCTTGATGGACTTCCTTCCGTTCCTGGGTCCAAATCTTTCCCGTTTTCAGCTTCGGTTTTTCTTGGAAACCTTTGCTAGCTTGAAATTTCCTTTTGAGTGGAGCGCGCTCCTGAATGTCTGTTGGTGTAATCCCCACTTCTTTCAGATCTTTATCCAGTTCTATGAACCAGGCCCATTTTGTTTTCCTCTCCTGAAAGTAAGTTATGTTGCGGTTGGTCAGTCTCGCTGGGCTCATTCGTTTCACATGCCCAAAAAATGGTATCCTTCTCTTCCGGTTGACGTTACTTATCTTCCCCACATGAGTATATAGTTCATGGTTATGCCGTCTTCTGTATTCCCCATTGTCTTTGATGGAACCCAATATCTTTCTCAAAATCTTCCTTTCTTTGGCCTCCAGTTTTTCGACCAAGCCTTTTTTGTTCATCGTGAGGCATTCAGAAGCATGCAAGACCTCCGGACGGATGACACTGCAGTAATGATTTAGTTTTGCGTTGAAGGATATTGACCTTTTCTTATAGATGTCCTTAGTTAAATGGTAGGCCATTTCCATTTTGCTCATGCGTGATGTGAATGCTTCTTTCTCTGATAATATCCCTTCCCTGACCCGTCCTTAAAAGAAAAGTACATGGCCATTGGCTGCATTAATAATAAAAAATAGGTGTTATAATTTCTCCCTATATTATACACTATTATTAGTATTATATTATGGCGTACAACGACGAGACAAATCCCCTCGGTGCCAGAAACAAAACTCGGGGGCCCTAAAGGGTCCTCGAAAACTACATTATAAGGCTCTAAATCCAACAGTTCCTGAAATATTCCCAGAAAACTAATTTAGTTTAATTTAACAAACTAATGAAGGAATGCAAATCTATAACCATGAGAACATTATCTCAAGGGGTGGCATACAACTTTCCTTCTATTTCTGTAAGAAGCAATGTCACTCCATTTATTACATTTCTGTGAAAGTTTGCAAATGGCTATGAGGTTATCACGGAACTAACGTAGACTGTATAATTCATCAATGCAATTAAGGGGGTCAAGGGGTAACCTAGAAACTTTTTCATGCAATTTTCACGTTCGACATATAGTACAGAAGGTCTATTATATCTCCAAACAGCAACATTATTGTCAAAAATTCCTGAATTGAACCAGCATTTTTTGCGGCTTTTAGGAATTTGGGCAATTTGAGGCTAAAGAACCAGAATTTTCATGCACCACAAGCCTTTATAATTTATGAAAGGGGTCTTCCTGTGTATGGGCACCTAGCACAACGTAGAGGGTCAGTTTTTATGTGACGTGTATTGCGTTTCGTCTACAAGGCTTTCAATTCTATTTCACGTCAGGAAGTACACGTTAGGTGAATTTAGTCTGAGAGCACATTTTAACTTTTTTTTTTGTCGACATACGGGTTCATCGTAAGGATGATTTTGTTTGATACTGTGAGGTAGATATACCCATATTTGGATATCTGGGTAATATGTTGTAGACAATAGAATTGTCTGTCTGTCTTTCTGTGTATCTTTATGTACGCCTATGCCTCGTGTTCGGATGCTTGGTGCATCGTAAAATTAGGTATGGTAACCATGAGAGTCAATACACCAATCATTTATAAAACTCTTCACCGTACTTTTCATACAGTAGAAGAGTGGATATAGAGAAAAACTTCTCAATACATGCTAAAATAGGCGAAATATAAAAATTATCCTAGAAGGACGACCAAAGCATATGTTGCGCTTCTCAATGTGAGACACAAAATTCGGGAGTCTATAAAGGGTCTCCGAAAACTACATTTTAAGGGCCTTAAATTAGTAGTGTGTGTGATATTCCCAGAAAAGTAACTTCGTTCTGATAAACTTGAAGGAATGACATACCGCTAACCATTGCAACAGTAGCTCAATTGATAATGTCTGGTGTTAACAACGAACACCGTTCGAAGAACGGGTACTTCTGCTAGTAACCTATAAATTTTGCTACACACTACGAATTTCAGTGGTAGGTTCTCTTACACGCCAAAAATCTATGACATGGTCCCGCTGGCTTTACTTCCCCTACGAAGGATGGCATAGTGAAGGATTTTAACGCTCTTAAAACTCCGACGGCTTTTCTGAGAACTGATGACGCAAATCTTTTTATTAGCTTCGTTTAAAATAAAATGTCGGACTACACATGAGCTATTTATAGTTATGGCACGCCGCAAAATGTCAGCAGTACTGTAACGTCGTATTGTTTAAGGTTCAAGTTTATGACGAGTGAATGCTGGTACCAGTATTGTAACACACTTCTCACCAAGTTTTATGGCCAGCTAGCAATAATGAGAAACAGAGCCAAACTTCTCATGACCTGCCTTCCATACTGAAGGTCTTCAGTGCTCAATGACTTATTGGGCAACAGCGCCCAGAGTATGGTCATGTGTTTCAATTGCAAGAAGGTCATACGACGACAAAGACTAACGTTGAGAGGGAGACACAATTGAATGGCGTATACAGTAACTGATGTATTACATACTGCACCATTCTGTACAGTATATCAACTCTAAAAGCGGTGTGGAGAAAATTAGGCAATGACCACGTTACTAACAGCTCTACATTTTTTCTTAGAACTGATTTATAATTAAATAACAACTTTTTACTCAGCAAACACGTATTTAAGCTCAATTATATTAGGCATTATATTATATGCATAAATTCGTGCTGACCAACTTAAGCAATACTAAAAATCCGTTCAAAACTTTCTGAACCAATTCAAGATAAAGAGATGAAAGATTAATTTGTTATAAACTTTCAAGTCGTGTATTACATTCACCACAAATAATAAATTTAATAAATATTGAATAAGACTCGAATATGAAATTACAATCGGGATTCGAGCCCGTATCTCCAATATTCCAGGCAGGCGATTTTAGCCAGTTACACCACCGTAGCCATGCCACGATTAGAACACATTTTCATGTCTTAAATTAAGAGAGCACTTGCGTATTCTCTAGAGAGATATTCTCTAAATTCATTGCTCTGATTCACAATTTTAATGTCACTATAGTTGCTTTAGACCGAAGAATGAATTAGTGGTAAAAGAACCATCAATATTATCTTGTTGTGCTGTAATTGTATTACTTTCTAACGATTCCATAGAAAATAAATAAGCGGCTATGATTATGGCAACGGCTTTTTCATTACTAGCACCTTCTAAGTCTTAATTTTTATTTCATTTTTGGTGATAACCTGGTCAATTTTCTTATTTTGTTCAGGGATTCATGCTCAGATGTCCTTCAGGATGCCGCATGATCCTAAGGAAGAAAATTTGAATACCCATGCATTTAACTTGTACAGGTGAGATTAAAACAAGCTACCGGTTTATTCTTTTTAAGGAAATTCAAAATATTAGCCACTTCTTGTTTCTATCACCAGGTAACGTCTTGTGCGCTTCTGACCACACCGTGTCGAATCCAGGTCATCGTAGGCCCACACGTATTGCAGAACACCACTGCACGTAGTTATCATAACATTCAACTGTCACTGGTCACCTCGCTGACAGATATGCACTCCAAGCTGGTCGATGAAATTGCATTCGCTGATTACAGTCACAACTCGGAAGATAAACTCTGCAAACTGTGTCAACCATGGATACAGAAGAGGCATGAGAAGATATCGATCTGAAAGTCATGTTCGTTAGCAAACCATTAAATGCGAACCACTTAGTGTAGTCATGTGATTCTTCTTTTCTTTCTGTATAATCAGAAAACGTTTTTCTTTATTCTAACTGTGTGAAAAATCCCCTACTGTGAAAAACTTGTCTAAGCCCCCGTGATATTTGGTGGGGCGAGAACGATTGCCTGTGCGCTGCAAGTCTGTTCGGGCTGATGACCTAAAATAATTTTAAAATGACTGCAAAAATATTATAAAATGACCCGGAAACATGGATTTTCTTATTTAACAGATATGACACAAATATGACATATTCATTTGAAATAATAATTCTGAAAATCTACAGCCTGCTTGCAGTCACCGACCGGGTCAGAGAATGGAATGAATGAAGCACCCATCTAGCGGCGAGGATATGAATTGTGCTGGCTGTCGAAGCCTGTCGAACTCCCCTGGGGCAATGATTAAATGAATGACTGATGAAATGAAATGATAGTGGAGCGTGTTGCTGGGATGAAAGTTGTGACAGGGAAAACCGGAGTACCCGGAGAAAAACCTGTCTGCCTCCGCTTTGTCCAGCACAAATCTCACATGGAGTGACTGGGGTTTGAACCACGGACCCTGCGGTGAGAGGCCGGCATGTTGCCGCCTAAGCCACGGAGGCTATTCATTTGAATGGTAGGCTCATTTTACACTGAATTTACTCATCGAGTTGATATAGGCTAGGTATATTTATGTCGCTCACAAACTTTCACTCCACAAATTTTGCAGAAAAGAATTTCACCAATGGTAGAAAATATATTCTTACTGAATTCCAAGATTATTTCGTTGAAATGAGCAGCCCTAGATGGCTTTAATTTTGGCAACCTAAAACACTCGAAATAACAATCGCTGCCGATAACACAAATCCACTCAACACACGTATGGTTGCACTGAGGTACTTAACCAGACTGGTATTAATGGGCTTACTGTAGTCTGCCCTGCTACTATAGCTTTCAACATCGCTCCCAGATTAGTTGCAAGCGCTGGTTTGGCTCCTGTTATGCGGACATTTCCAAAATGTATGGACTGAACAAAATTACTTTAGACTTCGATCTACAATGAGATGTGAAGATTCTCATGTCTCCGCATTCATCCTCACTTTAAGTTCCGATAATATCCAACATGATACCACACCCAAACATGCATCAATACACTCAAAAATATGAGAAAAATTACTCAAGAAAGTAAAAAAATAGTCTAATATATTCCATAAAATTGCCAAATATTGATGTATACTTTTAGAAAATAACATTTCATAAATCTTAATGGAATACCAATAGGTATTTAATAAATCTACTACACCTTAGTCAATAACGTTGAATTAATACACATTAATAAATACCAGTTTCGGCCTTCTTCAGTTGTCATAAAAAAGAAAAGAAAACTATTGTAATTACGAGCAAAGTTTTGAAATAATATTTTACTTGGTTTTTAACTATAAAAAATGTATAGAAATAGTAAAATAAAACAGATCTGTAACAAATGTGGGCTTTAATTGGATAATATAACAAGTAGTTCCGTGAAGAACTATACAGCCTATTTTCATATATCCTACTCATATTAATTGCCTCTATCAACATACGAAATTTCAGTTTGATTGCTATGTTAGATTCTTAGATACTGAGAACCGACTAAATATTTCAGTTGGTAGACTGGTTGGATTTTTATTTATGTACTATTACATGAAGATTATTGTGTACATGTGGTTTTTAGACTTCAATCGCATGATTAGGACACAAGAAGTAAAAACGAGATTTTAAAATTTCGCACAGCTGACATCTTGTGGTTATGAAAACAATTGAAATAAATTAGATACCGGTGGATTAACATTTGTATAAGCATTAACGTGCAAAGTTTCACTGCACTCAGATGGTTAAATCGCGAGAAACGTACATTTAAATATTTATATTTCGCGTCGCCGCCATGTTGGATTTGTGCTCACCAGGTTTCTAGAAGTCATATAGGTGAACTTACGTTCATAGCCTCTATGAACATAAAAAAAAATCAGTTTGATTGCTGGAAAAGATTCTTAGACATTGAGAACCGTCAAAATATTTCGGATGCTCGCTATTTTGGATTGTTATATGTATAGGCCATTAAGTTATGTACCATTAAAGGAAAATTATTGCGTAGCTTCATTATTCAAACTTTCACTTCGATCGCATGATTACGACACAAGAATAAAAACTTAATTTTAAAATTTCGCGCAGCCGCCATCTTCAGCTTATGAAAACAATTGAACTAAATTAGATGCCAGTGAATGACAATATGTATAATCATTTATTGTACAACATTTCAATGTGCTCATATGATTAAATCACGAGAAAAATGTATTAGAATGTGTCAACTTCGCTTGGCCGCCATGTTCGTTTCGTAGTTTACAGGTTTTTGAAAATTACATAGATAAAATTGTAGCAGTGCTCTTTATCACCGTACAAAATTTCACGTTGATATCATAAATAGTTTCGGAGATATTGAATGCCTGTGAAATATTTCGCACAGCCGCCATTTTGAGGTTATGCAAACAATTGAACCAAATTAGATGTCGGTGCATTACAATGTATATAAACATATACTGTGCCAAGTTTCAAGCGTTTGGTTGGTTAAATCGCGAGAAACGTCCATTTAAAAGTCGCAATTTCGCTTGGCCGCCATGTTGGTTTTGTAGTTACCAGATTTCCAAAGGTCACATAAGTGAATTTCTAGTAGTTCCCTTTATCACCATACAAAATTCCAGGGTGTTATCGGTAATAGTTTCGGAGATATTGAATGCTGGTGAAATATTTCGCACAGCCGCCATGTTGGATTGGTGAGACGTAACAAAATTTGAAGAGCACGGTCGGGGTCGCCCGGAATAAAGCTATGAACTTACCGAGTTTCATTGAAATCTCTCCAGCCGTTTAGATTTTATTAGGGGGACACACACACACCAATCACACACACACATACGCACACACACACGGACAAAAGGTGATCTCATAAGCCTATGTTTTAGGTAGATTTCATTAGAAAGCTAACTATTGCAATGTTTCGACTTCCGGAAAATTTCGACATATCTTCGCGTTTCACATTCCCCAGACCCCAAAACCACCGTCAGTTCAAAAGTTTTTGAACCCTTGCAAAGAAGCATATGAGACTCAGTTTCGGGGGGTGTAACGGTTCATATCGTAAGTTGTTGTCAAAGCGCTTCATTAACTTGCAGGGTAACATATAACAAAATAACATGCAGGAAAGAGTGAAGCCAGGGTTAAAACAAATGAATTTAATAAACAAATCACCATATTTACACTCAACAATTAACAAAACAAAACTCCCATATGACTCCCACTTAAAAAAATGCCAAAAACTAGGCCAAAATCTCTGGAGAGATTAATTACATGGACCAAGTGTCCCTAAAGATAAAATAACAAAAGTGACTATGTATGCGCGTATGTCGTTCTACATGCATCACGATGTGTACAAACGAATGCGTGATTCGTCATCATCCAGAATAATCATTCAGACAACGAATCCGCATTTCTTAGAGCTAGACCGACACGGGGGAACACAACTACAATACTTAAAAACTAAACCGACACGTCCTAGACCTAATATAAACAACACAAAAAAAATCCGTGTGAAATCGGAATCAAATTGCCGTAGCAACATTTACTGCCTAAAAACTTAGGACTTCTCACACAAATCAACACAAGTACATTAACACGTGACCAATAAAAAATTACACATATGACCGCCGTCAATATTTACAAGTACTCTACCACTACACCGCACAGGTGTGACAGTAATTACATGAATCGAGTCATAAACAAAGCAATAGGCTCACGGCCAACATTTACGTTATTAATACAATGTTTTACCCATACAACGTACAAGAAGCCGTTACACACATGGCGAACTCCCCAAATTAATTATGGCTTAAAAAAATAACCATCACAATGAACAGGTTTGCTACATGAAAGCTTACGGGGGCCAGTCGGACAATCAGGACTGCCTATCAAAATAAGTCACAGGCAAAACGGGCGATTTGTGGAACTCTGCATATCTGTCAACCCACGTGTCAATAACCTCGACCTCCCAGGACATGGGGTCGAATCTCGAAGAAGTGTGCCCCAAAGCACAATAATACGTGTGTGTGTGTCAGAATAAATATGGACAAGAAACAGCGGTCTCCCTAGAGCACCCTGTCTTTCCATCAAAAATACAACAGCAACAAAAATATGAGGGCGGTAGGACCTCTACCCCCTCCTCATGTAGAATCAACACACACTTGACACAGTAACACACACAGAATCACACGTATGGGTTTTGACAGACCCTGAAATAAAAAGACATAAATATATTCCACTTGCTGGCGCCACCGTTCTATGCCGTGACTAGTTAACCTGAAAAGGGCTCAAGAAAAATCTATCAAAATTAGAACGAAGGTGTTCTACAAATTACATTTTAAGTTGGTGCGCTTGGCAACCCTAATATGAATAATAACCTGTTCAGCAAATATCTTACAGTAATTACCTCCCATTCCTATTTCAAATATTAACGTTCATAAAACACCATTTATCGAATGTAACGCGTTTCGCATTTGCATGGATAAAAATCACGTACGCACGCCGCGCACATTAAATATGACTCCCAAAGAAAAACAAATATACAACAAACACTTTGGCCACGCGCCAACGGACATTTAAAACATTTAGGGTCGGTGCAAGAAAAACTCTAAAACAACAAGAAAAGAAACTGAACTATTTACAAAAGTTCCCTGGCCAAATCTAACTACATAATTGAAATAATTCAATTGTTGTACATCACCGATCAGCTTGTAGAACTTAAGGCATCCTTCTCAGCCCATTGCCCTTATGGACAATTAACACTCCATCGTGGTCGTCTGCGTTGAATCGTTGAAGATCATCCCAACTCCAAACCACGTGTTGAGCATCTTGGTATCGACTCCTTGGCAGAAAAGTTCAATGTTAATTATTTGACCTAGCTATAATCGCTTGCAGGTTACTCAATTCGCCCACAAATTGTCCTAATGCGATTAATTGCGAAGACTTGCCCTAGATATGTCGCACACACGCATAATAAACACATAAAAAATACACTGAAATTTGTACATAAAATATACACGTCGAGACCACGTCACTGGCTCGATAATAAGTTTAAAATCTTGACCGCACAGGCAGTCGCTATCTTGCTCGGTATTTCCGTACTGTACTGTTGACCTTCGCTCTGGTGAGCGCTAATTAGGCTGTTACAAGACTTGCCCCTCAGAGCTGAAATAGTCGTCTTCAAGAAAATGTTACAAGTCACCACGCACACTGCGTGAATATATTAGCTCACAAAATTAAATTGATTTCAGATAAAACGTACTAGAGCTTTAAAATTCGTTAATACAACTGATGTGAAATTTAGCTCCTCAGAGCTCACAATTAAAATAACTTCAACTAATTCAGAGCGTTAAAATATCGTTGCACAAACGGGCGTGAAGTTAGCCTCTCAAGGCTCCAAAACGAATGAACTTAGAGTAGCGTCATGCCAAACTATTTATTAGAAACTGACAGGGGACGGAGGAGTGGGGTGGTTTTGGATAAAAATTTCCAGAGTTTTTATCTCACAAATATGGGACTAGTGTCAATCTTCTTCAAATAAATCAAACGTCTCAATGCACTCGTGCGGAGGTCAGTCGGTTCGGCGGTTCTTTAGATAATCAATTCCGCGGGCTTTTTACTACTGACGCTGTCCATCGCGTGATCATGGCTTGGTCTCTCGTGATTGGCTGATTCAATCGTAGGTTCGTTGCAAGTGACTCGTGATCATTCCTTTATGCTTCCAATTCAGGAGCAAGTAGTTGCTCAATTTGGCCTTGAACCCGGCTAAATCTGACCGTCCCCCAAGAATAGCTGCCAGCTCTGCTCCTGTGGCAATAATTACGAAACGCTAGCCTGCCTTTTATCCATGTCCACTTTCTCAAGTACTGCCTGGGCTGCAGTAATAATAATAATAAATATGAATACTTATTTATCGTAGATCAATAAGGGTTCAATATATACATATGTCTATATATATGTATATCAGTTTCTTGTGGACACGATAACTGCCGTAATTTTGCACCAATCTCTTTGAATTTTTTACCGAATATATATACCTATAAAATCTCGGTCGAGTTCGTTACTGGGCTAAATCGGTCGAAGGGGGTGAATATGGGGGGCTTTTTTCGAAAAGTGAAATATTGCTATAACTCTCTTAATATGAGAAATATCGAATCCGTTCCAAGTTCATACTCTGTGTCGGATAAAGCCCAAAAATTTATGTTTGAAGAGATTTTTTTATAGCACCAACCACTGACCAAAGGGGTGGGAAAAAGTGGGTTTTTCGGGAAACATTAATCATATCTCTCTTAATAGGCACAATATCAAAACCGTACAAAATGGACAATATTCCCCTAATAATTACCTAAAACTTTTGTCTGAAAGAATTTTTGATATGACCCACCATTACGCCAAGGGATGAGAAAAATGATTTCGGAATTATAAGAAAATGCCAAGAGCTATCAGTGGTTGCCATGGCAACACTACTAAATTGATGAGGGATGAGCCATCAGACGTTGCCATGACAACGCACTTGCACGAGATCAGATTCAAATTTCCATCTGACTAAGTGTGAAGCGGCTTCGGTGACGTAACTGGTAGCATGCTGAACTTCTACGCCCAAGGTCGCGGGTTCAAAGCCGGCCAAAGTCGTCGGATTTTCTAAGAGCGCTAAAAGTCCCTTACTATGCTTTTCTTTGGAGGGGAAGTTCCAACGTTCGTTGCGAGTTGCTGGTTGCGGTGGCATCTAGTAGCGGGGTTCACAGCTAGGTGTCATTGACGGTAGTATCTGGTAGCTGGTAGAATGCTGAACTTCTACGCCCAAGGTTGCGGGTTCAAAGCCGTCCAAAGTCGTCCGATTTTCTAAGAGCACTAAAATCCCTCACTATGCTTTCCTTTGGAGGGGAAGTTCCAACGTTCGTTGCGAGTTGCTGGTTGCGGTGGCATCTAGCAGCCAAGTTCACAGCTAGGTGTCGTTGACGGTAGTATCTGGTAGCAACATTAGGAACTACTGCTTGAAAGTGACTGTCCGCAGTCCTTACCTGAATTACAGACTAATACAGCCATCACAATTCACACCGTTTATCAGACAGATTCTACACTCACCCAAAGTACACGGGGTTACATGACCGCGTTGTCGCAGCCCCTAAACTGAGGAACCAGCCAAAATCTCTGCGGGAGATATAATTTTGCGTGAAGAAGTAACAGACCGTTACATAGTTACACATCAGTGTCGAAACCTTGCATAAGGACAGTGTGACCACAAGTATAACAAGTAGTTCGGTGAAGAACTATACAGCCTATTTTCATATATCCTACTAATGTTAATTGCCACTATCACCATACACAATTTCTGTTTGATTGCTGTAATAGATTCGTAGATATTAAGAACCGACTAAATATTTCGGATGGTCGCCATGTTGGATTTTATATATGTAGGTCCTAGAGTTATGTACTGTTACATGCAGATTATTGTGAACGTGTAGTATTCAAACTTCAATCGCATAATTAGGACACAAGAAAAAACAAGGAGATTTTAAAATTTTTCACAGCTGCCATCTTGAGGTTATGGAAACAACTGAAATAAATTAGATGCCAGTGGATTAACATTCGTATAAGGATTTACTGTACCAAGTTTCACTGCACTCGGATGGCTAAATTGCGAGAAACGTCCATGTGAATATTTATAATTCGCGTCACCGCCATGTTGGATTTGTGATCACCAGGTTATTTAAAGTCCTATAGGTGAACTTAAGTTCATAGCCCCTATGAACATTAAAAAATGCAGTTTGATTGCTAAAATAGATTCGTAGATATTCAGTATCGTCTAAATATTTCGGATGGTCGCCATGTTGGATTGTTAAATGTATAGGCCATAGAGTCATGTACCATTAAAGGAAAATTATTGCGTAGGTTCATTATTCAAACTTTCACTTCGATCGCATGACTACATCACAAGAAATAAAAACTTAATTTTAAAATTCGCACAGCCGCCATCTTGAGGTTATGTAAACAATTGAACTAAATTAGATACCAGAGGATTACAATGTGTATAAATATTTCCTGTGCCTGGTTTCAGTGCGCTTGGAACATTAAATCGTGAGAAAGGTCTATTTAAAATTTTCTAATTCGCTTGGCCGCCATGTTCGTTTTGTAGTCAACCGGTTTTTGAAAGTCTTATAGATGGACTTCCAGTAGTGCCCTTTATCTCCGTACAAAATTTTAGGGAGATACCGCTAATAGTTTCAGAGATATAGAATGCCGGTGAAATATTTCGCACATCCGCCATCTTGTGATTATGTAATCCATTGAACGAAGTTAGATGTCGGTGCATTACAATGTATATAAACATATACTGTACCAAGTTTCATTGCGTTTGGTTGGTCAAATCACGAGAAACGTCTATTTAAAAGTCGCAAATTCGCTTGGCCTCCATGTTGGTTTTGTAGTTACCAGGTTTTCAAAAGTCACATAAGTGAACTTATAGTAGTTCCCTCTATCACCATAGAAAATGTCAGGGTAATATCGGTAATAGTTTCGGAGATATTGAATGCTGGTGAAATATTTCGCACAGCCGCCATGTTGGATTGGAGAGACGTAACAAAATTTGAAGGGCACGGTCGAGGTCGCCGGGAATAGTGCTATGAACCTTCCGAGTTTCATTGAAATCGCTCCTGTCGTTTAGATTTTATTAGGGGGGGACACACACACGAATCACACACACACACACACACACACACGCACACACACACGGACAAAAGGTGATCTCATAAGCCTATTTTTTCAAAATTGAAAATAGGCTAAAAATGGACTCCAAATGACAAGAAGGTTACCGTCATCATAAGACAATAAAATGTTTAAAATATGCATAAAATGACGAAAAACAAAGTTAATTAATCTCCAATTATAAAATACTTTCTCGCAATGAAAGAGGTCTGATCCTTCTACGAAAACCTGCATATTCTGCCTATTTTCGCCTATCCCCAAGTTTGTCCGGTGAAATCTACCTCCGCCTTCCGGCGTGCCGAGAGGACTTTTTTGTTGTTTTTTTTTTTTTTTTTTCAAAGTTGAAACAAGTAGTTCCGTGAAGAACTATACAGCCTATTTTCTTATATCCTACTTATGTTAATTGCCTCTATCTACACACAAAATTTCAGTTTGATTGCTGTGTGTAATAGATTCGTAGATATTGAGAACCGACTAAATATTTCGGATGGTCACCATGTTGGATTTTATATATGTAGGTCTTAGAGTTATATACTGTTACATGGAGATTATTGTGTACGTGTAGCATTCAAACTTCAATCGCATGATTAGGACACAAGAAGTAACAAGGAGGTTTTAAAATTTCGTACAGTTGCCATCTTGTGGTTATGGAAACAATTGAAATAAATTAGATGCCAGTGGATTAACATTCGTATAAGTATTTACTGTACCAAGTTTCACTGCACTCGGATGGTTAAATTGCGAGAAACGTCCATGTGAATATTTATATTTCGCGTCGCCGCCATGTTGGATTTGTGATCACCAGGTTATTTAAAGTCCTATAGGTGAACTTAAGTTCATAGCCCCTATGAAAAAAAAACCAGTTTGATTGCTATAATTGATTCGAAGATATTCAGAGCCGTCTTAATATTTCGGATGGTCGCCATGTTGGATTGTTAAATGTATAGGCCATAGAGTCGTGTACCATTAAAGGAAATTTATTGAGTAGGTTCATTATTCAAACTTTCACATTGATCGCATGATTACGACACAAGAAATAAAAACTTAATTTTAAAATTCACAAAGCCGCCATATTGAGGTTATGTAAACAATTGAACTAAATTAGATACCAGTGTATTACAATGAGTATAAACATTTCCTGTACCGGATTTCATTGCGTCTGGAACATTAAATCGCCAGAAAGGTGTATTTAAAAATTTCAAATTCGCTTGGCCGCCATGTTCGTTTTGTAATTAACCGGTTTTTGAAAGTCTTACAGATGAACTTCCAGTAGTGCCCTTTATCTTCGTACAAAATTTCAGGGTGATGCCGCTAATAGTTTCAGAGATATAGAATGCCGGTGAAATATTTCGCAGATCCGCCATCTTGTGGTTATGTAAACAATTGATCCAAGTTAGATGTCGGTGCATTACAATGTGTATAAACATATACTGTTCCAAGTGTTACTGCGTTTGGTTGGTTAAATCGCGAGAAACGTCTATTTAAAAGTCGCAAATTCGCGTGGCCGCCATGTTGGTTTCGTAGTTACCAGTTCTTCAAAAGTCACATAGGTGAACTTCTAGTAGTTCCCTTTATCACCGTAAAAAATTCCAGGGTGATGTCGGGAATAGTTTCGGAGATATTGAATGCTGGTGAAATATTTCGCACAGCCACAATGTTGGATTGGTGAGACGTAACAAAATTTGAAAGGCTTGGTCTGGGTCTTCCGGAATAGTGCTATGAACTTACCGAGTTTCTTTGAAATTGTTCCAGCTGTTTAGAAGTTATTAGGGGGACATACATACATACATACATACATACATACATACATACATACACACACACGAATCACACACACCCATACGCACACACACGCGGACAAAAGGTGATCTCATAAGCCTATTTTTTTTTTTCAAAAATTGAAAATAGGCTAAAAGGAATGTTGTTAAAATGACATTTATCTAAATACTGTAGTTAATGTTTCCATATTCCTATAAAATATATTTTTTTCTTTAAAAATATCTTGAGATGGTCAACAATGTGTGATTACTCTTTGTGGAGTGGAGCATAGGTTGGAATATGTAGTGTATTTATTTTCTTGTTCAAACGGAAATTTTGAAGTGATATGGAAATGTTAATGGTCCTTTACAAAAAGACCTGCTGTGTTGTAATCTATGGTGTTGAAGTTGGATTTTGTCATAATATGTTAGTGTATGTGTTGGTTTTCATTTGTAGGTTCTCGTGACAAAAAAAAGTGACCAAAACATTACGTAATAAATTAGCATTTCTACAATGTGGGAACTATGATCAGGATTTCTGTTTAAGTTAACAATGTATGTGATGAACAAATTAAAAGATGACATGATATCAATATCCGGGCCCTATAGTAAAGCCATCATTACTTCCGACTTGACGTTTCAGTGTTATACTAGAGTTATCTAGCGGTCAGAAGGAAATTTACTTTAAATAGACAATCACAGGCAGTCATTCAAATCAATATATCACGAAAAATTGAGTTTCGTTCGGGATGTTGTGATTTAGCGGTCGAAACTCTAGCCTAGCACTGAAACGTCAAGTCGGAAGTAATGATGGCTTTACTTTTTTTTATATATATATATGTCATCGTTCTCTCCCTGCGGGGGCTAGGGGACATCGACGCTGCCGCCGAGCGTAGGTGATGGACATACCATTGTTCTACTAACGACTATTTGTAATTCATAACCCACGGCCGTGCTAAAGCTCACGCAAGCTTCCCAGAATTATCAGATCCGTACCAGGTGTCCTTCCGTCCGTTCTTTTGTCTGAACACTGTCTGACGTATTTCTGGCGACCAGTGACAATTACCTGGTGAGATTCCATTTTGTCTGCTTGGGACTCACAGAGATATAATTTCATAAGGAAGGGAGATAATAACAAATCAATCATCTGAAACTATCGTAAACTAACCTTCATTACCATCTTGGGACGAAAACTTCTATGTCATTTCTCAGCTACTGAAGAAAATAAAGAAGAGTTCTGTAAGAGAAAAATGGAGAAGAGGTTTGCCACCTAAATCGCTAATAGTGGAATAAATTACTCTAATGCTCCGTACACACTATCCTTCCCAATCGCCATCAGTATCCCGAAAACGATTCCATGCTGCACGATTAATCAGATGGCGATTGGTCACGTTAATAATCACGACCGGGTCAACCCTGCTTCCTTGTTGACGATTAACCCTAGAACGGTAGCACTAAGCAACGTTTTTATCGGTAGCGCTTCGCACCGGCGACGAATTCGATTCTAGAAACTGATAATAAATACCACATACGTCAACTTTTATTCATTCTCTGGACTAGCAGAATGGAGATTTTTGTGGAATTTTTGACGAAAAGCTGAAAACAACCACAACATTAAAAACAAAAATCAAAGTAAAAAGGAAAATTCAAAAATAAAATCGAAAGCAGAAAAAAACACAAAACCGAAAACACAAAGCAAATAGCAATTTTCATTAAAAGCAGAAAACAAACAAAAAACAAAAAACACAAAGCATAATGCAAAATTTAAAAGCTAAAGCAGAAAACTAACCAAAAACAAAAACCACAACGCAAAAAGCAAAATTAAAAAAGAAAAGCAGAATACAAATACAAAATCAAAAACAAAAAAGCAAAATTCAAAAGTAAAAGTAGAAAACTAACACAAAGCAAAAAAAAACAAATTTATAAAAGCAGAAAACAAGCACAAAACCAAAACCAAAAAAGAAAAACCCAAAGCAAAAAGCAAAATTCAAAAACAAAAGCAAAAAACGAATACAAAACCAAAAATAAAACCAGCAAAATTCAAGGAAAAAATCAAAAACAAACAGCAAAGAGAAAACAGTAGAAAACAACAAACACAAAACCAAAAACGCAATTAGTTCAGATTTGAGTCCCCTCATCCCCCTCCAGAAGCACATAGTAGCTACGCCCCTGCCCCCTTGCCTCTCTGTCCTGAGCTAATCGTTTCGTCTCTACATATCTACCACACCCTGACCACACCTTATATCCGATGCATTCTATTTAACACATTCTAACTTGGGCGAAGCGGTCCTTGAAAAACATTAATAATTTTTACAATGGCAATTATTGTTAAAAATAAATAGTTTACCAATATAAGTGTAATTAAATAACTTGTCTTTTATACAATTGGGTTAAAAGATAGTTTGACCCTACAGCTTTTGTCCGCAACCCTTCCTTCCATAACAAAGTTTGCTATTCCTCGATGTCTTAGAAAGTGTCCAACCAACCTATCTCTTCTCCTCATTAGCAGTCGCCAGAAACATCTCTCCTCTCTCACCCGTCCACCTCTTCATCTGTTGCTGTATCTACCCATCTGAGCTTCATCATTCTCCTGTAACACCACATTTCAAATGTTTCTATTCTCCTCTTTTCTGCTGCGCCAAAAGTCCCAACATGTTTCACTTCCATGGAGCGCTAAGCTCCAGAAAACGCTTTTAAATGTCATTATATTACCTAAATCTATATTTCATGTCAACAGATTCCTTTTCTGTAGAAATGCTTTTTGGCTGAGCCAACCTACTTTTTATATCCTCTTTGCTTCCTCCATCACTGGTTATTTTACTTCCAAAGTAGCAGAATTCTCCTACTTCCTTTAGTTTTTCAACTGCCAATTTGACGTCAATGGAGGTTTCTGATTTCTTCGGCTGCATTCCATTATTTTGATTTACATTTTTTGATTTTCATTATGAATTCTTTCCTCAAGACGGAGTCCATACTTTTTAAAAACTCGTTCAATTCTTGTGGTGAATCAGCTAGGAAAATTAACTTTATATATAGAGATTGCAGAAGTAAATGAAGTACTCTTTCAAAATGTATTACTACACATATTCAACTAATTAAATGGGATTACAATATCACCGACAGCGGTAGCTATGCTCACTAATGTGCCAGTGGCGGTTGGCGGATAATTGTTCTGGGTATTACACTATTTTCACTAAGGGGGGAGGGAGGTGGAGGGTAAAAGACTGATTAATATCACAGAAAACTGTACTTAAATCCGCGGTAAAACGAATGTACCCCATTCATCACGAATTCTGCAGTTCATAGAACCACATTATCATCGGATTAAATGGATTATGAGTTAGTCTACGAGAAAAACTTCACGAGAATAAAACAACGTAAGTTATACACGAGGGCAAGGAGTTAGTTAGTTAGTTACTTAGTTAGTTAGTTATTGTTGTTTTGAGGGGCGGAACTACGAGGTCACCTGCCCCTTAGGGCAAGAAAGAACCGCGAGTGTCACAAGTACGCACAAATTACATTGCAAGACACAGTATCGACAGCTGATGGAGCATTTCGGATGTCTCCTCCCGCGCCTCGGCTCCTTTGTTGCAATCAGCGGGCAACGACCAGCCGAGTTAACTGTTGGGATAGGGCTTACTCGGTCTAGCATCTCTGCCAATCCCTTCACTATTGAGATCTGGTCGGTGCTTAGGCCTGGCAACGACCAAACGGACGAGATCTCCTAGACAGCGCGCTTCGCTTTCTCAGACAGTTCACAGTAACTTGCTAATACGATTTCCTAAATTACTTTATTAAAGAACAAAATTATTAATTCCTATACATATAACAAGAAACGTACACCGTTTATTACTAAAATAGTACATTATGCTACGAGCCTATAATGACAATAATTAAGACACGAGTATGTTTATAAAACGAGCGTATGCGAGTTATATAATTTCCATACGACAGTCTTAATTACCATTATAGGCGAGTTGCATACGACTGTTTATGTTCGACGATAATTATTATAACTATTTTATGTTTGAACATAAATATTCATAAATATCTGTCGAGATTTCGCCAGTTTCATGTACTGAACAGAGCGCATGGGACTCAGAGAATACCTTGTATTTGACCATGGCCTCTTCAATTACCCCCACTATGACACTAGGCCACGCAGTGAAATTTAAATTAGAAGGCCTTGGAACTCAGGGCAGGTGCGATGCTATCCTTACCTAACTGGTCAAACTACTGTTTATTGAGCTCTGATTGGTTGGAGAAACTGTCCCATAATGAAAACTTGTACTATAATGAGCCTCATTATGATACAGTTTTCTGACATATAATATTTACATTTCGACATCGTATTACAGTATTAATTGTTTTTCTTAAAGAAGCCTGGTCGTTGTTCAACACTGCTTCGTTATTACCGGCTGCCACTGTAATGCTCAGCGCTAGACCATGGAGCCAAGCTATCTGCGGACTCGGTAGACGTGAATTCGAACCCCACCGACGGCCGTCCTTGAAATGGTTTTCCGTGGTTTCCCCATTTTTAACTCCAGGCATATGCTGGATAGTACCTTTTGACAGGCCACGGCCGCTTCCTTCCACATCCTTGCCCAGGTTCATTCATCTTCATTCATGTCATTTCTCATTAACTCCTATCATGAGGTTAGCGTCAGGAAGGGCACCCGGCCCTAAAAATCATCCACTTCAAAGACATTCATCGCATATCATCCCTGACCCCGTTGGAACGGGAATATTAAGGGGTAGACATACAAATGAGATTACAATATCGCATGGAACATATAACGAGGAATTTAAAGAAATGACATGCAATCTTCATTTCGCACACTCTTAGTGATTAGTTGATTGGCTCACAGTAGTTTACTATCTGGCAGTGAAATCCCCAAGTCTATAAATAAGCAAGAATAAACAAGTGAATGAGAGCAATTACTGCAACTCAATTAAGTCACTGGCGCTTTCTAGCATGCTCCAGAAACTAAGCTAAGATTTTAACGATACATGAAGCTCGGCTTATTGATGTTAATTGACCTAATTTAGATTTCATATTTCTCGCCTTGATGCACTGTCGAAATCTAGTTAGGGTTTCACAAGTGAAAACCATAAGTTAAAGAACACTCTATCAAGGAGACAGTACAGAGCTATATTGCACTGTTTCTTGGTGTACTGTAGGGACTAGTATTCTTGGCTGTGTGTGCAAATGTTCAGGTTTGAATCCCGGCACTGCCAAAAAATTCAAGTCTGAGGATTGGAGCGGGGTTCACTCAGCCTCATGAGGAAGAACTGAGAATGTGTGGGTTCATTTCCAACTTCAGCCATCGTAGAAGTTGATTTCCGTGGTTCTTCATTTCTACTCCAGGCATATGCGGGGATGGTATCTAAAATGAGGACATAGCCGTTTCCTACCAAACCCTAGCTCCAACTACAAATACAATCACTAGTAGGCTTGTGGCCATCACACTGATACAGGTTGTCAGACAAATTCCAGCGGTTTCGGTGGTGTACTTGGTAGCATTCTGAGCTTCTATGCCAAAGGTCACGGGTTCAAACCCGGCCGGAGTCGTCGGATTTTTTAAGAGCGTTAAAAATCCCTCGAGATGTCTTCCTTCGGAGAGAAAGTAGGCCTAAAGCCGGCGGACCCATGTCATAGATTCATGGCATGTAAAAGGACCTTCCAATAACTGCGATTGTGAGAAGCTAAATATGTTGTTTAGATTTGATCAACGCCCTAATAAGTTCCAACGTTCGCCGCCAGGTGCCGGTTGCAGTGGCATCTAGTAGCCAAGTTTACAGCTAAGTATCGTTGACGGTAGCATTTGGTAGCAAAAGTAGGAACTACTTGAAATTGATCGTCTGCTGTCCTTACCTGAATTACTGATAACACACACTAATACAGCCATCACAATTAACACCGGTTATCAGACAGGTTCTATACACACCCAAAGCACGCGGTGCTAAATGACCGCGTTGTCGCAGCCCCTAAACTGAGGAACCAGCCAGAAAAATTCCAAACACACATCCAACAATACGCGTCACGCAACGTAACTGTGCTCGTTATATCGTGCACCACGGCAACGAGGGCATCTGCAGCATGTCTGGAGATCGCAGGTTCAAACCCCGAAGCTGACATTGGCTATCCTGAGTGTGGATTTTCCCCGGTTTTTACCACACTCCCTTATGGCAAATACCAGGATAGTACCTTACTTCAAGTCCCGGGACGCCTACGTCACCTCTTCTCCTAATATAGCTACACACCCGGCTATAGGCAATCATATAAATACAAGTTATCAGACAGACTCCTTATACACACCCAACTACACTGGGCTGATGACCAAAATAACCCCATCCCCTAAAATGAATTAACAACACATTCTAGAGATATTTGAAGCCATATCTTCAGTGTTGCCATATTGACAATTAATATTGCAACTTTTAAGTAGGCTGACACAATATTATCCCAATTAACTTACTAAATGCGAAAGACAGCCTGAAAAAACTACATGTGATCAAAATAATATTTGTAATGGATTACAGAAGAGGGATATTTATCTTTCAGGATGCTTTTTGCATTCTCAGTGATTAGATTTATATTTATCTAATTATTTATTTATTTAATTATTTATTTATTTGTTTATTTATTTATTTATTTATTTATTTATTCATCGTATGGCCTTTGGTACCGGGAGTGTCAGAGGACATGTTCGGCTCGCCAGAGGCTGTAGCTGCTTCAAGCGGACACCCATAGGGTGAGCTACAAGTTCCGTTCAATTTCAAATAGTTCCAACTTTCGCTACCACATGTCCCTGATACCTAGTGGTGAACGTTGGAACATTGATAGAGCGTTCCAACGAAATCTAACCTAGAACTTTAGCTTCACACAAGTTTAGTCTGTGCCATAAATCTATGACATGGGGCCGCCGTCTTTACTTTCCCCGCGAAGGAAGGTATACTGAAGGATTTTAACGCTCTTAAAAACTCCGACGACTTCGGCCGGGTTTGAACCCGCTATCTTGGGCACAGCAGTTCAACATGCTACCAACTACACCACCGATTTATATTATGTTGACCGACTGAAAAGTTGCAATATCAATTAACAACCTACTACACGGAGATAAATGACCACGATAACACAAAGCCCCTGGTTGAATCAAGAACAATAACAATGATAAAGCTAACAAATGAATATTTTTTTATTATATACTGTTAACTACCTGTCAAGAAAGGAGAGAGCATACTATGGACTAGTGTAGTGTTAGGATGGAGGAAAGGGTGTGTCGGATCATTATTCTCGCCGTCTGAGTGGAACCATATGTTCCAGTCTCTGCTCTGTTTTTGTTAGTGAACCAGCCTAATGAGCAGAAATATAACACAGATGTTGGTCTTCTGTTCGCTGCAGTGTGCCTTTCTAACGCAGGTCCATCTTCTTCGAAGAAAATGGTGATTACTAAAGTCCTGAACTGTAAATTCTGCATGTCGTAGGCGAATCGAAGATATTCAGGATTATGTAATCAAAGAATGCTATCAAAAGTAAAGCCCTGCGTGGATACGGGTATCCACGGATAAACATTCAAAATATTTCGCCAAGATATAGTTTGCGAGGCTGTGGGGATAGCGAATAAACTGCGGATAATGTTTGGAGTAAATTTGCGGATAGTTTTTGGATTACAATCCGAACGTGTAGAATATAATTGCTAGGACTCGGATGTTATAGAGTGACTCATATTTTTCCGACTAGTTCTTTTTATGACAAATGTAAGATGATGATTTAAGCTAATAACATTCAAATTATGTCCTTAAGCATATTTAACACTCCGAACTATAAAGGGTTGCAATTCCAGCTGTAATACCATTCATTTTAAAGATAGCCCTTGACATGCATATCCTAAGACAACGACTTTCTCCTCAAATGTCTAAATGTGTTGCTTTATGCTTTACCTGATTAAAAACAGTAGATTCGGATAACAAACGTGCGGATGCGAATTAAAGTCGTGCGGATGCGAGGTGGATGCGAATTAAAGTCGTGCGGATGCGAGGTGGATGCGGATTAAAGTCGTGCGGATGCGAGGTGGATGCGGATTAAAGTCGTGCGGATGCGAGGTGGATGCGGATTAAAGTCGTGCGGATGCGAGGTGGATGCGGATTAAAGTCGTGCGGATGCGAGGTGGATGCGAATTAAAGTCGTGCGAATGCGAGGTGGATGCGAATTAAAGTCGTGCGGATGCGAGGTGGATGCGAATTAAAGTCGTACGGATGCGAGGTGGATGCGAATTAAAGTCGTGCGGATGCGAGGTGGATGCGAATTAAAGTCGTGCGGATGCGAGGTGGATGCGGATTAAAGTCGTGCGGATGCGAGGTGGATGCGAATTAAAGTCGTGCGGATGCGAGGTGGATGCGAATTAAAGTCGTGCGGATGCGAGGTGGATGCGGATTAAAGTCGTGCGGATGCGAGGTGGATGCGAATTGAAGTCGTGCGGATGCGAGGTGGATGCGAATTAAAGTCGTGCGGATGCGAGGTGGATGCGGATTAAAGTCGTGCGGATGCGAGGTGGATGCGAATTGAAGTCGTGCGGATGCGAGGTGGATGCGAATTAAAGTCGTGCGGATGCGAGGTGGATGCGAATTAAAATCGTGCGGATGCGAGGTGGATGCGAATTAAAGTCGTGCGGATGCGAGGTGGATGCGAATTAAAGTCGTGCGGATGCGAGGTGGATGCGAATTAAAGTCGTGCGGATGCGAGGTGGATGCGGATTAAAGTCGTGCGGATGCGAGGTGGATGCGAATTGAAGTCGTGCGGATGCGAGGTGGATGCGAATTAAAGTCGTGCGGATGCGAGGTGGATGCGGATTAAAGTCGTGCGGATGCGAGGTGGATGCGAATTGAAGTCGTGCGGATGTGAGGTGGATGCGAATGAAAGTCGTGCGGATGCGAGGTGGATGCGAATTAAAGTCGTGCGGATGCGAGGTGGATGCGAATTAAAGTCGTGCGGATGCGAGGTGGATGCGAATTAAAGTCGTGCGGATGCGAGGTGGATGCGAATTAAAGTCGTGCGGATGCGAGGTGGACGCGGATAAAGTTTTTTTTATCCACTCAGGGTTATCTATACACATAGAAAACAAGAAGAACAAATCACTTATTCTGAGCTAAGAATTGTCCATTACGGGCAGGTACTTTCAACCATACAAAGACAAGTAGCTTCATCCATTCCATCTCCCAGATACTCCTGTTTAATTGTTATTGAAGTGTTATGTATAATTACTTATTTGTTATGTATATCCAATTTGCCACCGGGGGACACACCCCCAATTGTCAATGAATGAATGAATGAATGAATGAATGAAAAAAATCTCTCATCAAGGCGCGCAGGTCACCCACGGGCGTCGACTAGAATGACCTGCACTCTGGCTCTCAGGAGGACACACGACAAAAAGAAATCAGGTGAGGGTTGGGAAGGAGGCGGCTGTGACCTTAAGTTAGGAACCATCCCAGCATTTGCCTGGAGTAGAAGTGGGAAAACCAGGAAAAATCACTTCCAGGATGTTTGAGTGTACCCCGATCCAACCTGCAGACCAGAATTAAAATTCTTGGTAGACAAGAATCAAACTGGATCTCAAATGTGACAGCGAAGAATATTACCCACTGCGCCACTATGTGGTTCTTAAAATATTGAGTATCTTCTTTGAAATTATAGAATATAAAAAAGGCTGTTCACGTTAATTCCACGAATTAAGTCTGCATTGTAAGGACAAATTACATAATTTGAAACCTTGGCTCTAACTACACACATCAAAAAAAGTTTTGCATCACCTCGGTTCCAAGAGTTCCGGAACCTGTAAATACAAAGGGAATAGAGATCAACACAAACAACATTTCAGCTCGTTTTATTGCTCATGAGACCCACACATTGCATGTTGTACCATCATACAGCTAGACTTTCAGCATTTGTGGTCCAGATTGCAGTACACACCACTACCTCTAATACCCAGTAGCACGTCCTCTTGAAACACGACGTCCTGTGGCTGAACGAAACGCATTATTCAACATGGTGGCATTGCTGTCAGGGTTCCTCCGAGCGGCAATCCGTAAGTAGCGGTCATCCACTACAGTAGTAGCCCTTGGGCGGCCCGAGCGAGGCCTGTCATCGATAGTTCCTGTATCTCTGTACCTCCTCCATGTCCGAACAACATCGCTTTGGTTCACTCTGAGACGCCTGGAAACTTCCCTTGTTGAGAGCCCTTCTTGACACAAAGTATCAATGCGGACGCGATCGAACTGCGGTATTGACCTTCTAGGCATGGTAGAACTACAGACAACATGAGCAGCGTACCTTCGTCCTGGTGGAATGACTGGAACTGATCGGCTGTCGTACCCCCTCCGTCTGATAGGCCCTGCTCATGCATGGTTGTTTACATCTTTGAGCAGTTTTAGTGACATCTATGAACAGTCAAAGGGACTGTATCTTGGATACAATATACACAGTCAACGTCTATATGCCGGAGATCTGGGAACCGAGGTGATGCAAAACTTTTTTTGATGTGTGTATTTGCCATGCTAACATTCAGTCAATCAAACCATGCACGTTCGAGCTGTTGATCGGAAATAAGTGATGACGTAACTTTATAGTAATTTTATTCACTGAGAGCGTGCTATGAATTGATCCTAAATATTTGAAGAAAATCAACTGGAGGCGATAGCATTGTATGACTGCGACAATAATGGTGTACGAGGGAATGTGACATCATTCCACTGTGACATGGCGTCAGGCTCGACGAGAGGGGCTACAGCCCTGGGGCCCAGATGAACTGATGAGTTTGAAAAAGACAATCACAATGTTTTAAATTTTATCAAATGTTGGCTCTATTCAAGTGAGATTATTTATCGTAGGCCTAGTCGTATTAAAATTAGAAATAAGGAATTCGGAAAAATATGCAAATATATTTAATATCCAAAGTAGGCTAGACCAGCGTTTCCCAAACTGTGGTACGCGTACCACTGGTGGTAGGCTCGTACTGCTGCAATGGTACGCGGTGTTGTTACGAAAAATATAAAAAATATTAGATACGTTACGAAAAATATAAAATATAAAATTTAAAAATATAACAACATTGTTATGTTGCTGGAGGACTTAAAGGCCAAAGACAAGGAGCAGTTTTATGAATTGAATTGTGATTCAGAAGGAAGGAAAACGTTTTCAAAAATGGCTCTTGTGAACTTTTGAGGTGAGGGTCGTGCAGACTATGTAGGCATAGCTGACAAAGCAGTTAGATTTTTACTGCCTTTCACTACATCGTACTCGTGCGAGACTGCATTTTCTTCACTTGTTTATCTCAAGAATAAATACCGGAATAGGCTCCTTACAGTGGTAAACGATCTTCGTTTCAGACTCAGCATTCATAATCCAGACATTCCTAAGTTGGCTTCTATTCTTCAAGTGATTTTACATTGAAGTTGTTTAATTGTTACGAGTTATTTTATTAATATTATTTGTACAGTGTCATTTCTGAATGTTTGAATTGAATACTTATTGTAATAAATAATAAAACAACTGGACACACTTCTTATTTTTTGAACTCCAACAGTCTAACTCTAACAAACACAATTTACAATCCGTCAATTGGTCTACTACGTAGTGATGGTGGTGTGGTGGGGGTTATAGTTACTATACCAAACGTCAGGTCAAGTCCTGAGGAAAATATCCCTCCGCGTATCTCCTATCTCTCTCTGTCCCTTCTTTTGTTTCCGGCATGGGTTGTCATCTCTTAATCTACTATATACTTTTAAAATAATTCGTTTGCACCTTTTACTCAACTTCTCTCCACTTTTCTTACATTTTTTTTTAAAATTGGTGATTCAAGCTTAAGAACTGCAGTTTGAACACTTGTTTGTGTGAGGTAACCATGTTGAACTTTATGAAATCGTAGTAGTGTTGTCAATCTTGGAGCCTGATTCGCCATAAAATTGAATTACTCGGGTGCTCTTTTACCGCTCAAACAAGGTTTATACACACTCACAACAAAATGTAATATAATATTAAATTCGTCCTGAATTACTCTGCCTATCGTTCCAAATACCACTAAAACTATATTCATACACACAATTCATCACATGGAAAGCAAAGTTGGAAAAGTTCCCAAATAACCTGAAAAAGAAAAATTAATCATAGATTTTTACAAAGGGAATTCTGAAAATTAATTTAGTCAGCTTATGTAAATATAGCAACATGGGCTGGAAAATCGTGTACCGGTACGCCAAAAACAAGCAGAAAAATTGGGAACTATTTCCTGGCGCGTTAGCCTCTTCACTGACCCGATCTTCAAAGGGACCGCTTAGGTCTTGAGGTGACATGAGGTATATATCTCCCAACCACTAGGTGGTACGTTAGAGATTCTCATCCCTTAAAGTGGTACGCGCACAAAAAGTTTGGGAGACACTGGGCTAGACTACCTATAACTCGTCTTATAAAAATGTGTATGTTCGACGATGTCGAAATGTAAACATTATGTGTCAGAAAACTGTATCATAATGAGGCTCATTATAGTACAAATTTTCATTATGACACAGTTTCTCCAGCCAATTAGAGCTCATTCATTGACCAATTAGGTAAGGAGAGCTTTGCGCATGCGCTCAAAATCCAACATGTCTATATAAATTACCGACATGGAAAGTGCACCGTCCTTATGTTCGCGTAAATAAACTGGCGAATATGAGACAAGAAATAGGACTGTACCTTAATATCCCCAAATCCAATCTCTACACAGCGCATTGCTTTCAAACGACTTCGGTGACAGCTTGACTGAATGCCGGTGCACATCGGCAGGCTGTAAACATATGCCATCAAAGAGTACGTATGGCATTTCCAAGCACACAGAGCGCATCCGTCGGTCGGTCAGAGAACTTGGAAAACAGAGATATCAAACCTAGCGCTTGCACTCCGATCACAAAATTCAAGTGACTGAATCTCAACAGATATTTATGAATATTTATGTTAAAACATATAATAAAGTTATAATTATCGTCGAACATAAACAGTCGTATGCAACTCGCCTATAATGGTAATTAAGACACTCGTATGGAAATTATGAAACTCGCTTACGCTCGTTTTATAAACATACTCGTGTCCTAATTATTGCCATTATAGGCCATTATCCTGAGAAAGTGGATAACTTTTGGCAAACTCTCGAAGACACAACTTCCAAAATTCCACAACATCACGTAAAAATTTTGGTAGGCGATTTCAATGCCCAGATAGGCAAAGAGAGAAGATATAGAAAAATTGTGGGGGACTATCCAGCACATAAAAGAACGAACAGAAACGGAGAAAGATTAATCGGGTTTTGCAGACATTTCAACCTGAAACTCATGTCCACATACTTCAAGGCACTCCCGAGCAAGAAGAAAACCTGGGTATGTCCTAACACGATGCTGGGAGAGTTCCAGATCGACCATGTCTCAATAACGACCAAAAACCGAAAGGAAATCCTGAATGTTAAAGTAAGGAAAAACCTGAACATCGACTCGGATCACTACCTCTCGGAGATTAAAGTAAAATTCCAGCCAAACAAGCCCAAACCGAGAACCAACAGGAAACCCAGAATTAATACAGAGACTCTGAAACAGAACAAGGAAAAATACTGCGAAAACCTATCAAAGCTGAACATGAACAGCTGGGAAGAGATCAGAGAAGCAATGAACAAAGCAGCTGATGGTTTGGGAAATCCAGCGAGGAAACGAAAACATAGGTGGTGGAATCAAAAGTGTGACGAAGCTCTTGACAAAAGGCTACAAGCCTGGAAGAGATGGCACTCCAGCAAGACCGAGGAGAGGTGGGAAGATTTCAGGGAAGTAAGGAAGAGAACTGCTAAGATCATAAGATCAGAGAAGAGGAACTACGACAGAAGTAGGGTGGAAAATATAGAAGAAGATTTTCGAAAAAACAACACGCGTGAGTTTTACAGAACCTTCAAAGAGGAACTACAGGGATATCAGTCACAAAGTCTGTGCTTCAAACGGAAAGATGGTAGTATAGCTACGAACGACAAGGAAAACTGTCAACTTTTGGCCAACTATTTCAAAGTGCTGCTGAACTGTGAAGAACCTGTGGAAAGATTGAATACTCAGAATCCATCCTATGA
Organism: Meconema thalassinum; assembly: GCA_946902985.2. Taxonomy (NCBI): domain Eukaryota; kingdom Metazoa; phylum Arthropoda; class Insecta; order Orthoptera; family Tettigoniidae; genus Meconema; species Meconema thalassinum. The sequence goes on from OX336391.1 coordinate 462,889,556, forward strand.
GAACCCGGATTCCAACCCACCAAGTTTAGATGAGGTAAAGCGCATAATAAACGAGCTTAAAAACAACAAAGCACCAGGCGAAGATGGCATCGCTGCAGAAATGTGGAAGTTCGGAGGAGAAATGGCTGCAGAAAAAATACACGGCATCATAGAAGAAATCTGGAAAACTGAAATGATCCCGAAAGACTGGAAATGTGCCCTTATACACCCACTTCACAAGAAAGGTAATCGGGCGAACATCGACAACTACAGGGGAATCTCTCTACTTCCAGTCGCATACAAGATACTCTCCAAAGTACTGCTGAACAGAGTTGAAAAACAAGCAGACCACCTCATAGGTGAATATCAAGCTGGCTTTAGAAAGGGGAGATCGTGCGCAAAACAAATATTCAACCTCAAGAGCATCCTCAGATCAAGAGCTTTGAGAAGCCAGAACACTGTAGTAATATTCGTTGACTTCAACAGCCTAGAGGAGTTCGGAATTGACAGGAAGACGAGAGAAATAATCAAACAAACTCTAACGGATACCATGTCAAAAGTGAAGTTCTTCGGAGAAATCTCTGATCCTTTTGAAATAAAAACAGGGGTCAGACAAGGAGATGGCTTATCACCTATCCTCTTCAACATTGTTCTGGAGAAAATCATGAGAACCTGGGAGGAAGCTTTGGACATGAAAGGAGTAAGGGGGATACATCTGGGAAGGAAAGGACAGAACCTGGAAATTAAATGTTTGGCTTTTGCTGATGATCTTGCCCTCTTAGCCCAAAGCCGAGATGATGCCCAAAAAAGCTGGATACTCTGCACGAAATCGCTGAGAAAACGGGTCTTAAAGTCTCCTATGAAAAGACAGAATACATGGAGTACAGACACCTTGGAGAGAGACACATAAAAGTGAAACATGGGACTGTCAAAAGAACTGAGAAGTTTAAATATCTAGGTGAATGGATAGAAACCAATGGGCTAGATAAAGAAGCAAATAGGGCAAGAGCTAGAAAATTGGATTTGGCTTATAGGTTAACCCAGAACAGATACAACAAACGAGCAATATCCTACAAGGCAAAACTCAGACACTATAGCACAGTAGTAAAGCCAGAGGGTCTGTACGCCTCGGAGTGCTTGACACTGAATAAAAAAAATCCTCTCGGCACGCTGGAAGGCGGAGGTAGATTTCATCGGGCAAACTAGGGGATAGGCTATAATAGGCAAAATATGCAGGTTTTCGTAGGAGGATCAGACCTCATTTATTGCGAGAAAGTATTTCACAATTGGAGGTTAGTTAACATTTTTTCGTCTTTCTATGCATACTTTTAACATTTTACTGTCTTATGGGGATGGTAACCTTCTTGTCATTTGGGGTTAATTTTTAAACTTGTGATCACACTGTCCTTATGCAAGGTTTGGAACTAATGTGTAACTATCTAACAGTCTGTTACTTCTTCATGCAAAATTTTATCTCCCGCAGAGATGTTGGTTGGTTCCTCAGTTTAGGGGCTACGACAAGGTGGTCATGTAACCCCGTGTACATTGGGTGTGGGTAGAATCTGTCTGATAAACGGTGTTATTTGTGATGACTGTATTAGTCTGTAATTCAGGTAAGGTCTGCAGACGGTCAATTTTAAGTAGTAGTACCTAATTTTGTACCAAATACTAACGTCAACGACACCTAGCTGTGAACTTGGCTGCTAGATGCTACCGCAACCAGCAACTTGCAACGAACGTTGTAACTTCCCCTCCGAAGGAAAGCAAGCTGACGGATTTTTAGCGCTCAGAAAATCCGGCGACATTGGCCGGCTTTGAACCAGCACCTTGGGCATAGAAGTTCAGCATGCTACCAGTTAGCCGCTTTCCTCATAGTCAGATGGAACAAGAAGTTCCGTGACGAACTAAAGAGCCTACTTTTCTTAAAATTAAGATTCATGCCATAGATTAATCTACAGTATATGAACCTATCTAGAATAATGACGAAATTAAGTGGGTAATATCGAAATGTCTTAATTAGTTCGAAATAAGATATACTAGGCATAATGTAGCCTAATAGAGCAATACAGTTGGCAGCTCTTGTGAATGAATATATTCTTACTTCCATCTCCTAAGGTACAGAATACAAAATGTGGTTGAAGTCCAAAGGACGTTACATGGATTTAGACATTGGATCTATTAGTACACGTAAAAGCATGTTGGCAACAATGTCATGCGAGTGCTGGTCAGAAATAATCTGAAATATTATATATTTTTGTGCCAATTTTGGATGAAATCCATTTGTTGGTAGAGAAGTTACATGTATTTAAAAATTGGTCCTATCAGCAGGCTTAGAATCATGTTGGTAGAACTGACGTATATAAGTTACTCCAAATTAATGTAAAATGTCGGGTAATTTACGTGTGCATAGTTTAAAGCTGTCGGCTTGCATACTTTCTGATATATTTGGATACAAAATAGAGAGCAATTATTAACAGTTGGCAGCCCTGGTGGCTCTTAAAAATACACTCAGTCATATATGTTTATGTACACATATTACATACAAAATTTGGTTGAAATCCAATTGATAGAGTAGAAGTTATATGCATTTAAAAATTGGACTTATCAGAAGGCTTAAAATTATTTTGGCAACGCTGTCATGTATGGCCACCTGGAAATTAAACTGAAATAGTATTATCTACATGTGTGCCAATTTTAGAATAGCTCCCATGTATACCTTCCAAGATATCCAACATAGAGCTCAAATTTCTAGTGCGTTTTTTAGCAGTTGGTAGCACTGGCATCTTTTTCAAATATGGGCCTGAGATATTCCGGTATACATCTTTACTCATACTAAATTTGGTTTCGATTGCTGCAGCCGTTTAGGAGTTGATAAGGGGGGGGCACACACACACAGCCAGACAGACAGACAGAAGGACAGACAGACAGACAGACAGACAGAAGGACAGACACATTTTCCCGGATATATCTTATAAGTCTACTTTTTCCTCATTTTTGAAAAGTGTGAAAAGTAGGCTAACAAGAAGTTCCGTGAAGAACTATACAGCCTACTTTCCATGCCAATGATTATTCTACAGTAGCCTATATGAACCTATCTAGAATAATGACGAAATTAAGTTGGTAATATCGAAATATCTAATTAGTTCAAAATATACCTGGTATAATGTAGCCTAACAGAGCACTACAGTTGGCAGCCCTGGTGACTGAATATATTCTTAGTTCCACCTCTTAAGGTACAGAATACAAAATTTGGTTGAAGTCCAATGGACGTTACATGCAGTTAGACACTGGATCTATCAGCACGCGTAAAAGCATGTTGCCAACAATACCATGCGTGTGCTGGTCAGAAATAATCTGAATTATTATGATATCTTGTTGTGCCAATTTTGGATGAGATCCATTTGTTAGTATAGAAGTTACATGTATTTTAAAATTGGACATATCAGCAGGCATAGAATCATGTTGGCAGCACTGCCTTGTATTAATTACTCCAAATTAATCTAGAATGTCAGGTGCTATACGTGTGCAAAGTATACTTTCTGATATATTGATATTAGGGTAAAAAGAATATAGACATCATTTATTAACAGTTGGCAGCCCTGATTGCTTAACAATACTGAACCCATGTACCATGGCCTCAAAGAGGGTCGAATCCATGTACTTTGAGAAAGGAATGAAAGAATCATACAGTCTCTAAGGGAACGGAGAGAGATTTCAAGCCAGGATTATAGCCTAACATTGTGCAAGCGCTAGGGCCAGGTGTTCCTTAGATGAGCTCATGCCTCTTGACATTTATAAGGAGCCAGTCATGGATATTATTAGAACGAGTGGAAAGTTTTGACTGTAAGACGAAGAAGCTGGACTCGGAAATTGCTCTTACGTTGCAGGAATATGGCAACCTCGCTGCTGAGTCAGAACAGGAATAATTAAATTTAACCCGTTTACGAGTATAAAAATAAGTAAACAGATACAGTACGGTGAATCAATTTGGATTAGAGATTTTTGTGTAAAGAAAAACCTTGTAAAAATTGCACAGAAAAAAACTGCAAACGCAAGTAGACGTCATTGGGGGTTCACCGAGACCCAAGGAGTGGGAGAATAAAAAAGAACAGCACCACCCACACAGCTGAGGACGAGAAATTAATTAATATCTCGGAAATGCACGATCGATTTCCATGCACAGGAAGATTATTTTACGTTTGGAAGACGAGCTGTCTGGAGATACGATTTTTATAATTGTGCGACAATTAGTTCAGAAGTTGGTCACGAAAAGGACTAGGATTTTATCTTTTTGTGACTGAAAGGTATAAAACTCCTGGCCTCACCAAGCCAATCATGCAGTCTACGAGAGCCCGTGAGGGGAACGTCACGCTGTATCAGTACATGCAGTATTAGTCCGTCCAGGGGGGCGTTACGCTGGAGCATCATAATCATCAGTCTACGAGCATTCCGTGAGCGGAAGTGCTGCACCACATCGTATACGCAGTATTCAAGAGCCCGTGAGGGGGACGTTAAGCTGTATTAGACATCGATCCAGAGCCTGTGGGAGGCTAGGCTACAAGTTCACCGAGTGTAGACCAGTTACGATATAAGTACGCTACGCTGAGGGTTAGCAGTTCAAGACTTTGAAGAGTCCTAAATTATAAAGAACATTAAATATACGGACTTTAAAGCAATATCGCCAAAGTAAGATACAGCGATCAGTAGGGAACTTCGAGTTCCAGAAGAACACTAGTTCAATACAGTTACGAAGTTATAAGAACTCCAACAAATAAACGGCGTTACGTTTAGTAAAGACATTGTTAAAGACATTAAGTCCTGTAAAGGAACTTTACAGTAATTACGATCGCGAAAGATAGAAGTTCAAGCGAAAGGAACTTAGGAACTTAGGTTCGAAACCAGAGGGAAACGTACTCTAGTGAGAAAACGTCAAAAATATACGATAGACAGTATACGGTCCTCGAAGGGAGGCCAAGATATAGAAACTAAACGGTACGATAGACAGTATACGGTCCTCGAAGGGAGGCCAAGATATAGAAACTATAGGGTGCGATAGACCACCATATATAAATAGAGGTGACGGCAAAGAAAAGACATTTATCGCCTAGTTAAAGCAGATAAAGTAAAGCCGAGTAATAGACAATAGAAGCGGTTTTGAGAGACTGAAACCAGTAGTTTCCATTGTAGGAGAGAGAAACTTTGAACGAGTAAAATCACACGTCCAATGCAGGTCGATAGGATTCACATCAGGGATCATCAACAGCCGACAGAAATTGTAAAAATCGTTGAGATACACCCGTGTGATAGGAGTGAAGTGTAAATATTGTAAGAAAAGAAATAAGAGTATCATTTTAAGTGTTTTAGGTAAAGTGAAAGCGTTTTATGCACAGTGATATGTGTTATAATATGTACCAGAGTAATATTTCTTTTAGCCTATTTTCAATTTTGAAAAAATAGGCTTATGAGATCACCTTTTGTCCGTGTGTGTGTGCGTGCGTGTGTGTGTGTGTGTGTGTGTGTGTGTGTGTGATTCGTGTGTGTGTCCCCCCCTAATAAAATCTAAACGGCTGGAGCGATTTCAATGAAACTCGGTATGTTCATAGCACTATTCCCGGCGACCTCGACCGTGCCCTTCAAATTTTGTTACGTCTCACCAATGCAAAATGGCGGCTGTGGGAAATATTTCACTAGCATTCAATATCCCCGAAACTATTACCGATATCGCCCTGAAAATGTGTACGGTGATAAAGGGTACTACTAGAAGTTCACCTATGAGACTTTCAAAAACCTGGTGACTACAAAACCAACATGGCGGTCAAGCGAAGTTGAGACATTTAAACAGACTTTTCTCGCGATTTAACTATCCAAACGTAATGAAACTTGGTACAGCAAATGTTTATACACATTGTAATGCACTGGAGTCTAATTTAGTTCAATTGTTTACATAACTTCAAAATGGCGGCTGTGCGAAATATTTCACTGACATTCTATATCTCCGAAACTATTACAGATATCACCCTGCAATTTAGTACGGTGATAAAGGGTACTGATATAAGTTTATCTATGTATATTTCATAAACTTGTAAAGTAGTAACGAACATGGCGACCAAGCGAAGATGAGACTTTTAAATAGACTTTTCTCACGATTTAACCATCCAAACGTAATGAAACTAGGAACAGCAAGTGTTTATACACATAGTAATGCACTGGAGTCTAATTTAGTTCAATTGTTCACATAACCTCAAAATGGCGGCTGTGCGAAATATTTCACTGACAATCTATATCTCCGAAACTATTACAGATATTACCCTGCAATTTTGTACGGTGATAAAGGATACTGGTACAAGTTTATCTATGTATATTTCATAAACTCGTAAAATAAAAAACGAACGTGGCGACCAAGTGAATTTGACATATTTTAATAGACTTTTCTCGTGATTTAACTCTCTGAGCGCAGTGAAATGTGGTACAGTAAATGATTTTGCAGATTGTAATGCACTGCCATCTAATTTAAATCAATTGTTTACATAACCTCAATATGGCGGCTGTGCGAAATTTTAAAATTAAGTTTTTATTTCTTGTGTCGTAAACATGCGATCGAAGTGAAAGTTTGAATAATGAACCTAGGCAATAATTGTCCTTGAATGGTACATAATTCTATGGCCTATACATATAACAATCCTAAATGGCGAGCTTCCGAAATATTTAGACGGTTCTCAATATCTATGAATCTTTTACAGCAACCAAACTGAATTTTTTAATGTTCATAGAGACTATGAACATATGTTCACCTATAGGACTTTCATTAACCTGGTGAGCACAAATCCAACATGGCGGCGACGCGAAGTATAAATATTTAAATGGACGATTCTCGCGAATTAACTATCCGAGTGTTGTGAAACGTTGCACGTTAAATGCTTATACAAATGTTGATCCACTGGCATCTAATTTATATCAATTGTTTGCATAATCACAAGATGGCTGCTGTGCGTAATTTTAAAATCTCGTTTTTACTTCTTATGTTCTAATCATGCGATTGAAGTTTGAATACCACACGTACACAATAATCTTAATGTAATAGTACAAAAATAAAAATCCAACCTGGCGACAATCTGAAATATTTAGACGGTTCTCAATATCTACGAATCTGTTACAGCAATTAAACTGAAATTTTGTATGTTGTTAGAAGAAATTAACATGAGCAGGATATATGAAAATAGGCTGTATAGTTCTTTACGGAACTACTTGTTTTTAGTGTTTT